>CM062818.1:1312733713-1313933713 GCA_031772625.1 Pinus tabuliformis
AATTGCATATCTAGATTATTTGTAAAAAAATAGCCGATTTCAAAAAAAAAAATCGGTTTGAATCGGAGTCCGATGAAGGAGATATCGCTAATTTAAAAATCAGTGGGGTTGGCAGACAATTTTTCGGGGACGAAGTTGCGGCACAGACTGGACGTAATGGTGCAAGATCTGAAAAATCTAATTGTAGATCTGGATTCTGTGTGAAAAAACACTCAATTTCAAAAAAAAAATCAGTCGAATCGGAGACCGGATGAGGGAGATATCGCTGATTTAAAATCAGCTCTTTTTGCAGAAATTTTGGTGACGGCGGGAGAGTTGCAGCATAGATCTGAAATTCCAGGTGTCTGTATCAAGATTTCTATCACATGGGTAGATGCAAAATGGTTGCTCCATTTTCAAAAATAGGTCATAATAAGGATTCTGAGAAATATTGACCGAATTGTGGCCATTTCAAATTTTCGCCAAATTTTTGTGATGGCGGCCCTAGATCAGAATCTGAGGGACTTGTATATATTTGATGGCTCTAATCCAGCTAAATGGCTAGCACAAATGGAGAAATATTTCAAATTGAATTACATCTATGATGATGAGACTCAGTTGAGTAGGGGAAAAATGTATTTGGACCTTGAAAGATTGCAATGGTGGCAGTGTCATCAAAAATGCCATCTAAGGGTAACTACTTAGGAGATGTTTGCAAAAACTATTCGTGACCACTTTGACCGTAAATCTAATCTTGGGGATAAGCTCACACAGACAGACACACAGCCTAGCAAATATTTTATTTTTACAGGAAAGAAGGAAACCAAGAAACCTAAAGGGTTATTTTCTACTGATGTTTCCTTATTGCAGGTTCATGGATTGATTCAGAAGGAGAAAATCATTGTTTCTATAAATCCTAGTTACAAGCATAATTTCATCAATGTTAATTTGGCAAACAAATTGCAATTTCCAGCAAAACAAATTGAAAATACACAGGTTGATGATGAGGATGTTCAAATTTATAAGGATTTGAAGCTTTCTATGGATAAGTATGTGTTGCATGGTGATTTTTATACTTCAGAGATGGATAATATGGATGTTGTTTTGGGATATTCTTGGATGGAATCTGCGGGTACTATCAATATTAATGTGCAGAAGAAATTCCTGAAGCTCTGATATAAAAAGAAGAAAATCACATTGCAGGATATTTCCATTAATAAACAGGTAGAATCCAAGGAGGCTGAAGCAGAAAAGGTTACAGGTGCTGATACATCAGAGGAGGGCTCAGTGGTTGTATTGGAAAAGAGGACACCACAACAGGGTGAATTAAAGAAAAAGACACTGTGGGTTAACAATTCAATATATCATCACCCACATCACCCCGCAAGAAAACAACTAACAAGATGGCAACCAATTAGCCACAAGGACAACAATCCCCATATGACGGATAGCGAGGAGTGAAGATCCACCTACTACACATCAACACAGAAGAGCTGTCATGGTCAACTTCCATCTCAAGCGAGCGAGGCACCAGCGAGATCGAGGGTTCACCTTTCTCTTGGATGGCTAGATGCACGTGCATGGTATCAGTGGACTACTCTTTTGAGTAGATCTTATTATTTGTGTTCTTCCCATGTTTCGGGACGAAACATGCTTGGGGGGTGGAATGTTATATACTTAGGGGGGATAATATGGGGTACCAAGGGAGGTACCCAAGGTAATAATGTAATAAGGGGATGGGCCATAGTAATAAATAAAGTGGTTAACCCATGTCATGTAAGGGACCATAAGTAGTTAATAATAATGTAATTGGCCCATGGTATTAGTTGATGGTATGAGGAAACCATGGTAATGATCCATGGTATTGTATGTATGAGGCCTATATAGAGGCTAGAGACTCCAGATGAGAGAGAGTCAAGGATTATTGTATGAACAAGCACATGGCTTGTGGAGTGTTCTCCTTCCTTAAGGAGTGAATGTATGGTGTTGCCTTACCTTAAGGGTTTGATCAATAAAGAATCATTTCATATTATTTCTGGGTTTATTTGTATTCTCTTATATTTTCATATCAGATCTATAATATTTTTGGGTTAGATCTATAACATGTTTCTTCTTGGTTGTGGATGGACTCGTGTTTTCGGCTAGGAAGGTGAGATGTTCCTGCGACATGGCTTGTGGCTTCATGTATGTCAAGTGTCACCTTGTCACCACGAGATGGAGTGAGAAAAGTTCCATGTGGGTCTCTTAGGACATCATTTGTGTGCTGTGAAATCCTCCTCTCAACCTCCAGAGTGGCACGCATGTAGTTTTCTTGGAGGGAGATGTCAACAGCTAGAGATTCTCCTAAGATTGGACCCACCCGATCTACCGCGTCCCCAACATGCATCGTGTTCTTCTAGACAAAAAATATAATTTTTTCAACCTAGAGAGAATTTCCAATCTCACCTACCATTACATGTCCAAGCAAAGAAGGAAATACCGAGGAATACACTGCAATACGCCGCCAAAGATGAAAATGAATATGCCTTGAGTATCTAGTGCAATCCACCTCATCTATCCATCAGTTGAAAGTAAAAAACTTAGAAACATCAGATCGCCCGAAAAGCATGTGAAGAAGAGCGTCCCAGCAACAATCATGAATGATGATCTGCCCTAACCAAACCACTGAATGTACATCACCAGTACAGAGATCCATCCGAGAATTTTTTTCAGTACGAAAAAAAAGCAAGATTTATATTAATATGTGCAATGTATACATATAAAGCTGCTCTATAGAGCATTTATCATATTCTATATGTTGTAAAGAAGGCTGAAGATATATATTGGTCATATCCAACATGTATTCAGATAGGCATATCATCTTCATTTTTCAGGAATATGATTCGGATCAAAAGATATACAGATAGAGGTTCCAAAATAGATTACCAAAATGAACCATATCATGCACCCAAAAGGAGATAGGGAAAAGACGACATACCTCTATTTGTGGAGCATCAAGAAGCAGAATATATGGAGAAACAGAAATCAGAGAGATAGCTAGATACTGGGAATGGAGAAATCCTCTATTAAATATGTAGTGTCTCGCACTTGTACCTCCAATTTCCATATACCAGATGCAATTGAGAGTCATTTCTTTGATAAGGAGTCTACAACTGAATTCAGAGATCTGTCCACGTGAGAATAGGAATAAGATTGAAGACTTGTACATAGTAATTTGATCCTATTAATCCAGCCTGTAAGAGTGGGATTCTTATTAATTATCCTTCCTGTTGCCAAACCTATAGTTTTTTTTAATCCCCATAAATCTGTAGCTGTTGGATATTCAGGAAGGAGGGAAACTGTAAAAGACCCACTAATGCCATAGCCTCTGCCTTATTGTTAGTACCTCGACCATCATGTCAATAAATTGAGTAGTGTAGGTCGTCAGACATTAATATGTAGACTCCACGTGCGCAGAAGCCTCTTCGTGCAGCTCCATCAAAAAAAGCCCTTGGATACCCCATCTGTTGTACTGAAAAGAAGCCAGGTCTGAGAATTTTGTTAGCAGATTCTTTTTTAGGAATGGAGAGATACATCGATATGATCTAATCAGACAGAGGCAAATAAGAGCCTTTCCCTTCTCGGAAAATGGCATTATTCCTTTTCTTCCAGACATACCAAAAAGCAATAGACGGATAGATCTAAGAGCAACTTTCTGCGAGCCCCACCATCTCATAGCCCTTAACATCTGTATGATCTATTTGATGGAAACCCAAATATGCTGCTAGTTCCTTCCACAACTGATAGGTATAGCTACAAGTAAGAAAGATATGATTACTATTCCCATTCCCATTTTTACAAAGTAAACAAATACTAGGACCTTGCCAATGCCTTTTTTGGAGGTTCTCCCAAGTTAAAATCTTGTTATGGAATACAAGCCAAGAAAAATGAATAATTTTGTAAGGCACCCCTATTTTCCATAAAGAGGTAGGAAAGGTGTATTGAAAATGACTCGGCATCGACCTTGCCAGAACCAAATAAATCTCTTTGACCTTTAATTCATCCTGACACTTAACACCCCTCCATGAAAGTTGGTCCTTTCCATCAGAATTACAAATACCAGAGCCCCTAATTGATATCAAAATACTGTCCCACTACTGAGAATAATCCTGACAAATGCCCAAGGACTGCACATTTTTCCATATAGGAAAAGCCCCATGCCAGCCTTCAATGAGTTGATTCTAATAAAAGATTCTGGATCTATGCAAAGCCGAGATAATAGATCGAGAGAAGCAAAAATCCTCTCCCAAACCAATAATATGATCGTGCCCTATGAGCACATCTTTACCATTATGGATATACCAATATAGATTCTCAAGTATAAAGGATTTAATTCTGCGAAAGTTGTTCCATATAGCAGATCCCTGGGATTTCCCAATGGTACCAACACGATACTAGTAGGTGAGGTCTTTGTTCTCCATGTACTTCCTTCTGATGGTAGCACTCCAATAGTTGACCCCATTAATACTCCTCTAAAATGATTTACATAAAAGGGCCTTACCAAAATTCCTTATATTCATAATACCCCAACCACCCAGAATCTTTGGGAGAGAGATTTTTGAGAGACTGGTCAAATGATATTTGCTTTTATGTTTCCCACCTCCCCAATTGAAATTTTCCATAAGCCTGTTAAGATTGGTAATGATACTCGAGGGAAAATAGTATAAGTGGGCCCAATAAATAGTGATCTAGGAAAGAAGATATTGAGCCAACACTACCCTACCCGCAATGGATAGGAATTTGAACTTTCTTGTAAAACCTGTCCGTAAGCCATAACCAATCAGAACTTTTATAACCTACAGGTCTAAGATGAAAACCCAAATATTTAATACCCTCTTTTAACGACTTGGTACCAATATTAAAGAGAGTCTATAGAAAATCCAATGATTCCAAGTCATCAACATCAGAAAAGAAAGAAGATTTTCCCTCATTGATGTAGATTCTAGAAGCATTTTGAAATTTCCTCAGGATATCATGTACACATTGCCAAGAAAGTCTACAAATCATACCAAAAATCATAATATCATCAACAAAAAGACTCTGGGAGATATAATATCCGCGACAAATTTTGATAGGCTTAAAATTATTTTCTTTTACCGCCCCATTGATATGTATACTAAGAGAGTCCATGGCCAGGATAAACAAAAGTGGAGATAGAAACAAAAGTGGAGATAGAGAAAAGCCTCGACGAAGGCCTCTAGCAGCAGCAAAAAAATTTGTGGGGAGACCATTAATAAGGATAGCAAAATTCGTTCAATGCATTCATATTTTAGGCCAATCCTACGTAGAATGCATTTAAGGAAACCCCAATCAAGGCTATCATATGGAGAATTTCAAAAATGGCAAGTTTAAGGATAAAAAGGAGGGCACCATTGTCGAAAAAGGCAAAAAAACCTATGAAGTTCCCTTCCACAACAACAAACTTCGCTAGAGGTGGCCGAAAAAAGAATCACCAGATCGTCAAGAATGTGAAACCAAAAGGGAAATAGAAAATTCGAACACAGATATCTGAAAATATTAGAGAGTGAATATCGAAACCCTACAATGGTAGCAACAATAGCACCAGCATCCGAGAAAATTCCACCACATATCACATATACAAACAGGAAAAGCCTTGCATGGGCATGAGACAATGGAGGAATTTATCCACTTATACCACAGGAATATCGAAACCCTACAATAGTAGCAACAATAGCACCAGCATCCGAGAAAATTCCACCACATATCACATATACAAACAGGAAAAGCCTTGCATGGGCATGAGACAATGGAGGAATTTATCCACTTATACCACAGGAAAATCAGATTGTTCTGTTCCAGTTGAATACAAACTTCTATATCTTCCATCGAAGAGATTCTAATAAATACTTTCCGCCACCCGTGAATTTATCAAATTTTTCGCGGGTTTAAAGTGCACTGCATAAATTCTAAACAGAATGTAAACCGCACAAAATAGTAGAAGGATAATTTTAAAAGTCTCAACAAGGGGAAAATCCCAGCTTCCAAACACCATGAATACCTTCCCCAAATGGAACTTAGAAGACCACGTTCCATTGGAAAAAACAGCGAAGGGGTGCACCCTAGGAAGCAATCGGGTCATGTCCAAAAAGAAGAAACTAAAACACCTGAAAAACGACATAAGAGGAGAAAGGAAAATAGATAGTCTATATAAAAAGGCCAAAGTTGTAAGAACCCTATAAAGTAGTTGGGTAGTCATCATTCAGCCATGCATCTTCCAAACACCAAAGGTCACGCAGATACAACCACACCTTGCTTCTGCTTGTCCTGGTTGTCCACCGATTACCTTGCTCCTGCTCTAGCTCCTTGCTCCAGAGATTTAGATGTCAGATTTATGGTTTCAATTTTTTCACTTAATACAAAATTTTCAATTTATGGTTTTGAATGATATAATCACATCTTTCCTCACTCCACTCTAGTGTTATAAGTAACGATTTGTGTTATTATCATGGATAATGATAATAATAATAAAATATAGAGCTTAGCACAGGTATGTTTCCATTCAAATTTTCTAAGAGGGGATAATTACAATTTTCAGTTTGTCCATGAATATGGATTTATATGGAATGTTTTTTAGCAACTAATTAATATTTATAAGAATTTTTTGAGCTATTGAGTTACAATTGAAGCCATTCAATTAGAGTATTTTTTCATCTCTATATGAATTTGTCAAACCTATAGGGTTTAAGTATTTCTCTCTTTTGTCCTCTCAAGTTCTAAACATGGTGAATTTACTCTTCAAAACCTGGAGTTGATAGTTGAGAAACTCTTCACATGGTGTTCATATAATGTTCAAAATGGTTGTAAGTATTGAACCTTCTAAATTAGAAACAACACAATTACACTTAGAATTCTTTTGAATTACTCAAGATGTAAGATGGTTACGCTTCTTTACTAAATTTCATAGATATAACATATAAGCGACAAGGGATTTTTCCCATAAATTTTATAGACAGATTTCAAGGATTGGTACCCTTACTATCCATAGCTTGGAGCATATAATTAACTAGTCATTGGGTTTTAACAACACGGTGAAATAGATTTTTTAAATGGGCAAATAAAGGAGAAGGATTGGACACCCTTCTTGAACAAATATAAACTAAAACCTAACTAGACTAATGAGATATCAAGAAGTTGGTTAAAAAATCCATGGAAGGAGTTGTTTTTTCTAATTTAAAAATACATCACTTGTGAAGGTAGATACAATGTGATATTTTTATATCCCATTTGGTTGCTACAACATCTCCAAAAGAAAATATTGTGAATATGTTATATATTACTTATTAACAACCTCACAAGGATGGCTAAAATCATTCAAAGAAAACCAAAGAACATGGGCAAAAGCCTCTATCATCATGGAATTGTTAAGATGATAGTCTAATATGAATTGCAAAATCATGATGAGACTTGGGAACAATTTCTTCTAAAAAATGAGTTTGTAGAAGGGACTATTAGTTATTATAAGGCATTAATTGAAGAGGAAATTTATGGAATTTATCTGATAGCCCAAACATGCACCACAGAAAGAAATTTATATCAAACGAGAATAAAGAAGGTCATGATTAAATAAATCATCAAATAGGGAAAAGAAAGAAGTTAGTAAGAGGAGCAACCATTTTTTAAAATTGCTAAAAAGCATAGGACAAAATTTTCTACACCTATGACATTAGCATTAGAAATGGGACAAGATCAACAGATTTTGTATGACTAAGTTGAATCATTAGAGTCTAAGGAAGGGGAACCATCCACAACAAGGGAAAAAATGAAGAACCATACAATAGAATAGAAACCTTTCACCACCAAAGAGAAAGAATCACCACTTGAAGAAGATTTTGTGTATATCTTAAAGGGAACTTATCAAGAGGCCAAAGTAAAAACTCCCATGAAGATTTAGAAGCAAATATGAGGAAAATTAGAAGATTAAAGCGAGAGGTGGAGGGGTTGAAGGTTTTAGAAAGATACATTAAAACATAGAATGAATTTCTCTCCAAGAAAAACATGAATATTATTAAGGAAATTTCTAGGCTTAAGGAATAGAATAAGAGTTGCAAGAGAAAAATATTGTAACTTCAAAGCAAGCCTATCAATTGCATCAATAAAATAAAACATTAAAGGAAAAAAGATAAAGTTTAAAGGTAAGGGTACTTAAGAAAAGACGAAGTAAGTCAATCGAAACAGAATCTATATTCAATGTATATGTTCTCCAGAAGGAAGCAAGGGAAATTCAAAGATCCAAATAGTACAATTTGTATGCATGAAGACATGTAACACGTGCTCCTTGGGGGAGATGTTGATCCTTATTTTTGTTGAAAAATGACCATCTATATAGGTGTCATTTCAGTCACAATAAATCCATTACCCATCAATTTTGTCACTCTTTGTCTTCATCTTGACCAATAAAACCACTAAAAAATTATTTTTATCATTTCATTTTTATTTTATATTTTTTATACATTTGAAAATTATTTTTACCACATTTTACGATAAATAATGTGTTATGGAAATTCCTAATTCATTGAGATATATCTAGGTGTTCTGGCTGAAATTGAAGACATGGATTTTAAATAGAGAATCCATACAGGTGAGAATGGTTTTAGATAGAGGAGGAATGACCTGTTGTAGAGTTTTGTGAACACAACGTTTCGGACTACAAAGTGAGTCCATCATCAGGGGATGCGACAATAGATAATCTTTAACATTAATGATGTATCCCAGAGCTAAGATCATATATATATATATATATGTGTGGTGTGTGTGTGTGTGTGTGTGTGTGTGTGTGTGTGTGTGTGTGTGTGGGTTATTAAGTAAATGAGTTTAGCTCTGGATAATCTTAATTTTTCGAAATCTGATGCGCTGTCCATCATATCCCTTCCATGGTAGGACTTGATGTTGTTAAATAGAGAATCCATACAAGTGAGAATGGTTTTAGATAGAGGAATGACCTGTTGTAGAGTTTTGTGAACCCAACGTTTCGGACTACAAAGTGAGTCCATCATCAGGGGATGCGACAATAGATAATCTTTAACATTAATGATGTATCCCAGAGCTAAGATCATTAATATATATATGTGGGTTATTAAGGAAATGAGTTTAGCTCTGGATAATCTTAATTTTTCGAAATCTAATGCGTTGTCCATCATATCCCTTCCATGGTAGGACTTGATGTTGTTAAATAGAGAATCCATACAGGTGAGAATGGTTTTAGATAGAGGAGGAATGACCTGTTGTAGAGTTTTGTGAACCCAACGTTTCGGACTACAAAGTGAGTCCATCATCAAGGGATGCGACAATAGATAATCTTTAACATTAATGATGTATCCCAGAGCTAAGATCATTAAAATATATATGTGGGTTATTAAGGAAATGAGTTTAGCTCTGGATAATCTTAATTTTTCGAAATCTGATGCGGATAATCTTAATTTTTCGAAATCTGATGCAATAGAGAATCCATACAGGTGAGAATGGTTTTAGATAGAGGAGGAATGACCTGTTGTAGAGTTTTGTGAACCCAACGTTTCGGACTACAAAGTGAGTCCATCATCAGGGGATGCGACAATAGATAATTGTTGTCCATCATATCCCTTCCATGGTAGGACTTGATGTTGTTATGACCTGTTGTAGAGTTTTGTGAACCCAACGTTTCAGACTACAAAGTGAGTCCATCATCAGGGGATGCGACAATAGATAATGCTGTCCATCATATCCCTTCCATGGTAGGACTTGATGTTGTTATGACTTGTTGTAGAGTTTTGTGAACCGAACGTTTCGGACTACAAAGTGAGTCCATCATCAGGGGATGCGACAATAGATAATGCTGTCCATCATATCCCTTCCATGGTAGGACTTGATGTTGTTATGACCTGTTGTAGAGTTTTGTGAACCCAACGTTTCGGACTACAAAGTGAGTCCATCATCAGGGGATGCGACAATAGATAATGTTGTCCATCATATCCCTTCCATGGTAGGACTTGATGTTGTTATGACCTGTTGTAGAGTTTTGTGAACCCAAAGTTTCGGACTACAAAGTGAGTCCATCATCAGGGGATGCGACAATAGATAATGCTGTCCATCATATCCCTTACATGGTAGGACTTGATGTTGTTATGACCTGTTGTAGAGTTTTCTGAACCCAACGTTTCGAACTACAAAGTGAGTCCATCATCAGGGGATGCGACAATAGATAATGTTGTCCATCATATCCCTTCCATGGTAGGACTTGATGTTGTTATGACCTGTTGTAGAGTTTTGTGAACCCAACGTTTCGGACTACAAAGTGAGTCCATCATCAAGGGATGCGACAATAGATAATGTTGTCCATCATATCCCTTCCATGGTAGGACTTGATGTTGTTATGACCTGTTGTAGAGTTTTGTGAACCCAACGTTGTACTCCTAGATTTTGCTGCTAGGTTTCCTAAGATAGATGTTGTACTCCTAGATCTATGAAAAACCAACCACAAGGGTTTAGTGAACGCATAATCAATGTGACCACTTAGTAGGGAGAAAATGCAAGTTTTGGGATATGTATTCGTACAACTGCACACAATTGCGATTTGGCATGATATCAAGACATCATTGAAGTTGAATTTGATCTAGAAGACTACTAAATTAAGAGATCAGTTGGGTGAATGAAGATTATCAGTAAGTTTGTTTTATTTTGTTTTGTAAAAATAGCTGTATAGGTGAAGGCATGGGAGTGGTGTGAATATTTCCATTTATGGTTGAATCTTTTAGTTAAAGGCACTATACTTTCCTTTTTCTAATTAATATATGCAACAAATTTGAGTTTTTATAATAGATATACATATTTTAATGTGCAATTTCATGCATGGAGGACCCCTAGTTCTTTGAAATGTGCACCATTTCTTTCATTTACATATGGTGGTTTGTTATGATTTTCATTTATTAGTAAATGTTTTTTTAATTTATTTTCATTTCATGGTTATGTATGTACAAATTTCTCACTATTCCTATACAACTTTATTTTCCTTTGAATAGAGTTGATATTTGATTTTGAAACCAAGTCTAAGCTTGCTTGATTGAGTAAATATTAAGGAATCAAATGAATATTTTTGCAAGTATTTAATCCATTTGATGGAGTAGAATAAAGACACTACAACCAAAGTTGCTACTAGTAGAGACCCTAATGTATGGTTGATCAACCAATTAGACTTGAGTTAGTTGTACTCTTCAATTTTTAAAATAATTTTCATTCGAACAATGTCTTGTTAAAATTTCTTCTTTAGCCAATAATCTAGATAAGTGAAAAGAGAACTATTGTGTGGGTATTTCTCAAGGCATAAAATTCCACAACCTAATTGTTTGCCTATGTAAATTTTTGCATCCTAGATTGAAGAGTATTAGTTCCATTCTGCCACTAAAGAATTTAGTTGATAAACTAGAATCTTTTGTTTGCTTTGCAAGTTAGAACTACTTTTTTTAGTCAGTTTTAACATTTTCATGTTAGTCTTGTTTTTTTTACAAAATTGTTCTTTTATTTTATGATTGTCTATTTAAACATTAATTTTTTTTAGATAATTTCTATAGAATTAAGATTTTATTTAGTTTTTATAAATTGATTCTTTAACTTTAAGTGACCACAAGGAAAATCTAAAGCTAATTCTTCCATATAGTGGTGTGCTTATAAGTTTATGGACTCTCACGTTGATAAAATTATGTCCTAATTTATGCAAATAAATTAGACCAACAATAACCCTTAAGAAATGTTGGAATGTGAGATAACCCTCAATAGATGTCACATTTCAAAATAACAATTGAGGAAGCTAACAATTCAACATAAGTCAACCATGATGAACATTGCAATGTGGAATTACCATACAAACCATTGTTAAACGTAATCAGTAATGATCAACCATGGCTAACCTTTTCTAGCTATGGCAAACCAAAGTGAATCATAATCAACCTAGTCAACCATGGTTAAACATGGTTGAATGTAGTCAACCATAATAATCATAATCAATAATGATCAACCATGGTTAACCTTATCTAGCTATGGCAAACCAAAGTGAATCATAATCAACCTAGTCAACCATGGTTAAACATGGTTGAATGTAGTCAACCATAATAATCAAAAGTAAACGACAATGAGCCCATAGTACACTATAATCAACCATATTATACCAAACATAAACTAAATTCAACCATAAGCTTACCATTGTAACTGAAACATCAAAACAAAATCAACCATATATTGGCCATAGCAAACCAAACTTAACTTTAGTGAATTGTGGACAAGCATGTTCAACCATAGACAACCATGGTCAATCAAATATAAACATACAAAAACATGGTTAACCATGTCATAGTCAACGACTGTTAATATGGTCACTCATGGTCAACCATGGTCAACCATAGTCAAACATGAAGAGCCAAAGTTAATCATAGAAAATGATAGTTTATATAGTTAACTAGAACTAAATTTAACTATGATCAACCATAGTCAAACATGATAAACCATAATGAAACATGGTCACTTATGGTCAATGATAGTAAAACATGGTCAAGCATAGTAAAATATGGGGAAACATAGTAATTGTAAATATAGTCAACCAAAGTAACACTAAATTCAATTATAATAAAAAATGGTTAACCATAGTAAACTATAATCAACCACATTAAAAAATAGTATAGCATGGTTGACTTAAGTCAATCATAGTCAAACAATGTTCCACATGATATACCATGTGTAACAAAGTTTAACTAACAGTAAAAATAATGAAACATGATGAAACCTGGTTAACCATAATCAACCATGAAAAATGGAAAGCCATAATCTATTGTTCTCAACCATACTAAAATATCTTAAGTCCTTCATTACTAATTATATTGATATAGTTTATTCACAAATCTACAAATCTTTCTTGTACATATTATAACTGCATAATTGAAAATGATTAGGTAAGACATGAGATTGAATCACAACAACTGCTTTTATTCACCTCAATATCAAGATATCCCATTTGGGCTTAGAGGAATTACTCATTGGGATTTTCAACTTGTTCAAAATTTTGCCATGGAGGCTAACATGTCTTAAGAGAGTAGAACCTGGTTGGACGGTGAATCAAACCCGCTAGTTATCACAGAAGCTATTGTCCTTTCACTTTAATTATGTGATTGTTAATAATAGATATTACTTTAATTGTCAAGTAAGGGTAGACCAAGTGTTTAAGATGGGTTGTTAACTCCTTCTCCACCTGAGTTCAATTCCCCGAAATGACATGTTAAGCTTGTTGTGATGATGTTAGAAGAATAGGTGGCTAAAGGAATAAGTGGCCCTAGTGAGTTATTATGTTCCTAGTCAATATAGGATGTTCTTGCTAAGTCATATATTCCTAGTATATTTGTCTTATAGGCAGATCAGATATACTCTTGGTGGTATAGTGGCAACTCAAAGGATTGATCCTAGGCCTAGCCTAAATTACTCTAACAACTACCAATCCACCATGATTTAGAAAATAAATAATAGATATTACATTGATTATTGAATCAATGAAAAGACAATGTCAACCCATAAAGCACTTCAATAAAGCACTTATTTCTTGTCAATTGAAATAATGAGGAGATAGTATTTTTTCTCACTTTGACATACTGATTGATTCACTTTTCTTAACTTTGATTAGGCGATGGATTTGAATCTCATAAGATTATGAAAAAAATGATATTTTATAAAGTTGCTTTAAAACATAAGAGTGATTTTCTTTATCTATTTTAAGTTATGATTTTTCTAGTAAGAATACCATGATATAATTTTTAATTAAATTTTGAATTTAAATGATATTTTATAAAGTTACTTTAAAATATAAGGGTGATTTTCTTTATCTATTTTAAGTTATGATTTTTCTAGTAGGAATACGATGATATAATTTTTAATTAAATTTTGAATTTAAATATTCTTTTAATGTATAAATAAATTTAATATCTTACCTAATTTTTTAACATTTAAATTATATAGATTTCATATTCAAATTTATATGTTTAATAATTCTACAAAATTTCAAATAAATTTCACTAAAAAAATATACTTCAAAAGTTAAAATTGGAAAAATAAATTATATCCATAAGCATCCCTATTTCAACTTCTGGATGGAGGTTAGTTGATTTTAAATTTTTTTAATGGATAAATAGGATTGAGTGTTGGCAGAATATAGTGCAATAACCCCATGGAGAGCCCAGATTAATCCAAGAACTGTATTATTTTCTTGCTCTCAATAGATAATTTTAATTGGAACGCCACCATGGCTAACTTGATGGCCAAATACCTATCCCTGACACTGCTTTGACTGTTAAAAAATACCAAATACGTGTCCCCGCCACTGCTTCGGCTATTAAAAAATGATAATAAAAATTCGTGGGTCGAGTGGTGCCCATGAAATGACTTTGGTTAATACAATTGAAACAACTTTATATCTGCGCATGCAGTTGATGTGGCTTAATAATCTGGTTTTAGGTACGGGCCATTGTACAAGGATATGGATCGGATTCAATTTTTATTTCATATTTGCTTCATGACTCAATAACCATAGTTATCACTGCACATTTATTGCTATAAATTTGGAGGATTCAAATATGTAATCTGATGGCTATAAACCTTCTCTATTATATTTTGTTTCTAGGGGAGCATGATTTGTATTTGTGTTTATATGATAAGGTTTTTGTTGACATAATTTTATTGGCACTTCTTTACCTGATTTAGAATGTTTTGTTTGGTTTTTTAATGTTAGAATTAAATATTTTTTTGGAATATCATTTTCATGGATTAAGAAATTAAATTATTGAAAAAACTCTTTAATAATTTATTAATGAAATTAAATTTAAAATTTAATCTCTAAACTAAACATACAATTCAATCATTATACAAAATATATTTCCTTATAAATAATCAATTAAATGAATTACCAAAAAAAAATCATGATAAATTTATTTAAACCAAAAAGATTAAACCAACAATTCTATAATTTTATACTTATTATATTCTACAACCTAAATTTGTACCTACATGCCGAACCTACTCTCAAATGAAAAATATAGTTCTGCATATGTCAAATACCAAATCTATATGAAATATTTTATAGGGATCAAAACAAATTACCTCCACATCCTCTTGTTATATTATTTATTTGTATGTATCTAAGGGCCACATTGTTAAATAACTTAACCTATTCTCAAATGAAAAAGATTATTGTGCATATGTCAAACACCAAATCTAGATAAAATATTTTATAGGGATCAAAACCAATTACCTCCACATCCTCTTGTTATATTATTTATTTGTATGTATCTAAGGGTCACATTGTTAAATTACTTTACCTATTCTCAAATGAAAAAGATTATTCTGCATATGTCAAATACCAAATCTAGATGAAATATTTTATAGGGATTAAAACCAATTACCTCCACATCCTCTTGTTATATTATTTATTTGTATGTATCTAAGGGTCACATTGTTAAATAACATAACATATTCTCAAATGAAAAAGACTCTTCTGCATATGTCAAATAACAAATGTAGATGAAATATTTTATAGGAATCAAAACCAATTACCTCCACATCCTCTTGTTATATTATTTATGTGTGTGTATTTAAGGGTCACATTGTTAATTAACTTAACTTATTCTCAAATGAAAAAGAAGGTTTTGCATAAGTCAAATACCAAATCCAGATGAAATATTTTATAGGGATCAAAACCAATTACCTCCACATCCTCTTGTTATATTAGTTACTTGTATCCACATCCTCTTGTTATATTATTTATTTGTATGTATCTAAGAGTAGCATTGTTCAATAACTTCATTTTTTTAATGAATACTAAGCTATTAATATTTTTATGTGGTTTAGGATTATAATTGTAGGGATCAA
Source organism: Pinus tabuliformis (assembly GCA_031772625.1). Classification (NCBI taxonomy): domain Eukaryota; kingdom Viridiplantae; phylum Streptophyta; class Pinopsida; order Pinales; family Pinaceae; genus Pinus; species Pinus tabuliformis. The sequence goes on from CM062818.1 coordinate 1,312,749,626, forward strand.
AACCAACTACCTACACCCCACTTCCTGGTTTCTTGTTATATTATTTATTTGTATATGTCAAAAACCACATTGATAAATAACTTCATTTTTTAATTAATACTAAACCATTAATATTTTTATTATATTTCTATGTGTAAGATTTAATATTATTTATTAAATATGTAGTATTTTATATTAGTATTAGATTTAAATTATATTAATACTAAATTTATGTTTAATAAAAATATAATAATATTATTTTAGATTTATAAAAATATTAAGTTAGTATAATAATAATTAATAATATTATATTCTAGAATATAAATTTATTAATGTATATCAATCCCATTCAACAATATAATTAGGTTAATAGAAATTAAATATCTTTTCGCAATAATTCATAATAATAATAAAATAAAAAAAATTAACTCGTAAACTACTTTATGTAAATCTCATAAACTAGTTTATGTTTATGTAAATTTGACTTAGCCCATTTACACTGTGATTGTGCTGTTATAGGGTGAATATCTTTCCACAATAACCCATAGACTTTATGTAAATTTGACTTGGTCTAGTCGCACATGAAACATAAAAGTTGTGGAAATTAAGGGTTAAGTACACAGCTTTTACATTATTTTCCAATAAACAAATATGGATGTAGTAAGTACAATTTGTCTGTTAGATAAGTTGTACAGGCAATAGAAAGTAGTATGGTAAGGTGGGAATTGACGCGATAGCTTTAACGTGAGCAGTTGAGATGCACCAATCAGATTATATGGATGATTTTAGCACTTTAAAACTGCTTGTGATTAGAGGGATGTTTTTGAATTTTGGCCATTTGTGGTTTGTAAAGTCATTTTAGGACTCTAAAATTACTTGTGATTAGATGGATGCTTTTTGAATTCAGCCCATTTGTGACTTGAAAATTCGTTTTTTAATTATTAAAACATGTGCATTAGGTGACTCTGGGCTATGAGTTTAGTGGATGGGTTGTCATTTCCAAGTGTTGATTAGCAAATATAGTTGGTACTTAAGATAGATCTATACTGATCTATATTTTGAATCTTCTTTAAATAATCCAATCATTTAAATTTCAATTAAAAACATACCAACCTCAATTAAAAAAATATCATATAAAACCATTAATTTAACCTCAACAAAAAAAATATAAAAAATATTATAATCATATGGGAACATTGATTTGACTTCAACTAAAAAAGAATATCATATAAGACATTAAGATGGATGCTTTTCTTACATTTTATGATTATATGGATGATTTTAGGACTTTAAAACTACTTGTGATGAGATGCATGTTTTTTGAATTCTGGCCATTTGTGGCTTGCAAGGTCATTTTAGGACTCTAAAATTACCTGTGATTAGATGGATGCTTCTTGAATTCTGGCCATTTGTGACTTGAAAAGTCAAATTTTAATTATTAAAACATGTGGACTTGGTGACTCTAGACTATGAGTTTAGTGCATGGGTTGTCATTTCCTAGTGTTGACTAGCAAATATAGTCTGTACTTAAGATAGAGCTATATTGATCCATATTTTTAATCTTCTTTAAATAACTTAATCATTGAAATCTCAATTAAAAACATATTAAACTGATTTAAAAAAATATCATATAAAACTATTAATTTAACCTCAATTTAAAAAAATATAAAAAACATCATGATCATATGTGAACATTGATTTGACCTCAACTAAAAAAGAATATCATATATGACATTATGATGGACGCTTTTAGTACATTTTGTGATTGTATGGACGATTTTATGACTTTAAAACTACTTGTGATTAGATGGATGTTTTTTGAATTCTGACCATGTGTGGCTTGCAAAGTCTTTTAGGACTCTAAAATTACTTGTGATTAGATGGATGCTTCTTGAATTCTCGCCATTTGTGACTTGAAAAGTCACTTTTTAATTATTAAAACATGTCTACTTGGTGACTCGTGTTAGATAATTAATCCTCATGATTAACTTTGGGTCAGTTTGGGTAGTTATGGAGTCCAAGAACTCCTTGGAACTAATTCAATTGTTTCCTATATGTATTTATATGTACAACATGTACATAATTCTTTGAGATCATTTAATATACAATTTATTTGGTTTCCCGTTGATTGTCTTACAGTGGTATCAGAGCCCTGGTTGATTTGTTCCTAAACTCCATGTATTTGAAGTCTATGGTGTAAATGAGACGCGGAGCGTGAAGACTGTGAAGATAAAGTGCAGCAAAATGTTAATCGAGTCGCGCAATGCAGTGGGATGTCCAAACTATTGACTCTCCATAAGTTTCATGCAGTGGGATGTCCAAACTATTGACTTTCTGTAAGGTTCATATCTTTTAGTCATAATGAAAGACGATTGGAGAAATTGAGTGGCATATTTTTTTAGTAATTACATTTACTATATTAAACAGGATTTTAATCATTTTTTTTATGGTGGCTGAGTGAAATTTTTATGGTGGTTGAGTGGATTGAAGATTGTGAGTGTAAAATAAAATTTATTTTGGAGGCTAATAAGATTTGAACCTAGCTCTTTGCTAGGCTATTTTTGAAACTTACCACTAAACCACAAAGCCAAATTTCTTAAAAGAAGAGGAGAAACAAATTTATATCTTTTTAGAAGTATTGCATAGATTTTGAATTTGAAAGGATTTGAAGAATATTTGGGATATATGGATATCTGGGATATGTGAGTAAAGGAGGACAAGTAATTGAAAAATCATAATTGGTGGCAAGATTACTTCACGACTCAACTGCACTGAAACCCTAACTATAGTTAAGAAACTTCGACGAGATTTCCAATTAAGGGTAGTTTACATGCGACAATGTATGAGAAGGTTGCAGCAACTTTAAGAGACTGATTCCAAGGAAAACGATAAAAAGTCGACATCATTCTTTTATTATTGCCTTTTAAAGTTTAATTTGGTTAACTTATGATTATAAAAACAAGAAAATCAAAGGCATAGTGGTTGGTAAAATTTACATAGTTATTTGGTGGATTGAAGGTCATAGGTTCAAATCTTTAACAAGATAATTTTAGATTTTTTTGTGTTTTATCACAAAATTTGTGAAACTTGTAAAGTCAAAGTCAAAGACAGATAATTTTAGAAGATTTTTTGTTAAAGTTGGAAAGTCAAAGTCTAAATTGAAGATTCGAAGTTAAAGTTATGTCGTAGATGGGTGCATGATTGGTTGAACCCGACACCCAATTATCACAAATTTGTTTGTATTGGGTGCATTTTCGGTGGTAGCCGACACCCATTTTTAAAGTTGATTGCTGAAAAACATGGCAAAACTCGATGATTTACTATAGTTATTAAACAATTTAATGTCATCTTCTATGCATAACAGTGTCCAAGTCAGCAAGGACATGCTCTATGACATCCAATCATATTTGCAAAATACGAAAAGCAAAATTGAATTTTTGGAACTAGAAACCCAGTTTTAGCAAGAAGAACTACAAAAGAAGAATTTTGAACCCATTCTTGTTCCAAATAATAGTGTCTTTGAGCCCGATCATCATTCAGAAAATAATCAAAGTAATGTTTCTGCAGGACTAGAAATTGCTCTTGAAGAGCCTATTCTTGAGCTTGTTTTACTACCACTTCAACAACATTTGCGAAAATATACAAAAGGAAATGCAACTGAAAGTTCTTATGAGAAGCCTGATATTCCCAAAACTTTCATAAGGCCATGGGAAGAGATTAGACACAATAAACATAGAACTGGTTTGTGTTGTAAAGAGGATATTCTAGATGTATCTTCTCACATACCAGATTTTGCTAAACCGATACAATTCCAAAGCACTGGATTTTCGGATGGTGTCGTTCCAGAAGAAGTTTATAGATGCCAACAATGTAACAAGGTTGGACATGTGAAAGATCAGTGTTTTGATCTTCACCCATGTGAACATTACGGAAAGAGAAATCATCATAAAAATAGAAGTTATAGAAAGAAGTCTACTGCAAGAGAGAAGGTAAATTTCGGATGGATTACTTCTTGGGATTGGACCAAAACAGCTAAGAAGATTTATAGGGCATATCGAAAAAAATGTTCCAAAGTGATGAGTAGCCTTGCAGTAATGAAGAGTACTTCTCACCTTGTATCTGACAAGGGGGGAATGGTTGATGGTCTACTACAGGTTCGACTTTGAGATGTCAAGCAAGCATGAGTCAAATTTGAGTTGATTGAGTTGATTGGATGGTCTACTACAGGTTCAAGTTTAAGATGTCAAGTGAGCCTGAGTCAGATTTGAGTTGATTGAGCACTTCCATGTTTCAAATTGTTCGTGGAACTGTTATGATAGTTCCAAAGTTTGTGGTCACCTTAAAACCACACTTTTTATTGTTCTGAGAACTACTATGAAGGTTCCAGAGTTAATTGAGAGACATTCAGCTCTTGGATGAGATGCATTTCTGCATTTTGAGCTCTCTTTCTTGGACTTTGGTATATCCCTTCAGATTAAGGGGGCACTGTTAGATAACTAATCTTCGGGATTAACCTTAATCCAGATTTAAACAGGAATGCAACAAAGTACAAAGATAACCATAAACACAGAGATGCAGTGGAAATAATACTTCATTTCATTAATGTAAAATACTGAAATATGCTTACAAACAACAATGGAAATAAACCAGCTAGGGTGATGGTAGTTTATCTCTGAGAAGAGATGTGATGGCTACATGCCTCTAAACTGTGTTATAATGAGGCTCGAAGGCCTATTTATTGTTGAGAAACAATGGAAAACCCTAAACATCCAAAAACCTAACCCTAAAAGATGAAACACCAAATTGTGGGCCCCATTTGGGTAAGTTGGTACATCAACTTCTCGGGGTCGTAACTTTCGCATATGATCTTTGTTTGACATGCACAATATCTCGTTAGAAAGATATATCTGAGAACTACAACTTTGGGAAGAGGACAATGTTGCTCCCAATTTTCCAAAAAAACTTCGTTTAGGGCCTCAAAACGGCTCCGGAAGTTCAGGACGCGAAAAACTGCTAAAAATAGTAAACGGTGCTACAATTAAGGAAAATGAAAAGATGAAAGAAACAATGGTGGGGGTCCAAGTGGATTTGGCAGGTGGCCACCAATATTCATGTGGACCATTCCTCCCCCCTTAGGAAGCAATGGTCCCCATTGCGTTGAGTTCCTCCATGAGATGAGGAAACTTCTGCTGAACTTGGTCCTTCGTGAGCCACTTACCCTGGTGAAGGAGTTGGCTTACTTTGACAACTCGATACAATTGGATATTCTGCTAGCAAGTGTGCTTGATTTGTGTGTCCATGATCCGATCAGTTGTCGCTTGTTCCATGCAATCTGGATTTAACTCTGTGGGTGTGAGTTGTTCGGCAATGTCAGATGTGTTTAGTAATGGTGGAAGGTATGGCCGAAGGTGGTCCACATTGCACACTGGGTGCAGGCCGAGGAATGGGGGAATGCTAAGCTCAAATGCATTATCTCCCACAACCTTGGTAATGGTGTAAGGACCATATCAGAGTGGTCTGAGATTACGATAGGCTCTGGTAAGGTGTTCCTTTTGCAAATGCAACCAGACTTTAACGCCCACCTGAAACTTATGTGGCACCTGATGTTGATCATGTCGTTGCTTGTACTTGGCATTTGATTTCTCTAGAATGTCGTGGACCTACTAGCGAATATGTTGGATGTGCTCAATGAAGTTGATTGCCTTATCTGTTTCGGACTGGACATGAGCCAAATCTACGTGAATGGCTGTACTAAATGACGTGGCCACATCAATGGGACATAGTGGCTGGAATCCCAAGCCCACTTAAAAAGGGTTGTGGCTAGTCGAGCTATGGAGAGCCTGGTTGTAGCTGTGCTGAACATAGGGGAGGCTCTCATCCCATGTGCGTGGATGCTTTGAGTTGTACATGCGAAGAATGTGTAAGATCATCCTGTTGACAACCTTTGTTTGGCCATTAGTTTGAGGATGGAAGGTTGTGGTCTTAATGAGTTTGGCGTCCAGCATCGACCAAATACTAGACCAAAATGTACTGAATAACCTCCTGTCCCGATATGATATGATAGACAGTGGGATCCCAAAGTTCACCCACACTCATTCAAAGAAGAGTTTAGTAGTGGCTTCTGTTGTGATATTCTCTTACAGGCCGCCATAATGGCCATCTTCGAGAACCTGTCGACGACCACAAAAACATAGTCATTTCCATGCTTAGTGGAAGGAAGGCCTAACATGTAATCCATGGAGATGGATTCCCATGGTTGACTAGGGGTAGGCAGCAGGGTATAGAGGCCTTGCTTCTTGATGGTCGGTCTGGAAATGGCGCAGGCAGTGCATGATTTGATGTACTTCCTGACATCCTGTCGAAGAGTCGGCCAATAGAAATACTTCTGCAGTACTGCCACCATTTTCTCGACCCCAAAATGCCCAACAACCTGACTGTAGTGTGCTTCCCAAATCATCTTGGCACGCTCGCTTGAAGGAACACAAAGGTGACCCAGGTGGCATAACAGGGCATCCTGGAGGTGAAAATCCGGAACATGTTGACCCTCCAAGAGTGTCTTGTATGTGTGGCTGAATTCTGGCTCACTTTTGTAGAGAAGTGGCAAATCAAAAGTCTCATGCCCACAAGAGTTGAGCACGGTGGTTAACGCCATGATCGGTGGTTGACTGAGGCAATCTGCAACATTATTGGTGTTGCCCTTCTTATACTTGATATTCAAATGGAACTGTTGCAGGTATGTGGACCACTTCTAATGGTGATCATTCTACAATTTCCCTTGGGTTTGTATGAACTGCAGGGGTCGGTGGTTTGTGTGGATGATCGTTTCCTTCCCCAAAATGTAATGCTTCCATTGTCGGTAGGCCTGCACAATGGAATACATCTCTTTGTCATAAGTGGGATAATTTCGGACTGTGTCTGAAAGCGTCTCACTGTGATATTCCACTGGATTCCCGTGTTGAGTAGGGAATACCCCAATAGCATAGTCAGAGGCATTTATCTCGACCTCAAATGGTTGTTGCAAGTCTGGTAATGCAAGCACTGGTGCTATGTAGAGGTGATATTTCAATTCTATGAATGCCTTCTGTTGAGATTCAAACCAAAATAATTTTTCTTTCGCTCCTCCCTTGGTGACTTGACTCAAGGGCCAAGTGATATGAGAAAATCCCAACATGAACCTGCGATAGAAGTTGGCAAGACCTAGAAAGCTGCGGAGCTCTGTTAGAGTGGTTGGAGATGGCTAATCTCGAATGACTTCGATCTTGGCTGGATCCACATGCACCCCCTGTTCATCAATAATGTATCCTAGATACTGAACCTAGGTCATGCCAAAAGTGCATTTCTCCAAATTGGCACATAACTTGTGTTTTCATAGTGTTTGGAGAACCTGTCAGATGGGGTGGAGGTGCTCTTCCCAGCTCTGGCTAAAGACCAGGATGTCATCCAAGTATACCACTACAAATGCGTTGGTGAATGGTTGCAATATGTCATCCATTAGCCTCATCAAGGTTGCAGGAGTATTCGTCAATCCGAAAGGCATAACCAACCATTCAAAAAGGCCCTCCTTGGCTTTGAAGGCAGACTTCCACACATTGGAGGGTTCGATTGGTACCTGGTGATATCTTGATTTCAAATCGATCTTGCTGAAATAACTTGCCCCCTTCAGTTGGTCTAGGAGATCATCAATCCGTGGGATCGGGCACCTATTACAGACAGTGATCTTGTTCAGCACTTGATAGTAAATACAGAGTCTCTAAGTCCCATCCTTCTTCTGTACCAACATGATCGGGCTCCCACAGGACGATAAACTTGAATGGATGTGACCTTTTTGCAACAGCGCCTGAATCTTCCTCTTGATTTCATCGTTCTCCAGAACAGATCACGGATAGATTGTTCCATTGGGCAGTGGCGCACCTAGGGTTAGATCGATAGAGTGCTTGACCTGACAATGCAAAGGAACCCCTGCGGGGGAGGTGAAGATGTCCTTGTACTCCTCCATGACCTTGTCCATCTGTAGTTGTTGTGCAGAGGGGCCCTGTCTGGAGGTCGTGGCCACCGTCTTCTTCTTTCCTTGAGGGCGTATCATCAGGAAAACAAATTTCCCAGTTTTGGAAATGAGCTTACTGCATTATTTTGCAGTAATCAAGGAGATGGCAGTAGGTGATGCTACCTTTGGTATCCTATATAACTTATTTCCCAAAGTAATAATAAAAGCATGGGGCCTTGATTCATACACAACATGTCACTTCCACAAGTATGGTTGTCCTAATAATACATCACAAACTTCAAGGGGATAAATGTCACACGATACCTCATCCATGAAGGGCTTGATGTTGTATGGAAGGTGACACTACTGGCTCACGCAAAGATACTGTCCTTGGTGAAGCCACCCGATGGTGTACAGTTGTGGATGCGTTGTGGTCAGTAAGCCCAGCCGCTTCGCGACCTCTACCGAAATGAGGTTCTTTTGGCTCCCGCTGTCAACAATGAATTGTAGAAAGGAGCCCTTTACCCACATCTGGGAGTGGAAGAGACGTTCCTCCTCCTCTGGATCTTCGGGTTCCTCCTTCTACATCTTCATGGTGGAAACGGTGGTGTTGGGCTCCGCATCGATAATCTACTTCGCTTTGTCATTCCCTTTGTCAGGTTCTGACTCAGAGTTAGAACATGCATTTGATTCTAAAACCTTTAGCTCGGCCACCAGTGTCTGGCTGGCCTAACACTCACTTGTGTTGTGAGTGGAGCTCTTATAGAACTCACACCACTTTCCTGTGCCCTTTTTCGGCTTCACGACGCTGTTCTTTGCTTGCAACTTTGGTGGGTTGTATTGGGTCGCCCCGCCTGGGCTTTGTCCTTTGTTCTGCGGTTTGGGGGCACCTTTCCCTTGCTTCAGATTTGCGGATCCAAAGTCTCGCTTCTTCTATTTAAACTTTTTCTCGACCTTGATGGCATATTGGTATGTCGTGCCAAGCGACGGGATGTTCAGGAATTCTATTTCTTCTTGGATATACTTATACATGTAGTCGCAGTATTTGAGTACCAAAATCTACTATGAATCCTTGATAGCCAACTTTGTGCGAAGGGTATGGAAAATATTAGTAAACTCCAGCATGTCTTGGTCCCTTCCCTGCCGCAGCGTGGTCCACTTTATGTATTGATCCTCATAGCTTCTGGTAGGGTAGTACTACTCCTTGATGGCATCCCAGAATGAATCCCAAGTGGGTGTGGCTGAAAATAGTGAGCCTGTACTTTCATCCTTCTGCTCACAGTAGGTTTCCAACTAGTCCTTGACGTGGGGGGCTACTTCGAGAAGAGTGAAAACAATATTTTCTCGACTAGAAAAATCATGAACAGAAAAACAACCCTCTAGCAGATTTAACCATTTATCGACAACATCTGTGTTATCTGACCCTCGAATATGGGGATTTCAAAACTAACTTGTACCTTAAATGGTGTGGCATTTTGAGAGTAGCTGTTGGAAGCCGATCTGTTGCCCCTAGGTAGCCGCTGAAGGATTTGGGCAAAGTTGTCCATCATCGTGTTCCTTTGTCACTCGAGGGCTTCTTCGAGCAAGATTTTGATAGGATCTCCTACCCCATTGTCTTAATTTTCATCCGCCATGGGAGGCCGTCGGGATTTGCAAAGTTGGTCTTGCAAAGGTTCGACCAATTCAAGCCCTAACTCCTTATATCCCGACCTCGTTGGGGACACGTAAAGAAAAACAGACAAAAAGCCGACCACTCTGATACCATTGATCCAGATTTAAACAAGAATGCAACAAATTACAGAGATAACCATAAACACAGAGATGCAGCAGAAATAATACTTCATTTCTTTAATGTAAAATATTGAAATATGCTTATAAACAACAATGGAAATAAACCAGCTAGGGAAATGGTAGCTTATCTATGAGAAGAGATGTGGTGACTACATGCCTCTGAATTGTGTTACAATGAGGCTCGAAGGCCTATTTATTGTTGAGAAACAATGGAAAACCCTAAACATCCAAAAACCTAAGCCTAGAAGATGAAACACCAAACTGTGGGCCCCATTTGGGTAAGTTGGTACATCAACTTCCCGAGGTTGTAACTTTGGCATATGATCTCTGTTTGGCGCGCACAATATCTCATTAGAAAGATCTATCCGAGAAATACAACTTTGGGAAGAGCAACACTAGTCCATGGATCCATGTTGCTCCCAATTTTCCCAAAAAACATCGTTTAGGGCCTCAAAACGGCTCCGAAAGTTCAAGGCCTGAAAAACTGCTAAAATTAGTAAAATGTGCTACAATTAAGGAAACTAAAAAGTTGAAAGAAACAATGGTGGGGGTCTAGGTGGACTTGGTAGGTGGCCACAAATATCCACCTGGATCAAACCTTGGGTCAGTTTGGGTAGTTATTGGAGTCCAAGAACTCCCGGGAACTAATTCAATTATTTCCTATATGTATTTATATGTACAACATGTACATAATTCTTTGAGATCATTTAATATACAATTTATTTGGATTCCAATTGATTGTCTTACAACTTGGGCTATGAGTTTAGTGCATGGGTTGTCATTTCCAAGTGTTGACTAGCAAATATAGTTGGTACTTAAGATAGATCTATACTGATCTAGAGGTTCAATATTCCTTAAATAACTTAATCATTGAAATCTCATTTAAAAACATACCAACCTCAATTAAAAAAATATCATATAAAACCATTAATTTAACCTCAACTTAAAAAAATATGATAATCATATGGAAACATTGATTTGACCTCAAGTAAAAAAGAATATCATATAAGAAATTAAGATGGATGATTTTGGGACTTTAAAACTACTTGTGATTAGATGGATGTTTTTTGAATTCTCACCATTTGTGGCTTGCAAGGTCATTTTAGGACTCTAAAATTACTTGTGATTAGATGGATGCTTCTTGAATTCTCACCATTTGTGACTTGAAAAGTCATTTTTTAATTATTAAAACATGCGGACTTGGTGATTCTGGGCTATGAGTTTAGTCCATGTATTGTTATTTCCAAATATTGACTAGTAAATATAGTCTGTACTTAAAATAAATCTATACTAATCCATATTTTCAATATTCTTTAAATAAATAATTGAAATCTCAATTAAAAACATAACAACCTCAATTAAAAAAATATCATATAGTCCAATAGTATTGTTTATGGCCTTGTCCAGTGCTTATAAAATCTAGAGAACTATGAGTGTCATCATTGCCCATGTACGGCGAAGACCAGGCTTGTTCATATATGCAATGGCACTTCCAGAGACATTCAACTAAACGGCTGCCGCTTAGGTTACGGCGAAAATCTGGTGGATTTTACCTTTATGGTTTGGTAATGGTCTCAATAACATATAGAAATGGTACGTAATCAAATTTGTTAAATACTTCATTTAAAAAAAAATTGGATGCGGGGTTTTACTTAGTAATATTAAAAAAAGCACTTCAAAAACCCCACCAAATTTATTTTTTAACTTTGTCAATGTATATTACAATTTTTAAAACCCTTATTTTTATGGTTTTTCCATGTTATTTTTAATATATTTTCCTATTTCTATCTTTAAAATACTTTTTTATTTCTATCCCCGCTATGGACATTGGAAACAATTCACAAAACAGAATAGAAAAACAAGGCAACTGCATAGCGGTAATCCCTGCCGTATTTCATGTTCTTTATAATATTGTTGACATTATGGTTAAGTTTTTATGAAATTGCAGTCACTGGAATTGCTTGAAGTGTAAAGTATTTTTGTCATTTTTGACACTAGATGCACTTTCCTATAAAATCTGAAAACATAGTACCATTATCATATGATTTTTGAATGCACCGAATATTATCATATGATATTTGAATGCACAGAATATTACTGTAAATAGCAGTAAATAAATAAATTATATTTTTGTCATTTTTGACACTAGATCCACTTGTCTATAAAATATGAAAACACAGTACCATTATTATATGATTTTCGAATGCACTGAATATTATCATATGATGTTTGAATGCACCGAATATTACTGTGAATAGCAGTAAAGAAATAAATTATACACATCTGGGTTCTTCCTTTAAATTTTGAAGTATCCCATGTAATTTTGAAACAGGGTAAAAAAGACTAACCTATTATGTTTTGTTCATAATCATTTAAGTTATATTCTACATCAGTATCAAACAATTTTTTTTATCAATATTTTATTGATATAGGGATCTCATCAATGTTTTATTGATAAGTGATCCCGATCTGGTTAAAAGAACTGGAGGTACATAGCTTTGGAAGTTGGATCTATTGACATTCAATACAGGTTTATTCCACCCGTTGCTATAAGATGCTGGTACAGATGTGCGGGTATGGATGTGCTTGATTGAAACAAATTTTCTTGAAATCATTAAGAAGTTGCAAAAAACATATATAAAATACTCTTAATAATATGTATTTGTTTTTTTGTCCTATTTGTTGATCTAGAGTTCCTAGTCAAGTTGGGCATGTATGCACCACGTGCCCCCTTCTACTTAGAGTCGATAGCATGCAACCCATGTTGCATCGGTATAATCACTCTTCCTCTTGGTCGCAACAGGATTGATGGGTGTCTCCGTATCAATTGTTATGAGTGGCAAGCATTACGAAATGTTTCAATAACAAATACTTTCTAAAAGTTACTGCAGATCATTTGTGCGATAATAGCCACACAGATTATTCTTGCTATCCCCACCAAGTAATTTTAAAATGTAAAAACTGTTATTTTAAAATGTAAAAACTGTCATCTGTTCTACAAGTTAATTTTTCATATCGAAGTTTATTTATTTATTTATTGTGTTTTTGAACTATTTTGCTACAGAATTAATCTTTTTAGATTCCTCAAAGTTATATGCATCTGTGGAAATTTTTGAGCCTTCTACTTATATATATATATATATATATATATTATATATATAATTTCTTCATAATCGTTCAAGTTCCTTTTATTGTATCTTTTTAGATTCCTCAAAGTTATATGAGTCTATGGAAATTTTTGAGCCTTCTACTTTTATATATGTATAATTTCTTCATAATAGTTCAAGTTCCATCTATCGGTTTAGGTTCTAGTATACAGTGGTGCAAGCCAACATTCATATTTATGCATTGATTCTGATTCTTGACATGGCACTGAGACTATTCCCTTTTACACTAAATCCATGCATCTCATCTGATTCTATGAAATCTGCTCCAAAAATTATGTATTTATTCAGATCAATTTCATTCTTGAACTCTGTTAATGAAATGATTTCAAAATCTTTCTAATATGGACCTGTTTGGTCTATTACTGTTGTTTCCCTAAGTAGAAATTAGCCCTATTATTATATTCAATCCAAGTATGGACATACAAACAATAATATTTGGGTCACTATTCAATTGATGCTTATTAGCCATCAGTGTAAGTGTTTGTTAGCCATCCCTATAAGTGGCACTACCAGTACTTAGATAGTTCAAAAGGGGCCTTTGGACTAGAGAGACCTAGACGTTGAAACACATAATCTTTTGATTACAATGGCACATAAATCTTATAGAGCCATGGAACCAACCCTATAACTATTGAATCCTTGAACTTGGAGGTTGTAGATGATTACTATATGGGTGGGCATCTCAAGTGAAATTGAGGATGAGGATGAGGCCCCTTTGTACATCAGGGAATCCTTAGTGTACTAACAATATTGCTCTTATAATCACACTGCATATGCTATTCAATTGTGTATATATATTTATAGATATATATTTAGTGAATTTTATATACTCAATGATAAAAAGAATTATACATGTTTTATTGCAAATGGATACACAGTTAGGCTAGTAAAAGTATTCACAATATATAAATGTTTGTATTGCTTGATTAAAGCGCTTCAGTGATGTTATTTGAATATTTATCTCCTTCTCTGGTCCATCTTCTTCTGGAGCTGCTCAAAGGAAACGGTAAACTCTGCAACGAGATAGGGTAGTCGTTCCTAAAACAAGGATGGGATAGCCTTTCCTAAAGCAGGGATGAATAGGGATTGGCATCCTGCCCACTTAACAAAAATTCTAGATAGTATAGGGTTCTTTCCTGGTAGAGCAAACACTTACTAAACCATATATTTATCTCATCGACTCCTTCTCTCGACAGCCCATCGACTCCTTCTCCCGACAGGTTGTTGTTATATCATCTAAGGTTTAGAAACTTCTAGCAACTACGAGAAACCTGATAGATGGTCGACATGCCAACAGCGGGTTACACCACACCCTTTGCAGCACACCCTTTGGATTATGATTAGCAAAATGGAAAATATGTAGGTGAACATTAAATGTTTTTTAATTAATATTGAAACCATACTAGCATTAAACTGCGTCTAATTAAAATTCAAAATCTTCCAAACCGTTTATCCTATGTATAAAAAAAATCATACATTATCGCGAGCAATAAGATGTCCAAGTTGTAACTTTCGATAAAATTTTGTTCACCAAAACATTTTTATTAAAACATTGGCTAAAATTTAAACATGGTAATAGGTCAAATAGATTTAATACTCGTCAACAGTCTATTGATAGCCATAGTCCCTTCTTTGTCGTAGGTAAGGACTAATAAGTAACTCAAATGTACTGGCATTCCAACATAAACATATCCCACAGTAATAATATAGCCTGCTTGGTGTTATATGTCACTGTAATAATATAGCCTTTCCCGAAAGTAGTAATAATATACTACTTTCACACTTGTCTTTAGCATAATATGATTATGCATTTTTTAAGTGGAGAAAAACACACAAGCTAAAAAAATAGCTCATGATATATAGACTTTCATAGTTTGTATTCTTTATAGCATGGCCAACCTAACATGTATCGAATGTCGTTTCTTGGTCCCTACATAGACACAGGTGTCTATATGGAAACAACATAATTGAAAAAACATTCTTTTGACTGATCTTATAGATTATTTGGCTTCTGTGATCCTTGCTACTTCTAAGTGGTTTAGCATAACTAACCTCTGCATTGGGATTTAAATGAGCTGATTCTGCATCATCTCCCTCATTATCGCCACATCCTTCTCTGGTTTTCTCCTTGCTTTGCACCACTTCCTACTGAAGATTACTTTTAATGCTGTCACCATAACTTCATGATTTCTAGCTTGCTCTGCCATTAATGGGCTTCTAGTTACAAATATTTGAGCCTCTCCAATTCCATGTTCTACAATTCACATTTTCCATCTCCAAGTCCTTATCCATATGACTCCTTAGAAAACCTTCTTCTATGACATTCAGAAAGGCCCTCAAATTCCTCTGCCTCTTCTCCATAATATATTGTCTCAGATATTTCCATATCATTTCAAAGAATATAATCAAATTGTTTTAGGAAAAAAATGATGCAATTTCCAATACATTTTTATTCCAATCAAAATGAAACTACAACAGATTTTATGGATTACATCCCCTATCATTTCAAAGCTTAAAACCAAATTTGTTTTAGGACAAAATTGATGTAATTACCAATACATTTTGATTTCTATCAAAATGCAACCATAATAGATTTTATAGAATACATCCAATTAAATGTAGATGAAAATATTGCAACATTAGACCTAGCAAGTCTACCCATACCCTATTATGCAATTCCAATTCAGTCCATTCCAAGCGAAATGAAACACATATATTACAGCTCTAAACATTTTGGATACGACAAGTTCTAGGCACAACGACAATAGATGAAAATAGTTCCCTTTCAATATCCTAACCAAATTATACTTGGATTTTACAATGATTCTAGATATCACCGCAATGCAATGTTAATTTGCGTAATCTTCAATGTCTGCCACTTCTGATTAATTTGATCTTATTTAACTTTACAATTAATATCCTGAAAAATTTCCTTGTTTTAAGATAAGCGCCGACTGGCAAATTACAGGAAATAACCCTTAAGAATTGATCCATTTCATCTCTTTCTAAGTTGCTATACCTTTGTATTAAGCTCATCTAAGAGACTAGAAAAGAGAAGCACTATCACCTTTGGGTTTGTCTGGAGTTGAAGTTCCATGATCATTGATTATTGATGTGAATAATTATTTGACATCGACAATCACTTGTCCAAAGTTAATTCATTTGATCCCATTGTAACAGGACATAATACCATAGCTGGAGGGACTTTGGCAACATAGAATTCGGTTGTCTCTAAACATAACATGGCCTTGTTTCACTAGGATCAATGTTATTACATTGAAGATAGTTTAAGTATAACTATATGATTACCATGTATTATAGACATTATGTGATAAATTGGCTTGCAATAACAACATTAGAGTATGGAAGAAGAATAGTCGCACATATTCGATGAGCTTCGAATCATGGTTTATTAGTCATTTAATTTATATGGCAGTTGTAAGCAATAAATTGATATTAATATGTTTTAAATGAATTTTCATATAAAATTTAGTTTTGTCAATTTATATTATAAAGTGAAGTTATATATATATATATATATATATATTATATTAATATACCATTTGGGATTTGAACCTTGGATCTCATAGTTTACACAATACATCATAACATGGAAATTGGCAATCACTTTCCCATTTTAATATAAAATTATATATTAATTTTAACAAATAATATATTTATTGTTTAATAAATATTATATATTAAATATGTAAGTTATATAATTAATGATATTTTTTATGTTATATAATAAAAATTATATATATATATATATATATATATATATATATATATATATATATATATATATATACACAAAGAATTCCACTCTTTAACATGTTGGTAAGGATAAGATATTTTATAGGGCTTAAGGCTATATAACAATAAAACCCAAAGTCATGAGTTCAACATGTCAACTTCGAGAGGATAACAATCATTCCTGCCAATCACTCAACGCACACACATATTCATATCTAAAGATGAATTATGATGAATTTTATGGAATTTAATTGTTACTGAATTCAGACATGAACAAGGTGACTTAGAGATTTAGAACTTATCTAGAAAAGTTAGGTGAATCTAATTGTGCATATTACTTGCAAATTGGACTTTATAGCTAGGGGGTTATGGGTTTAACCATCCTCCAAAATAATAAGTAGGTTCATACAGGGGCTCTAGGCCCTGCTATGTATGCCAACATGAATACACAAGGCCCCCTTGTGTATGCCTGTTGAGATACACAGTAGGACAATGGTCTATTATGTATGCAAACTTGCATACATGGTAGGGTCTAGAGCCTACTATGTATTCTGACAGTCTTACATAGTAAACATTGCGTTACACATCACGCTAGTGGGCATGTTGTGTATGTCAATGAACATGCACAGTAGACTCCTCCTATTTGCATACACAACATAAAAATATGGAGCTTGTTGTGTATAACGATTGGCATGCACAAAATGATGAGAAATATGTTGAGAAGAGCATTTTGGAGGAATTTTTTGTAACCACCCCTCCCACATTTACCTAATTTCACCATCTTGCCAGGGTAAGCATGAGATGGGAGTTACTATGACATGACATGACTTCCTAGATCTAACTAAGGAGGTGGGGCCTACAACTGACCACCAACTAACAACTCACAACATTCCTCAAGGCTACAGGGACACTTCGGGGCCAAAAAATCACCCTAGGTGACCAACCCCTGAGTTGGGGCTCCTTTTCACACAACTTAACCTCTAATCGCATGCACAATCCTGCAAGGATGTGGTTGAAGGCCTCCACCTGCACACACAACACTGCATGAGTGCGATTGTCACTCAAAATGTTTAGCTTAGAGGGTACAGTCTCGATATCTTAGCCATGATTCTAGGTCAACCTCCATACCACTGCTCAAAATTGCCTAAGACTTCTCAGAATCATTAATGACATGAAAACAAAGCTAAAATTCAAACTTGAAGGTGAAACTTGACCTAGACTGCCTAGGACATATAAAACATTTCGTTAAACACATGGAAAACATGTAAGCTACAACTCATGAATGCATATCTGATCATAAAAGTCTGATATTCATCTGAGAATCACCAAGAAGACCCTATTCCCTCTCCACATAGTTGTGAAAACACTTATTAGTCCACACATCCATCATGTTGCACAAAAAATTGTCACCATGACTTTCTGCAATCTGTGTGAGTCTATCACCACTTATACTTACCTCCTTTACAAGTCTTAAGCCTCAGTTCTTCATGTCAAGCCTTGAAAATGAGAGAAAGCCCTTAAAAAGCTCTAAAACTCTGGGCCTGCGCTTTCTCTTAGCATTTCCTGCGGTCCCGCACCCACTGGTCATGTCCCCTGCGGACTTGCCCGCTCTGTCTCTAAAGGAATGGATGCGGACCCCTGTAAAAGTCAAAAAGGCGGAATTTTATTCTTAAAAACTCACTTTGGGTAATTTTTGGAAGCTTCTAGAGGGAATCTTGTGGTGGCAAGTTTGCTCCTTGGTGGTTCATGCATCACATTATGGAAGGAGCTAACCCCTTGATGTGAGGAGCTTATCCCTTTGAAGAAGGACTCTATCCCTTCATTGGTGGCCCTTGTAACTTCCTTCCTCTGTACTATAAAATGAGGCATTGGGTTGGTTACTTGGGAGGTTAAAAAAGTTGAATATTTTTGAGGTGAAATGTTGTTGGAATTTAGTCTTCCTAATTGAGCTTGAGAGGAGAGATTACATACCTTTTTTGATCTCATTGGGAAGAGTGTGAGGCTTTTCAAGGTAGAGGAGATTCCTGTTTGGACCCTGGGAAGAGCTTGTACAGCATCAAGGCACCAAAGGTTGTAAAGTTCTTCTATTCAAAGTTAATACAATCAAGTTTATTTTTCTCAATAAGTTATGTTTTATGGTTTATTTTATGGACTCCTTGATCACCATAATGAACATGTTTTATGATATTAGCTATGCAAGTGTTATTTGATGTGTGCTTGTTTGTGTTTGCAGATTCTCAAAAGGAAACTCTTTCGGATGGTTGAAGGTTGGCTTCTACAAACTAGCATTGGACTTAAGGTAGGGTCTAACACCTCTATAGTTTTTATTAATGAAACAATATGTTTAGAGAAAGGTAGATTTGCTTGTCCTGCTTGTTGCTAGATATCTGTTGATACTAGGGAGATCGGCCTTGTCCGCAAGGACGATTTATCCGGCTGACAAAATGGCGACTCCACTGGGGACTTGAATTTTGGTTTTTTGCCTTTACTTTTACTTTGACTTGAGAAACTTTTTCTCTGTTTCTGGTTTTTGCTTGATGTCTGTGGGATTGGGTAGGTTTTTAGATTTTGAAATGTTTTTTGTTTTTTGACGTTTTTTAGAGAGGACCGCACGTGCTGTTTGTAACACAGTGCGAACATCCCCTCACTGTTTCTTTACTACATAGTGTGGTACTGCACTTGGTTTACCGGGGGCCTGCGAACCCTGTCAAATTGTTGAAAAACCTAAAATCTTTTTCATCCAGTTAAGCTTAGTATTTGTTTACGTTTTTTAGCCTCTACCCAGATCTGCATGTGTTCTATCAAAAAGCCTTGTTTATGAGTTTCTTTTATCAAATTCTTCATCTCATCAATCTCCATTAAGTTAATTGGGTGTTTAGAGTCTTTTTTTTTAGAAATTCTTAATTTGATTTCCTTTGGTCTTTATTTGGAGGTTTGTCTTAGTCTTTTCACAATTTTGCATCTTTTTGCTTTTGTTGTTGCAAAAAAATTTCCCCCTCATTTGCCGGGGGGGGGGGGCTAAATTGTGTATGAGTGTTAATCGCCTTTGAGTGTTTTTATTTTTTGATCTTTGGAACTCTCACCCAATTTTCTTCACTTGCACTTGATTGGTTCTTAGATTACATTAGAATCATCTTGTGTTTGAGAATTCTCTTGCATAGATCACGTTTGCATAATTAGAATTCTTATTTTCAGAATATGAATGAAAAATGTGCATAGATTACATTTGCATACTTTTCAAGTGAAGTGTGCATAGATTACAATTGCATAGTTTACATTCTGAAAAATCAATCGTAGATTTAGATCAACTTTCTTTCATTTGAATTTACATATTTTTATGCTTGTTTTTAACACACAAAAATAAAAATAAAAAATGTTTTGAAATTGATTTGCATTAGTTTTTCTTGATCAAATTAGTGCATTAGAGAATTTGTTATATTTTCTCTTAGTGATCAATTTTTTTCATTGTTGGAAGTGAATGGAAACTCTCTCCTTACTTTAGTTAGGATTCATTGAATTGAAAAAATTACATTATCATATTCAATTGTATTCAGTTTTGGGTCGGGTCATAACACCGTTGGTTTCATATCCATTTACCCTTTTGAGTAATAACAGCCTAAATAACACAGCGCTTAATTAAAATTCATCTAGTATTTTTTACATTTTTAGGGCTCTTTCCACCAATCTAGCTTAGGCTAGTGCCTTGGAATAGGTTTTAGTTAACTCTTCAAGACAGTAAAGCAAACAAGTAGTCGATCTTGCTGTACGAAATAAATTTCAATTGTTACATATATGCTCTGGGAAGCTCCTCTTAAAGGAGTCAAGCACGAGATCATATCTGAACCAGTGAGGTAATCAATCCTTCCTCATTGGGAACGATAGCAGATATACACGTATTAAAAACGGTAAACCTCTGATTAACCATTGTCGAGGAGCCTGGGGTCACTTGTTGGTAAACCTTGGATTATGTCAAGGAACCTTCAAGGGGATTGAGCTTTGTTACTCTGCTCTTGCATGTGTATCGGATCGTAGACTGTTCCCCCAGGTATATTTGTTTCTGTTGGTAACCTTAGTGGCCATAATCTATAGGATTCTTTCCTAAGGTGACGGTGGAGGGAAGATCCCACTGTACCTGGAGCAGACGTTGACTAGACTCACTTGGACTCTCTGGGGGGTTCTCTTCACTCGAGATGGTTTTGTGAAGAAACTTGTGCCAGTCTGTTTCATTAAGCAAGTTGTCGGGGTAACTGTTCCAACCACCCTTTCTGTATTGAATTTTGCGACGTTGGATTTCATCACCAACTAGTGTTTTTAGTACGGAAAGTTACTGTTTGTGTGTGGTTTGACTCCTAGATTTGAAGCGCATGTTAATTTGTTTGTTTTTACTTTTAGAGACCATAGGTGCGAATTGTGAATTTTAATTGTTAGATGTGAATTGTGAATTGTTAATTTTAGTTTTAAATTGTTAATAAAATTCACTGAAGTTGAATATAATGGCAACTGTTCCGGAATTTACCAACCAAGGAACCCCTCTTAATGAGAATCCTAGTACTTTTCCTTGCTTTGGAAATGTTGGTCCTCCTTATATGGCTACTTTGTCATTACCTAGATTTACAATAGGTTTACCGATATGGTTCTTTTCAACTTCGTTGGCCCCAAATACTCCAATTGTTCCACCTCAACCGAATGCTTTGCCTCAATAGAGTTCCCCATCTCAACATCACCAACCTTCTGTTGACCCTTTACCTTCTTCGCCTAATATTTCTTCCTCCATTTCTTCCTCTTCGCTTGGTAAAAGCCTTGACGCTAGTAACCAGGTGGCTAAGAATAAGAAGAAAGGGAAGAATAATAAGAAGAAGAAGAAGCAAGATAAGAAAGAAGTCAACCAACCAACCATGGCTGTAAGTGTTAGTTGTGTTGAGGAAACCTCCAACATGCATCGTAAACCCAAATACCATTGCAGGCTTTGTAAGGGTGACCACTTCCTTATCAATTGTCCTAGTATTCCAAAGGTCTTGGAAGTATGGTCAGAAAAATCTCATCAACTCTCCATTGATCCATCAACCAGTGATAGTCAGGTTCCTGGGAAAAAGGGTAAAGTTAGGTTTCCTTGTAAGTTATGCAAAGGGAGTCATCAAACTCACATTTGCCCTCACATGGATGAAGCCTCAAAATTGTTGGAAAACCTTACTGTTCCACAGCAAGAATTTCCAACTGGTTACCGTAAAATTTCTCCCCACCTACCGTCAACTGACGGAGTGATTGATCTAATTTCAAGTACAATTGATCCCACTCTTCCATTGGAGAGTGAAACTCACACTCAGGTTGATGATCCATTAGTTGATCAAGTGGTCGATTCAATTTCACATTCGGTCGATCCCACTCTCCCTTTAGAGAGTGAACTTCATACCACTCAGGTTCTTCTTGTTACATCAGATTCTTCTACATCGGGGGGAATTTCACCTGTTTCTACATAACCCCCTCCAAGTACTGAGGTCTTTTCCTTTGATTGGAATAGACTGACAGAACCTCGTCTTCCTTCCTCCATCCCTTTCCAAATCATTGTCAAGGCTGGTGGTAGGGACATACACCGCACACAGGTAGATGAAGGTGCTTCTGTTAGTATTTTATCCTCAACTACTTGGAAAGCTTTGGGTTCCCCTCAGCTTGTGCCTATTACGCGAATCTGAAAGCTTTTAACAGAACAATTAGTGAACCTTTAGGGATCCTTCCTAAGTTCTCTATTACCTTGGAAGGTAAAACTGTCTGTATTGATCTTATGGTAGTTCGAGGTCCCTTGGCTTTCAATTTACTCCTTGGGCAAGACTATGTTTATGCAATGAAAGTTGTCGTATCGACACTCTTTCACGTGATGTCTTTTCCTCACAATGGAAATATTGTGATTGTAGACCAGCTTTCGTTCCCTAGTCTTGTTTCAACTACTAATAATATGACACCCCTAAATGTTCCTGATTCTAAAGTGGTATCTACCCCGCCACGGGTTAATTATGTGGCAACTGGTCCCATGTTTTTAGTTACCGATGTAAGTGAGCCTCTCACTGTTTGCTCATCTTCCTTTGATTTAGATATGGTAATTGACATGGAAAACTCTATGGGATTACTCGAATGTGATGTTCTTATCCCTTTTGAGTCCCTTGACATGTGTTCCTTCCAGAGAACTATTCTTCCTTCTGATGAAGACCTCTTGGAATCCATGATCAAGATGTGTACATTGAGATGTATTTCTTCCAGTTGGAAGCCATGATCAGTGTGTGTGAGGATAGTTCCTTTTCCTGTGCCAACCTCGTTAAAAAATGAAACAGGTTTCCATGAGGACAGTTCTTTTCCTGTGTCAACCTCGTTAAAAAATGAATCAGTGAGTTCGAGGAAAGTTCCTTTTATTGTGTCGACCTTGTTAAAAAAATAATCAGTGAGTATGAGGACAGTTCTTTTCCTGTGTCAACCTCATTAAAAAATGAATCAGTTGGTCAGAGGATAGTTCTTGTTACTAAGTCAACCTCGTTAAAAAATGAATCAGGTATGAGGACAGTTATTTTCCTGTGTCAACCTCGTTTAAAAAAATTAAAATGAATCAGTAGGCTATATAGGTAGATTGTAGAGAGTAGACAAGGATAGTTTGTTCCTATCTCAACCTCGTTAAAAAATGAAACTGGATGTCTTGAGGATAGTTCCTGTTACTGAGTCAACCTCATTAAAAAATGAATCAGGTGTGAGGACAGTTCTTTTCCTGTGTCAACCTCATTAAAAAATGAATCAGTGAGTTCGAGGAAAGTTCCTTTTACTGTGTCGACCTCGTTAAAAAATGAATCAGTGAGTTTGAGGATAGTTCTTTTCCTGTGTCAACCTCGTTAAAAAATGAATCAGTTGGTCAGAGGATAGTTCCTGTTACTGAGTCAGCCTCGTTAAAAAATGAATCAGGTTTGAGGACAGTTCTTTCCCTGTGTCAACCTCGTTCAAAAATGAATCAGTTGGTTAGAGGATAGTTCCTGTTACTGAGTCAACCTCTTTAAAAAAAGAATCAGGTTTGAGGACAGTTCTTTTCCTGTGTCAACCTCGTTAAAAAATGAATCAGTTGGTCAGAGGATAGTTCCTATTACTGAGTCAACCTCGTTAAAATATGAATCAGGTATGAGGACAGTTCTTTTCTTGTGTCAACCTCGTTAAACAATGAATCAGTTGGAGAGAGGATAGTTCCTGTTACTAAGTCAACCTCGTTAAAAAATGAATCAAGTA
Organism: Pinus tabuliformis; assembly: GCA_031772625.1. Classification (NCBI taxonomy): domain Eukaryota; kingdom Viridiplantae; phylum Streptophyta; class Pinopsida; order Pinales; family Pinaceae; genus Pinus; species Pinus tabuliformis. The sequence continues at coordinate 1,312,773,557 of CM062818.1, forward strand.
TGAGGACAGTTCTTTTCTTGTGTCAACCTCATTAAAAAAAAAATGAATCAGTAGGTTATATAGGTAGATTGTAGAGAGTAGATTGTAGAGAGTAGAATGAAACGTGAGGATAGTTTTTTCCTGTCTCAACCTCATTAAAAAATGAAACAAGGAGTCATGAGAATAGTTCCTTGTCTTGTGTCAAGCTCGTTAAAAAATGAATCAAGGATTTTAGAGCATAGTTCCTTGTCTTGTGTCAAGCTCGTTAAAAAATGAATCAAGGATTTTAGAGCATAGTTCCTTGTCTTGTGTCAAGCTCGTTAAAAAATGAATCAAGGATTTTAGAGCATAGTTCCTTGTCTTGTGTCAAGCTCGTTAAAAAATGAATCAAGGATTTTAGAGCATAGTTCCTTGTCTTGTGTCAAGCTCGTTAAAAAATGAATCAAGGTTTTTAGAGCATAGTTCCTTGTCTTGTGTCAAGCTCGTTAAAAAATGAATCAAGGTTTTTAGAGCATAGTTCCTTGTCTTGTGTCAAGCTCGTTAAAAAATGAATCAAGGATTTTAGAGCATAGTTCCTTGTTAGGTAGATTGTAGAGAGTAGACTTGAGCATAGTTTCATGTCTTGTGTCAAGCTCATTAAAAAAACGGATCAAGGATTTTATGAGCATAGTTCTTTATCTTGTGTCAAGCTCATTAAAAAATGAAACAAGGAGTCATGAGCATAGTTCCTTATCTTGTGTCAAGCTTGTTTAAAAAATGAAACAAGGGTTTTGAGGATACTTCTTTTCCTGTCTCAACCTCACTAAAAAATGAAACAACTACCTCGAGTCTTTCCAAGATCTTGAAAGTAAACCTTCATTTCATCCACCTGGTTGAATGCAATGAAGCTTGGGGGGCATGTACCTCGATTTGCATCATTATGCTGGGGGCATGCAAACTTATAACAAGCATAGTTTTTTGTTTCAAGCTTGCATAAACATGAAACCGAATCCGAGCATAGTTCTTTTCCTGTGTCAAGCTTGTTAAAAAATGAAACAAATCCTCCTCTAATTGAGTCGAGAGTTTGACTAGATCTCATAAATGTTAAGTTATATATTTAGGTTAGTTATTTCAGTTTTTTGCATAATTTTCTTACAGTTTTAGGTCGGGTCTTTTATATGATCTTGTAAATGAACCTTCATTCCATCCAGCTATTAATTACCAGCAGTGTACTTAATTGAATGAAATGAAGCTGGGGGGGCATGCGCTCTAGCAGTTACGCTTAGGGGGCATCAAGCACAGTTTTCTCTCTGTTTCAAGCTTGTGTAAAAATGAAACTACTTTGAAGCATAGTTTTTCTCTGTTTAAAGCTTTTGTAAAAATGAATCCTATCTTGAGTCAATTTCGGTTATTTTCAAGACTCGTTAAACTCATGAAAATCCCCAGATTATTTTGCTATAATTCATTCTCTTAAAACAAATGAAAATGCCGAGTTCTTTTTGTCTTTTCCTGCTCATAAATTATATTGAAAGTCGGCCATATGAGTACATTTTTATCCCTTTTTCAAACTCATTAAAACTTACGAAAAAGTGAAAACCATGAGTACATTTTTATCCTTTTTTCGAACTCGTTAAAACTTACGAAAAAGTGAAACCTTGGAGTTCTCTTTTAAGCCCTTTTCAGACTCACTAAACATGAAAAGATTGTCGAGTACTTGATTATTCAAACTCGTTAAAGTAAATGAATAATCGTCCTTTCAATATAAGTTTACCCCTTTTATGGACTGAAGTGGACTATTTACGAAAAAGGTATACGTTGACTAATTACGGTCAATGGAGTCCTCTTTACGCTCTTTTCTGACTCGTAAAACATGAAAAGATTGCCGAGTTTTCTTTTTAAACTCGTTAAAATGGAATTAAAAAGACAGTCTACTTAAAACTCTTTTCTGACCGTATAAACATGAAAAGATTGCCGGAATTTTGTCGTTTCAAGTTCGATATTGGTAATAAAGCGACGTGTCTTTGATCGCTTTTTTACTTTTTCAGATCAGGGCCACTAATTATGAAAAGTACTCCTTTATTGTAATGATCAAGCGGTTCTCTCAAGTATTATTTTATACTTTTTTGGGATTGGGAGACACAAATTTACGAAAAAGGACAACCATGGAGTTTTCTTTAGTTTTTCTTCTGACTCCCTAAAATTGAAAAACACCGAGTTTCTCCTATACTGGGCTCGTTAAAATTTCATAGTAAAGGACCTGTTCAATTACAAACAGGAACGGACCACTCCTTCTTAGGTTTCGAATTTAAACTAAGTTGGACTCATCCGAAGGATGAGCTTATAATCAAGCAAATGTTATCCTCCTCAAGCTTGTCAAAAATAAAGAGGTACTTGCCAGAAATGGTGGGGGAAAAGAGAGAAAAATGAACCTGTTTGTCATACTTTGTGTCTCAGAAAAGCATTCAACCACTCTTGAACACGACACTTTTTGTTCACCTGGGTTGGGAAATCCTTTGCCTAACAGTTAATCAAACCATATTGAAAGTCTTCAGCTAGTTTCTGGGTATTAGCTTTGGGTCAATTGTCACCAAACCATCTGTAGTGTCGTTATGTGCTCAAGAGTTCAGTGCAAATAAACCATTCATCTGCAAAATATCTGTCATCCATCTTGACCATCCCTGAGTTAGTCCTTGCAAATATATTTCTTCAAACTTGATCTATGATTTCCTGTTGTGGGCTTGCCTACGACGGATCATTTTCTATCGACTTCAGCTCATTATCTAGAAAGATGATCTAGAAATCATCAGTACCTTGGAATCTGCATGCCTCAATGGTAGGTTTCTCGCCTTCGACGACAGGTTGCATCATTGGCCTTTGATCAAAGGATTCCGTGACGTGTTCAATATCAACTCATTTATTCACATATCATGGATTGTACTGAGTACTTTGAGAGCCATTGACATTATTGGTGGTTTCTCTCACACTTGTTAACAGTTTACATCATTGACTGGTAATCAAGTGGTTTCTACCATGTTTGACTTCGACACATTCATTCACATGGATAGAATCGTACTATTTCGAGAAGTAGAAATCAAGACCCTGGATCTAGTTTCCACCATCCAGGCTGCGAGGAATTTTGTTATTCATTATATAGTGGACTATTCATAAACAGATGGTTGCATCCATACTGTGTCTACATATGTCTATACTTGTGATGTATTATAAAATCATTCATGTATCAGAGCAGTTTAGTTAGTTTTCTAGTCAGTTTTGATCTGAGTATGGGAATGCCTACCTCAGCGATGATATGTTCACATATATATATTTTGTATTGAATGTTTTTATAGGTTCCAACTAGGCTCTCCATTGGATGATCCTTGAAATGATAAAGTACTTCACTCTTCTTAGATGAAAAATACTATCCTCATCTATTACAGATTTCGCACTTTAGGGGGCAATCTGTTGCACAAAAAATTGTCACCATGACTTTCTGCAATCTGTGTGAGTCTATCACCACTCATACTTACCTCCTTTGCAAGTCTTAAGCCTCAGTTCTTCATGTCAAGCCTTGAAAATGAGAGAAAGCCCTTAAAAAGCTCTAAAACTCTGGGCCTGCACTTTCTCTTAGCATTGCCTGCGGTACCGTACCCACTGGTCATGTCCCCTGTGGACCTGCCCGCGCTGTCTCTAAAGGAATGGATGTGAACCGCTGTAAAAGTCAAAAAGGCGGAAGTTTATTCTTAAAAACTCACTTTGGGTAATTTCTGGAAGCTTCTAGAGGGAATCTTGCGGTGCCAAGTTAGCTCCTTGGTGGTTCATGCATCCCATTATGGAAGGAGCTAACCCCTTGATGTGAGGAGCTTATCCCTTTGAAGGAGGACTCTATCCCTTCATTGGTGGCCCTTGTAACTTCCTTCCTCTGCACTATAAAATGAGGCATTGGGCTGGTTACTTGGGAGGTTAAAAAAGCTGAATATTTTTTAGGTGAAATGCCGTTGGAATTTAGTCTTCCTAATTGAGCTTGAGAGGAGAGATTACATACCTTTTTTGATCTCATTGGGAAGAGTGTGAGGCTTGTCAAAGTAGAGGAGATTCCTGTTTGGACCCTGGGAAGAGCTTGAACAGCATAAAGGCACCAAAGGTTGTAAAGTTCTTCTATTCAAAGTTAATACAATCAAGTTTATTTTTCTCAATAAGTCATGTTTTATGGTTTATTTTATGGACTCCTTGATCACCATAATGAACATGTTTTATGATATTAGCTATGCAGGTGTTATTTGATGTGTGCTTGTTTGTGTTTGTAGGTTCTCAAAAGGAAACTCTTTCGGACGGTTGAAGGTTGGCTGCTACAAACTAGCGTTGGACTTAAGGTAGGGTCTAACACCTCTATAGTTTTTATTAATGAAACAATATGTTTAGATAAAGGTAGATTTTCTTGTCCTGCTTGTTGCTAGATATTTGTTGATACTAGGGAGATCGGCCTTGTCCGCAAGGACGATTTATCCGGCCGACACATCAACTGATCAATAACTAACCAATTCAAGGCAAGATCCATAGATGATACACATCATTTAAACATCATATAACTAGAAAATAACCATCATATGAACCATGGAAACCAAACCATAATAACACCAATATAATCACTACAAATATACATGGATCAAAGTAGGGAAATAACACTTATTAACATATGAAAATATCAACCAAGTCAGGCACTTCCACGTACAACTCAACCATAAATTAGGTTGAATCAAATCTCTCTTTCATCCAATCACCATCGCACACTATTCCAAGCGTGAATGTGAGATCTCATGGAATACACCGAACAAAACCAAACTAGGGCTTCCAAAGGCCAACCACCTCAACCCTTAACTAGAGATTCTACCTCACGATCGGACATCAGTAACACCAACTAGAATGGTCTCTACCCAAGTTGTCCAGGGCTACAGGAACTAGTACCCACAAGCTTTTAGGGCTCCATAGTGTTTGTTCAACCTGACTCCAAGGACTAGTAACTCAACCCACCAAGGGCTCCAGAGCCTTTGTCCCAACCTAGGCTCCAAGACTAGTAACTCAACCCAATGTGTTCCAAGGATTTTAGAGCATTTTTTCCAACCCAAAGCCATAAGGAATTATGAGCATCAATTAGAAAACAATTAAATGGAAAACCTCAGAACACCATGGCCATCCAGGAAATTGCAAGGCAAGGTTAAAACCACTATCAATCTAGGCAATCTTCCATGTCAATGACAAAACATAACGACAAAACGACATGCATATGCCATTCATCCAAAAATCAACAAGGAGATCTCACACGAATCTTGTTACGTGTAAAGTAATCCAGTTGTAGTTGATGATCCACCTATTCCCTTGTGCTTTCCTTCTTTCCTTTGCCTTCTTTTTCCAAATCCAATGTATACAAAAGTGCTCCAAGAATACTCTAAGTGTGCAAGAGTTTGAGAGAATGAGATTATAGAATAGAGCTCCAAAACTAAACTGACAAAAGACTAGCAACTGATCTTTAGAAGCCTTTTTATCATTGAGGTCTCAATTTTCTTCATTTTCCTCTATTTTTCGTTCAATTTCCCTCTCATGCAATTTTGTGTATCTTCACCTTCCTTTTCTCCTATTTTCTTTATTTTCTTCACCTCCCTAACTAAATTAGTAGACTTAACTATAATCAAGGGTGCTACCTTACTTAACATGTCGAACACAACCATAATAGAATCATGTTGCTTTGATGTCCTCGTCAAACCTATAATGAAGTCCATGGAAATGACCTCCCATTTCCACTTTGGAATCAGAATCGACTGTAATAATCCACCTAGATGCTGACACTGTGATTTTACCTGCTGAAAATCCAAAAATTCCGTAACATACTCAGCCACCTCTTTCTTCAAGTTTAGTAAGTTATAGAACTTATTAACCATTTTCAATGTCTTTTGATATCCTGGGTGACCTGAATACGGCTTCACATGAAATTCCCTCGAGATAAGATTCTTGAGCTTGTTGTTGTCCAGCACACATATATTGTCTCTAAATCTTACCATACCATATTTTTTGAGATGATAATCCACATCCTAATCACTTGTACCCTGTTGTTGTAACCTCTTCTTAAGACATTGGTACCTGTCATCCTGTTTTCCTTCCTGAAAGATCTGCTATTGCAAGTTTGTCCCATAAGAGCTCACTATTGCAATATGATTCACCTATACTCTTTTACTAAGAACATATGCAACCCTATTCTCCTTACCCTTAATGTACATGATCTCGAAGTCAAACTTACTGAGTGTGGCCAACCATCTAGCTTGTCTGGCATTCATATTAGGTTGGTCAAATAAGTATCTTAGCCCACTATGATCACTCATCAAAATGAACCTCTCTCCAAGCAGATAGTGTCTCCACATCTTTAATGCATGAATGATCACTACTAACTCAAGATCATGAGTCACATAATTTTGCTCGTGCTCATTCAATTTCCGTGACTCATAACATACTATATGTCCTTCCTGCATCAGGACTCCACCAAGTCCTCTCTTGTAAGCATCTATACATACCACAAACTATTTATCTGATCTGCAGTCTTTGAGACTGGAACATTTGTAAGAAAATGCTTCAGTTGCTCAAAACTAGTTATACACTCAGTCTATTCAAACTTCTTTCCTTTTCTCTACAAGAAAGTAATAGGATAATATATCTATGAGAAGTTCCTGATGAACCTCTTGTAATTACTTTCTAGTCCCATGAATGATCTAACCTCATCCACATTCCTAGGGGTTGCCTACTCCATGACAGCTTTGATATTTTCCAGGTCCACTGTTATGCCTTCCTTGGAAACAACATGTCCCAAGTAATGAATTTTTGTCCTAAAGAAACTGCACTTACTAAGCTTGGAATACAACTGATGCTCTCTTAACAATCTCAACACGACTACTAAGTGTTTTGCATTCTCTTTATCATTATTAGAGTATATCAATATGTCATGAATGAATACTATGACAAACTTGTCCAAATAAGGATGCAACACACTATGCATCAAACACATGAAAGTAGTTGGAGCATTATTGAAACAAAAAATAACCACAACAAACTCATAATGCCCATACCTCGTACAAAATGTTGTCTTTTAGATGTCCTCTTCTTTGATGCATACCTGATGATATCCTCATCCCAAATCAGTCTTCAAGAACACTGTTGTTCACTTCAATTGATCAAACAAGTCATCAATATGCGGCAAAGGGTACATGTTCTTAATCGTCACCTTATTAAACTACCAGTAATCAATGCATAACCTAAGTGTACCATCATTCCTTTTCATGAAAACTACTAGTGCACTCCAAGGTGGCACACTTAACATAATATATCCCTTATCAAGCATTTCCTTCAATTGTAGCTTTAGTTCTATTAACTCTGTAATGATCATCCTGGAAAGTTCCTTCGATGACGATGTTTCTCCTAGTACCAACTCAATAGAAAATTCCACTTCCCGATGAGGCGGTAACTCTAAAATCTATGTTGGAAATACATCCTAAAACTGCTACGAAACCAGATACCTCTTCAAGACTTCAACATAACATCTTTCCCTTTCTTACTAGAAATATGAACTAAAAACAATACACATCCTTTCTTGCTACTACACTTTGCCTGCATAGATGTAACCATTCTTACCGATGTAGGCTTCTTCTTACCCTGCAAGATTCTATTCTCTCCTTTATCATCCAAGCACTCAATAGCCTTATCATCTCGATATACCTTAGTCTTGTGAATATACAATGAATCCATACTCAACAACATACTATCTAATCCAAACGGAATCACATTTATGTGTACTGATGTAGACATATCATTCAACTCAAATGTGCAAGTTGTTACACAGTGATGAACTCTTTTTTTAGTACCTGTAGCCAATTTCACCAACTAATACTCTGCATGTACTTCTTTACAAAAGAAACACGGTCTTATCCACCATGTCAAGACTGATATAACTATATTTAGATATAGGTTCAATCAAAATAGAAATAATTTGATCACAAATCTTACCTTCCATCTCAATAATAGATGTTTGATGATCAAATTGTTTATTATCCATTGCTACATAAATCTGAGGAACACTCTGTCCAACATCCCCAACTATATGTTCCTCCTGAGAAATGTAAATTTGCGGTCTGCCACCCTGATGTTGTGGAAAGTATATCCTATGGTTATCCTTACCATAAGTCCAACACTGCAAAGTCTTCTTTCCATCACCCTTGTTATGCTCCTTAGACTAAAATCCATATCATTTCTTAGCTACATTGAACCTCTTGTATGGCATTGCATTCTCCTTGTCATCTGTATCTTGAGGTTTTCCTCTCTTCCTAGCCCACTTTCCTTTATTCTTCTCATTACCTTTCCAATCCCTCTTAGACTTATTTTTGTGCTTTGATTGCTCTTAATAGTGCTTCAATTTTCTTATGGCTTCCTCCAACGACCTAGGCTCATCAAACTCAATCATGTTATTGAAGGATACTAACAACCCACTGATGAATCTCTGAATATTTTCTTTCTCTTCCTTAAGATAAGGCACATATATCAACAACTCTAGGAATATGCTAGTATACTCTTCATCAGTCATAGATCTCATTTTCAACTCATAGAACTCCTTTTCCCTGTCATCATAGTATCTTTCAGATAGATACTTCTTCCTAAAAATGTTCTTGAGCTCACTCCATGTCAGATCCTCTTCTCAAATGCCTAAGAAATTCTTCACATATTCCCACCAAATGTATGTTTTCCCTTTAAGATTGAAATTAGCTATCATGACCTTCATATTTTCTAAATCATTATGTAATCTGAAAAGCTTATTCATCCCAAGTAACCAAGCTTCTGTATCCTGTGACTTCTTCATTTATCCATCAAATGTAGGAGGCTTTTCTGTTTTGAACTCCTCTGGAAAGCACTGCTTCTCACTCTTCCTATACATATGGTGACGATGATGATGATGATATCTCTCTAAACTAGAACTAGAATAAAAACCATAGTCATAATTACCCCTGTTGTCAGGGGTATCCAACAACCTACGATCTCTGATTGTGTCATCCTTGTCAAACATGTATCTTGATTGAGACCTACTACCATATGCCCCATTCGTCCTTTACTGCTGTCCATGGATGATCCTAAGTGACCCATGTCTCTATGAATCTAATAGACTCTAAAGGATGAATGCATTAACTTCTAATTGTTTCTCCTGTGCTCTGGAAATTATTTCTTGTGATTGATTGATCCTGTCATTATCTTCCTTACAACTTCTGATTTTCGTTTTCAAACTTCTCAATGCATCTGCGATGTCATGGGAGTACTCATCACCATGTCATTCATATGATCTGTAGAGAGAATCGCATGAAGTCTAGTCCCCCATTCTACTAGTCATCTTGATCTTCTACTTTCTGAAAACATACCATTGTAGATAAGCCAAATATAAACATAATCAACATACCTCAATGAAGTTCAGGGGAGGCTATCTCATCTACACAATCAATCTGTATTAACACTATTGGGTGTGAGATACCCCAAGGGAAGTTTTGGGGCTTAGAGCCCAGATTTTGGTCAAAAAATTGTAATTCCGATGAAAAGACTTCGCATTTTGTGGGCACGGAACCCGAAGCTTGTAAAAGAGTCATAGGGTTGTCTGCCCTTAATTTTGTTACTGTAAAGTCAGCTTTAGAGATCTACCCATGGTCAGTGGACCATGGGATTGTATAAATAGAGCGAGGCTCTAAGTAGTTTGATAGCATAGTGGAAGATGGACATATGATGTATGTGAGATAGATCTCAACTGTAAAGTCTAGTTTTGGGGTGTAGAGTAGGAGAAGGCTCTGCAACTAAGTGCGCAGGGTGAGTCAAGTCTATAACAGTTGGAAGTAATAATAAAGAGAAGCTTCATATCATTTCTACATACTTATTTCCTGTTTTATGCATTAAATATATTAGGTATGAATTGCACTTCTACTTTTTATATGATGCACAAATGTATATAACTATGTTGATTAAGTGAATGCAAGATAGCCCATGGGGCTTTGGATTGACGGTGAATGGGTGCGCTGTTAAGGCACTCCTTGCGATAGGTCACCGGTTCAAATCCCCATAGGTACTTAGGTTAGTCTTAAACTAGAAAAAAAAAGTGAATGCAAGATAGAATATATGTTTACGCGAACTTAACTAAGATCTGTTAAGATGATAAGTAAGATACACAGTGTATTTTGGGGAAACAATGTAGGTCGCTGCCATATCAGCGCGAAAGCATCTTAGCCCCTGGTTAGGGCCGCGCCAAAGACGATTATAACAGATCACGAAGGTATTGAATATTAGAAAAGTACGCGAAGTGGCCTACATGAAGGTAGGGACAGTTGGTCTAAATCGACACCACAAACATCTCAAGGGTGTGGAAACTTCGTTCCAGCATCCCCTCATACTTCTTTGGGTGGGACTTCAGTCCACGCTCTGCGGGCTAATGCCGAAAGGGCCAGTAGTGTAGGGATTTGTTTGGCTAAATAAATTTGAACCTGGGTCAGGTCCCCATAAGCCAAAAAATGGTTCTGTTGCCAAGACGGGAATCTGCATAGAGATGTTTGATGTCATATCATTGCAATCCAACTAAGAAGGAAATTGAGGGCTGGTTGGACAGAAGAATTCATGAGTTTTCATCACAGGAGAATAGGAACCCATGGCTATCAAAAGAAGAGTGGTTAGACTGCTACTTGTACACGGAAATCCATGAAATCTTCTTCACGTCCTTCCCTACTGAGCTATACGAGTGGATCGCGAAGCTAGCATATAACCAAGGAAGGTGGAAACTTGAAGTTCCTATTGTGTGGACCCCAGAGTTAGTGCGAAGTGTTAGGTTCCTATACCAATAGGAGTCGTAATTTTGAATGTCTGAGATTAAACCTATAATATGTACATACCTTTTCTTTTTGCAAATGTTTTCCATATTCAAAAAATCAAAAAATGTAAAGAGGGTATGTCCTAAAAGAATAATAAAAGGACAAAAACAACAAAAAGGTAAAAAATGATGAAAAAATATGAACCCCAAGAAAAGAAAAAGACCATGAAAGTGAGCAAGCCAAAATGCCACTCCTATTTTACTTTTATGTAGAATAAAATGATTGTGTGTAGCTTGTGATCCATACCACAATCCATGATAGCCAAAATGTTTAGGCTTGACTATTTCATGTCTTTAGATAGAGAATAAAAATCTGGCCAAACAATGTAATCTTGGCAGATAATTAGATAAAAGGAGCTCAACTGCTTAATCTGAGCCCTTGGGTGAAATAAGGATAGATTTAGTTAGTTTACTATTGTAAAGAGAAAGAAAAATATTTGATAAGGGTTTGCTAGCTCAAATGCACCCTAATAAAGAGAAGTAAAAATGGTAGAATGAGTAGATGGGTAAGTAGAAGAAAGGTTGCAGAAGTTATGATGATTGGTTAGAAAAAGATCATATTTATCATTCTCATCATAAAAGTTCCAAATGAGTGAGCAATTAAGCGTGCATAAGGTTTACAAATTCAATTAATTAACTTCCCCCATCCATTTCATCCTTTCACTTTAGTAATTTCCCACAAATAAAGTTCAAAGTAACAAAACCTTTAAGTCAAAGAGGCTCAGAGCATTTCTCTGACTTTTGGAGGGACCGGATCCTCGGCTCAACGACTTATAGGAAATAAGTACTAAACCCCCCTCATAAAAATTCATTCCCCCTTCAGTTCATTCACCCCCCTTCATTTCCCCTCATTTCCCTAATAAAACCCCTTTTTCTATGATTAATCACTATTTACCTAGGAAAGAATCACCCCCATGTAAAACCCCTTTTTCCCAAAAACACCTTATCCTAAGTATTTATGTTAATATTGGAAAAGAATTAAAACGTGAAAAATCATTTACTTAGTGTGTGGTGTCCCCTTTCCGCCAATTTTTTAATTACTAATTTTATTTATTAAATCCCTATAAAAACCCATTTCCCCATATATATTTAACTCCTACATATAAATTAACCCTACCCTTAGTTTAAATATAAACTATAATTTCACCCAAACCCCGAAAACCCACTAACTAATCGATCTACGATTAAGTTAGGCAAAAACCCAATTAATCCCTCTGCTAATGACCCCGATGCCTTAACCCTGCCTTAATCCATCACTAACCCAAATACCACCGCACTTAACCACTCACAGAGCCCCCTTGTTAGCCTCCGTGTAGCTTCCCCTCCTGATCACTGTGCGATCATCTTCCTTCACATCTGACAACCCTTATCCATATTGGGCAGACCCAACGTCCGAGCAATACCCACCTGATAAAGTTTTTTTCCGCCGGGCCCCTGAGGCTATGTGTCGTTCGATGTATGGAATTGGGCGGCCTCCCCCCAATACCACCAAGCGCCCAAAAGCGGTGCGATGGAAACCATTTACCGCCCGCCCGCTACACGACAAAATGACCACTGTTCACCCGTACCCACCAAAATTGACTTTTGCGCATAAAGCCAAAAAGCCCCAAATCATTTGTTTTTATCGTTTTTTCAACTGTAAACCTCCATGCATGCACCTGCGAACATCGAAGCTGTCAACCTACGTCCAATTGCACCCTAAAGACGCCACAGAGCACCCAGTTCACTTTCCAGCCTACACAAAGCCTTTTCGACCGTTCGCAGTTGCAAGCCGCCCTATTCAGAGCTATTTTTCCTTAAATTCTAGATATTTAAGCCACAATTCACTCGGAAACCTGTCAATTTCAGAACCAGTTACTGAGTTTTCTTAGTTAAAGTAAAAAATTAATTAAAGAAACTCAAGAACCTTAAGCCTACTCTGTACTGAACCACCATTGTCCTAAAATACTGAAAATCACCTCCTCCATACTCAAATCCACAAGAACTGAGAATGGCCACCCCAATTTCCATGGATGTTATACCTATTTCCACTCCTCATCTAGACCTAGACCACCTCCCCCTATCCGATAAGGATTTTTAGATAAAGGACACCTCTATCCAAGAATCCCCGCTCAAACTATACTTTTGATACAAAGACTAATACTTGAACCACGCTGATAAAATTGGTCTTTGGGAGTCCAATTTGCCCAAGTTCCAATTCCATGAAGTTCACATTTTCCTAGAAATTGTCCATTAATGCCATGAAAATTATATCCCCAGTCAAAAAGCAGTGATGTCCCCTAACCAGACCATACTTTTCATCACTATTGAATCTATCAATGAGATGCTGCAACTTCAACAAGGGAAAAACCTAACCCCTCTTTCAATTGGAAACCTATTAAACCAATTCCCCAAGCTTACCACTGCAAAAGTTGTTGAGATGTTCCAAACCTTCATCAAGGAGGAAAAGCATATCCCAAGATATCCTCCTCCATATGTGGCTACCATATTTTATCCATTTGGTCAAGAAATTGTAACAATGATATCTAGTGTCCTAGGTTATACCACCAGTGAGTATATAGATGAAATCATCATGTATTTTATGTCCATATTCACTCCAGGACAACCTCCTCCTGCCATCTATGATTATGCCAAGTTTGTAGCGGATAGGATGCATGACTAGTTCCTTAGAATGAGTAACGGAGAGTTTTTAAGTACTCCTCTATTTTGTATCACCTCTTTCTATACTACCAAGCAGATAAGTTCCCCTTTACTCTCTAGAAGCTTGACACAAAAGGTCACCCTAGATCAGTAATTTTCTGGACTCCATTGATCCATAAATATGACTCCCCATATTCATATGCAGACTTCATAGACCTATTTGTACATCCAATTGTGACATAAAGAGGATCCTGCAACTCTCAAAACAATCCAAAGTAGGTGATTGGTACTTGTACCAAAACCATACCGAAATTAGAATCTATGGTTGCATGGTAGCACCATATAAGATCCCAAAATACCTCCCAATGAGGTTATTTTCTCTAGAGTATTACAGGCAGATTATAAGTGCAAATGAAACAAATTTTGTTAATGCCAAGAAGAAGGCCAACCTCAAAATCAAAGACCAATTAGGCCCCTTCATATGTAACTCAAGGGAAGCAGGCCATGAAGCTGACGTGATATTAAAAAGCATGAAATTCTAAAGAAGTTTTACCTGGAGATATGACCCTTTGGAATTCATAACCAAGAAGAGACAAAAGGTCAAGCTAGGACCTTTCATTCATCACCCCATTCCTAAAATTGAATCCTTTGCAAACCAATCAGAATGGGTAGAAGGGACCTTAATATATCAGGACAACACCAAAGTAGACATTGAGGATGCACTCATTGACCTAGAGAAATAACTTGATGAGGGTTCTTTCCTGTAGGTACCAAAAGAATCATAGGTACCAGAAGAATCACAGGTGCCAGAGGGATCAGAAGTACCAGACCTGTCAGAGGTGCCAGATCAAATAGACATACCAGAGAAATCAGATAAACCAGAAACCACCATGAGTACCCCTCCAGTTCTACAGACTCCTCTAAATGAGGAGAAAAGCCTTAAGAGAAACAGGGAAGGGGCCACTACTTCAGAAAGACCAACATCACAAGTCCATGCAGAGACAAGCCAGGCTAAGAGACAAAGAGTGAATCTTGTCTCTGAAAATGAATATACATAGGAGACAACTGAGGTTACAAGCACAAAAGGAGATAGGAGCAGGCTTTCCACTCCATCGGGAGGCATCCTAGAACCTTCCACATCACACACTCAGATGTTGGAAAGGCAGCAAAGTGTTGATATATCCTCTTTCAGAATGCCAACAGATAAAGACCAAGATATTAAGGAGAGATATAAAGAAATAAAGGCTATAAATGAGAGGCTGAAAGCCCAAACCTATGCAAAGTACCTAAAGATGACCCCTACCAATCAAACAAGGCTTATGTTAGCCTTTGATGTCAAAGAGGGGAAAATGCAGATGACCTTCATCAAGCCAACCACTCAACAACCAAGGACAGCAACAGATTTTAAAACGGTGGATTTTGAAGTACTGGAAAGGGATATTCATCTCATTGACCAGATTGAGCTACACAAGAAAACATGGGAGATGATATACTCCACCTTAATAGGGAAATCCATAGATGCCCACCAACTGCAAAACTATCTTAACAATATATTAGCACAGTTCCAGTTGGAGAAGGCCTCCTCACAGGCCAAAGATACTAGAATCAAGTCCTTAGAGGACTTAGTCATATAGTTGGGACACGATCCCAAAGATGTAAAAGCTACAGAACAACTAATTAAGAAGAAAAATGATGACATTGCTACACCCAAGAAGCAGCTAAAGATACCCCAGCTACATCACCCATAGACACAAGAAGTCCTAGAAGCACAACAAGGACATGAAGAGCTCATGGACTTGGTCCTGAAGCTGAACGATCAATTCAATGGGACAGAGAAGGAGTTTGACACTTTAATTCAGTTGAAGAAAAGTGACCTGGCCACAACTTCTAGAACTATAATACCCACAGTATATACAACAGTTTGTTCCACACTAGCAGCATCACTGGCACCCACATCTCCACCTGCTACAACATTGCCAATAACTGCAGAATCTACAACAACAATAGGTACATCAACTGAGAAAGAAGCAGAACTGGTAAAAGCCACGGAGGAGATGTCCATCCAGGTTACAGAGCTCAAAAGATTAAAGGAGAAAGTGGCAAGTTTGGAAACTGATTGCAAACTTGCCCAAATTCAGCAAAGAGAAGAAACACAGAAAGCCCAAAGAATGGGTGAGAAAATCAAAGACCTGGAGAAATATTTGACACTACAGAAGCCACTAGGATAGACTAAAGAGATGCTTTGGTCCAATATCATTGACTCTGTCAAAGATATTTTGCCATCAATCCAAGTTATATTTGAGCAAACAGAATTGGTGAAGATAACCACTGAAGCCATCCAAAAAGTGAATGAAGAATTGGGAGATAAACCAGAGGATGCAAATCAACTCATCCACTTCCTAAACAACAAGAAAATATATGATCTCCAAGAGCTTAACATAGAAGACAAGATTGAAGCCATTCTGGAGATTAGAAAGGTTCTTTCCAAAAGAAACCTCATGCACAACTTAGAAGAGAAGTGCCACAACATGCAAATAGCCATTGACAGGTTCATGGCTAAGTTTCAGATTTTAAGGGACAAAGGTCTTCCCAGTCCCATGGTCATCAATGACAAACTCATGACCCAATTGGACTATAGTGATAGACTCAGGAAATTGGCTAAGGAACAAGCCATCGCTTTAGCTATTAAAGCTTTGCCAGCAGGCAAAGTATTATATGATACATTGGAGAACCTGTTTTTCCTAGAACATGAGGTGAAACATTTGTTTCTCACCAAGCCCAATTTTGCAAAGTACATAGAGGCAGACGAAATTTACAGAAGAATGTTGAAAGTGAGATTTCTTGAGGCAGAATGGTGGGAAAAAATGACAGATTTACTATGAAAAACTCTTACATCAAAAAGTTACCACAGTAAATCTGAAGGTAGCTAGGTAAAACAGGTAAAAGACAGATCAACAGGGTCAAAGAGTAACAGAGTCAAAGAGTATTAGTGAAAGATCAAAGTAAAGAAGATTCTAGCGTAAAAATACCAAAAATATCAGTCAACTTAAAGGGCTCAAAACTAAGCAGAAACAACCAGTAACACCACAATAAAAGGGACAACAAGAAGCAGTTCTACATTTGTCTATATCTTCATGCATGAAGATATTCTATTCCCTAGATTAAATCTCAAATTGTTATGAGATATTTTTTAATTATTTTTTGTATAAATACTTCACACTTCGAAGTATGTAGGGTGGATTCCAAGACATTTCTATAGACTTTTTCTCTCAAATCAGAGTTCTATTGTATCAGTGACTGGATTGGCTTGCTGGATCAAGGAATAAAGATCAAATATTTTACAGGATTCTTGTGTAAAGTGAAATACAAATAAGTATTCTTCCATGTTCAATGTTGTTTTTCCTTATGCTTTTTCCATAATCTTATTTGTTTCTCTAAAATCTAAATGTATAACATGTTAGAAAAATATATATTACAGAGCAATGGGACACATAAAATATTGCAGAAATATAAACACAGAAAATGCATAAAACAAGAGAGACACAGATATACGTGGTTCACCCAATTTGGGCTACGTCCATGGAGAAATAGCCAGTCTTTCTTTTATTATATTATCCAGCAAACTAAAGAGATACAACCTACAGTAGATCCACTGTAACTCCCTCTTCGCTCTCAATCTCCTCTCTCTTCCTCACTTAGAATACAGAGATACACAGACGTAATACAATTCCCTCATATATAGTGAGGAGTTGCCTTCTAGGGCGAAAAACCCTAAACTAAACATAACTTCTACTGTTAGATCATCCACCTAATGAACGACCCAGATTGACTAGAAATTGGATTTAAGAGATCTGTGGTTTGTATCTTTTGAATCAGAGACCGGAGAATCCACAGTATGAACATTTTTATACCAACGTTTCAAATCCCAAGTGGGATCCATCATCAGGATTGAAGAATGATGATAAAAGAAGAGCAAATAAGGGAAAATAAATACTAATGAGGAAGAATTTTTCAAGGAAGAACACACTGTCGGCTAGAATCTTTTAATTTTTAATTTTATATAATTTTATTTAATCTAATAAATTGCTTATATTTATTTTTCTTAATATTATTAAAATTTTTAAGAGAAAGAAACTTAGTTCATAACCTAATTATAAAACTATGGAAAATAAGAAATAAATTAATATATTAAACTAATTTAATATATTTAAATCATATTAATAATTATAAATAATTAATATTTATAATTAATTAATATAATAATTAATATATAAATTAATATAATATAATAATTAATATAATAAAATTAATTATTGTAAAATAATTAATTAACTATTATTATAATAATAATTAATTATTATAATAATAATTAATTAATATAATGATTATTATATAAATTAAATTAATATATATAAATCATATTAATATTAATAATCATAAATAATTAATATTTATAGAATTTATATAATAATTAATATAATTAATTATTATATAAATTAAATTAATATATATAACTCATGTTAATATTAATAATCATAAATAATTAATATTTATAGTAATTAATATAATAATTAATTAATATATTAAATAATAGCTATATATAGAAATCAATATATTATAGTATTTTAATGATATAAAACTGGACCAAAAAATGGAAAAAGAGAGGGGAAATAACTTACCTGAGGGGTGCATTACCTGGGGATGGGATGGCGACTTTTAATTTTCTTGATCAAGGGAAGCCAGCGTCCGCTAATTTCCATACCATTGTCTCTGTTCAGATTCTCAGGATGCTTAATAATTTCAAGTGCTTCTCTGATCTTTCGTCTTTGATGCTGCTCTTCTCTTGCGATAATTGATGCGTTTTCCAGGCAGATATGGTGCTTAGTCTTCAAGGAGTGTTCTGCCAATGCTGAGGTACGAGATCTTCCATTCCTAATATCAGCGCCATGTTCTTTGAGCCTTGTCTGGAGGGAGCGACCTGTTTCACCTATGTAGCTTTTTCCACAAGAACAGTCTATTTTATAGACTCCTTTAAGCTGAAGATTGTCAATATCATCTTTAACAGACTTCAAACCTTGTCTGATAGTACCAAAAGCTGAGAAATGAGTGATAATGTTTTTCTTTCTTAGGATTTTAGCGATTTTGTCTGTAACACCATGGATATAAGGTAGAAAAATCTTACTACATTGAGGTTGGTCTTAAGCCTTATGCTCATGAGATGAAAACTTTCTTTCAGCTTTCTCTATGGCTTTTTTAATCTCATGCTCTTTGTAGCCTATATTCTTAAAAGTTAAAACCAGATGCCTCTTTTCTTCATTCAGATGTTCTGAGTCGGAAATTCGAAGGGCTCTAATGGCAAGGGTGTTTAGAACCCCAAACTTCTGGGCCGGGTGATGGTGGGAATCCGCATGGAGGTAACTTTCTGTGTGGGTTGACTTTCTGAAAACCTTGTGGCCTAGAGAGCCATCCTATTTTCTGATGATTAGAATGTCCAAAAATGGGATGCTCATGTTTTCTTCGAGTTCCATCGTAAATTTTATTTCTGGGGAGATGGAATTTAAGTGAATGAAAAACTTGTCAAGTTCTGCTTTACCATGTGCCCATTTTATGTTGGTATCATCGACATAACGCTTCCACCATGCCGGTTTTAAAGGATATGATTCCAGGGCCTTCTTTTCAAAGTGTTCCATGTATAGGTTGGCCACGATTGGTGATAGGGGTGATCCCATTGCCACACCTGATGTCTGCTCATAAAATATTCCTTGGAAGGTGAACACAGTTGACCTTAAGCAGATCTCAGCCAGCTTTGCAGTCCCTGGATCAGTGACATCTTTTATAACCTGAATGGCTTCATCAAGAGGAATCTTCGTGAATAAGGATACTACGTCAAAGCTAACAAGGATGTCATCACGTTCCATCCTTTCATTTTTAATCAGATTCACAAAGTCCTGGGAGTCTTTGATGAAGGAATCAGTATTTCCGATAAGGGGTTTAAGGATTTTAGCAATTTTATATAAATTCTATAAATATTAATTATTTATGATTATTAATATTAATATGATTTATATATATTAATTTAATTTATATAATAATCATTATATTAATTAATATATTAATTATTATATTAATTAATTATTATTATAATAATTAATTATTATTATAATAATATTTAATTAATTATTTTATAATAATTAATTTTATTATATTAATTATTATATTATATTAATTTATATATTAATTAATTATTAATTAATTATAAATATTAATTGCACATGATGTGCATGGTGTAATGGTAGGGGCGGAGGCTGTCACTCCCCCCACCTAGGTTCGAGTCCTGCAGAGGCAGGTGATTGATGTAATAAATCAGAAAAATGTAAAGGTCCCGCACTCGCTTACAAAAAAAAAAAATTAATTATAAATATTAATTATTTATAATTATTAATATGATTTAAATATATTAAATTAGTTTAATATATTAATTTATTTCTTATTGTCCCTAGTTTTATAATTAGGTTATGAACTAAGTTTCTTTCTCTTAAAAATTTTAATAATATTAAGAAAAATAAATGTAAGCAATTTATTAGATTAAATAAAATTATATAAAATTAAAAATTAAAAGATTCTAGCCGACAGTGTGTTCTTCCTTGAAAAATTATTCCTCATTAGTATTTATTTTCCCTTATTTGCTCTTCTTTTATCATCATTCTTCAATCCTGATGATGGATCCCACTTGGGATTTGAAACGTTGGTATAAAAATGTTCATACTGTGGATTCTCCGGTCTCTGATTCAAATGACTAGAAATTACTATACTTTCACAAGGCAAATTTATATTTGTTTTTAGCTTCGGGGGCGCTGCCGCCGAGCCCCCGCTGGCCCTCAAACCCCCAGCTGGGGGGGATTAGCCCCCCCAGACCCCCATGGGTGGGACAAGTGTCCCCCACACCCCCCCACATGGAGGGGTGTATAGTCTTCCTGGGGTATACATCCGGCTAGAACCTTTGAATACAGAAGATAATCAGGCTCCACACCCAACAATCTCCCACTTGGAGACTAATTATAGCAACTCTACCACTGCTTCATTTGCTAGACAATGACTCCACTCTAGACCTCGTTGTTTCTCATCTTCTTCATCATACTTGAAGACCAATTGAAACTGAGCAGATTATCAATTTCTCCCTGGTTACAACTTTTGTTAACATATCTACAGGATTCTAGCCAGTGTGTATCTTTTCCAGCTTCAATTGTCCATCTTCCAATGCTGACTGTATGAAATGGTACTTGAGTTGTATATGTTTAGTCTTGGAATGAAACGCAGAGTTCTTTGCAAGATGTATGGCACTCTGGCTGTCACTGTATAACCTGGCCAAATCCAACTTTTTACCCAATTCATCTAGAAACCTTTGTAACCAAATCATTTCTTTACTAGCCTCTGTAGTAGCAACATACTCTGCTTCTGTTGTTGAAAGTGCAACAACACTTTGGATTTTTGAAACCCAACTGATAGCTGTTCCACCTATAGTAAATACATATCTTGTAGTGCTTCTCCTGTTATCTCTGCCACCTGCCATATCTTCATCAACATATCCCTGTAGAGCAATGTTTGAACCAAAAAAGCATAATTCTTTATTTGTGGTACCTCTCAAGTACCTGAGAATCCACTTCACCGCCATCCAATGTTCTTTTCCTAGATTGTTCATGTACCTGCTTACAACTCCCATTGCATGTGCAATATCAGGCCTTGTGCAGACCATTGCATACATTAAGCTTCCAACTGCTGATGAATATGGAACTTTAGACATATGAGCCATTTCTTCCTGAGTCTTGGGACACACCTCCTTACTTAATTTGAAATGGCTAGCCAAAGTTATACTAACTGGTTTTGCATTCTGCATATTAAACCTTTTCAACACCTTTTCTATGTACTCACTTTGAGACAATGTTAATTTGTGATTCTTCCTGTCTCTAGTTTTTCTCATACCAAGGATTTGTTTTGCAGCACCCAAATTCTTCATTGCAAATGAGTTTGCCAATTTCCTTTTGAGAACATTTATTTCCTGCATGTTAGAACCTGCAACAAGCATGTCATCCACATACAATAACAATATAATATAGCTGCCATCATTTTGCCTTTTGAGATACACACAATGATCAGAGTGACATCTAGTATAACCTTGTTCAGACATAAACCTGTCAAACTTTTGATACCACTGCCTTGGAGCCTGTTTTAAGCCATACAAGCTCTTCTTCAACCTACACACTAGTTTCTCCTTCCATTTTACCTCATATCCTTGTGGTTGCTGCATATATATCTCTTCCTCCAAATCCCCATGGAGAAAGGCTGTCTTTACATCTAACTGCTCAAGATGCAATTCTTCAGCTGCTACTAGACTTAGAATAGTTCTGATTGAAGTCATTTTCACAACAGGTGAAAATATCTCATCAAAGTCTATACCCTTTTTCTGTGCAAACCCTTTCACCACAATTCTAGCTTTATACCTTTTTCTACCTCCATCTTCTTCCTTCAACTTGTAAACCCATTTGTTCTGCAATGTTGTTTTACCTGCAGGCAACCTGGCTAAGTCCCAAGTCTGGTTATGTGCTAAGGAGTCCATCTCTTCTTTCATGGATTGCTCCCAGTTCTTCCTAGTTTCTACCTGCACTGCTTCTTCATAACATTTTGGTTCACCATAATCAGTTAACAATAAATAATATAATGAAGGAGAGTATCGTTCAGGGGGGTCTACTTATCATGGTAGATCTTCCAACACCACCTTCAGGTGTTTGGGGTGCATGTTGCTATTGTGGTTGTTGTTATGGTTGTTGATCACTATGATTTTCAGGCGCCATCACTTTTCCTGTGATGTCGTCAAGCATTGTGTATTCTCTGTTTTCTTTTTCATGTTTCTTTTCCTGTAGCTAATCTTTATACAAAACCTTTTCATCAAATATGACATTCTACTCCTAATGATTTTGTGTTTTCATAATCATAAAAGCGATAACCAAAATCATTAACACCATATCCAATAAAGGTACATTTCTTTGATTTTGCCTCAAGATTTGTTCTATTTTTTTTATTAATGTGGACAAAGGCTTCACAACCAAAAGTCTTTAAAAAAGAGTAGTGTACCTTTTTACCTGTCCATGCCTCCTCTGGAATACCACCATCCAAGAAACTTGAAGGCCCTCTGTTTATTATATAAACAGCAGTATCTACAACATCTGCCCAAAATTGTAAAGGTAATCCTGCATGCAATCTCATGCACCTTGCACGCTCCATGATTGTCCTGTTCATCCTTTCTGACACACCATTTTCTTCTGGTGTTCCTGGAACTATCTTCTCTCTATGACTTCCATTCTCTGAATAGTACCTATCAAACTCTTTGCTGCAATATTCACCTCCATTATCTTATCAGAGACACTTCAACCTTTTTTCTGTCTCATTTTCAACCAAAGCTTTCCATTTCTTGAAAATATCAAATACATCAGATTTATTTCGAATACAATAAATCCAGGTTTTTCTGGTTGCATCATCAATAAAAGTAACATAATAAAGAGAGCCATCAAGAGGTGATATCTGAGCAGGTCCCCATACATCTGTATGCACAAGCTCTAATTTTTCACTCTTCTTTTCTTTCCCAACTCTAAGGAATCTGACTCTCTTATGTTTTCCATAAACACAATTCTCACAGAATTTTAAATCAACATGCTTCAAACCTGGCAACAAATTTCTTGAGTGAAGAATCTGCATCCCCTTCTCACTCATGTGCCCGAGCCTATGATGCCACAATGTCGTATCTTCTCCTATAGAGGCCAAAGCATTAACATAATTAGAAATACCATTGCATAAATACAATGTACCAACCTTTCCTCCTTTTGCTATTACCAGGGATCCTTTAGTGACCTCCAGGTTTTATCTGTGAAAGTAGTTATGCAACCTTCACCTTCCAACTGCCCTGTTGAAATCAGATTTTTCTTCAGATCTGGAACATGCCTTACCTCCTTCAATAGCCATTGATTTCCATTCTGATGTTTTATGAAAACTGTACCCATTCCAACGATTTTATAGGGTTTATCATCACCCAATCGAACCTGTCCAAAATATCCTTGAACATAATCATGAAAATGTTTCTTATTAGGTGTGGCATGGAATGAGGCCCTTGAATCTACCACCCAGGCATCAATAATATTTTCTAGTGAAAGAATCAAAGCATCTTGCAACACATCACCTGTTACATTTTCTTCATGATTAGTTTCTTGCTACATGTCTCCTTCTTTTCCCTTCCAAGACTTGCAGTCTTTCTTGAAGTGTCCTTTCTTCCCGCATTTACAGCATACTATCCCTGATCTGGACTTGGATCTACCTTTTCTTGACTTACTGCAATATCCTGGGCTCTTTCCTCTTTCCATTTTTTTACCCCTAGTCTCTGCAGTCAAAGCATTACCTGATGTCTCACCGAAGCTTTTCCGTCGCATTTCCTCACTAAGGATTGCACCGACAACATCATCAAACTTTAAGGTACTAGATCCAAAGACAGAGTTACTAATGGCCATAACTAAACCATTCCAACTTTCTGGAAATGAGCACAGAAATAACAGAGCCCTAACTTCATCATCAAAAGTTACCCCTACAGAACTTAACTTACTTGTAACTGTATTAAAATCATTTAAATGATCTACAACAGATCCACCTTCTGACATCTTCATATTAAATAAATGCTTCATAAGAAATACCTTATTTGAGGCTGATGGTTTTTCATATAGCTTGGCCAATGTCAACATGAAACCCTCTGTTGTTGTTTCCTTTGAAATATTAAACACTACCGATGCCACTAGGCACAACCGTATTGTTCCAAGTGCCTTTCTGTCGAGAATATTCCATTCTGTGTCTGTCATACTCGGTGGCTTCTTTGTCTTTCCACTCAATGGTACTTACAGATCTCTCTGATACAGATAATATTCCATCTGCATCCTCCACAACTGGTAGTTTTGGTTGTTGAATTTTTCAACCCTAAACCTACCATATTTCGCCATTGCTCCCACTCGAACCAGGAACTCTTCTCTCCTACAAGTTTATCAGCCAAAGAGACCTTCGGCTCTGATACTAGTTGTTAGAAAATTATATATTACAGAGCAATGGGACACATAAAATATTGCAGAAATATAAACAAAAAAACGCATAAAACAATAGAGACACAGATATATGTGATTCACCTAGTTTGGGCTATGTCCATAGAGAAATAGCTAGTCCTTCTTTTATTATATTATCCAGCAAACTGAAGAGATACAACCTACAACAGATCCATTGTAACTCCCTCTTCGCTCTTAATCTCCTCTCTCTTCCTCACTTAGGATACAGAGATACATAAACACAATACAATTCCCTCATATATAGTGAGGCATCGCCTTCTAGGGCAAAAAACCATAAACTAAACACAACTTCTACCGTTAGATCATCCGCCTAATGAATGGCCCAGATTGACTAGAAATTACTATACTTTTACAAGGAAATTTTACATCTGTTTTTAGCTTTGGGGGCACTGCCCCCAAGCCCTCGCCGGGGGACCACTGACTCGTGGACCCCCCAGCCAGGGAGGATTATTCCCCCTGGACCCCCACGGGGGGGACAAGTCCCCTCGTACCCCCCCGCGTGGAGGGGTGTATAGTCTTCCTGGGGTATACATCCGGTTGAAACCTTTGAATACAGAAGATAATCATGCTCCACACCCAACATAACAAGGAATGATATTTCAGAAATTGCTTGAATGCACTCTATCTTGACTGTTTTACATTCTGAATGTTTTCTCCTAAACTATCCTAGCTAGGGAATTCTTAACTGCTCCTTAGCTTCTGTAGTTTCTCTTCTGGTCTATAACAAAGGATTCTTAATTGCCCTTTGTTCATGATCACCCTCTGTTCTTCATTCTGATCCCGGTCCAAGGACTCTTAAGTGCCCTTTCACCTTGGTTAGAATGACTTCACCCATTAGGCATGAAGATTTTCCTTTTTCTTTGCTAACTTGCCCTGTGAACATTCCCTTTAATGATCTGGTCCAGTTATTTTATCCATTTATTGACTCCATAGCCCAATGGCTTGAAGACCTAACTCTATCCATCTGCTCCAAGAAATCCACCACCCAACCTTCAATCCAAAATCAAAACCTCATGAACACTAAGAACTAGCCTAAAATCCCATAAAAACAAAACTAAACTATAAAGAGAGAGCTGTTTAGTCAATTTAGTGTCCCTAAATTGATGTCATTAATTGTCAACCCGGGGCTCGTAAGCTGATGAAGTGAAGGTGTACTATATGTACTTAAGCAACCTCTTAGAGCTTTTTGTCGTTTGGGGTGTTGTTTGTGGTTAATTTATCTTCCTAAGATGGAATGGAGTTTTATAAACAGATGAGTGATAGTGTGTGTAAGGTGAATTCTAAATGAGTGAGTGTGTGTTACTGGTGGTTTCTAACTACCTTCTAAACTTGCAAAGAAAGAACTTGAAAGAAATAACTTGAAATGAAACTGAAAGCAAAGCATAAAAACCACTTTCTAATGGCACTAGTCACTACTCATGCTGCTGCAATAAAAAGGTAAGAAAATCACTTTAAAGACCAATGATAATGTTCATCTCTTCCTAACACTCTGCTTCCAACATATAGTACTATGTGAAACACGATTAAGAAGTAGCTAGATGTAAGTCTAAAAAGTAATCAAGCTAAGATGACAAATTATAACACCACTTTGCCTCTCTTCAACATTCTGCTTCCAACATACATTGTAATGTGTAACAAGTGAAGAAAGAGTTAGTGATATAAGTCAAAAACTACTCAAAGCAAGCTGTAATTCATTAGTATTCTGATCTCTTAAAGATAAACAGTTTATGATAAGGAGACCATCAATCTGTTAGCATACAACTTGAGAAACTAAACTAGAAGTTAAACTAGAAAACAGAGTAAAGGCAGCAACTATGAATATGACAACTGAAAATACCACTAGAGATAAAGCAAATACACAAATACACACAATCCCGGGCTAACACCTGCAGAAAAAAATCCTGATCAGTCAAAGTAAATGCTGGAAATGAAATGACAGTGAAAGTAAATCAAACTGTACATGTTTCAAATAAAAGGAAAGTTTCCGAATTCAAAAGAAGGAAATGGCAAGAACATGAACGTAAATTACTGTACAAGGGCTGTTATGAACGGGGGCCCTCCATCCACAAAACCCAAAGAAAGCTCAGCTACTTGAAAAAGTCAGAACAACACTGTCTTCTATTAATCCATATGCAGAAAATTACAGTAAAGAGTGCTAGAACAGCACCTTCAAAACAGAGTTTCTGAATGCACTAAAATTGTAGCAATAACATAAACGCAGCAACTAAAGATTAATCTTAAGCGTACGCAGACGCTGGTTTTTATAGGCATCTGAACGATTGCCTAATGCGTAAAACAAGAAACTGAAAATTAACTAACTGTCATGCTTATTAAAGGTTCAGCAACACGTAATTAGGCCCGTGGATGATCTGGAGGGTACGGTCGTCATGGAGATTGAATCCAAGGTTGGATCCTGTCTCCCATAACCTGCGTAACACGGATAAATCACCATCTGGAGTGATGTGACCTATCAGCTCACGCAGCACCGTTTGAGCTGTCTTTGTTGACCGTGGTTTGATCCTCGTTGACCGGAGGTGTGGGTGACGTTGCTGACCGAACCAATAGCACAGGAACCTTGAACACCTTCATTCCCACGTGCCCATGTGATTCATTTTGCAAAATGACACGTGGAACATAGAGATCAATGAAAAGGCTGCGGAATGACCAGATAGTTGCGGAATCGCTGAATGGCTGCGGAATTGCCAGACAGCTGCGGAATCTCTGTGCATATGTCAAAAATCTAGACAAACAGTCAAACATTAGCAAAGTTCACTAATCATGCTTAAAGACATCAAACGTAATGATCTGGGTAGGTTTATAAGGAAAATAAGGCAAAAGAGAGAGATAAGTGAGGAAAAGATGTAGGTAATAATGGATGATTAGGTGCAAGTTAGAGGCTCTACATACCTCCACTACGAGGGTATTGCATGTCCTCATGCAATCAAAAACACTGTTTAATCCACCTGCTGAGATGCCTCTGCTAAGACATCTAGTCTTCTCCTCTTCCTCTGTGTGGCCACATTGACTCTTGGTTTCCTCACCAAGCATCTGAACTTTAGATTGACCAAGGCTCTACTTAGCTTTCTGCATTTCTTCTTTAGCTTTTTGTTTTTCCTTTGCCACAGGCCCAGATGAAGCATGGTATTATCGTGGACCATCTTGTCCACTTTAGCTTGCTCCTTCAATTTTTCATTCTCTTGTATGATATGGCGATTTAAAACTTCAATCTCAAAAATTTCCTGTTTGAGTGAGTGAACTTGCTGCTCCAAAGGTAGAACAGTGCTTGGACCAGCAGCAGCTTGTTCTAACGTCTCCAGGTAATTATAAACTTTTTGCTGATCTGGGTCAATCTCTGGTGACTTCTTTGGACTAGGCTCATGCTCAAATTCGGATCCATGTTCATATTCAGGTTCATGCTCAAAAGGACTTTCCTCACGTGGAGGACTAGTCTCAACATACTCAACATGTGGAGGGCTTTTCTCAAAGTCAAGTCTTGTAGCAACCTTTTCAGGTGTGCTCAAGTCAATAATGAGTGACTCTTTACCCTTTGTGGTCCCCACTTTGTCTTGTAGCCTTCTGCTCCTTCTCACGGTGGTGATGCTCTGTTTTTCCTTTTGTGGTTTTTGCTTTTGTTTTTGCATCTTCTTGGAAAGGGCAGCCTCATGGAGTTGGGCCAATCTATGTGCTAATGGCTGAGTGTCCTCTTCACTGGAATTTTCAGGAGTAAGGTAGGTTTCTTGAGCTATAGCTTTGCCTTTATCTTTCTTTTGTCTCTTCCTATTCTCCTTTCTCTTTTGAGCAGCTTCTTGGACAAGTTCTGAAAGGGTTTCTGTAATGATTTCTTGGGCTGTTTGGTCAGTAACTTCAGCAAGCCCAGGGTCAATTTCTTGTTCAGAATGATGTGCAGCAATTTCTTCTTCAATCAGGTCTTGGACAGTTTCTTCTTGGACAGTTTCAAGGACAGCAGTTTTAGGGACAGTAGTTTCTACTTGGGCAACAATTTCTGGGGTAATTTCCTCTCCTCTTTTCCTTCTACTCTTTTTAGGCACTTGAGGTGAACCACCAGAGGCTTCCCCTATCTCTTGGAAATGATTTCTTATAAGAAATATTTCCCATGTATCTCCTTTTGCTTTCAACTGTTCTTCAACTAGCATCTTGACAAGCCCATGATGATACAGATGTGGCTCAATGTTTCTTGGGTTCCTTTGGACTATTGAGCACATTTTTCTAAGGCTTGAGAGTAAAAAATATGGAAGGTTAATGTCATCTCCTAAGAAATGCATCATGACTTTGGCATGGTAAACATATAGAATTCCAAACCTTCCCTCACAGGTAAAGAATTTTTGTACTAGTAGAAGTAAAGCTGTCCATTCTTCTTTGACAAAATTAACAGGAATCCCTTTTGTAAAAATGCTAGTGTCCATACCTGGATTCTTTAGAATTTGCTTCCATTGCTGGTCTTGTACTGATCGGTTTTTGAACCATCTTTCTCCAGTTTGTGGGAGTGAAGTGGCCTGTGCTAGACTGCTTTCAGTGACTGTAAACTTCAGATCTCCTATCTCCACTTGATTGTCTTTGTCTCTGAAAGAACGTGCAAAAGCCTTCGTAACCTCTCTGTGGTAACCCTTGAATTTTTGGATGCACTGGAGCCAATTTGCCTTCTGCAAATTTGGAGCCCTCTGGCTCTGCCCTTAAGAGTTTACCCATCAGCTCTCTGGCTTGTTTTGCAGCTCCGTTTTAAAACTTTGGAGAAAGGGTTACACGGCTTCAACAGTGGTCTTAACACAGTAGATTTACGGCTTCAATGTAACAGCCGTAATACACTCTCAACAGTAATCAAAGTTTAGCAGAGAGGAAAGAGTGAAACAGAGTATGGTTACGGTGGCAGCGTAGTGAATACGGCAGAATAAGGGAAATGCGGAAGTGAACCAGCGTGAATGAGATTAAGCGTAGGAGGGTTATGAATGATGGGTAGAAACGGTTAAGTCCCTTAGGCATCGGTCATGAGTATACACTTGGCTGCGGAATCATAACACAGAGAGCCGTAGTACAATTGTCTACGTCACTCAGGTACAAAAGCTTTAATGGAAGAGCAGCCGTGATTGAGTTTCAAAATCGTGATGAACAAGGACCGTTAAGTTTGAGGGATACGTGGATTTTTGGTCGCATAATGGGAAGGACTGGTAATCATTACATTAAATGGCTAAAAACACAATCCGGAACCTATGCAAAATGTTATAACCATAGGTTTAGAATTTAGATCATACCTCATATCCGCGCTTGGATTGCTTTTGCTCATTTGCCACTAACCTTTCATTGTTTTATTGCTGCTACATGACTCTTTTCCAATTATTGTTGATGACTTCTGAACTGCAAATTTCTTCTTAAACAGACTGTGTTTTTTTATGCAGGTGCAGAGAGCTGCGGAATTGGGATGTTGGCTGCGGAATTGCTCCTCAGCTGCGGAAACTGCAGTGATACCCTCTGGCTGCACAAAACAACTTTAGCTATGTGAAGTAAATCTGAAAAATGACTTTATTGGTGGAATGGAGTGTAATGAATGGATGGATGGAAAGAAATGAGGTGGAGTGAGAGTGATTGGATGAATGAGATGGTGAATGAAGTGGATGAAATGACGAAATGAGATGGAATAAGGAGGAAAAAGAGATTTTTTTTTTTAGAAAATATGAGGTGTCAGGTGACCCTGATTTTCACCTCAGATTTTCTGCATAGGACTGCCAATCAGAGACTGGTTTTCAGGCCTATACATTTATTATTTTTTTTTTTTTTTTTTTTTCTTCTCTTTTTTTTTTTTTTCAAAAACCAAAGATTAGGCTGATGGAGGAGAAGAATTCTTCTCCACCAACCTGATTGCAGAATCTTCTTTAAACAACTTGACAAACTCCTCTTTTGAGAGTGGCTTTTGGTAGATCTTCAAGCGATGGCCATTCACAATAAGAGGAGTATGAAATTCATCAATAGTTTTCACTCGAACTGCTCCATTGCTAAAGACTTCATCAATCTCATATGGCCCAAGCCAATGAGTTTGAAACTTTCCTTTGAAGTCTTTGAACTTTGAATCAAACAATAGAGCCCAATCTCCTTTCTGAAACTTCTTCTCCTTGATATATCTATCATGCCATTTTGTTCTTTGATGCTGAACTAGATCGGTTCTTAAAATGGCATCTTGTCTTATCTCATCTAGTTCATTTAACTGCTCCATTCTGTGCTTCTGGGCTTCTGAAAGATTCATCCCCAACTGGACTGCCATCTTGAAAGTTTTGACTTGGAACTCAATGGGGAGCAGGACTTCTTTCCCATAAACAAGTTCATAGGGAGAATATCCTGTGGTACTCCTCCATGTAGTTCTATAGGCCCATAAAGCTTCAGGTAGCCTTTCAGCCCAATCTCTTCTATGCAGATGAACAGTCTTGGTGATGATATTCTCAAGGACTTTATTTGTGGATTCCACTTGACCATTTGCTTGCGGATGGTAAGGAGTAGATGTTCTATGCTTGATCTTGTATTCCTCCATCAGCTTTTCCATCAGATTAGATGTAAATTGGCTTCCTTGATCTGTTACAATTTCTCTTGGGACACCAAAACGAGTGAAAATATCCTCAAAAAGAAATTGAACAACTGAATTTTCAGTGGCAGAAGACAAAGCTTTTGCTTCTACCCACTTAGTAACATAGTCAGTACAAACCAATATATACCTCTTTTGTTTTGATGGCGGATTAATGGGTCCAACAAAATCTAAAGCCCATATTTCAAAAGGTTCGATGAGTACCTGTGGCTGTAATGGCATCTCACTTGAAAGAGTTGGTCTCCCAATTCTTTGGCAGCTGTCACACCTTCTGACATATTGCTTTGCATCTTTGAAAAGAGTAGGCCAATAATATCCCAAAGAAAGGATTTTATAGGCTGTTCTCTTGTCAGCAAAGTGTCCACCGCATGGCTCATCATGGCATGCCTTAAGGATGTCAGGCATCTCATCTTCCCGAACACATCTTCTAATCACACAGTCTAGCCCTGTTTTGAACAATTCATTAGAAATCCATGAATAACTTGAACTCTGCTGAATAATCTTTCTCTTTTCATTAGGAAAAAGATGTGGAGGTAGCTTCCCTGTAACCAAATAATTAGCAATATCTGCATACCAAGGGGTTTTAGTAGTTATTGCAAACAAATACTCATCAGGAAACTTATCCTCTACAGGAGAATCTTCGTTAGCATTTTGGATTCTAGACAAGAAATCAGCTACTGTATTTTGTTTTCCTGGTCTATCTAACATAGTAATATTGAATTCTTGCAAAAGTAAGAGCCATCTGGTGACTCTGCCATTAGTAACAGGTTCGTTCATTAAATATCTTATGGCAGAATGATCAGTATGAACGAAAGTTTCATAGCCGGTTATGTAGTGTCTAAACTTATTGATCGCATGTACCACAGCTAAGAACTCTTTTTCTGTCACAGTATAATTTAACTCAGTGGGAGTCAAATTTTTACTGGTGTAATAAATGGCATAAGGGATCAAGTCTTTTTGTCCCAAAATAGCTCCTAGAGCTGTATCTGAAGCATCAGTGGAAATATGGAAAGGAAGTTTCCAATTTGGCCCTCTTAGAATGGGTGCTTCAGATATCCTTGTTTTTAAAGCTTCAAATGCAGATTGGCATTCAGGATCCCATTTGAATTCACAGTCCTTTGTAAGTAATTTGAAGAGAGGAGATGCTATCTTGGTGAAGTTTTCAATAAATCTTCTATAATACCCAGTAAACCCAAGAAAACTTCTAACATCCTTTTGGCAGTTTGGAATAGGTAACTTGGAGATGACCTCAACTTTGGATTTATCAACCTTAATTCCATCTCCTGAAATATGATGTCCTAAAACAATCCCTTCAGTAAACATCATAAAACACTTTTCATGACTTAAAGAAAGATTTGTTTCCTTACATCTTATCAGTACTTTTTCCAAATTTTCCAAAGCTTCTTCAAATGTATTACCATAGACTGTAAAATCATCCATATAAACCTCTACACAATCATGGATTAGATCTGAAAAGATACCTAATACAGCCCTTTGAAAAGTAGCAGGTGCATTGCATAATCCAAAAGGAAGTACTCGGTAGGCAAAAGTTCCCCAAGGACAGGTGAAGGTGGTCTTATCTTGATCTTCAGGTGCTACCTGAATTTGATTATATCCACTAAAACCATCCAAGAATGAGAAATACTTTTTACCTGCTAAAGTGTCTAGTACCTGATCAATAAAAGGTAGAGGAAAATGATCCTTTAAGGTTGCCTTGTTCAATTCTCGATAGTCAATGCAAACTCTCCATTTACCATTCTTTTTGGGCACTATAACCAAGGGAGAAACCCATTGGCTATCTGAAATGGGGTAAATGAAGTTTACCTTGAGCAATTTCTGAAGTTCTTCTTTCACGATTTCCCTAAGGTTTGGATTCATCCGTCTCTGTGGTTGCCTAATAGGTCTGCTGTTTTCTTCAATATAGATGTGATGAATACAAGTCTTAGGATCGATTCCTTTCATGTCAGTGTATTCCCATGCAAATGCTGTAGAATTTTTTTGCAAAAGTTTGGTTAATTCTTCTTGTTGTAGTCTTTCCAAGTTTTTATTAATGTTCAATGTTTTTCCTGGAAGGATTTCAACTGTAGAACTACCAAACTCTTCCATTGAGAAGAGAGACATCTGTCTAGAGGAAAGATATTCAATGTCCGCATCTAACTGAAATTGTGTAGAGTCATATTCTAAAGATATTTCAAAATTTTCTAATGTATTTAGGATTTGACTGTCTTCACTAATCTCAGAGATGGTTAGAACGGGTTGTATAGTATCCTCATCGTCGACCCACTCATCTTCTCCTATTTCTGTTATTGCTCTTGCTGGGGGATACAAGTTGAATTTCTTGGTGGAATTACCATCTGATATATACATGTCTCCAGACCTACAACTGATGAAAGCATCAGCTGTTGCTAGCCAAGGTCTTCCTAAGATAAGAGGATGTCCTCCTAGATTGTTCTTGGGAGTTAAAATCATAAAATCAACTGGATATTCCCAAGAGTCTAGAGAGACTGGAATGTCTTCCAATACACCATCAGGTTTAATGATTGATCGATCTGCAAGTTGCAGTAAAGTAGGTGTAAAGAGAAGGTTAGGAAGCTTTAACTGATCCATGGTCTGTCTACTCATGATGTTGATAGCGGCTCCTAAGTCAATCAAAGTATTTGGGATTTCAACCCCATTAATATGAGTTTTGACAATAGGACTACCGGGATCCACATACTTTTGCATGGTAATCTTACCCATCATAATGTCTGCAATTTTTCCAACCAGATGTATCCTTTTGGTATCTCTGGTTCTCTTTCCTGTTTTCTTCAAACTCAACTCCTTTATTGTCTTCGCTAGAATGGGAATTTCCTTAATGGCTTGTAGCAAAGGGATCTTGATACAGACATTCTTCAATTCATCTAGAAAGTTATAGTCAGGCAACCAAATTTGCTTTTCCACTCCTTTGTCAATTTGTAGTCTTTCAGGAAAAGGAGGTGTAGCTAAAGATGTAGGTTGCTCAACTATGGGAGTTGTGGAGGTTGATTCTTTTTATTTTTCTTTTTGGATATTTTGGTTTTGAAGTGAAACTTCAGAACCCTTATTGAATTTAAGAGATTCTTCCTCAGAAATGCTTGGCACATTTATAGAAGGTTGATCTAGGATTCTACCTGATCTGAGTTGTACTTCGTTGAGAGGAACAATCATATAGGTAGGAAATGGTTGACCTTCCATCATGTAAGCATTTTGAGGGTTCCTATTATTGGGATTTGGTAATGGCTGAGAGGGAAGTTGATTTGACT
This sequence comes from Pinus tabuliformis, assembly GCA_031772625.1. Taxonomy (NCBI): domain Eukaryota; kingdom Viridiplantae; phylum Streptophyta; class Pinopsida; order Pinales; family Pinaceae; genus Pinus; species Pinus tabuliformis. The sequence goes on from CM062818.1 coordinate 1,312,808,096, forward strand.
TCTGTTGGGATTGAAGCAAGAGTTGAAAATTTTGGTTTTGTGGAGGAGGTTGTTGTTGTTGAGGGTATGGCAATGATAGTTGTTGACCTTGATTTGGAAGTTGTGGAGCTTGCTGGTTCTGAAAAGATGGAGGATATTGATAGAACTGAGCAAGTCTCCCATAGGGATTTTGCATGCTTTGCATCCATGACTGAAAAGGATTTTGAGGTTGAGACTAGGGTTGTTGCCAAGGATTCCAATTTGGTTGGGGTTGAAAATTCATAGAGTTGTTAAACCCTTGATTTTGTTGCCCTTGCCAAGGTCTCCTTGCAACAAAACAGAGAGATTCAAGTGTGTTTGGATCCTCTTGAAAGACTGCTTTGAGGCCAGGAATTGAAGGACAATCCTTGGTCTCATGAGTTTCTGAGCAAATTACACATGTTTCTACAACGTGTGCATCCAAGGGACATTCCCTTACAGCATGTTTCTTTCTACATTTCGGGCAAAAAATGGCCAAAGCCTCAGCTTCTGCTTTTTGTTTGTTGTGGATCTTAAGGGTATCTAATTGTTCACTAAGACTCCCTAAGATGTCAGTTTTGAATTCATCAAGCATACTGCCGATTTCAGCCCTACTTACTGATCCTGTTGCAGATTTATTTGCTCTAAGGAGAGAAGGATCTCTAGGCCCTTTTTGAGTTTTTGATTTGCCCCTTGAGAGATGGACACATAGTTCTGCTATATCACTGAGTGAAAGTTGAGATATATCCCCTTTCCCCATCATGTTTAAGATATCTATCCATTCATCTCTAATGGCTTTTAATAAGAGGGCTTTTAAGGTATCTTCATCTAAGTTACTCATTTTTGCTCTTTTCAAATTATATTGAAATCTTTCAAGTAAATCTTCTAAACTCTCATCTTCTCTTTGTATCATTTTAAATACCTCGTCCTTGTGATTAGTAGGCGTACAATAGTCCTGATACCTATCCAAAAAGGTTTGTTTCATTTCATCCCAAGACCTAATGGATTGAGTGAGTAACCCCATGAACCATTTCAAAGCTTGATCTTTTAATGTTGAGGGGAACAATTTGAGTTTCTGAGTATCATCCAGATAGTCATAAGTTCGACACACAACTTCAAATTCAAATAAAAATGTTTCAGGGTCCTCAGTTCTTAACCCATGGAAGTTTGGGAGGACAGATGGCGATATGTTTTTCATAGTAGCTCGGGAATCCTCATTAACAATAGGAAACCCAAATGAGTTATCCCCATCTCTATTTCCTCCTCCAAAGGGACCTCTACCTCCTCTATTGTTGTCTCCTCCTCCTCCTCTACCCCTACCTCTACCACCTCCTTCTTCCTCTGCCTTGATGGTTCCCCTAGGGATTTCAAGATCCTCTGGTTCTTCTACAAAGGGTGAATGAGAAGAGATTTCTCCTTCTTCTTCAGATGATTCTAGTTCCTCAATTACAATTGGCCTTCCTGTAGGAGAAAGAGAAGGGTCTCCTTCTGGTTCAAATTCAATAGAAGGTGTGGGAGAGTCAATTCTTGGCTCTTGAATTCCAGGAATTCTAGGGCTAGGAGTGTTAGTTGGAGATGAGGGAGGTGTTTCTTGTCTATTCCTTGAAGCAGATGGACTTGTGAAGATTGAACTTCGAGCTCTAGCTAAAAACCTTCCCCTAGAATCTCTAGCTCTATGCATGTCATTTTTTATTTTTTCTTCAAGTCAAGTTAATAGTTCTTTTTTTGATCTTCCAGATCACTCTAGGTGCAAGAAGAGAGCATACTCAAGAAACTACTAAATCAATAACTTTGTCTTTTTTGATCCTCCAGATCACTTTGCAGTGCAAGAGGAGAGCATACTTTGATAGGTTATCAACTTCTTTTCTTGAATTTTTTTTTTATGTTTTTTTTTTCTAAGAATTTGGCTACTTAATTTCACTTCCCCGGCAACGGCGCCAAAATGTTTAGTCAATTTAGTGTCCCTAAATTGATGTCATTAATTGTCAACCCGGGGCTCGTAAGCTGATGAAGTGAAGGCGTACTATATGTACTTAAGCAACCTCTTAGAGCTTTTTGTCGTTTGGGGTGTTGTTTGTGGTTAATTTATCTTCCTAAGATGGAATGGAGTTTTATAAACAGATGAGTGATAGTGTGTGTAAGGTGAATTCTAAATGAGTGAGTGTGTGTTACTGGTGGTTTCTAACTACCTTCTAAACTTGCAAAGAAAGAACTTGAAAGAAATAACTTGAAATGAAACTGAAAGCAAAGCATAAAAACCACTTTCTAATGGCACTAGTCACTACTCATTCTGCTGCAATAAAAAGGTAAGAAAATCACTTTAAAGACCAATGATAATGTTCATCTCTTCCTAACACTCTGCTTCCAACATATAGTACTATGTGAAACACGATTAAGAAGTAGCTAGATGTAAGTCTAAAAAGTAATCAAGCTAAGATGACAAATTATAACACCACTTTGCCTCTCTTCAACATTCTGCTTCCAACATACATTGTAATGTGTAACAAGTGAAGAAAGAGTTAGTGATATAAGTCAAAAACTACTCAAAGCAAGCTGTAATTCATTAGTATTCTGATCTCTTAAAGATAAACAGCTTATGATAAGGAGACCATCAATCTGTTAGCATACAACTTGAGAAACTAAACTAGAAGTTAAACTAGAAAACAGAGTAAAGGCAGCAACTATGAATATGACAACTGAAAATACCACTAGAGATAAAGAAAATACACAAAGACACACAATCCCGGGCTAACACCTGCAGAAAACAATCCTGATCAGTCAAAGTAAATGCTGGAAATGAAATGACAGTGAAAGTAAATCAAACTGTACATGTTTCAAAGAAAAGGAAAGTTGCTGAATTCAAAAGAAGGAAATGGCAAGAACATGAACGTAAATTACTGTACAAGGGCTGTTATGAACGGGGGCCCTCCATCCACAAAACCCAAAGAAAGCTCAGCTACTTGAAAAAGTCAGAAAAGCACTGTCTTCTATTAATCCATATGCAGAAAATTACAGTAAAGAGTGCTAGAACAACACCTTCAAAACAGAGTTTCTGAATGCACTAAAATTGTAGCAATAACATAAACGCAGCAACTAAAGATTAATCTTAAGCGTACGCAGACGCTGGTTTTTATAGGCATCTTAACGATTGCCTAATGCGTAAAACAAGAAACTAAAAATTAACTAACTGTCATGCTTATTAAAGGTTCAGCAACACGTAATTAGGCCCGTGGATGATCTGGAGGGTACGGTCGTCATGGAGATTGAATCCAAGGTTGGATCCTGTCTCCCATAACCTGCGTAACACGGATAAATCACCATCTGGAGTGACGTGACCTATCAGCTCACGCAGCACCGTTTGAGCTGTCTTTGTTGACCGTGGTTTGATCCTCGTTGACCGGAGGTGTGGGTGACGTTGCTGACCGAACCAATAGCACAGGAACCTTGAACACCTTCATTCCCACGTGCCCATGTGATTCGTTTTGCAAAATGACACGTGGAACATAGAGATCAATGAAAAGGCAGCGGAATGACCAGATAGCTGCGGAATCGCTGAATGGCTGCGGAATTGCCAGACAGCTGCGGAATCTCTGTGCATATGTCAAAAATCTAGACAAACAGTCAAACATTAGAAAAGTTCACTAATCATGCTTAAAGACATCAAATGTAATGATCTGGGTAGGTTTATAAGGAAAATAAGGCAAAAGAGAGAGATAAGTGAGGAAAAGTTGTAGGTAATAATGGATGATTAGGTGCAAGTTAGAGGCTCTACAAGAGCCCTCTCTAGACTTAGGTTGGCTAGAGCCTAAGCCTAAAAGATTGGTTTGTGGTTACCTCAGATACTTCCTTCTTTTGATAACTTCTAGGGAAAACTTCTGAGTGATAACATGACCAATTATGGTTCGTTGTAAGGGCTGTATGGGAAGCGCAAGGAGTTACAGATGAAAATATAAAGAAAGCAACACTAGTTAGAGCTCTACAGGATCATGCGCTGACCAGGTATATTAAGCACTCCAATGACAATCCAAATGCAGGAATCGTGGATATCCAAACGACGGTAAATAAAGAATTTAACAGGCCGAAGTCTAAAGCATGGTTGATCATTCTATTCAAAGAGATCATAATGCTACCATGCAAGGCTCCTTGGGAGCTAGATCGGAGGCTGGAATGTATGATTCACGAAGCTAATATGAATCTGACAGATGGACAACATCGTAAGTGGTTTGTAGCTTCGCTAATGCCACATTTAAGGAGTGCGCTATCACACTAGAAGATAATAACTCAGGCAGAGGCCTTAGATATCCCGATGAGGTTGCATGAGACCCTGATGTAGGATCCCAACTTGGCATTTTAGCAGATCCATGCGCAACTGAATAATTTATGCCTTGAGATGCAGAGTCTGAAACAGGACAAGACAACTTGACCAGAAGTGCATGAAAAGGTATTGTGTGTAAAATGCAAGGGTCAGGGTCATGACAAGGACCACTGTCCGGTTTTCATAAATTACCTCATAGGAGGAGGACCGATGCGTTTAAGGCTGGAAGCGTAAGTAGGACCTAGAGTGGTGCCTACTTTGTGGTGCGTGATTTGTCAAATAACTAGAAACATGCTACAGACAACTGCCACTTGTTACAGAAGTATACACAAAATTCACAACAATTATTCTACAAATTTTGTACGTTGGTGGGACACAATGAGTGCACTTGTAAAAGCTATGAGTTGTTGATGGATAGAACTCCCACATACAGAGTTTAGGCCAAAACACGGCCCCTTGACTAGAATGCAGGAATGGCGCGAACAGGATTTCAAGGGAATGGATGAGGACGAGGTGGAGGAAGACCTGGAAGAGATGGCAGATAGTTGATATGCTACAATTGTGGAGGACCAGGACATTATGCCCACAATTGTACGAATCCAATGCACTCGTCATGTTTGTATTGCACCTTATTTGATCATGAGACAGAAGATTGTCCTACACTAATAGCTAGGATATGCAACAAAGGAGCGCTACTGCCTCCCTCAGCTCAAGACCTGCAGATGATGAGGTTTGAGCCACGTCAAGAAGATCTGAATGTGAACATTATGCTCTGAAATGGAATTGCAATGGGAAATGACAAAGGAAAACAACCAAAAGATAGTACTTGGGTTTTCAAAGCACCAGTGAAAGAAGTGGAGTTTGATTTGGAGCACGCTCAAGAAACCTACATGGAAGCTAAGAAGAGCTTCGCTGATGCCTCCACTTCTGGAAGCAAAGATAGACCGGAGTCGGAGATGGACCCATCTATGATCACAACACTCTTGGAAACATGTATGAAGTTATTGTGTGACAATAACGATGTAAAGGGATTACAAGAACTCATTAACATATGCGCTGGGACCACGCTAGGAGAACCGCACATAGTCTGGAAGATCAAAAACCATAAGACAAGGACGAGAAGAGAAATGAGGCAAACTGTGAAGATCGGAAAATATGAGATGGATCAAGTCATCCTGGATTTAGGATCAGATACAAATGTTCTGCTGAAGTAGACGTGGGAACGAATGGGGTGACCTATGCTGCAATGGTCTCCAATTTAGTTGTGAATGGCGAACCAGCAGAAAATTATATCCATGGGGCGATTGTAGGGAATGACTGTGGATATTGAGGGAGCGAGAACGGTGGAAAACTTTGAAGTGGTAGAGATTATTGATGACAACAATCCTTACCTGTTATAGACATATTTGCGCACTGCAGACCCAATCTTATATGTCGATAAACCAAGAGCTCTTTAACCCCTAAAAGTGTTGTTTTATACCCTAAAGGATCATGGTCAACTGATTACATCATTCCCCAGAAATTCCACCTGAAAAACCACTAAGAACTGGCCAAAACTAGACCATACTGACTGCTCCGCTGTCAGGGTGCGATGCATACTAACTCCTACACTAGCCAGGTGCGATGCATACTGAGAATGGACAAATGTTCGAGACAGTTTGCTAAGTGGATGCTCATGGAATCTTCTAGAAACTTCTCCCATGACACTTGCCTCTCTGAATTTTCCCAGGGATGAGTAAGAGATCCAAGAATTCACCAAGTGGAACCAAGAACTATGAGTGGAATGACACTAATCAAAAACCCAGAGATGAATCACACCCTTGTAGACATCTATAAATGGATCCCTCATCTGAGAGATCTAGAGGCTGGAATTTTGTAATTTGTAAGGAAGTGTTGATAGTTTGTCTTTGAGAAGAAGCATTATATTGTTGGGTGATCTTGCTTTTCATGAGGTGAAGAGGGCTTTGATGCTGGGAGGATGATGCTGGATCAGACAGCTGGGTTGTAATTCTCCCTTCTATTTTAATAAAGTTCTTTGAGTTTTCCTCCATACAATCGTGTACTTGTGAATCTTGTTATTTGTGAATGCCATTGTATGTTCAATGTATTTCTGATTTTGCATTGTTTATGATATAATAGATCGAGATGCTTTGATGGTGTTTTGTTACTTTGTTTCTACAAGTATTCTCTAAGCGAGACAAGTAGGAGAAGAGTTGCAAGCTCTATCAAGGGAGAGAGAAATCAAGCAAGGAGTCAAGCGGAAGATCCAGGTTGGTCCCTTTGCTTCTCTCTTATCTATCATACATAGAGGAAATCACAAATTGCTTTGATTGTTTGTTTCTAGGATAGCTACCAATCTTGGTGGGACTAGTAGATCGAAAAGACAATAGTTTTCCCGGAAACAAAATGGCGACTCCGCTCGGGATCGAATAGTTTGTTTGTTTGTTATTGATTGTTTGTTTTATAAACTATAGACGGAGCCTGAAGTTAGCCAGATAGCCTTCGAGTTGCTCTTGCTCTGCAAGTGCATAGTAGATGAATGCTGCTTTAGTCAATCTCCCGTTTAGTTTATAAACTGAACATCTAACTTACAAGCATTCTAAATGCCCTTGTGGTAGCTCAGTAACCTCCCAATATCATTCCTCTGTACTTTGCTCTTTATTTTCCATCATAGCTCAGCTTAAATCACTAAAATCAACAACAAATTTGAGCAAAAACCCACCTTAGTTGCACTCCCTGGCCCATCGCACTATTTGTCACTGGAAGCCAGTATGCATCGCACTTTCTGAGTGTAGCAGGTGAGATGCATCTACGTTTCTATGAAGCACAGGTGCGATGACTAAGTAATCCTATTTCTCTCCTTGAAATTTGGGGTTTTTTGTCCTTGTTTTCAGCTCTGTTTAATTGTTTTTGCTGCTTATGAACAATATCTCATTACTGAAGCCTCTTTGCATTACATAGACCAGCCTCCATTGATTAGGATTAGTAAATGTTTTTATGTGTTTTTCCATCATTTACAATCCTCTATCGAAAATTTGCTTGAATCGATCTGTCGTTTTGGTACAAAAGTGTCGTAACTGTCGTTTTGTGTCAAAAAGAGGAGTGTCGTAAAGTCTTCCTTCTCTAGATAGTCGATTGAACTCTCTGTCATGTATTTGATTTGATTTGTTGATATTTGAAGTGTCAAAAGCATCTTCTATTCGAAATTGAAAAGTGTTGTTTAAGTCTTCCTTTCATTTTGAAAAGAAATTGTCGAAGTGTCACTTTGAAGAAAATATTTCAGATCTATACTTAGTTTTCCTTTTTGGAATTCTTCACATTAAGGGGAACGAAAAACAAATAAATGCATTTGCATTTGCATTTAGACTGTGTGCGAAAAATGATTTAGGAAAAGTGCATTTAGTGTGTGCTCTTTGCTCTTTGTTTGAAAGAATCGTAATCTTCTTTCCTTAATAGCTAGGATTTTCATTGCTAAAAAGTAAACAACGATTGTTTATCATTTTAGATTGCATATTTAGGAATTTTACATCTACATCACACGATGAACCATTGAAAGGTAAACTTCTAAGCAAGATCAACTCTAAAATAAATTTCAATGAACTTAACAATGCTTTGGAACCTAACGCAACACATCTAGAGGTCTAGGCTAGAGATGTGTTTCAGCGTCGTAAAATCTAGTAACTATCGTTTTCATCAAAGGTTGGGTGATTCCTGCTCTTTGACACGACAAGTGCTAGCACGGACTTGTGCTACCTGTACCATCGAGTATATATTGGGAGACCACAATAGGCTTATATCCTTTATCCATAGGAAGTCGTGTCTGCCACCCTATCGATCGCAATGCACTGAACACAGCATTCGGGAAAATTGACTGCTGTACATAAGTCCTTGGTAATTTCTCTTTAATTTATCACCAAGGTGTATATTGCAGTTTTCCGATTGGTTTGGTAACCCCTCTGTCTAGATTTCCAGAGTAGTCACTTTCATTCCTTTTCGACTCCTTAAAATAAAAGGCCCATCTAAGCACTTATCACTTCAGGCTCATTAAAAATCGAAGGGGACTAGAGTCATCTTTAGCTTTTTCTCAACTCTTAAAAATTGAAAAAGAAAAGTTGTTTCAAAGTGTCATTAAAATTTATTAAATTCGGAATAACATCCCTGTTCCTTCGTTGAACTTGAGATAATGGATTCTACCAATCAAGGAACCCCTTTTGAGGGGAATCCTAGTCCTTTCACCTCTTGGGGAGATATTGGTGCTCTGTATATGGCCACATTGTCCCTTTTGGGAGTCACAATTGGCTTGTCGGTATGGCTATTCTCAACCTTTGTCGTTCAAAATACCGTAATTCCTCAGCAATCGAATCAGCAACTAGTTAATACTAGAGTTGACCCTTCACCTTCTTCTTCATTTGTTTCTCCCTCCCGTTCTTCCTCTTCGCTTGGTGAAAATAGTGATGTTAGTAACCAAGTGACTGAGAAGAAGAAGAAAGGGAAGTAGAAGAAGAAGAAAAAGTCAGTTAAGCAAGGGGGAAACCATGAATCATCTAGTGAAAATCCGCACACTAAATCTCCCATATATCCTTGTGTAATTTGCAGAGGAAACCATTTTCATCGAGATTGTCCTTGCCTTCTGCGGATCTTGAGAGAATCGTCTCCCCGCTCGCACCGTTCGGTGTCATCAACCTCTGGTGATCACGTTGATAGAACACCATCAACTAGTGAAAATGAAGTTCATGGACAGAAAGGAAAGGTCAAAATTCCATGTGGATTATGTGAAGGGGACCATCACCTTCCCCGTTGTCCTTTTTTGAATGAGGCCAAAAGAGTCTTGCGTAACCGTCCCGCTTCACCACAACAACTTCCATCTGGATACAAGAAACTCACCTCAAGTTCTTTACTAGTTGAAAATCCAACTGACATAACTCAACCGTCAGTCGAAACACCTATCGTTGAAAGTGAATCTTCTGAGTCCATACCGGACCAAAGTCAACAAGTCGAGATGGCAGTCAACCCAGTTTTACCTTCAGAAGATCCACCTTCAGATGATACCATTCCCAAAGAGAGTGAGAATGATACTATTCAAATTCTTTTTTTCACTTCAGAGTCTGATGAACTTGGGGGCAATACGCCCATTCTTTCACAACAGGAAGAGAACCCCCCAGTTCCCGCTACTCAAGGGGTTCATTCAATTGTTTATTCGGTACCCCCTCCAAGCAGTCTAGTCGCTTCCTTCGATTGGAATCTACTAGCGAGATCCTGCCTTCCTTCTAATGTACCATTCCGGATCATAGTACAAGTGTACAAAATGGTAATGTCTGACACTAACATAGATGAAGGGGCTTCAGTGAGTATCCTTTCCTCAACTACTTGGAAAGCGCTTGGTTCGCCATCGCTTATGCCTGTTACATAGAATTTGTCAGGCTTTAACAAAGGAACCAGTCGACCGTTAGGGATCCTTCCTAAGTTACCCATAACTTTGAGAAGGAAAACCATTCACTTGAATGTGATGGTAGTCCAAGGACCGTTAGATTACAATATGCTCCTTGGATGTGACTATGTTTACAACATGGAAGCTATTGCTTCAACACTCTTTCAAGTGATGTGTTTCCTGCATGAAGGAAAAATTGTCACTGTTGACCAGCTTTCATTCCCCGGTTCAAAGACAGCTTCAAGTCAAACATCAAGAGTCTCTTTGCCCAAGTCTCCCGAAATGGTCTCTTTGCATCAAGAGTGTCTCTTCAACCTTAATTCCATCCACCTGATTGCAGCGAGTAGTCCGGTGAATGTAACAAAGCTTAGGGGGCATGCACCCTGGTCTACTTTGGCAGATGAACCCAACTGAAAAGATAGGTTTCCCTGTAGGTTATGTGATTGGAAGTTCCATCCCACACCATTCACTTTTGTCCACTCTGTGGACGAAGCCAAGGAAGTATTTTGTCTAACCGCTGAAGAAACCATCCTACCATATGATTTCCCTATAATTTAAGTGATTGGTCTCTCACACCACTCACCTTTGTCTAATTGGTGAATAAAGCCAAGGAAGTGTTTTTGTCTAACCACTAACAAAAAACAATCCTGCTTAACCGTAGTGATTCCCATATGGTTACCTGGAGACTCTCCTCTTCTCGATGCTTGGGGGCATGCAAACATTTTTATGCAAGTGAAAAACGACCAATTTCATTTTTTAGCATTTTTAGCTTTTTAGTTTTTTCAACTTCTTAGGTTAGGTGATTGGTCTGATCCACCATTCACCTTTGTCTGCATTGTGGACGAAGCAAAGGAAGTGTTTGAACCGTTCCACGGATGAAACCATCCTACCTAACCTCAGTAGTTCCTTAGCTTTCTAGTTTTTTTAGCTTTTTACTTTGGTCATTCTTAGCTACATAAAAAGGAACGATGAGCAATGTTTCCACAAGGTTCAAGCTCGTTAAAAAATAAACCTGCCACTGAGCATATGTTCCCCCAGAGTTCAAGCTTGTTAAAAAATGAACCCACCTTCGGTAAATAACCTTTGTGATTGCCATTCTATCAACCTTTTGAACCTTGGTTGTGTTCTTGCCATCACATCCATTCTTTTGGCAGATCATATGCTTCCACTTGATTGTTTACCTTTTTGAGGAACAGCTGCGATGAGTGGTCCTGTTAGCCACCCTCTTCACACCACCATGTTTTGAGAAGTTCCAAGATTACCCGGAACTAGTTGCTACCCTAAATGCCATTTCTTCCTCAAAAAACGAGTCTACTTTAAACTCTTTTCAGACTCGCTAAATATGAAAATATTGTTGAGCTATTAGCCTTTCCAGCTCGTTAAAGTGATTGGAAGTGCCATCCTTCCTGTACATTTTAAACTTTTCAGACCTGAGGGATTATCTTATGAAAAAGTTCGAGCACTTGTCTTTTTGGCTCGCTAAAGTTATCGAAAACTCATCCCTTTCGTATTATTTTATCCTTTTTTCAGACTTAAGGGATTATGCTACGAAAAAGAATAGCTGGAGTTTCCTTTTCATCTCTTTTCAAACTCTCCAAACATGAAAAGGACCGAATTATCCTTGTCGTTAAACTCGTTAAAACAATAGCGACAAACTTGTCCACACAAACAAGAATGAGTTTCACTGTCGCTAGGCTCGCTAAAACATAGCGACAAGTTTGCTCGAAGGGAAAATTATAGAACAAGCATATGTTATCCTCCTCAAGCTTGAAAAAAATAAAGAGGTATTGGTCAACAATGACTGGATAAAAACGAAGAAAACTTGAAGAAATTTATTGGTAGCAGGTCGCTCTTGAACATGACACTTTCACTCCATCACCATGATTGAGTCGGGTTGGGTTATTCTATTCACCAGTCATATCACCATTGGTCCTCCATACCATCCATCTTTTGGGGTTAACGCTACCAATCCATCTCAGTGTCATCGATATGTTCAAGAGAAATCATTCAGAGAATTCACTATCCAGTTAATGCCTCATCCACTGCAATACCTTCACCTTCCATTTTTCATGACCACCATTCCTGAACCTTGTATCATCAGATTGTTTTCACCTCCAGAAAATCATTTGCTTCATTTCATGTCGTAGATGTGGGATACATTAAGGCCCTCATACGAAGGGTCACTTCTTGTCGAAATCAGCTCATTATCCAAGAAGTTAGCTTAGAAACAACCCTTTCAGTACTTCGAAGCTTGCATGCCTCAATGGCAAGTTTCTCACTTTTGGCGATAGGTTTACATCAATGGCCTTCGACCGAGAGATTTTGCGTGGTGTTCGACATTAGATCATATATTCACACCACGTGAATTGTACTGTAGTACCTTGAGGGTAATTGTCATTATCGATGATTCCTCTCACGTCTGTTAACGACTTACATTATTGGCTGGTAATCAGGCGATGTCTTTCCATGTTCGACTTCAGGACATCTTTTCACATGGATCGACTTGTACATTGGGCAAAGATTGAACGAGTTTGAAGACCCCGGATATAGTTTCATCCATCCGTGCTACGATATATTAAGGAATATAAAGACATCAAATGTACACAGAAGCTACATAGATGATCATCCAAGCTAAGGGATGATGACTCTACATATAAAGAATCACTAGTCTGCAACTGCAGAGGATTATCTGTCCCATGTACATGAAAATGAATTTATAAAGCTAAGCATGGGAATGCCTGCCTCAGCTAGATCATGAAAATAATTTGATGATGATGTATTGTATTGTATCTTATACAGGTCACCTTCCAGTTCGAATACCTCGGATCCTCATGATAAAGCATTTCACCTGACATCAAAAGATTTATGACTTCATGCTTTAGGGTGCAACTGTTATAGACATATTTGGGCACTGCAATCCCAATCTTATATGTCAATAAACCAAGGTCTCTTTAACCCCTAAAAGTGTTGTTTTATACCCTAAAGGATCATGGTCAACTGATTACATCATTCCCCAGAAGTTCCACCTGAAAAACCACTCAGAACTGGCCAAAACTGGACCATACTGACTGCTCCACTGTCAGGGTGCGATGCATACTAACTCCTACACTAGCCAGGTGTGATGCATACTGAAGAGGCCTTCTGTGGGGTGCGATGAGCGAGAATGGACAAATGTCTGAGACAGTTTGCTAAGTGGATGCTCATGGAATCTTCTAGAAACTTCTCCCATGACACTTGCCTCTCTGAATTCGCCCAGGGATGAGTAAGAGATCCAAGAAATCTCCAAGTGGAACCAAGAACTATGAGTGGAATGACACTAATAAAAAACCCAGAGATGACTCACACCCTTGCAGACATCTATAAATGGATCCCTCATCTGAGAGATCTAGAGGCTAGAATTTTGTAATTTGTAAGGAAGTGTTGATAGTTTGTCTTTAAGAAGAAGCATTATATTATTGGGTGATCTTTCTTTTCATGAGGTGAAGAGGGCTTTGATGCTGGGAGGATGATGCTGGATCGGACACATGGGTTGTAATTCTCCCTTCTATTTTAATAAAGTTCTTTGAGTTTTCCTCCATACAATCATGTACTTGTGAATCTTGTTATTTGTGAATGCCATTGTATGTTCAATGTATTTCTGATTCTGCATTGTTTATGATATAATAGATCGAGATGCTTTGATGGTGTTTTGTTACTTTGTTTCTACAGGTATTCTCTAAGCGGGACAAGTAGGAGAAGAGTTGCAAGCTCTATCAAGGGAGAGAGAAATCAAGCAAGGAGTCAAGCGGAAGATCCAGGTTGGTCCCTTTGCTTCTCTCTTATATATCATACATAGAGGAAATTACAAATTTCTTTGAATGTTTGTTTCTAGGATAGCTTCCAATCCTAGTGGGGCTAGCAGATCGAAAAGACACTAGTTTTCCTAGAAACACTATCCTCCGCTCTTAGGAATTGATTGGGCCACTGACATGAATGGGGTGATTAATCTGAAGAAGCGCAAGATGATTTTTGAGAAGAAATCACTACGCGTAATTATACCCCTGGACCCTACTGAAGGATCGTGCTATACGGAGCCGGTGTGCGACTATGAAAGTGGTGATGATTTGGATTGCATCTACAAGATAACAACGCGAGAGAAAGACTGGGTGAATCCCACTGTGGATGGACAGATTTCAGGGGAGCGTGAAAGCTCCTATACTTCAAATTCCGATGAGCAGATAGAGAGTTGGCAGAATCAGTTACACGAAGTAACTATGCTGAATTCTAATATGATGACAAGGTTCACTGTGTTGTGTATCGACATAAGTAATAGATCTACCTACTTATGATGGTTTAAGTGAGGTAGATACCTTCTTAGATAAATTTGAAAGGGAAGTGCCAAAAAAGTAATGCTTCGAGGCCTTAGATTGGGTACTACATGCTATGCCTGCAAGACGGTGGGGTATGCACAAAGGAAGCTTTGACGACTTGCACGAATGTAGGAGAAGGATGCACACACGATTTGGGAAGCCTTGGGTGTGACTTATAGACAAGTCCAATAGATTGGATGATCTGCCCATGCATCTGGCCAGGGAGGCGCAGGCATATGGAAAACAACCTACGCAGATGCACATGTACTCCACGCTGAAATGCATGGTCAATAAGCATGTGTTGTTGGGACAAATGTGAGAATGGCTCTTAACATTGGGAAGACATTATGTAGGAAGAAAAATCATGTAGAAGGTTCTACGCGCCGAAGCGTCCACCAAGGTATGCAATGCACTGAACAAGGTATGCAATGTACAACCAAGTGATTGGGACCTACGCATACCTGCAGTATTATGGGCTTATAGGATGAAATTCAAGAAACTGATGGGATAGAAAAAATTTAGGCTGTCTATGCAGTGGAAGTTGTAATGCCTATAGAATACATCGTGCCTAGTCTACACATAGCAGCACTCCTAGGTATGACGGACCACAGAGCCTTAGAGGAGAGGCTCACATAGTTGGAGGAGCTCAAAGAAGAATGATTTTTGGCTAGATTTCACCAGCAGGTACAAAAGCAGCGCGAAAAGCCATGGCACGATCGACATATTAAGTTGCACACCTTTAAGGTGAATGATTTGGTGTTGTTATATGATAGTAAGTTTGATGAATAACCAGGGAAGCTTAGAATGCATTGGCTGGGACCATATGTTATTAAGGAGATCACAGATGGTGGTGCGGTGTAGTTGGTAAAGTTAACTGGAGAACTCTTCCCCAAAAATGTAAATGGTAGTCATTTGAAGCCATATATAGGTGGCTTGGCCATCTGACAAGCTGATGAAAGCACAGTCTTAGTGCTCCAGGAAGCTGAAAGGAGGTGCAGGACTATAAACTACCCTACCCGGGAGTTGCGCAATGCCTAGACTACGTGTAGTAGCGAAGTGTCACAGGGTCCGCGACATCGCGAGGGTAGCTACATTGTCTTGCAGGTCGGCTAAAAAGTGATCGTTACAATCACTATTCATGATGTGATGCTTGGTTTGAGACCAAATGGAGTGGGCAGGAGGCATTTAAGGAAAACTTTATGGGCTAAATTCTTGAAAATTTTCTGCCAATCAAGCATTAATGGACCAAATGTGGGGGGACGATCGAATTCAAATTCAAAAAGTGCTATAAATTACAAAGGGCTATCTAGCAAACAACACTTGGCAATTTGATAACTGAGTTGTTGCGCGCCTAGACATTCATGAACCCAGACTTGTTCGATCTTCTGAAGGAAAATTCATTGCTTGAGCAATTACCCAAACGTTGAGAGACTTGTGGAATTACACTATGGCAGCACCTGAAGAAGCCATGGATACCATAGTAATGGCCGCCGAGGAACCCACACACACCATTACGAAAGTGGAAACCCTAGAAAGTGTCAGTATAGTCACAAAAATCCCTAAATTCTTGCGCACCACGAGACCTAAGAAAGATAAGCAGGCCATGGTACTGGTGTGTGTATCCCCTAGGAATCAATTAAGGACTAAGCTTACCATGGAAGAAAAAGGGAAGGCTATCAATTTGGAGGCTGATAAGGAGGAAGAACTTGAAGAAATCTTGGTCAAGGAGGAGGATGTAGAAATGGAGGTTGAAACCTAGGGTGCAGACCCTCTTACTAGGTTACCCGTATATGTTCCTCTCTGGAAGGGTAAAACGAAGGTGCCCAAAGATATAGATGAGAGAAAGAGCTCTCTGCAGACTTCATTGCTCCCTGAAAACATTATTTTTGAAGGAGCGCACTTGCGGTGAGTGCACATACTGAAATTTGAAGACTGGGATCTCGCAGACCATGAGAAGTTCCCACATTTGGAAACCGTGCAGCTAATGTGCTAGAAGAAAGACGTGCCAACTGGAATCATAGAGTTGGAGCCGTGTAAATGGCTGAGAGGTATCAAGAAGGAAAGATTATTAAACCTGCTCTGGGTGCCACATTACCATTGTGCCCCAATGACCATTTTCATCATTAGGCGACTGCTCTACTTGGTGCATGATGGGTGCTTGTGGATGGAGGAGGCCATCCCCATCACAGACCATTTGATTCATAGAATTACCCGGCTCCCTTGCAAAGGGGAGGACCCAACGAACATCTTGGAGGAAAAGAGTGATGATTTGGCCATTGTGGAGGCCATGAAGAAGAAGTTTAAACTAGAGAAGAAGAATAGAGGGTACGCCATTTCCAGCATCAAAAACCCTACGATTAAAGTCACAACGCATATATTGGTAGGAAAGGTTATGCGAAAGTGCCGCACGGATGAGGTGGCCACGTCGGTGGTTGCACTGGAAGCTTAATGTGAAGAAGTGGTCCAACTCAACTAGGCAAACTACTTATGTGGAGAGTTCCTTGAGAAATGCCATGAGGCATGGGAGTAAGGAAAATCTTTTCACTATGTGTGGCTTCTGTTGTCCATAGTACTAGTGGCATGGGAATTGCCCAAATATAGGCAATTCTCGAAGATTGTGCAATACCTTTCAGAGGCAGCGAAGTACGCTTCACTTTGGGCAACCAGGGATGCACAAAGGATAAGGGAAAAAAAAGTCTTATGGGTGTTCATGGAGATGAACATCAGAATGGGGATTAATCATAAGCTGTGGTTATCCACCATGGGCTACAACAGTCTGTAGAGCTTCACATAGTTCAGGTATATTTCCACCACGTTTACATCAGGGCACAGAAGGACCCCGTGAAGACGTGGCACAAGCTACCCTATCTGGAGATAGATGATGTCATCTTCACGGTCCTTGCATCGTGGCCGCTGGAGTGGCACGCTCCAACCAGCTCCACGGTGGAAGTAGAGAAGTCTGTCGCGCATTGGAAAAAGGAAGAGGCAAAACTGCGGATGAAACAGTTGGTAGAAAAGCACACAAACGAAGCAACAATAGCTAAGGCCCAGGCGGCGCGCGATGCTACGAAGTTGGCAGAAGAAAAGCAAAAGGCAGCAAAAGAAGAGCACGAAGGACAGAAGTTGCCTTCGTTGGAGTCGGAGACCGATATAGAGCAAGGTGGCACAGACCCACAGAAAGCATCCACCCAGCTAAAACGTATGTGCCTAAGAAAGAAGGTAGGGCCACGAAAGAAATCAAAGGCTTCCAAGACTTCGTTCGACCCGATAACCCTTAATAAGGGGGTTCTGCATGATATTGATGAAACGATGAGGGACGTCACTATGAAGGCCCTCCAGCAGTTCGAGGAGGAACACCAAATGGTGTTGGGGGCTCTCCGGGCACAGATACAGGAGTTGTAGGTGTGCACTCCACAGGCTGGCACTGTGTCAACCAGCCTCGCAGTAGGCATGTCCGCAGTTGAGGAAATGTTGCACACTTGGATGACCAACACCATAGTGCTGCCAAATGGAGCACTCGTTATAGAAAATGAGGCCGACAGACCTATGGTTAGCGGGTTGAAGGGAATCAGGTTAAATGTGGTTGTGCTCCCTCGGGAGATGCTCTATGTTTTACAGGATGGAATCACTGCAGAACTACGAATCAGGGAGGGTCGCGTGCTACAAGTAGTTGGAAAGCAGCACATCAACATTGAATAGTTGAGCCTACAGTGCGACAAGGTAGTGGCACATAACAGACAGATCATGCATGCCATGGAGGAAGCCTCCCAGATGGTCTCGGAGTTGGCCATCTAGGCAAAAGAACCAGTGGAGGCGCACATCTGAAAGTTAGCAGCAAGGGTGCGGGAGGTAAAGGAATAAATGGCCAGGGTTTAGCTGGAGTTGAACCTTCAGATAGCCTAACTACAATTGAGGGTGCAGCCTTCAACTCTGGTGCAGGTTAAGGAACATTGCACCATCGCGATTACCACAGTAATAGCGGAGGTTAACAGTGCAATGAAAGACTGCACAAAGCTATTCGAGTAGTCGTTTAAGGTTCTCACCACCCTGCAGGAGGACTCGAACATCCAGTGCCTAGAGACAGAGGTGCGCAAGCTACAACAAAGATACGACTAAGTAAAAGGGACCACATAGACGGTTTCCCTTACACAGAGGCTCACGAGGATGCAGCAATCGAAAGCGCTCAAGGAGTAGGTGGATGATGCTCAGCATAAGGAAGTAGTTTTGGAGGCGCACCTACAGTCGTGGATTTATGAGGCGTATATCATTACAACCTCCATTGAAGCAAAGCTTGTGCAACTACAAGCAACATAGGAAAAGGTT
Organism: Pinus tabuliformis; assembly: GCA_031772625.1. Classification (NCBI taxonomy): domain Eukaryota; kingdom Viridiplantae; phylum Streptophyta; class Pinopsida; order Pinales; family Pinaceae; genus Pinus; species Pinus tabuliformis. The sequence continues at coordinate 1,312,826,508 of CM062818.1, forward strand.
CACAACAGTAGTTTAGCCACAGCGGTCTCTGAACAACGTGTAGAGGAGGTACAACAGGCAGTCGCTCAGTGCGTTGCCGATCTTGCAGCGATCGAGGCAGAATTGGGAGCTCTTCGCGCAAAGATCTCTGCACTAACAGAGTGACTCGAGGGTGAGTCACGATGTTTGTATTGGGGGCCTATTGGGCGTGGGATCCCCTAAGGGAATTTTTGGGGCTTAGAGTCTAGATTTTGGTCAAAAATTGTAATTCCAATGAAAATACTCCGCATTTTGTGGGCGCAGAGCTTGTAAAAGAGTCATAGGGTTGTCTGCCCTTAATTTTATTATTGTAAAGTTGGCTGCAGAGATATACCCATGGTCCACGGACCATGGGATTATATAAATAGAGCAAGGCTCTAAGTATTTTGATAACATAGTGGAAGATGGACATATGATGTATACAAGATAGATCTCAATTGTAAATTCTAGTTTAGGGTCGTAGAGTAGGAGAAGGCTCTGCAACTAAGTGCACAAAGCCCTAGTAGTCCACAGCTCAGTGCGCAGATCCTTGCAGCTGAGTGCAAAGGGCGAGTCGAGTCTGTAACAGTTGGAAGTAATAATAAAGAGAAGTTTCATATCATTTCTACGCACTTATTTCCTATTTTATGTATTGAATATATTGGGTATAAATTGCACTTCTATTGTTTATATGATGCACAAATGTATATAACTGTGTTAATTAAGTGAATGCAAGATAGAATATCTATTTACATGAAGTTAACTAAGATCTGTTAAGAAGATAAGTAAGATACGCTGTGCAGTTTGGGGAAACAGTGCAGGTCACTACCATAGCAGTGCAAAAGCATCTCAGCCCCTGGTTATGGCTACGCGAAAGCGATTATAATAGATCGCAAAGGTATTGAAGATTAGAACAGTATGTGAAGTGACCTGCGTGAAGGTAGGCACAGTTGGACTAAATCAACACCATAGAGATCTCAAGGGTGCGAAAACTTGGTTCTAGCATACCCCCATACTACTTTAGGTGAGACTTCATGCCGCACTCTGCAAGCTGATGCGGAAAGGGCCAGTAGTGTAGGGATTTGTTTGGCTACATATCTATGAACTTGGGTCATGCCCCCATAATCCAACAAACACATCATATGTATATGTAATGAAATCAACATATCGATCATCTCAGTTTACCAACATCATACCAGCATCATGACAACACAAGACCACAATTGTGGCTATCAAAATGCATGCATTATAAACACATAGACAATGAACATGCATGAATGAAAAACAAATTTTGTCCATCTCGTCCAAGTTTTGAACCATGCTTTGATACCACCCTATAACCACCTCTCCCACATTTACCTAATTCCACTGGTTTTTCAGGGTAAACATGAGACAAGAGTTACTATGACATGACCTGACCTCCTAGCTCTAGTTAAGGAAGTGGGACTTACAAATGACCACCAACTAAAAACTCACAACATTCCTCATGGCCACAGGGACACTCAGGGGCCAAAAGAATCACCACAGGTGACCAAACCTTGAGCTGGGGCTCCTTTTCACACAGTTTAACCCCCAAATGCATGCATAAGCCTGCTAAGATGCAGTTGAAGGCCTCTAACCACACACACAACACTCCCTGAGTGCGATTCTTACCCAAAATGTCATGTTTAGAGCGTGTGGTCCCAATATCTGAACCATGATTCCAGGTCAACCTCCATACTACTGCCTAGAACTGCCTAAGTCTTCTTAGAATCATTAATGACATGAAAACAAATCTTACATACAAACTTGAAGACAATACTTGAGCTAGACTTCCTAGAACATAACATAAATTTTGTCAAGAAAATGGAAAACATGTAAGTTATAGGTCGTGAATGCATATTTGATCATAAAAGTCTGAGATTCATCTGAGAATCACTGAGAAGGCCCTATGCCCTCTCCACATAGTTGCAACAACACTTAGAGTCCATATATTCATGAATCAATCAATAGTTAACTAATTCATGATAAGAGCCATAGATGATACACATCATATAAACATCATATAACTAGAAAATAACCAGCATATAAACCATGGAAACCCAACCATAATAACACCAATATAATCACTACAAATATACATGGATAAAAGTAGGGTAATAACACTTATTAACATATGAAAATACCAACCAAGTCAAGGACTTCCACGTACCACTCGACCATAGATTGGGTTGAACCAAATCTCTCTTTCATCTAATCACCCCCACACAATATTCCAAGCATGAATGTGGGATCTCATGGAATAAACATAAAAAAATTGAACTAGGGCTTCCAGAGGCCAACCACCTCAACCCTCAACCAGTGATTACACCTCACAGTCATACATCACTAACACCAACCATATTGGTCTCTACCCAAATTTTCTAAGGCTCAAGGAACTAGTAACTCAACCCACAACCTTCCAAGGCTCCATAATGTTTGTAAAACATGGCTCTAAGGACTAGTAAATGAACCCACCAAAGGATCTAAAGTGCTTGTCCCAACCTAGGCTTCGTGACTAATAACTCAATCCAAGTTGTTCTAGGGCTTCCAGAGTATTTTTTCCAACCCACATCCATAAGGAATTATGAGCACCAATCAAAAAACTATCAAATGGAAGAACTCACCACCATGGTTATCTAAGAAATGGCAAGGCAACACTAAAACCATTGTCAATCTAGGAAATCCCGTGTGCCAATGACAACACATAACCAAAAAACCACATGCATATGCCATGCATCCATAAATCAACAAGGAAATGACACATATAACCTGTTAACTACAAAGCAATCCATCTGTACTTCTTGATCCACCTGTTCCCTTTTGCTTTCCTACTTTCCTTTGTCTTCTTTCTCCAAATCCAATGTATGCCAAATTGCTCCAAGAAGTCTCCAAGAATAATGTAAGTGTGCAAGAGTATGAGAGAATGAGAGAATAGAAGAGAGATCCAAAACTGAACTAACAAAAGTCTAGCAATTGATCCTCAAAAGCCTTTTTATCATTGTTGTATCTATTTTCTTCATTTTCATCTATTTTTCCTTCAATTTTCCTCTCATGCAAGTATGTGTATTTTCACCTTCCTCTTCTCCTATTTTATTTTGTTTTCATAAACAAAATGTCAATTAATGTCACTTTTCCTTTGTCACTACATTTGCAGATTTCCATAGCCATTAATTATTCACCAGTGATACCCATCACTATGTTTCACCCAACATTTAGCTTGGAATACATGTCCCATGACCTTAGTATTTATTTTATTTACATAGGGAATCAACCAGGGGATGTTACATTTTCATTCCTTATGAATATCCCAATTTGTGGGGACCTACATATCTACATCCATCACTTAATTGCATCTAGTTACCTTTCACAACAGGCATTAGTATGGTTTTTTTATGAGGGTGTTCTCTACCAAAAGCCACCATGTGGTTTATGATGAACCTCAAAATGACAAAACAAAAGAAATCCTTGTGAAGGGATGACCATAATATCTATCCTATAGGCATGGATGACTATCAAATATCAAGGATGATTCCATTTATGAATCCCTAATGTTATAAATTTTAACAATAGCTCAAGAAAATGAAAATGTTGATGCTAGAACAATAGTGACATGAGTAGTGTGACATATATGGAGTCACCCTGGAATCTTACTCCATTGATAGAAATGCCATTTTAAGTGAATAACCAAATTTACTTCCATCTCATTAGAAAATATAACTTAAAGGCATCCCATGAGTGGCTTGATAGTTATGGGAATAGTAACATAATTCATATAGAGTTCCATGTCTAATTCCTTGAGGATTCAAAGTTCGACTAAATCCATGACTAGAGAAGTCCACCTTAAAAAATTTTCTAAGTATATTCAAATCTTAAGTCAAAGGCACAAATCATGCATAATAGTTAATGTAGTATGTATATCGCATTAATTATATTATGTTCAATTTAAATGATGGTGACAAATTGGTGTTCTCATAAATTTGATAATAATCCAATTATACAATCCTAGTGTTACAAAATTATCATGTAGTTCCAAAGTTTTATCACACTTATAAATAATTACACTACCTTTTTGTGTACATCTTTTTTCAAATACATAGTTTCAACTTACCATGGGTGCAATGATGTTAGCTTGAAATCATTGACACAGTACCTTCAATAACAACGAATAAATTTCTTTTCGTTTTGATTGGAATGCTTTAAATGAACACCAGTAAGAGATGAGTATTCAATTTGAAATGTTAGAATGTGGTAGATGTGTCTCACAAGCTACAAATTCACCCCTTTTGGTAAGCAACCATGATTGGGGATATCTATTCTACTAGTCACTAGCCATGACTTGCTTTTAATCCCATCCACAATAAGAAAATCCCTTATGGAACTGTACCATCCAATGAGGGGAGAAAATGTCACTCGGTCCTCTAGGGGAATTGACCGTTAGTGTGGACCATAAAAAAAACTCATTTTCTCTACTCAAGGAAGCCACCATTGCCTACTTTTATTTTTATTTGCATCTCCTCAACTTTTGTATTAAATGAGGAATGAATCATTTTAAATTATATTCATAAATTGTGTGTACATTATATTAATATTATAAATCAATTGATAATTGTTAGAGTTGTCCATATTATATGCCAATGAGTCTAAATGATTGGCTTATTGAACTAGTGTCCGTCACAACCTTTCTTTTCTTCTGGTTGCATTAATAATGTCAACATGTTCTAGATCAAATTTGACTTCCATTATTTTAATTTTATATGTGGATGTTGGAGTTTATATGTAACTTCAATATATAAATTTTGAGGTTTAAAATAGACTTCTTGTTAGCACTCATTTTGACACCCTTAGAGTTGATATCAAATGAAAATTAGTTGCAAACATCAGCAAACATGTAGGAAAATCTACCCTATATGTTACTAGCAAATCCTCCTCTCCATTTGGACCAGTGCTTGCCAACATCAAGGGGTGTCCCTAATGTTTGTTCCTACTTTTTGAACCTATAAATTTGAAATAAAACACTGAAAAAACAATATAAATTCTTTACGAGCAAGTCTGTGGTCAAACAACTATTTGAAAATCTGTAATTTTAAAGTGTGGAATGTTTTTTTGCGAGTCAAACTTTTATATGGAAAAATAATGCAAGAAGAAAATGTATCTAATTGGTCAATTTCCCAAACAAATAGTTGAAAACTCTTAATAATTTACATAAGATAACATTTAATCAAGCAAACAAAAATGAGTAGATTCAAATTGAATTTTATTCTGCAAAACCTAAAAGGTTAGCCATACCAAGATAAATATCACAGAACCTAGAGACAATGATATCCAAATACAAAATAATAATAGCTAGAAGAGAGAGAGAGAATAATGATGGAGAGAAGAGAGAAGTCTACTTGCTTTTCTGAAGACAATTTGTGTTGGAGGTTTGGCATTCCACCCATATATATATATATATATATATATATATATATATATATATATATATATATATATATATATATATATATATATATATATATATATATATGTGCCAAGAAAGAAGAGAGGTCACACTCTTCCTTTATTAGTTATTAATGTGCATGGTTAGGTTAACTGGGCTCTAAGTGGAGCAGAAACTGACTTGCGACCCTTTCTTGAGTCGAGTTGAAGTATCTTAGAGTTAGCGTGAGATAAAAATAAGCCTCAGACTAATTTAGTAAATTCAAGTTTGAGTGTTTTTAACAAAATTTTCCCATAGAAAAATGCTTAAAGTTAAATTGGTCAACTCAACTTGGCTAATTTACCACCTTCCTTTTTTAATTAAGTTGAGTTAGCTTAAATTTCTCTCCATTTTTCTTTTTTATTAAGTCAACTTCTCTCAAATTTTTCTAAAGAAATTCAACTTTCCATCATTTTCTTTGATGAGCCTCATCATTGGGTAAGTATATGGACCTTAATACACCTCCTAGCTTATTCAAATAAACTTTTCTCATAATTTCTTACATGTTTTGATTGTATTTTGCTTAACGAGATTAGTCAAAGTGAGATATTATGCCTAGTGGACTAATGTGCATTGATTGCAGGTTTTTGAGAGAAAATCATGGAAATTTTAGCTAACTAAGGGCTAAAACTTGAATGAGACAAGGAGGAGAGATTTTAGGAGATAGATCCTCCTCATTTACTCCTCACTCATTCGAATATTCCTCCATAAATCACACTAGCTCGGAGTTACAAGCAACCAACTCATGAAGATCAAAAGGTAACCGAGTTAGTGATAGTTAAAGAGCCAGTTTATCTCGAGTTTGGGAACCGAGGCTCCCTATATTTAAGGAATTCGTTAGAGGCTTTATTTGTATAAATAAGGAGGCCTAGAGCCTCATTAGGATTCAAATTTTTGTTGTAAGAACACTAGTCATTTTCAAGTTCAAGTCTTGTGGAAGACCTTGTGATGTAATTTTGTGTTTTGATAATGAGAATGAGCATTTCCTTGATCCGACATTGAGTTGACTTAGAGGGATGAATCTCTTAGGTTAGGGCCAAACCCTAGCAGCAAAGGCTCCTCTTCTTGTATTTTTATGCTTAGTTGATTTCATAGATTAATAGTTGAATTGTCTTTAGAATTATTTCATTGCAAGTACTTGTGGATTTGATTAGTTTTCTTCCATTTGTGCCTTACTTCAGCAGTAGCTTAGAAGAGATAAAGGAATATCAAAAGAAATTCAGTAGGTGTATTTGGCCTTACTACTCCCTTCAGGGATAATGGTTTGAGGAAGGAACCCCAATGCAGCCCCAAAAAGACATAATTCTGATTTCTCATGGAATTTAGGGTTTTCTGTTATTTAGGCCAACATTTTATTAGTTTGCAAGAATAGGATTTTATTGCCATTTATTCTATCTTCAGTCTTACATTAGATCTCATCAAGTTTTCATATTATTCTGCAAGTTTTCCCATGCATGAAATAGGCATCTAGCTCATGAAATTTTGTTTTCCTTACTTAATTGAAATCCTTCTCGTTTACATGATTTATGGATAAATGTCAATGATTGATGCAGTGCAGGAGTTTCAAAATTATAGAGAGATTTCATGATCAGAAACCTCATCCAAACTTCATCCATCCATGATTATCACTTTCTTTCACTAAATCCCTCACCAAATTCATCATTCCATAAGAATACTTCTTCAAGCTTGTTGAGCAAATCCAACCATCTCACAACTCTGGTTTTGAGCTCTGTAGTGGTCCTAGGCACTCCTTTGCCTCATTCCATCCACCAAACACCTTCCCTAAGCCTTACATCACCTTCCAAACCCCTCCTTTTGCTCTTAGTTGTATCTTGTAGGAATACAGGGGATCTTGTAGGAATTCAGGACATCCTGCAGGACACATTAGGACATCTTGTAGGTTGACCTGTAGTGGCCTGGTTTGAGGCTGAATTGTGGAAAAATCCCCTAGGAAGCTAGAAAAGGACCCCTACTTTCCTCCCAAGCCTTCTGACCATTCACCATCATCCCTAAGCCACCTGCCACATCACCAAAAGAAGTTAGCTTTCACATTTTCACACGAAAAAGACAAAAAGAAAAACAGAGTTATTTTGTTCATTTACTTGCACAACAATAGAATGTTTGATGTTTTAATTTGCATGCCTAGGACATTAGGATTGCATACATGTTAACTTAGAATTCTTTTGAAGACAAGCCTCTTAGTAGTTAATTAGAAGAATGGTGTGTTTAAGCATTTGAGTTCAGTCTTTTTCCTTACTGCAGTAGACAAGATTTATTTTAGTGTAGATTTCTCTTTTCTTCATTAGCAATCAAGCTTCTTCTAAATCAATAGAAGTTTGGTTTGAAAAACCTTAGTGGTCTATCACCAGCTTAGCAGTGACAAAGAGTGGACCGATCACATTTATTTGTGTATACAACACTGCCACCTCCAAGTTTGTACGAATCCTGGGTTGATAAAGTTAAGTTGCTATCCCTAGGAGTTGCAATATTCTTGCTACAATACTGGTGCTCATAAATTTTTGGCACCGTTTTCAGGGACATGTATGAGTAATATGTGATTTCTTATTTCTTTCTTCCATTTCTTATTTCTGACATTCTGTTATTAGCTTCATTTCTGCAATAGTAATTTAGTTTGATTTCTTCTCTGTTCTGCATTCTTTGCTTTCTTTTCCATTCTTCAAGTGAGATTTCATTCAAGCGGTTAGTTTTCATTCAGTCAGTTAGTTTCCATTAAGTTTGTGATTTCAATTCTACAATTCTTTTCAAATATTGAAAAAAACACAAAACAAAACAAAAACACCTCTTTCATGCCTCATAGGAATATGGATAACTTAGAAAAATTTCCACCTAATACCCCCACCACTTTAAAGAGCCAACCTTCCCTCTTCTTCGGTGGCTATGAATTGGAGGACCCCTTAGGTGAACAACTAGAGATATTTGAAGAGCCTACTGAGGGAGAAGAAGAAGGAGAACCCATTCCAACTAACCTAATGGCTTAAAATAGAAATGACAAAGGAGATAGAGAAAGAATTGAGGGTGCCTTTCCCATCAGAGAAACTAATGGGGATACCAAGATGAAGAAAATAAGCCCTTCTGCTCTTCCTCATTTCCATGGCCTGACCTCAGAAGATCTAGACACTTTTTTGTTTGAGTTTGCTATCATATGCAGAACCTATGATTACACCAATGATGAGAAGAAGTTGAAACTATTCCCATCCACTCTCAAGGATGCAACTTTGCATTGGTTCATGGGTTTATTGGGGATATCGTCACAACCTGGGCTCAGATGAAACAAGCCTTCAACAAAAAGTATCGAGACTACTACAGGTCCAAAGACACTAAAGAGGAAATTTTTAGGATGACCGTAGGGCATGATGAATCCCTAGAGGATTATGAAGAAAGATTCCATCTTAGCTACAAAAGGGCCAGGTGCACACTTGAACCTGAGTCACTAAAGCTAGTCCTGCTTAGAGGGGTAAGGGAAGATCTTCTGGATACCCTAAACTTGTTAGCGGGAGGGGAGATCTACCAGCTACCCTATGAAGATATCAAGATTGTATTTAGGAACCATTCTACGGTAGCTAGGAAAAAGGGTAGGGATAGTCAACCTATGGTAAGTCCATCCTCTTCCAATACATCCATCAAGGGTGAAATTGGAAAGATGTTGGAAGATTTGAAGAGTGAGATGCTGCAAACCCTTGCCCTACAGATGGACACTATGCACATCAAGAGAAAGCAAGAGGAAATAGAGAGAGCCTTAGCCATTTTCTGCCCTCGATGCACAAAACCCTAGGAATGAATGTCCATTGAATTTGATTGAGGTCTGCTCAGTCTATGAAGAAAACCACTCCACAGAAAAGTTCCCTTCTCTACTTGGACTAAAATTTGTGTATCAGGGAACTGAAGGGGTGACTGAACAACTCTACTAGATAAATTAAACGAGACCCCATGGGCCTCATCCATACATACATGGCATGCAAGGGTCATCCCATGCCTATTACAACCCTAGCTAGACCACATCCATTCCCTCTTGGGTGCCCCATGGTCATCCTTCCTAGTCTACACCTCCTCCTTGGTCTTTTGCACCTCAGTACCATTCCCAGCCGACCAACCAGTCATTTCAGCCATATGCTCCGCCACAGCCCCAATGGAATGCACCGCCCCAGGGTTCGAAGCCCCCATAAAACAATGCTCCAACTTTATTTCCTTCACAAGCTACTCAACTACAACTTTTACACCCTGCTCCACCTAAAAAACCCGAGATTCTTGCCCAGCCAAATCCGAACCCAAACAATAGACAGGAACAATAATTGTATAATGGAGAGACATCATATCCCGCTTATGCTATGGAGATTCAGGAAATAAACCTGATATCTAGGAGAGTACTCCTAGACAACCAACCTCTACCTCCACTTAGGGAGAGTGAGGAGTAAAGAGAGGAAAGCATGCCTAGAGTAAATCCACCACCCTTTCCTGATAGATTAACTCAACCATTCTAGCCTACCCCAGAAGAGAATGAACTTCTGGGTGAATTAAAAAATTTATGTGTCAAAATTCCACTTCTCCAAGACATAAAGGATGTACCTATTTACAACAAGTTGATTAAGTAGAAGTGCTTCAAACATCCAGGGAGGCGAAAAAGAGACAGACCTAGTATTAATGTCACTGGACAACTGTCTGACTTAATGTTGGGGCAGGTAATTTGCCCAAAGTATTTGGACCTTGGAAGCCCTATAGTAGATGTGCACATCAATGTCACCATTGTCCCACACACTTTGATTGATCTTGGGGCTGCCATTAATGTAATGACTAAGGACACCATGCTCAAGATCAATCTCCAGGGTTCATTGAGAAAGACCACAATAGTCTTGCAACTTGCAAACCATTCCAGAGTGACCCCTAAGGGGATTATGGAGGATGTGATGGTATTTATGGACTCTTGGGAGTACCCTGCAGACTTCCTGGTTCTCCAGCCTAAGGATAAGCTTAGTGGTTACCCTCTCATCCTTGGGAGGCCCTGGTTAGCCACTATCGATGCCTACATCAACTACGGGGCTTGAAATATGACTATCAAAAAAAGGCATATGTCCAAGCATTTAGTCTCGTGCCCTCCTGCTCATCCATCTCTAGAACATGAATTAAATTTATGGCTAGAAGAAGAGGAATAAGATGAAGTCTACTCAGCCCAACACTATACTTTAGAAACAGCCATGGGAGGAGGACAACCAGATGAAGATGATTTGATTGAACACATACTCCAAAGTCCAACACCTAGCACATTGTCCTTAGAGGAAGTAGTAAAGGAAACCTAGAACAACCATCAAATTGATCTATTCTTAGATGATTCAAACCCTACCCGTGTCAAAACCATAGAATTCGGCCTTGAGAGAACTTTGAAAATCAACCCATCTCTTTCTGTACACCAAGAATAAAAGTTGTGCAACATGCTAAAGGAACATCTGGATGCCTTTGCTTGGAGTTACAAGGAAATGAAGGGAGTGCACCCCTCGGTGTGTACTCACCAAATTTATATCAAAGAAGGTTGCAAAATAGTCCGACAACCCCAAGGGAGAATGAATCTAGATCTTAAGGATAGAGTCAAAGAAGAGCTGCAAAAGCTGCTAGTTGTAGGGTTCATTTACCCTATCTCGGACAGTGAGTGGGTTTCTCCTTTGGTATTGGTTCCAAAGGAAAATGGGAAGTGGAGGATTTGTGTTGATTGCAGAGTTAAACAAAGCAACAAAGAAGGACCATTTCCCTCTACCTTTCATTGACCAAGTGCTAAATGGCCTGACAGGGTAAAAGTTTTTCTCTTTCCTATATGGGTTCAACGGGTACAATCAAATCCAGATCAACTCGGAAAAATAGGATAAAACCACCTTCACTTGTCCTTGGGGTACTTTCACTTATAGGGTCCTTCCTTTTTGCCTATGCAATTCCCCTACCACTTTCCAGAGAGCAGTCCTGAGTATCTTTGTCCAGCTAGTCCATGATGTAGTAGAAATTTATATGGATGATTTTACACCCTATGGGTGTGATTTCCTGGAGGCTCTGTCCAACTTAGGTAAGGCGTTAAACAAATGCATTGAAATGAACCTGTCCCTTAGTCCCAAAAAATGTGAGTTCTTGATGACTGTAGGGATTGTTCTAGGTCATTCAATATCCCAGAAAGGACTACAGGTGGACCCAAATAAGATAGCCATCATCCAGAGGGTCCCACCACCACAAAAATAGAGAGATGTTAGGAGTTTTCTAGGTTTAGCTGGATACTATCAGAGGTTTATAAAAGACTTCATCAAGTTAGCTTCTCCTTTATTTGGGTTGTTGGCCAAAGACTCTGAATTTTTATGGTCAAAAGGCTATCAAGAGGCCTTGGACACCCTGAAGGACAAGTTGACCACTACACCTATTCTCTGAGGCCCAAATTGGTCCCTTCCTTTCCATGTATGTGCTGATGCCTCTCACAAAGACATAGGAGCAGCTCTAGGCCAGATAGATGACAAGTTACCTTATGCCATTTCATTCATCAATAAGAATTTGTCAATGGCCGAACTGAACTACATAATGATCGAAAAGGAGCTCCTAGCTATTTTTCATTCACTGAACAAATTTAGGCATTACATTATAGGTTACCAAACATTTGTACATACTGACCATGCTGCTATTAAATACTTGATAAATAAACCTAATGTGAATGTTCGAATTATTAGTGGTTACTTTTATTACAACAATTTGATCTAACTATTATTGATAAGCTTGGCAAGGAGAATGTTGCAGATTTTTTGTCCAGATTAACTTTTCCTACAGGGGAGGAAGGAATGGTCGATGATCAGTTACCATATGTGTTATCACTCAGGTTGTCCCCCTGGCTCCTTGGGGATACGGCCGAGGTAACCACAAACCAATCTTTGGATTGCAGGTCCTAGCCTACCTGCAATCAGAGGGGGCTCTCTCTTTATAATTTAGCTTTGTTTTGGGTTGATTTTAGGCTAGTTTGGTGGGATGGATGATGATTCAGACAGAGTTGGCATGCAAAGTATGAGAAGTTCAGACCATTGGGCATGGAGTCAACGATTAAGGGCTGCTGGGTGTGTTTTCTTTGGTAAAAGAGAAATACAGAGCAGGATAGCTACACATGGACCAATATTCAAGCTGAAACAAGGATGAAATGGAGGTCAGTGAATGAAAGGCAGTCAAGTAGCTTTCATTATGCTAACAGAGGGAAGGTGAGTGAACATTATATAGGAGCAATCAAGAATTCCTAAACAACATTCATATGTGAAGGAACTAGTGCAAATATGAGCAGTGAAGTATTCATATTTATAACTAATTCAGAAGAAAACATAGAGAAATAACAGGAATTGAGCACAGAGTACAACTAAGTAACTTCTGAGCTATCCTTTCTTCCTGCAACTTAGATCATGACATATAGATGATATAGCATACATAGAAACTGAAAATAGCAGAGAAAGACTTATTGATCCATGAAGAAGCACTAGAATTTTGTAATCAGCTTTTCAACCATCAAATCCACACCATACAGTTCAAAAACAAGGCAGTCCAACAATCTTTGTTCATAAAAGCTCTCAAAGTATACAGCGCAAGTCTAGAATGAGGTTATCAACCAACCAACCCTTATTACATAGCTCAGGGTGATATATATAGGCAAAATATCTACAAAAACAAATATGATAGCAGATATGAGGAAATCACTCTGTTTAACCTAACTTCTACTGAAATAAATGCAAAAAATATCTATCTAATGCTGCGCTGGAGGCAGCAGCATCAAAAATGAGCTCATATGCGTCGTTTGAGCTTTGCGCTATTCATTTGGCCATAACTGTGCTTTGGGCCCTCCAGCGCTGCCCTTAGGTGGCTTTACTGCTCATTAATCTGTTCTGGTGAGCCTTAATGGCTTTAAACTCCATCACTGATACTCTTTGACTTTGTTGGGGGCTCTTTATTGCTGATCTGCTTTGAAATTAAATTCTTCCACTGATACACTTTGATTCTCGGCTGAACTGATACTCTTTCACTGAATCGGGCCTCTTTCTCTCAACTGATACACTTTTCGCTGCTAAAAAGCCCCTGCCCACCACTTTATGGTGAGATTTGACTGTTGTTGCACTTTCTGTGGCTTTCTGCATGCTCAAGAGGTGTTTCGGCGCTGGCCGATCAAAATATCAACAAAAATGAAGAAAAACTGCAAAAATGGCGGAGGATTGTTCACTGATGGTTTGTTAAGGCCAAAATCTTGATGTCTGGAGCTTATTTGGGCTGGAGTGATAAAAAATTGGCTGAGAAATGATTTGCATCCTTTGAAGATGGAGCGCGCGCAGGCACAGATTGAGAATATGTGAAAAAGCCCCTTTTTCCCTATATAAGGCGAAAAATCACTTTACACAAGAAAACTGACGAAAAGCAGGGCGGGAGCGACACTATAGCAGAGAAAAGATCTGGGCTGTTGGATCTAGCGCGAGTAGATCCAATGGCTGCAATCTACTCACAATATCGCAATCGGCGAGGACATGGGGACAGGGACTTATATGTATGCATGGCCTGCGATATAGCGATCGCCGATATCGCATTGGCGATCGCATATCGGTGGTGGAGAGGTGCGATGGCTATATAATAGCGAAAAGCAATGCGATATAATGGGGAGATGTGATGCAATGCAGACCATTGGAAGGGCAGGGTGATCTGACAGCTGTCACGCGATCGGCATATTGCATTGGCGGGGAAAGGGGTGTGGGCCTTTATATTCATGCGATTGCGATATTGCGATAGCGATGAGGGCTTGCGATAACTGTGAAAAAGTGGAGATTGCGATAAAACCAAGATTTTCGTTAAATCATGGATTAACGGTAAAGTGTGATATATGGAAGAAAGCGGTAGACATGGAATTCGATTGCGATATTGCTTTGGATGCGATAGCGATATCGCAGCGGAGGAAGTGGATTGGAAGCATAAATGGGGCATATATATATGGTGACTTGCGATTGCGAAAATCGCATCGGCAGGTTCCAGTCAGAGAACAACATAAGAGGTGCCAACACTTGCGACCTTTTCCTCCGACAGTGATATTGCGTCGGAGGGGGTCCAATGAAATCGGAGGGAGGCTTTATACATCGTAAGAGGGCTATTGCAATCGGAGGAGGGTTTAAGCAATTGGGGGAAGATTTTAATGATCGAAGAAGGGTTTTTGAAGATCGGAGGGTGGTTTTTATGTGTTAGAAAGGGTTCTTAATGCATCGGAAGGGGTCCGATAGCATTTGAAGGGGGTTTTTATGCTTAGGAAGAGTTTTATGCCTTGGAAAAGGTTAAAACAAGGTAATAAGAGGGCTTTTATACATCAGAGGAGGGATTTTATGCATAGGAAGAAGTCCAAATGCCTTTGGAGATAGTAAAATGAGCAAAATAAGGGTTCTTACTAAGTTTCAAGCAAACTTAGTAATTCCCAAGCAATATTTATGGTTATATTTCAACCAGAGGAGGGGATATGTATATAGAGGGGCTATTTAACATATTTTTAGTAGGTGGAGGGGAAATAGATAGGGATTTACATAGTAGAGTTAGAAATTAGTATGGATTTTGATCAGAAAGCGCTAAGGATAGAAATCTTAGGCTACAAAGGGGAAATAGGACTTATAGAAGAAATATGAGCGCTCCTAAGTAAAGTAGATCTTTTCTTAGGCCAATGTCATGGATTATGATGAGTTTAAGAGATATTAAGCAGATCTTATAACATCTTTGGGGGAAATTAGTGAATGATTTGGGGAAAAGGAAGAAGGGGAAGTCAGTCATGCCTCGCTTGAGCTCCTCCAAGGGAAAACTACTTTATACTTGTGATCTGAAGTAAATAAACACTTTGATATACAAAATTGATCACAATTCATCATTCTGCAACCTCAAGACTGCCTACCAAGCCTACTTACCTAACATTTTCTCTTCTTTTTGTTTAGGTGCACTTAAACTAGCAAACCCAGCTTTTCATCTTTTCTTTTGGCTATCCTCCTATCTAAATCTAGCCTTATACCTTCCAGGGGCTCAGATTAAGCTGGTGAGCACCCTAGCTTCTCTACCTATCTAACAATCTTCCAAGATTAAACAGTTTGGACAGATATTTATTCTCTCTCTTCTAAAACAAGCAATTTAAACCTAGGGAGGCCAAGATTAAGCTGTTTGGCCTTCCCTTAACTGTGAAATTGATCAAAAATTGAGTAACTCTTCAAAAATGGAATATAGTAGTGGCATTTGAGCTAGCACACTTTCCTGGCCTTTGTTTGGGGTTCATTTCATGTATTTTTCTCTTTGGCCCATTCATTCTTCTTTTTGCCCTTTGATTATTCTTTTAGGGCATACCCTCTTTACATTTTTTAAATTTTCTGAGTTTTCTTGGAAATATGGAACCTTTGTAGCACAAAAAAGATGACATAATTGGCATTTCAACTGTCAATCATGAAATATGAAAACCTATTGCAATAGGAGGCTAACAGTGGCTCCACTTGGGGATGGCTTTTCCAGATGAAAAGCCAAGAACAGCAGGTCAAAATGCCTTGATCTTCAATTGTTGCTGTAATCTGAAAATCTCCTTCTCTTTGATGCTATTGACTGAAACTTTTAAAACCTGTTATGCAAAACTTTTTGACTGAATTGCTGTAATATCACAGCGCTGCCTCTTGCCTTCCTCTACATGCTTACGATTGTCTTCATTGTTGCCTAAGCACTTCTTTTGAGATTAAGTTCAAAAAAGGATAAAAATGGTGCATTTGCTTTGGTTCTGTTTTCAAAACTTTGCTGCGTTTTTTCCTTTATCGGCCTGCTGTAAAAGAAAATGCTGAAAAATACAAATATTAATGTACAAATATAATACACATTTGCGTTATATTCATTGAAAGGGATCATGATAGTGCTTAAGCATTCGGCCATTAACAGGGCCTTCTTCAGCTGCGCTGCCATCCAAACTTTTGAGGAAATATGTATTCTTGCCTTACACAGCATGAATGATAAAGGGGCCTCTCCACAGGAAGTCGAATTTGCCATGCTTTCCTTTGTCCTCTCTTCTTGAGTCCCATCTTAACACTTTGTCTCCAATAAAGACATCTTCGGCCTTGGTCCTTCTATCAAACACCTTCTTTAGCTTCTCTTGTAAAATCTGACTTCTGTGATAGACTTGCTCTCTTGTTTGCTGTAGATGGATAGTTTGATTTATTCTCCTTTGGATATCATTTGGCTCTGCTTGAATCTCTTGCAGCAGCTTGATCACAGGGACTCCTAAAGATGAAGGGAATCTTGCCTCCATGCCATAGACTAACTCATATGGGCTTGTCCCAATGGATCTCTTGGTTGTCAATTTATCTGCTCATAGGGCATTTACAAGCTTCTTGTGCCAATTCTTCTTATTCTCCTCTAAGACTTTCTTGATGATGTTGATGAGGCTTTTATTAGATGATTTAGCTAAGCCATTACCTTGAGGGTAATAGGCTGTGGAGTGACCTAAGGTAATGTGGTATTTGTGGCAAAAACTGATCATTTTCTTGGATTTAAAAGCATTAGCGTTGTGGAGTCGCCAGCTCTTGTTCATTGTCTAGTTCATTTATGTCTAGGGCTTGAAAATTGGTTTCGGTCATCAGTTTGGCTAGACCTTGTCCCTTTATCAGTTTAGTGGGCTTTATTTCAATGTCATATTCAAGGATATTAGCAATCCATTTGCCTCTTTTGCCCTCAATTCCCTCTTGTGTTAATATGTCTTTTACAACAGCACTTGGAACATAAGCAATCAAATGGGAGTATAAAATGTAAACTCTGAAATCTTTAATGAATTTAACAAGGGCATATGCCTGCTTTTCCATGATTTGATACTTTAAGGGCGCACCTCTAAGGGCTCGGCTAAAGAAAGCAACGGGCTTTTCATTTCCCTTGTCATCTTTTTGTAAAAGGACAGCAGCTATGGTATGATCAGATGCAAAGGAAAAAATGATGAAATCTCTATCAAACTGAGGACTTGTGAGGACTGGTGTTTGGGTTAAGGCTGCTTTTATGCCCTCAAAGGCTTGCTTGGCTTCTAAAGTCCATTTTACTTTGGAATCTTTCTTTAACATGTTGTTTAGCAATCTTATCAGCTCGGCCAAGTTGGGGATAAATCTTCTTAGGAAATTGATCTTTCCTAAGAAAGCTTGGAGCTCTTTGATGTTTCTTGGATAGGGGACTTGAAGAATGGCTTGAATCCTTTCTGGGTCTATTCTAATGCTATCTTTTGAAATGATATGGCCTAGAAATTTGCCTTCTTCTAGGCCAAAGAGGGATTTCTTAGGATTTAATGATATTCCATACTTCCTACAAGTTAGGAACACTCGCCTTAGATGTTTTAGGTGCTCTTGATCAGATTTTGAGAATGGAGTTAGATCATCAAGGTAAACTACCAAGAAATCATGGATCTCCTTGGCAAAAGCTATGTCCATTGCCCTTTGAAAGGTACCACTTGCATTTTTTAGTTCGAAAGGCATTTTAACATACTTAAAGGTTCCCCACGGTGTTGTAAAGGCTGTCTTGTCTTGATCATCCGGGTGAACTAATATCTGATTGAAACCTGAGAATCCATCAAGTAATGAAATTCTTGAAGACCCCACTACTCTTTGTAGAATATGGTCCATTTTTGGCAATGGGTAGTGGTCTTTAAAGGAGACTTGGTTCAAATTTCTTAAATCGACACATAATATAATCTCACCTATTTTCTTTCTTGTGGGCACAAGGTTGGATACCCATTCTGAAAATCTAAGGGGTGCAATAATCCCAGCCTCAAACATTCTCTTTACTTCTTTCTCAATCAAGGGGAGAAGCATAGGATTGATTCTTCTTAACTTCTGTTTGAAAGGCTTTTGATTTGGTTTTAAGGGAATGGTATGTTGAATCACTGAAGTGTCATAGGACTTGAGGTCCTCATAACTCCATGCAAAAACATCTTGGAATTCTTTAAACAGGTCAACATATTTTGGCTTTTGATCAGCAGGCACAAATTTGGACAACTTTATCATTTTGGGCCTTTCTGCTGTCCCAATATTACAGTCTTCAATTGCAGCGTTTAAGGGTTGCATTTTTGGCTTTTTGGGGATATCGTTTGCATCAAAGATATCTTCTAAGGGAGTCAGGCCCGTGGGCAGAAAGTTGTCTTTTAATTCAATAATTTCAGCCTCTGCTTCAGCTATTTCATCAAATTTCATTTTTTTCAGCTCTTGCATGTTTTTGTTATCAAAAATGGTTGGGCGCAACATTTGATTGGCTGTTTCAGCTAATATAGTCTGCTGATTTTCGTTTACTGCTTGTTGTGGATCACTCATGGCATCCTCATCAATGTTTAGGCCTGAAAATTCTTGCTGTAAAGTGAGGAAATTATTGATTTGTGCATCATTCTCAAACACTTGTCAGTCTTTGATATTGTTTGGGACAGCAGGCCTGTGTTTTATTTCAGCAGTAAAATGGTGATTTGGCTCAAAGGGCAGCTTGCAAGTGCTAGCAAAGGTTGCTAGACTATGCGTGTGTAAGTTATGGCTTCTTGAAATTTTAGTAAGCTGGGATTTTGTGAAGGTATTGAGTATTTCAATGGCAGCATTTCTATAAGCTCTTAGCCTATTATCATTAGTGACAAAGTTGCCTTTTATCTGCTGAATGATCAGGTCTGAATCCCCTAGAATTGATACCTTTGTGGCTCCTAGATCTCTAATTAGCTTAAGACCTAAGAGGAGGGCTTCATACTCTGCCATGTTATTGGTACATTTGAAATTCAATCTATAGGCATGACCCTCAGCATGGTTGGTTTGCATATTGTGGATCCAAACTCCTACCCCTGCTCCTAGTTTATTCACTGACCCATCAAACTCTAAATACCATAGGATTCCTTGCTTTTGGTTAGTATTGGGAGTTGTAATCATTTTTGGAGTGGGCAGATTTGAGTTTTCTCTTTCATGTTGTGTGTCTTGTGTGCTGGTTGCATCAATTGTTTTAACAGCTTCTATGTTTTGGGCAACCGATTCTTCATTTGTGCATATCTCTTGCTCTAAATCCATAGGCCTATCATCAGTCGGAGGGCAGCTATCATCATTAAACAAGATAAAAGAATCCATATCAGAATGGATTGAATAGATAGGAAAGTTTTGGGCTTTTCCTCACTGCTCACCACATATTTCATCAATGTTTCTCTATACAGTCTCTTTGGTTGCCCAAAGACTGAAATAGTGGCATAGGAGAGGTCTAGTTGCAAAGATCCTTGGAGTTTGCCTCCCCAAGATCTTGATAACAACATGCCATATTTGGGTGGAATGTCAGCTACCACCACGTCCATTAGGATTGTTTTGTTTGGATATTGAACTAGGGACACACATAAATCTTTGATTAAGCCTAAACACTTGACTTGACTAGAATCAAATGAGAATAAGTCTTTGTATGGCCTAGTGATATCAAGGTTTAGCTTCTCCATTACAGCTTTGGGCATTAGGTTGTGTGAAGCACATGAATCAAACATAGCATTGTGTAAGACTTTATCATGGATGTGTAAGCTCACATAAAAGGGTAGAAAAGCTCCGTTTGCTAATTTTCCATCGACTTCAGGACCGAAAAGCAGCTCAGGCTGATCATCTAGGACATTAACATCATCCCTGTTCTCTAGCATTTGCAGCGATCTTTTGATTTGCTGCCTATATTTATCATGTTTGGCAAGTTCAGAGAGGGGAATTGATATCTTTAACTTGCTGATTTCTGCCTCTAAATCAAATGGTTTCTCTGATTGGCTCTTAGTATTGTGACTGGCAGATTTTCCTTTTTCAACTACGTTTTCAGCGATTTGCTCTTGATTACCAGTGTTATTTTGAGATATTTCTGTTTTGGGAAGGCTTTTAGGAGTGCTGTTTGAATTTTCTTTTGAGGGAAAGGATACAAAAGGCTGATTTTTAGAGGGCTGCATGTCTGTTACATCCTCTATGGTCACCTCTTTTGGGTTTGGGTCTGTTTTATCAGCAGTTTCTGTGAAAACAACCTTGTCTTTTATCTTCTTGGGCTATTTGGTATCCTTTGGCTTGGTATTTTCAGCCACATCAATGGTTCTGGTCCTCAATTTGTATTGCTTGTGGACCTCATAAATTGCTGCATCATTATAACCTTCTCTAAAGTCAAATGACTCTCCAGATTTAGTCTGAAATTGGTTAATATCATGATCATATTGGTCTTCTTGGGTTAGAAAAACTTGTTGCTTACTCTTCAAACCCATCAAGTTGATATGAGTGTCATCTATTGGTTCATTAGATGTGGATGCTTCAGCATAAGCTTCTTGAAAAGGAGGTCTTATATCATGGTCGGGGCTAGCCCTTCCAACATTTGGGTTTTGGTTTTTTCTAAAATTTGGGTTTCTATTAGTATTACCTTGTTGTCCATCCCATGATGTTTTTCTTTCAACAGTTCCCACTCTATCTCCAAGACTATGCATGCTATTGATGATTGCATCTAGTTTTTGTTCAATTGCTAAAGGTTCTTCTTTAAAGGTAGTTCTTCTTTTGCCTCTTGCTCTATTTCTCTTAGCTATCAGGTTTGCTTCCACACTAACAGCTACATTCTGCATCTCTACTAAGCTATAAGGATCTCTTTCCCTTAACTGATAAGCCATGTCCGAATCAAAACCATCAGGGAATTTTTATAAAGCTAGGTCAGGTGGAGGCCTAAGGTTTTGTGGAATAGCATTGTAAACATTGTTGAATCTTGCACAATAGTCTATGACAGCCTCTTGAGGGCCTCTTTTGATAGTGTCATACTCAGATAGAATGTGCAGTGGATCTTTTTTATTTTCCGATCTATTTATAAATGTTTGGTATAGGGCCTCTGGATCAGCTATGGAATTCACGGGAAGTGCTCTAAACCAAGGCCTTACATCTCCTGTTAAACTTTGGACAAAAATATTCATTCTCACACCATCATCATCTATTTCATAGTTTTCAAAGTAATCTTTCATTTTCTTGGTATGTTGTAGGGCTGTGTGAGAACCAGTTCCATCAAAATATGTGATTTTGGTCTGATAATCCTGAGGCATAGCCCCTGGATTTGCTGGTAACTGTAAAGGAGCATATCTATTAGCCATATTTACAGGTATAAATGGAACAGCAGGGATAAATGGAACGACTGGAATAGATTGGATAATAGGAGTATGTGCAGTGAATGTAGGAGTGCAAGACGTACTTTGAGAGGTGGATGAAGAACTAGGAGAAGTTGGGGCAGTATGAGGATGGAATGAAACCTTAGCAGGGGTTGGAATAGGAATATAGCCTTGCTGAATTGTTTCAGGACTAGAATAGCAAAATCCTTTTTTCGCTCTAGTTTCCTGAGGTTCCTTGGGATTAAATTGGGATTTTCAAAAATAGCTGGGGGATTTGGGTCTGGATTTGACCTTGTATGATGAGATTTCTTCTTAGGAGCCAGCTTCTAGGTTGTTTTTTGGAATTTTCTGAAGATCTCCCCAGCGGAGTCGCCAATGATGTTATCACTCAGGTTGTCCCCCTGGCTCCTTGGGGATATGGCCGAGGTAACCACAAACCAATCTTTGGATTGCAGGTCCTAGCCTACCTGCAATCAGAGAGGGCTCTCTCTTTATAATTTAGCTTTGTTTTGGGTTGATTTTAGGCTAGTTATGATGTTCTTAGGTTTTGTTTGAGTTTGGTGGGATGGATGATGATTCAGACAGAGTTGGCATGCAAAGTATGAGAAGTTCAGACCATTGGGCATGGATTCAATGATTAAGGGCTGCTGGGTGTGTTTTCTTTGGTAAAATAGGAATACAGAGCAGGATATCTACACATGGACCAATATTCAAGCTGAAACAAGGATGAAATGGAGGTCAGCGAATGAAAGGTAGTCAAGTAGCTTTCATTATGCTAATAGAGGGAAGGTGAGTGAACATTATATAGTAGCAATCAACAATTCCTAAACAACATTCATATATGAAGGAACTAGTGCAAATATGAGCAGTGAATTATTCATATTTATAACTAATTCAGAAGAAAACATAGAGAAATAACAGGAATTGAGCACAGAGTACAACTAAGTAACTTCTGAGCTATCCTTTCTTCCTGCAACTTAGATCATGACATATAGATGATATAGCATACATAAAAACTGAAAACAGGGGAGAAAGACTTATTGATCCATGAAGAAGCACTAGAGTTCTGTAATCAGCTCTTCAACCATCAAATCCACACCATACAGTTCAAAAACAAGGCATTCCAACAATCTTTGTTCATAAAAGCTCTCAAAGTATACAACAAAAGTCTAGAATGAGGTTATCAACCAACCAACACTTATTACATAGCTCAGGGTGGTATATATAGGCAAAATATCTACAAAAATAGATCTGATAGCAGATCTGAGGAAATCACTCTGTTTAACCTAACTTCTACTGAAATAAATGCAAAAAATATCTATCTAATGCTGCGCTGGAGGCAACAGCATAAAAAATGAGCTCATATGCATCCTTTGAGCTCTGCGCTGTTCATTTGGCCGTAGCTGTGCTTTGGGCCTTGCAGCACTGCCCTTAGGTGGCTTTACTGCTCATTAATCTGTTTTGGTGAGCCTTAATGGCTTTAAACTCCATCACTGATACTCTTTGACTTTGTTGGGGGCTCTTTATTGCTGATCTGCTTTGAAATTAAAGTCTTCCACTGATACACTTTGATTCTCGGCTGAACTGATACTCTTTCACTGAATCGGGCCTCTTTCTCTCAACTGATACACTTTTCGCTGCTAAAACGCCCCTGCCCACCACTTTATGGCGAGATTTGACTGTTGCTTCGCTTTCTGTGGCTTTCTGCATGCTCAAGAGGTGTTTCGGTGCTGGCCGATCAAAATATCAACAAAAATGAAGAAAAACTGCAAAAATGGCGGAGGACTATTCACTGATTGCTTGCTGAGGCTAAAATCTTGATGTCTGGAGCTTATTTGGGCTGGAGCGATAAAAAATGGGCTGAGAAATTATCTGCATCCTTTGAAGATGGAGCGCGCGCGGGCCAAGACTGAGAATATGTGAAAAAGCCCCTTTTTCCCTATATAAGGCAAAAAATCACTTTACACAGGAAAATTGACGAAAAACAGGGCGAGAGCGATACTGTAGCAGAGAAAAGATCTGGGCCATTGGATCTAGCACGGGCAGATCCAACGGCTGCGATCTACTCGCAATATCGCAATCGACGGGACATAGGGACAGGGACTTATATGTATGCATGGCCTGCGATATAGCGATCACCGATATCGCATCAGCGATTGCATATCGGGGGTGGAGAGGTGCCATGGCTATATAATAGCGAAAAGCAATGCGATATAATGGGGCGATGTGATGCAATGCGGACCATTGGATGGGCGAGGTGATCTGACGGCTGCCGCGCGATCGACATATCGCGTCGATGGGGAAAAGGGGTACGGGCCTTTGTATTCATGCGATTGCGATATTGCGATAGTGATGAGGGATTGCGATAACGGTGAAAAAAGCGGAGATTGCGATAAAACCAAGATTTTCGTTAAATCATGGATGAACGATAAAGCGGGATATATGGAAGAAAGCAGAGATAGCGGTAGACATGGAATTTGATTGCGATATCGCTTTGGATGCGATAGTGATATCACATCGGAGGAAGTGGATTGGAAGCATAAAGGGGGCATATATATATGGCGACTTGTGATTGCGAAAATCGCATCGGCGGGTTCTAGTCAGAGAACAACATAAGAGGTGCCAACACTTGCGACCTTTTCCTCTGACAGCGATATCGCGTCGGAGGGGGTCCAATGAAATCGGAGGGAGGCTTTATACATCGGAAGAGGGCTATTGCAATCGGAGGAGGGTTTAAGCGATCAGGGGAAGATTTTAATGATCGGAGAAGGGTTTTTGAAGATCGGAGGGTGGTTTTATGTGTTAGAAAGGGTTCTTAATGCATCGGAAGGGGTCCGATAGCATTTGAAGGGGGTTTTTATGCTTAGGAAGAGTTTTATGCCTTGGAAAAGGTTAAAACAAGGTAAGAAGAGGGCTTTTATACATCAGAGGAGGGATTTTATGCATAGGAAGAAGTCTAAATGCCTTTGGAGATAGTAAAATGAGCAAAATAATGGTTCTTACTAAGTTTCAAGCAAACTTAGTAATTCCCAAGCAATATTTATGGTTATATTTCAACCAGAGGAGGGGATATGTATATAGAGGGGCTATTTAACATATTTTTAGTAGGTGGAGGGGAAATAGATAGGGATTTACATAGTAGAGTTAGAAATTAGTATGGATTTTGATCAGAAAGCGCTAAGGATAGAAATCTTAGGCTACAAAGGGGAAATAGGACTTATAGAAGAAATATGAGCGCTCCTAAGTAAAGTAGATCTTTTCTTAGGCCAATGTCATGGATTATGATGAGTTTAAGAGATATTAAGCAGATCTTAACATCTTTGGGGGAAATTAGTGAATGATTTTGCGAAAAGGAAGAATGGGAAGTTAGTCATGCCTCGCTTGAGCTCCTCCAAGGGAAAACTGCTTTATACTTGTGATCTGAAGAAAATAAACACTTTGATATACAAAATTGATCACAATTCATCATTCTGCAACCTCAAGACTGCCTACTCAGCCTACTTACCTAACATTTTCTCTTCTTTTTGTTTGGGTGCACTTAAACTAGCAAACCCAGCTTTTCATCTTTTCTTTTGGCTATCCTCCTATCTAAATCTAGCCTTATACCTTCCAGGGGCTCAGATTAAGCTGGTGAGCACCCTAGCTTCTCTACCTATCTAACAATCTGCAAAGATTAAACAGTTTGGACAGATATTTATTCTCTATCTTCTAAAACAAGCAATTTAAACCTAGGGAGGCCAAGATTAAGTTGTTTGGCCTTCCCTTAACTATGAAATTGATAAAAAATGGAGTAACTCTTCAAAAATGGAATATAGTAGTGGAATTTGAGCTAGCACACTTTCCTGGCCTTTGTTTGGGGTTCATTTCATGTATTTTTCTCTTTGGCCCATTCATTCTTCTTTTTGCCCTTTGATTATTCTTTTAGGGAATACCCTCTTTACATTTTTTAAATTTTCTGAGTTTTAAATTGGAAATATGGAACCTTTGTAGCACAAAAAGGATGACATATTTGGCATTTCAACTGTCAATCATGAAATATGAAAACCTATTGCAATAGGAGGCTAACAGTGGCTCCACTTGGGGATGGATTTTCCAGATGAAAAGCCAATAACAGCAGGTCAGAATGCCTTGATCTTCAATTGTTGCTGTAATCTGAAAATCTCCTTCTCTTTGATGCTATTGAGTGAAACTTTTAAAACCTGTTATGCAACACTTTTTGACAGAATTGCTGTAATATCACAGCGCTGCCTCTTGCCTTCCTCTGTGTGCTTACGATTGTCTTCATTGTTTCCTAAGCACTTCTTTTGAGATTAAGTTCAAAAAAGGATAAAAATGGTGCATTTGCTTTGGTTCTATTTTCAAAACTTTGCTGCGTTTTTTCCTTTATCGGTCTGCTGTAAAAGAAAATGCTGAAAAATACAAATATTAATGTACAAATATAATACACAGTTGCGTTATATTCATTAAAAGGGATCATGATAGTGCTTAAGCACTCAGCCATTAACAAGGCCTTCTTCAGCTGTGCTGCCATCCAAACTTTTGAGGAAATATGTATTGTTGCCTTGCACAACATGAATGATAAAGGGGCCTCTCCACAGGAAGTCGAATTTGCCATGCTTTCCTTTGTCCTCTCTTCTTGAGTCCCATCTTAACACTTTGTCTCCAATAAAGAAATCTTCGGCCTTGGTCCTTCTATCAAACACCTTCTTTAACTTCTCTTGTAAAATCTGACTTCTGTGATAGACTTGCTCTCTTGTTTGCTGTAGATGGATAGTTTGATTTATTCTCCTTTGGATATCATTTGGCTCTGCTTGAGTCTCTTGCAGCAACTTGATCACAGGGACTCCCAAAGATGAAGGGAATCTTGCCTCCATGCCATAGACTAACTCATATGGGCTTGTCCCAATGGATCTCTTGGTTGTCAATCTATCTGCCCATAGGGCATTTACAAGCTTCTTGTGCCAATTCTTCTTATTCTCCTCTAAGACTTTCTTGATGATGTTAATGAGGCTTTTATTGGATGATTCAGCTAAGCCATTACCTTGAGGGTAATAGGCTATGGAGTGACCTAAGGTAATGTGGTATTTGTGGCAAAAACTGATCATTTTCTTGGATTTAAAGGCAGCAGCGTTGTCTGTAATGATTTTTTCAGGGCAGCCAAATCTGGACAGGATATTGGTTTCAAGGAATTGGATGATGGTTGAATCATTGGCTAGCCTACAAGGTATGGCCTCAATCCACTTGGTAAAGTAATCTGTGGCTGTTAAAATCCACTTGTGCTGGGCTGAGGATGATGGGTGAATCTCACCAATGAAATCTAAACCCCATTGTTGGAAAGGTTTCTTAGTTGAAATGGGCAAGGGAAGCAGCTTTCTTTTTTCCTTCAAAGATCTGGCATTTGTGGCATGAAACAAAAAACTTCTTGACATCGGTAAAGAGGGAAGGCCAATAGAAACCATCCTTTAATATCTTATCAGCAGTAGACTTCCAATATAAGTGCCCTCCACAGTCCCCTGCATGAAACTCCTTCATAACATTATCAGTTTCATTCATTGTTAAACAATTAAGCAATATTCCTTCATGATTTTTCCAAAACAGGGCACTATCTAAGACACAAAACTTTGATGCTTTCATTTTTAAAAATCTCTTTTTGGTTCTGGACAACCCTGGAGGAGCATGCAGGTTTAATAATATAAAACAAATATCAGCATACCAAGGTGATAATAAGAAGGATTCATTGATCTGTGGAGTCGCCAGCTCTTGTTCATTGTCCAGTTCATTTATGTCTAAGGCTTGAAAATTGGTTTCGGTCATCAGTATGGCTAGACCTTCTCCCTTTATCAGTTTAGTGGGCTTTATCTTAATGTCATATTCAAAGATATTGGCAATCCATTTGCCTCTTTTGCCCTCAATTCCCTCTTGTGTTAATATGTCTTTTACAACAGCACTTGGAACATAAGCAATCACATGGGAGTATAAAATGTAAACTCTGAAATCTTTAATGGCCTTAACAAGGGCATATGCCTGCTTTTCCATGATTTGATACTTTAAGGGCACATCTCTAAGGGATTGGCTAAAGAAAGCAATGGGCTTTTCATTTCCCTTGTCATATTTTTGTAAAAGGACAGCAGCTATGATATGATCAGATGCAAAGGAAAACATGATGAAATCTCTATCAAACTGAGGACTTGTGAGGACTGGTGTTTGGGTTAAGGCTGCTTTTATGCTCTCAAAGGCTTGCTTGGCTTCTAAAGTCCATTTTACTTTGGAATCTTTCTTTAACATGTTGTTTAGCAATCTTATCAGCTCGGCCAAGTTGGTGATAAATCTTCTTAGGAAATTGATCTTTCCTAAGAAAGCTTGGAGCTCTTTGATGTTTCTTGGATAGGGGACTTGAAGAATGGCTTGAATCCTTTCTGGGTCTATTCTAATGCCATCTTTTGAAATGATATGGCCTAGAAATTTGCTTTCTTCTAGACCAAAGAGGGATTTCTTAGGATTTAATGATATTCCATACTTCCTACAAGTTAGGAACACTTGCCTTAGATGTTTTAGGTGCTCTTGATCAGATTTTGAGAATGGAGTTAGATCATCAAGGTAAACTACCAAGAAATCATGGATCTCCTTGGCAAAAGCTATGTCCATTGCCCTTTGAAAGGTACCACCTTCATTTTTTAGTTCGAAAGGCATATTAACATACTTAAAGGTTCCCCACGGTGTTGTAAAGGCTGTCTTGTCTTGATCATCCGGGTGAACTAATATCTGATTGAAACCTGAGAATCCATCAAGTAATGAAATTCTTGAAGACCCCACTACTCTTTGTAGAATATGGTCCATTTTTGGCAATGGGTAGTGTTCTTTAAGGGAGACTTGGTTCAAATTTCTTAAATCGACACATAATCTAATCTCACCTGTTTTTTTTCTTGTGGGCACAAGGTTGGATACCCATTCTGAAAATCTAAGGGGTGCAATAATCCCAGCCTCAAACATTCTCTTTACTTCTTTCTCAATCAAGGGGAGAAGCATAGGATTGATTCTTCTTAACTTCTGTTTGAAAGGATTTTGATTTGGTTTTAAGGGAATGGTATGTTGAATCACTGAAGTGTCATAAGACTTGAGGTCCTCATAACTCCATGCAAAAACATCTTGGAATTCTTTAAACAGGTCAACATATTTTGGCTTTTGATCAGCAGGCACAGATTTGGACAGCTTTATCATTTTGGGCCTCTCTGCTGTCCCAATATTACAGTCTTCAATTGCAGCGTTTAAGGGTTGCATTTTTGGCTTTTTGGGGATATCGTTTGCATCAAAGATATCTTCTAAGGGAGTCAGGCCCGTGGGCAGAAAGTTGTCTTTTAATTCAATAATTTCAGCCTCTGCTTCAGCTATTTCATCAAATTTCATTTGTTTCAGCTCTTTCATGTTTTTGTTATCAAGAATGGTTGGGCGCAACATTTGATTGGCTGTTTCAGCTGATATAGTCTGCTGATTTTCGTTTACTTCTTGTTGTGGATCACTCATGGCATCCTCATCAATGTTTAGGCCTAAAAATTATTGCTGTAAAGCGAGGAAATTATTGATTTGTGCATCATTCTCAAACACTTGCCAGTCTTTGATATTTTTTGGGACAGCAGGCCTATGTTTTATTTCAGCAGCAAAATGGTGATTTGGCTCAAAGGGCAGCTTGCAAGTGCTAGCAAAGGTTGCTAGACTGTGCGCATGTAAGTTATGGCTTCTTGAAATTTTAGTAAGCTGGAATTCTGTGAAGGTATTGACTATTTCAATGGCATCATTTCTATAAGCTCTCAGCCTATTATCATTAGTGACAAAGTTTCCTTTCATCTGCTCAATGATCAGGTCTGAATCCCCTAGAATTGATACCTTTGTGGCTCCTAGATCTCTAATCAGCTTAAGACCTAAGAGGAAGGCTTCATACTCTGCCATGTTATTGGCACATTTGAAATTCAATCTATAGGCATGACCCTCAGCATGGTTGGTTTGCCTATTGTGGATCCAAACTCCTGCCCCTGCTCCTAGTTTATTCATTGACCCATCAAACTCTAAATACAATAGGATTCCTTGCAGTGGATCTTTCTTCTTTTCTGATCTATTGATAAATGTTTGGTATAGGGCCTCTGCATGAGCTATGGAATTCACAGGAAGTGCTCTAAACCAAGGCCTTACATCTCCTGTTAAACTTTGGACAAAAATCTTCATTCTCACACCATCATCATCTATTTCATAGTTTTCAAAGTAATCTTGCATTTTCTTGGTATGTTGTAGGGCTGTGTGAGAACCAGTTCCATCAAAATATGTGATTTTGGTCTGATAATCTTGAGGCATAGCCCCTGGATTTGTTGGTAACTGTAAAGGAGCATATCTATTAGCCATATTTAGAGGTATAAATGGAACAGCAGGGATAAATGGAACGACTGGAACAGATGGGATAATAGGAGTATGTGCAGTGAATGGAGGAGTGGAAGAGGTACTTTGAGAGGTGGATGAAGAACTAGGAGAAGTTGGAGCGGTATGAGGATGGAATGAAACCTTAGTAGGGGTTGGAATAGGAATATAGCCTTGCTGAATTGTTTCAGGACTAGAATCAGCAAAATCCTTTTTTCGCTCTAGTTTCTTGAGGTTCCTTGGGATTAAATTTGGATTTTCAAAAACAGCTGGGGGATTTGGGTCTGGATTTGACCTTGTATGATGAGATTTCTTCTTAGGAGCTAGCTTCTAGGTTGTTTTTTGGAATTTTCTGAAGATCTCCCCAGCGGAGTCGCCAATGATGTTATCACTCAGGTTGTCCCCCTAGCTCATTGGGGATACGGCCAAGGTAACCACAAAGCAATATTTGGATTGCAGGTTCTAGCCTACCTGCAATCAGAGAGGGCTCTCTCTTTATAATTTAGCTTTGTTTTGGGTTGATTTTAGGCTAGTTATGATGTTCTTGGGTTTTGTTTGAGTTTGGTGTGATGGATGATGATTCAGACAGAGTTGGCATGCAAAGTATGAGAAGTTCAGACCATTGGGCATGGATTCAAGGATTAAGGGCTGTTGGGTGTGTTTTCTTTGGTAAAAGAGGAATACAGAGTAGGATAGCTACACATGGACCAATATTCAAGCTGAAACAATGATGAAATGGAGGTCAGTGAATGAAAGGTAGTCAAGTAGCTTTCATTATGCTAACAGAGGGAAGGTGAGTGAACATTATATAGGAGCAATCAGGAATTCCTAAACAACATTCATATATGAAAGAACTAGTGCAAATATGAGCAGTGAAGTATTCATATTTATAACTAATTCAGAAGAAAACATAAAGAAATAACAGGAATTGAGCACAGAGTACAACTAAGTAACTTCTGAGCTATCCTTTCTTCCTGCAACTTAGATCATGACATATAGATGATATAGCATACATAGAAACTGAAAACAAGGGAGAAAGACTTATTGATCCATGAAGAAGCACTAGAATTTTGTAATCAGCTCTTCAACCATTAAATCCACACCATACAGTTCAAAAACAAGGCATTCCAACAATCTTTGTTCATAAAAGCTGTCAAAGTATATAGCGCAAGTCTAGAATGAGGTTATCCACCAACCAACCCTTATTACATAGCTCAGGGTGGTATATATAGGCAAAATATCTACAAAAACAGATCTGATAGCAGATATGAGGAAATCACTCTGTTTAACCTAACTTCTACTGAAATAAATGCAAAAAATATCTATCTAATGCTACGCTGGAGGCAGCAACATAAAAAATGAGCTCATATGCGTCCTTTGAGCTCTGCGGTGTTCATTTGGCCATAACTGTGTTTTGGGCTCTACAGCGCTGCCCTTAGGTGGCTTTACTGCTCATTAATCTGTTCTGGTGAGCCTTAATTGCTTTAAACTCCATCACTGATACTCTTTGACTTTGTTGGGGGCTCTTTATTGCTGATCTGCTTTGAAATTAAAGTCTTCCACTGATACACTTTGATTCTCGGCTGAACTAATACTCTTTCACTGAATCGGGCCTCTTTCTCTCAACTGATACACTTTTCGCTGCTAAAACGCCCCTGCCCACCACTTTATGGTGAGATTTGACTGTTGCTGCGCTTTCTGTGGCTTTTTGCATGCTCAAGAGGTGTTTCAGCGCTGGCTGATCAAAATATCAACAAAAATGAAGAAAAACTGCAAAAATGGTGGAGGACTGTTCACTGATGGCTTGCTGAGGCAAAAATCTTGAAGTCTGGAGCTTATTTGGGTTGGAGCGATAAAAAATGGGCTGAGAAATGATCTGCATCCTTTGAAGATGGAGCGCACGTGGGCGCAGACTGAGAATATGTGAAAAAGCCCCTTTTTCCCTATATAAAATGAAAAATCACTTTACACAGGAAAATTGACGAAAAACAGGGCGGGAGCGACATTGTAGCAGAGAAAAGATCTGGGCCGTTGGATCTAGCGCGGGTAGATCCAACGGCTGCGATCTACTCGCAATATCGTTATTTTTATTTATTTTTATTTTTATTTATATATATTTTATATTATATATATATATATATATATATATATATATATATATATATATATATATATATAAAACAAATTAATAAATGAATAAACAACTAATAAAATAAAATTATAATTTCTTACTATATTAAACTTAAATTTATTTATAACAATCCTAACAATAAGTTTTCTTTTTATTAAACTCTAAAATTAAAACAAATTTGAAATGGTTAATTTAACTTAACTTTAACTTATTTTAATTTTTGATTAAGGTGTTCTCCTTTCCCTTGGTCCTATCCTGCTAGCCGTTTCCAAGTCAAGATTAGCCGTTGGTTAGTTTAACCATTGCCTGGTCAAATATAGCTGTTGGAGGTCTTGCTCTAACTATTTAACTTGCAGCCTAGATCTGATTCTAGCCGTTGGTCAATTTAACTGTTGCCTTGTCAAATATAGTTGTTGGAGGTCTTGCTCTAATTATTTAACTTGCAGCCTAGCCGTTGGTCAATTTAACCGTTGCCTGGTCAAATATAGTCGTTGGAGGTCTGGCTCTAATTATTTAACTTGCAGCCTAGATCTGATTCTTCAACTTGTCCTGACGATGAACCACATTGGTTGGTTCGAAACGGGTCGACAAATGTAAAATCATGTGATTTATGCCTAAATTTTTTCTCATAAACTTAATTTTTCATATAAATTAAATTTAAGTTAATTTAACTTAAATATAAATATTAATTTATATTAATTTAATACAAATATAAATATTATTAAATTAAATTAAATAATAAAATTATATAAATTATATTTTTCATATTATTAATTTAATAATAATATGAAAATAATTAAATATATTATAATAATTTCAAACCATATTGTTTCATATACACATTAATTTCATTTAATGTTTTTTCAATTATTACCATTGGAATAATATTTTTGCAAACAAAAAAAAAGATTGCATAGTATGGGTTGCAAATTAAACTCATTACTCTTGCAGAACACAATTATTTTTTTATGTGCCTCCGACCACAGTTTGGTTAATTGGACTGTACATCATTATTATATCAGACAATCATTGCGTGCCTCCGACCACCATTTGGATAAATTGTGAGGTTAATTGGACTGTACATCATTATTGTATCAAACCATCATTATGTGCTTCCTACCACCATTTGGATAAGTTGTGAGGTTAATTGGACTGTACATCATTATTGTATCGGACAA
Organism: Pinus tabuliformis; assembly: GCA_031772625.1. Lineage (NCBI taxonomy): Eukaryota > Viridiplantae > Streptophyta > Pinopsida > Pinales > Pinaceae > Pinus > Pinus tabuliformis. The sequence goes on from CM062818.1 coordinate 1,312,859,849, forward strand.
TCATTGTACAACAACCCATATAATTGAATATCAGTCTACACTGGTCTGTAAATTGGCAAGCAATATTTGCTATGCTATTGGGTATTCAATGCGGTTTAAGAGTACTATGATGGGACCTCAAGTCGGCGAGCAATCGCCTAGCAAATTCACCATGCATGCATGGGCATGTAAGGGGATAGCCCTCCGGCCGGGAAAGGACTCCAGCTTCCACCGGAAAACACTGATGCGACTCGCGAGCTGCAGGACTTGCATTAATGCGATAGTCATTTGAATTTTGAAAACGCCCGCCCAAATTCTAGATATTTTAATTTCAAATTCGGGAATGGTTAATCAGTTTCATCTCATGGCGTATACCAATGCATCAGGAGCTCAGCTGGCCATGGCGAAAGGAGGCGAACTCAAAGTATTTCACGATTCGAGCCGTGTGCGCCACAGTGTCGGGCAACGAGCTAGACTCGAAGGTATTTCACCTATGAGTCTGTTGTTGAATAGAATGAGCTTTGCAAGGCTACGTGCCGCGCAGAGACCCCGCGGAATCGGCCCTACCAGACGTTTGCCTGAGGCATTCATGGAAATGAGCTTTTGGTTTTTTCCAAGTGCCAGTAAAAGAATTGTTCCAGATCACCAGTGTTAGCAGCTTGGGCAAGTCTGTGATTCTGCACGGAACTCATCTTTCCACTTCAAACTTCTAAGCTCCCAGCAACGATTGACCTCCCGACCTTTTGATTTGTACCTTTCACTTACAAAGCGAACGCAGTAGCACTATGTTATGGATAAAGGCAGTTGTGTTGTACCTTTTCATTTTCTTTGACACTGAGAATGGCAACATTGACAGTTGACAACTGCATCATCGTAGAAGCACAAAACGAAAAGCGGGGAATTTTGTAAATATCAAACATGAGGGGATTCTAGCACAAATGAGTGACATTATTCTTCTAAATTGTCATTACAGTTGTTTTTTTCTAAACTCGCACAATAAAATAGTGGGCACTTTGTTATCATTCGAAAGTGTTTAAAGAATTTGATAGGTTACTTATAAGAATCTTAAGAAGAGGATACCAAGTATTTCTTTTCACTACTCACATTAAAATAAATTTACATCATAATCGTTAGAAAACTTAATATTATTTCCTCTCACCACTGGAAGTAAACTAAATTTACAGGATAATCACTTAAACTATTGATATGGAAAAGTATTATCGAAGCTTTTTCTAGAAAAGGGATGCGTGGAGATTGGATATAATTTCGGGGGAATCTCTTCACATACGAAGAGAATCGCGGTGGCAATTAAATTTGGCAAAATGGTAAGAAGAAAAATCTTGGCTATCCAAAGAAAGTTGGTGTTGCAAGCACGTTGTTATAGACATTTTTGTGCCTTACAGCATGAAGCATGAAATGTCAATAATCTGAGGGATCCAAAGTCCCTAAACATGTTGTTCCTACCCCTAGAGGAACAAGGTCAGCAAACCACAACACTTCAGATCAGTTCTCCACTGAAAAACACTCAAAAACAGGTCAATTCTGGATCATGTCAACTGCTCCACTGAGCATCTGCGCTGAATGCCAACTGCTCCATGGTGTACCTGCGCTGAATGTCAACTTCAACAAAGGCTATCTGCGCTGAGCGAGTTTGGACATGTGGAGGAATCTTTCCTCAATGTGTCAGTGCCCAGGAAGCTTCCAAAATGACACTTGGATCAAAATATTCGCCTAAGTGAAGAGTAATAGGTTCTAAAACTCCAAGTGGAAGGTAGAATCTCCAAGTGGACTCAAGAACTGAAGAACAACTGGGGTTGAAGAGGACACCAGTCACACATCAAGCTGACTCATCTTCACTCCAAAACTCTATATAAGGATCTCATCCCATGGGATCTGGAGGCCGGAATTTTGTGCAAAGAATTGCTGTTGGTTGACAGTTGAGATTATTGGGTGATTGCTTGAAGGAGGTGAAGAGGAGATTTCTTTCCGTCGGGAAGGTGATGCTGGATTGGACCTCTTATGGTTGTATCACCACCTGAACCTTACTTTCTTCCATTAATAAAGCATTTGAGGTTCTTCTATTCGCATGTGTTTCAATGATGTATTGTCTTACTTGCGTATTTGATTTATGCTAATCCTTGAATCAATTATGAATGCATGCTTCTTGTAGTTTCCCTTTCTCGTCTTGTTTGCAGGATCTTGTGTAGCTGGGCCCGTGAGAAGACAAGGAGCTGGGAGCAAGCAGCAAGGAAGGAAGATTGGATCAACCATTCGCGAAAGACATCGGTGAGTGGATCTCTTTCTTTCCTCTTTTGCATGTCATAAAGAAGTAATCTTAGATAGCTTTGCTTTGACTGTTGCTAAGGAACTATCACCCTTAGAGTGGGATAGGGTCATTCCGTATTGGATACTTTTCCCTACAACACACATTTACACTCTATAGCTTAAATGAATGTTAGAAATACTCGAGGTTTAATAACTAGTTTGAATTAGATTATTTAGGGAGATTGTTGGGAATTTTTTGTAATTCCAAACAAAATTACTAAACGGAACAGAAAAAATGCTCTGTTTTAACACAGGATCTTAACACAGGGAAGCTTAAAATTGTTTGCTGAAGAAGAACAGAGTTTTTCACACACATAAAAACTTTATATTCATTAATAAATACTGCCTGTTACAAACTTCTTCCTCTTACAGAGGGATTATACCAGGAACGCTTCAAATGTAGTTCCAAAAACCTTCACTGTCTCTCATAAAACAAATTACTCTGTCTCAGCTATATATTTTCACACTGTTGTGTGTAAACAAAAATCTTACTACATGCTCATGCACGGCTGCATTTCCCATTACATCTCATATTCAACAAAAACCAAAATTACCTTCGCGCTGTTGCGCATTCCCTTTTTTTTGTTTTTCACTAAACAACAAAACCTACATATTCTGCTTTTTTTACACTTCTACGTATATTTCAAAACATATTCAACATAAAAACAAATGACATCACATTTACTTGTTGCCATAGTCTCCTACATAATAAAAAACGATAAAATTAAAAGCTTACCTACATTTACCAACCCCGTAGTAAATTTCATTAAATATTTTACTGATAAAATCGGCGGTCAAAACGAAACTTCACATTATGTCCATGGTGTAAGCCTATGCGCAACTTTGGTTTCAATCGGACGGACATCAACCTTGCTTTCAATCGGACGGTTGCAATCAATATCGCATGGCCTCTTCTTACCGATCTTTATGCTCCGAGAAAAAAGTTGTTTTCCAAAACTGCTGTGGCCATGTGTCAATCGATGGATGTTATCGATGTCGTTTGAGAAAATACCATCAACTTGTGAAAAGTGGTGCGGGAAAGGCTCAGCATTTTTCAGGAATTAAATGCTGCACGGCAGTTGAAATTACAATTTCAACAGATATGCAGAGGATTTTCATGGTTAACTTTGAAGGTTTTCTTGCAGTCGTTTGAGGGACACATGGAGGATCAAGGGAACTTTAATTTCCCCGGTTGCAAGGGCTACAATCCCCTTAGCAATTGGTAGACATGCATGCAAACTCTAGTGAACGAGTAAGGTTTTTGAAGTAAAAGGCATGCATGCAAACTCCAGTTAACAAGGTTAATGGAACTCCGGTAAAAACTGAATTGAAAGCTAGAGACCATCAAGGTTTAACAGCTAGTTTTGAATGAGATCATCAAGGTTTAACAGCTAGCTTTAAATCACATTATTCATGGAGGTTTAACCCTGAAGGTCTTGTTCCCGTGGAGGATAAGGGTACTTTAATTTGCTCGATGCAAAGGTCACCATTGCCTCAATCCCTTAACACTCGCTAGATTGGGTTTTTAACGCTGAGGAATTTTATAGGCATTAAATTTGAAGGGAAAGTTCACATTTCAAATTAAAAGATTAATTACATTTTGGCTTTTTAATATTCACAAATTAAAATAAATTATTATTTTTATATAGAAATAGAAAATATTTTAAAATTTTATGTATATCTCACACATCACAATTTTTATTGTGTTAAGTTGTGATCATTTACCTTTTCATCTAATATGGATATCATTCCTCAATACAATGAAATTATTTTTCTTCTTTACGAGACTCAATTGTTCACATAATTGCAATGACTTTAAAAGGATAAAAATAAATATTTTTCTTCTTTACAAGACTCAATTGTTTACAATGACTTAAAAATGATAAAAATAAAGATATAGTATTATTTTATAGATATCTTTTTTTTTGGTAGGTAAGCACCCACAAGGGATTTGAACCAGTGCCCTATCGCAAGGAGTACCTTAATAGTGCACCCGTTCACCGTCAATCCAAAGCCCCATGGGCTATTATTTTATAGATATCATTGTAATCTCCAATAAAGAAAAAATAAACAACTATTTAAAACCAAACCAACAACAACAAAATTTTCCATAAAATAAATATAACTTACAAGAATATTTTTCCATAACAATTATGAAGTCAATGATTAGTGCACATGTGCATTCCTATGCATGACACCAGTTGCAAAATAACATATAACTCACATTATTTCTAATCAACAAAAATGAATTAACATTGAAAATGGGATAATAAGGAATCATAGCTCGATTTAATCAATTTTAATCTCAAGTGTTTGTTCTCATATCTTCAAAATAAATAGGCATAAACAAAACACTCTGGTGATATTCATAAATGCAAGAAAGCTAAGAAAGTAGTAAATAATGCAAGAAAGCTAAGAAAGTAGTAAATGCAATGGAAGAGTAGGACGTAAGACAATTTGCATTTTTGAATCCAAACATTAACAACGTAGGGTGTTGATTGGAATTGAAATTGCTTTTATCTACGAATAACAAAATATTTCACCACAACCAAAGTTTTGATCTTCAATTCCCATTACTAAGACACAACTGTAATAAATTATCAAGATATGGAGAAAAATTGCTAGAATTCATTTTTCTAATGGTTTAAAAATATATAATGGGTAAAACATATTATAAAGTAAATTAGAAATGGTTTTATTTGCAACTTTGATAAGCAACATTATATTTTAATTTCATTTATATGGGAAAAATTGTATACCCCTCTATCAGAGGCTAAAGGGTTCTTAGAGGGTAATGATGAATTCAAATTTGAACCCTATACACACACAAACTCGAGTTTAACTAAAATCCAATTTTAGTGAAATAAACTAGAAATACTCCAAAGGAAAAAAAATTGTGGTGAGGAGTTCAGAATCTAGAAATATTTATGGTTGAGGTATTGATGTATCTCAAGGTTGAGCACAAAAGAAATTATACATCTTTCTCATACTAACCTATTGAATGCGTGTCTCAGTGAAATAAAATGGATAGATGTCAACTAAAGGTTGAACACCCAAAGAATTACACATGTAGGTCATAATAAAATTTATTGTAATTTATTTCTTATTTGTAATTTTTTTTTTTCTAATTACAAGTTTTTTCATTATTTCTAATAAGTATAATAAATACAAATGTGTCTTGAACTTCCACTAGGGAAACTAGGAGAGGCATAAAATTTCTTTTTCTGTAAGAGCCACACAAAATTTTTAGTAATAGTGTACCAAAAACCCAACAAGTTTGTCTGAAATAAGTGGCCTCTAGGTTATACTCAAGCCAAAAAGCAAAGTAACTAGGACTTGATAGTAAATAACCACAAAACATAGTTAACATTCAATACTTTCTAGACCCTGAGGCTTCCAGATGGATAGGATCCCTATTATCTTTTGGAGAACAATCTAGAGCAGGGGGCAAGTCACAGAAACCTTCAATTTTCTCTAGTCTTTGGTCCATCGATGCACTAACACCTATAATTCATTCAACTAAAGAAGCATCTCTTCTCTCGAAGTGTTCTTATCCACCAACACATAGCCGAACAACAACATGAGGTGTTAGTAAAGAACAACGATAATGATTGAGCTGGCCCCAAAAGTGGCCTATGTTTGGAACTTGTCCTGCTACTTTAGTAAGCACCTTAGAGTTAGTAATGCATTTTTTCTCATGTGAAATGTCACATTCAACATGGGAAATTTCTTCTTGAAGGCTTGTATTATTAAAAAAAATTAAATTGTATTATATTGTTTAATTTTTTTTTGAAATTTTAGTAGTGGTGAGGCTATATCATGGTCATATCCAAGAATAATATTCGAATAGAGCAAGGAACTGAATCATTGTCTTCAACATGTAGGAGTAACCTAACAACACAATCATCACCATCTATCCAAAACCTGTCGACATTTTTTTTTGTTTACTTTTAAATTAATTTTTAATTTTTACTAAATTTTATTAAATATTTCTTAAATTATCATAAAATATAATTAATAAAAAAAATCTAATTATTAATAATTTTTAGTTTAAAATATTCTTAACTTTATTAAAACTATGTTAAAATGTTAATTTTTTTTAAATCAATTTATTATAATGAAAGATATATATTAAACAACCTAATTATCATATAGATGTGATCATTTAATATTTATGAATAATATATATAATTATATTTAAATATAAATTATTGGCATAATTTAACTATTTTATAGTGTAGCTCACATGGTGTAGCTTAATTAGTGATCATTCTATTCAAAAGTATTATATAAATTATTAGATTAAAGGCTCAAAGTCTCGTTGGATTAAACCAACAACAAAAAAATTAATAATCATTATTTTATTTTTTTGGTATATTTTCTAATCAATTTTTCTGAAGTATTCAATAGGGATTTATTAGTATAGAAACAAAAATTAATTCCTCAAGTAAGAGATCTAAATCTAGAGGAAGATATAATCTCCAAGAAAATTTGTAAAGGTATGTTGGAGATGTAGAAAAAACCTTTAGATGAATTAGGGGATGTGTACTTGCCTTTCTTCATGCACACATGTAGATCTTGAGGCATGGTTGGTTAACTCAATTGAATCTTCTCATATGACTCGTCACAATGAGTGGTTTGTGTGTATGAAAGGTATGATGGAAATAACATTTGCCTATGATATTTATCAACAACCAAAACCATAAGGCGAGGAAAATTCACATTGAATCTCATGGATGGAAGGATTAAAACACTCTCTGGTGTTCTACGCATCACAATATTGACCATATATTTGATTTCAATAATCAATATGAGTGATGCAGGTGTAAAAACAATGTTTGAAAAGAAAATGTATATAATAGTTCAAGGAGAAATGGTATTACCAAAAGGAGTTAAGCTTTGAACTCTATGTAAGATATTGAGAAGGACTATTAGTGATGGGTGCAACAATCCCTTTGTTCCTCATAATGGAACTAAAGAAGGAAAAATTCCTATAATATTTAAAAATAAGACTATGCTATGGAATAAAAAACTCGGACATAACAGAAAGAAGCGCCTTCAAGCACTACATAGTAAAGGTATGGTAAAATGTATGTATAATTACTCTCTATATTTTGATTTATATGAGCATTTCCTATACAAGAAACATAATTAGGTAAGATTATCCTCTAGCAGTATGGAAAAAAAAAAATATTGTAGTGGGTGCATAATGATGTGTTCAGAAATGTGTTGTTTCAATCACTAGGAAACTATATGCATTATGTCTTATTTATAGATGAATTCTCAAGAAATATGTAAATTTATTTTGTGAGGAAGAAATCTAAAGTGTTTGCCAAATTTAAAAGTATATTATTCTACTATGCAAAGTAGCCTTTTTGTGATATTTGGATAGGTAACATTAGTGATTTAAGATTATATACTAGACTCTAGTATCACGTAAAAACAACATAGTGTCAAAGCGATTTTGAAGGGCCAGTGAATCAGAGTGTGCATAGTGAAGCAGCTCAAAGGGAGCTAGATTATCTAAAGCATGGAGCAAAGGGTTCAAATGAAGTCATGGAGATATGGTCTCGAATAGATTGGAAATGAGATTAACTGGGAGTTTTGGTGGATTAGTGGAAAACCTGGTGAAAAACAGTTTTTTGTAGTGTAGGTGGTTGATCATGAACTTCCACTGACTTTCCATGGATTTTTGGGAAAGCTCGAGGATTTATTTGACATGGATCATATTTGTTTAATCAAGATTACTTCATGTGATGGAATGGAGATTGGTGGGCTAGTTTCTTCATTAGATCGTGATGTTTCATAACTGAGAGTGGAGTGTCTGCACAGGTGGTGTTTGATCCAGGAGGACGAATATTACTAGGACTGAGTTGGGTTGATGATGGAACATGTTCCACCACAACTTAGACTGGCCTTGTAGGACATGACGTCAGTATTAGATTAAGTCATTGGAGACCGTGTAGACTTAGAGGGAGTCTAGCTTCAGAGGGAGTAGCCCTATGGAAGTGTTGAGGTTTTCAGGTTAAGATGAGATGATGCAAAGGAACTATCCATATTACAAGGTTAATTCTACAGAGTATACTGCAATGATGGATGCCATATGGGCTAGTGGTGTCAGTGATGAAGTTGATGGAGACTTCCTAGTGTTGGAGGTACCTCCCTCGCTAAGAGGAAGTGTAGATATTTGTACCTTGAGAGGTACTCCAAACCCTAAGATAGTGGGTTTTGGAAGAATTGGCACACAAAAGTGACTTGTGGATAAAGAACCCAATAGGATCTTTATCCACAAAGGGATTTCTATTTTTTTTGTTTTCTATTTTTGTGGATTTTTTAATAACATAAATAAATAAAAAGACAAGAAATTGATTTTTTTTTAAAAAGTGGTTGGTTTTTGGCTTTAGGGTTAATGGCTCATCTCCATTGAGGCTTAATGGGGTCAATATGAATGCCCCTCTTAAGTTAGTTATCTAGTGCTTGTGGATTAGGACAAGGGGATGGTACCCTAAGAGGTTAAGTTAATATGTTATCTAATCAAGACAATTTGTGAAACCAAGACCTACTAGAATGGATCTCTCTGAGGAGAAGCATTCAACCACATGGTTAATTATGGAATGGAATAAAATCAAAACCCTTGTTGAGGAAACTCTAGGGTATGACTAAATAAGGTAATTTAATGCTTACCTCACACCAACAAAGGAGAGGTGAGACATTTATCCTAGATGTCTCCCTCCAAGTGACAATGTTTCCCTTAAAATGGATTGACATTGGTAGTCTTCTAGCAATATTGAATTATCACAATATTATCTTAATATTATGAAGAATAACCAAGAAAAAGATACTTAAAATTTTCCACCAAAGATTTGTGGAAATATTGCATTATGGCACAATGATCCCAACAATTACAACAATTTGGGAGGAGAGGGAGCTTTCATATTCATAGATGAGGCTTTTGACAACTATCTTCCTTTAAATCCTTAGTTTATGCTAAGAAGCATTAAGAAGTATTAACCTCTTATCCACAACATACTTGAAGACTAAGTCATTACATTAAAATTCATCATTACATTTTTTCCCCTACCCTATACAAATTGATTGATAGATCAATAAGAGCCTAATGTTCGGTATTGCTAATTGAAGCACACCACAAGATGTATATATATATATATATATATATATATATATATATATATATATATATATATATATATATATATATATATATATATATATATATATATACACACACACACACACACTCATTCTCTTGCACCCACCCTTCTTTCCTTATTTGATCTTACCAATAATGAAATATGTGGTTCTTCTTCTATCAATTTTGTTCTTTTATGTAGATTTTGATACATCATCATTCAATTCAAACTCTATCTTCTTTGGTTTTATCTCCCTTGGAAGGACTTCCTATTTTAAACTATATTTGATTTCTCTAGATACTACATCTCAACTATACACAATCTTCTTAGTTTCTATGTTCCAAATCTTATAACCTTTTAAACCATCTTTATAGCCAATAAAGATACATAGTTTAGACCTAGATTTATTTGGAATGTGTACATAGGCATCATAGCCATTTACCATGAGATGTTTAGGCTTTTTTTACCAAACCATACTACTTTTTTATATAATACTGGAGTCTATTATAAAATCTTACTACCAATCCAAGTATCACAATAAGACTAATTTTCACAGTGGAATAATATATAGTAGTAAATTAACATGTGAACAAATATAGAAAACTTATTTACAATTTTTTACAACCCAACTTCATTATATTAACAAATTGATAATACAATAGTCTAGGGCTCCCATACTACAGATAATGACCCTCATACATCCTGTTATCACTAGGAACTATAGTTCGTGTATATGAGATTGTTCACAAGTTTTTATAAAGTCTTGAGGTCTTGTAAATAGGTTTGTTAGTTTATGTCAATTTCAAAATTTGAAATTCAAGAGTTATGGATGAAAATTCGTGTAAAGGCAAGGTTATTAGTCATCCTCCATCATTGTTAGTTATGTCATGTCATGTCATTGGTACTTGCGCAGTTTCGCAGCGCGGGTATGATGTCTTAGGTACTTGCGCAGTTTCGCAGCGCGGGTGTGATTGGTCAGTTTTGCTGCGAAATAATGTTTGCGTGTTTTCGTAGCGCCCCGTTTATCAGCGATTTCGTAGCGCATTACCTTAAATTTGAACTGCCCGCGCTACGAAATCGCGGTTTCAGGCTTTTTTGCAGCGTTCTTCTCTGAATGTCTAATCCGAGAAGTAGTGAGTCACGAATCCGGTCATGATTGTCTTTTCACACCATTTCTATGTCATGATGAGTCATTACTTTGCCATAAGGTCCGAAATCATATAGTTATGTGTCAGTCTAGAGGACGTTATAGGAGGTGGTCATTCCATAATGAGTTCTTCATATCATATGAATGTTTTTGCTCTATGAAAAGCCTGAGCTTTGTTTTAAACGGACTTCTGCAAGCGAGCCTGCTCTCTACAGCTAAAGATTGTTTTCGTGCTACAAACCACCGTCATTCCCTTGTGTAAAACTACTCAAAGAAGCATGGAAAGAAGGGAACACCGTTCGGGTAAATGTGTGAGAACAGAACCGGAAGGGTTAGATGTAATTCTCAGAGATGAGGAGGTAGCAAAGGCGTTTAGAAGTGCTGGTTGCTGGAGATTTTCTGAAAAATTAAAGGGTGGACATGCAGAAGTGACCAAGGCATTTGCATTGAACTTCACTGGTCTGAATTCGAAGGTGGCCATGTTGGAATTTCCGGTGTCCCCTGCAGTCATTTCTACTGTCACAGAAATCCCGAGGGGTGGCCAAGAGTGGTTCAAGAATTTCAAGTTTGATATGGGTCCGTGTAAGGAGTTCTTAAAGGCACCATATGTAGACGAAGATCTCACTAAAGCTGTCCCAAGGAGCTATCTAAAGGAGAATTATGCTATGCTATTGACATGTATTCAGAAGTACCTGACATGTGAGGGTCGGTACAACAAAGTTTACTCATACCATTTCAAGCTGCTGCTACACTTCACTGGTAAGAGTTCAATAGACATACCTTTTTACTTGTTCAGGAGTATTAGCAAGATGTGTGATAAGATTCAGCTTAAGAAGGAAGCTTATGAAACATCTCTTTTTCATCATGGTCTGGTTAAATTACTTGTGTTGGATAGCCTACATAAAATTGGTAAAGACTGGGATTCATTTGTGTTCATGGCCGGTTTCCCAAGTAAAACGGGCCTCACTCCATTACCTGTAAGAGAAAGAGAAGATAGGAGTGAGGAAACTACTTTGGCTGAGATTAGGAAGGAAATAACAGACCATAAGAAGCCCAAAGCTAAAACAAAGAAACCAGAGAGGTCTGTAACAGTCAAAGAAACACCTGAAGCATCAATGAAGAAAAATCCTAAGCCAGCAGTTAAAGAAGCACCTGAAGCATCAGTAGATAAAACTTCAAAATCATCTAGAGTATCTGAAAAGGAATCCTCTAAGTCATCTCCTAAGGAAACATCAGTCATCAAAACAGAAGACTCATAAAAGAAAAGATGAAATCAAATCCAGTGAAGTTGAAAGGGTTTCAAGGGTGAGAACTAGAGGCCAGCTAAGCAAAGAAAAAGGAAAGTCAGCCCCTGTGGAAGAGAGTCCTATTTCTAAGGGTAGTCTAAATGACTTACTGGAAGCCATTGAATTAGAGCAAGATCATCCAATTCAAAGTGAACCACTTGAAATTGAGCAAGATCAATTGGTATCACCAATGCATATTGATCTAACACAATCCTCACCTGAAAGTTCTAAGAAGTCAAAGGCTTCTAAAAGGCTAAAGTTTGAAGAACCAAGTGAAGAGTATGCCTTTAAACCACACAGACCAATGACTAGAAGGCAAATGAAAGAAGTGGAAAAGGCTCAAAAAGAGAAAGTACCTTCAGAGATGCCTAGGACAGAGGCACTTGAAATATTCTCTGAAATAGTCCAAGCAGCTAAAAACAAGAACAAGGACAATAAGGTGGTTATTAGTCAAAGTGGAAATGTGATTGCCATTAAGAAACAAGCTGGAGCAAGTAAGGAAATATCTCAGGTTCAAAATGTTTTTAAAGAAAAGGCAGTAAGATATACTAGCTATAAGAAAGCTGTAATGAAAGGTAAAACAAGTTTGATCAGTCAAGCTAGTTCAGTATCTGATGCCTATATATGGACAGTGCCAGCTCTGAAGCAGGCAAAGATTATGAAACAAATGAATGCAGGTCTAAGAGCAGAGAACAAGAAGTTGAAGGAAGAAGTCATCAGCCTGAAAGAGAAGCTAGACAAGCTAGCTAAATGATTCAAGGAGGAATGTGTTTTCCAAATTTTGATATATTTTGGCCATCGTCTTTTTAAAGCTTTTTGAGACTTTTTGATGTCTTTACACCTGTATAGAATAACTAAATAAATCACACACTTGAGTTATTGATTTAAGGTTCATGTATTTAATTTTGATGGCCTACAGCAGTTTCGTAGCGCGCTACGAAACTGCTGTAGATGACTGGTTATGTTGAAAACTTGAGTTTGAATGCTGAGGTCAGCAAATATTTAAAGAGATGACTTAATGCCAGCATGAAGGTTATAGAAGATCAGTCAGACATTTAAAAAAGGATGCCAGGTGTAAATATCCGAAGAAAAGGTGAAGTTTTGTCTTTAGTTGAAAGATTCACTTTATGTCCGAGTTTTTAAGGTTATGATAGAGCTGCTGAGGTGTTAAGTGATACACTTGTCTAGTTATGGGATGACCAGATCATGAGTTTTCTTCAGTCACACGGGACTATCCAAGGATTAAATGGCTTGAAACTGGATCATTAATACATGAACACCGATGGGAGGCAGCAACCATGAATATAGGCTTCATTTTCTTATTGGTTGATGAATCATTTATGCATCAGGTATCCGGAGCTGTTCATACATTGAATCTGCTTTCAGTTTGGGTTTGGTTATTATTGTAATGCTACAGGTGGCAAGCTCCAAGAACGCAGCAAAGTATACGAGGAGAAAGACTTAAAGTGCCAATATGATGGAGTCCTCTGTTTTCGTAGCACCATATCTCTTGTAATCAATTAGTTTGTTTATGATATAGTTAAGGTCATTAATGTCAAAATTCCGAGCTCCCTTCATGCTTGTTGAGGAGTCTCGTGCAGTAGTGTTTTGATTGGCTATATATAGGAATAACTTCTATGTAAAAAAGGTTGGATACTTTATAGAAAAACAGTGTTGTTTTGGGCCATTGTAAGACCTTTTTTGACAGTAATAGTAAAACAGAGTTATTCTCTTCTCAAGATTCTCGAAGGATTGTCATGTTCAAATGTAGTGATGGTGTTTTATACTTTATGTTCTTTTATAGTCTTGTTGTAATGCAATCACTCAGAATTCATAATTATATGCTCTGACTTCCTGTGTATTCAGCAAGCTATGTTTTGGTGGAGTATGTTTGACATGTAATGCTAAGAGCCTTGATTTCCATGAGATCACTGTGTTTTCCTTGTTTACTTAATATTATAGACTCCATAGCCCAATGAGAGCCAGTTTGATGTGTTTCCAACCAGTTATGATTTCATAAGTGAATAAAGAGTTAGCCATCTAGTGTTTGAAGGATTTTATCAAGAGTTTTTGAGAGAGCCCTCTCTGATCAAAGAGGCTAATCTTTGGTCTAAAGATAGGTTGAAATAGTTACATGAAATCTTGCTTGGTTGCAGCCCTCAGTAGTGATTTTGTGATAACACATCCTTTGATACAAGATAACAACAACTAGGGCTTACTTTGAGTCTTTTGAAAACCAATCTACCCTTACAAATTACTTTGAATGTCTAGATGTTGTAGAGCTCCTCACAATTGCATTTTTCATACCTTGTACACATTTGCCTTATCTTTCAGTTCCAGATTTGCAACAACTCTAATATGCCTCTATTAATGAACCAACCCCATTAGGTCACTAAAATTGTCTCCAAATACTCTCTAGTTGATTGTTAGTCCTTCAAGGCATTAACACGTTAAGATTCTTGTAGATTTGTTCACAACTCTCAACCCCCCACTGCTACTCCTCATCTCTTTTAGGACCTTCTTCCCACTAGTGCATTCCTATGTTTCCCAATGAAGACACACTTAGGGCTGGAGGGCTTCCCATTATCACTATCAAATGTCCTTCTCCAATAATGAACTTAGGGTATGGAGGACTACCAAATTTCTGTTGTAGATGTCCTTCTCACAAGACAAGTCTAGGCCTACAAACTGTTCCTAGTTGATCATACCTGTGAGATCTTATTTTTCCACTTCTAACAATCCCTTAATCATTTAGGAGACTTGCTCTGTAGGGCTTGAATAAATCCCCTACAACCCTCCACAAGTTTATTTTTAGGTTGATCCAACTTTGCCTCTTCTAGAAGCCACCTTAGTCAATTAAGGTGCTACTCTAGGCCACACTTGGTCCACTCTCATGCTTCCCTTCAATAGTCCATGAGTTTCTAATACAAATGTCCAATCTAGATCCTATCCTCTACCAACAAATCACCCTTGAAAACATCATCAATACATACCTTAGGGTTGGATTCTCTATGTTGTATCCTTTAGTTAGTGCTTCTAATAGCCTATTAGCCCTTTCCAAAATGCTCCAACAACCTCCTCTATTGTGGCCTTTCTCCCTTACGCTATTTCTCCCATACGCTGGTATCTAAGCAAGTTTCCAGCTGTTGTTTAAGCCTTTTGGACACCTTCCAATGGACGTACAAAGCTTCAGCCCTCCTATCCAACTATTGTAAAAGAATGTGACTCCTTTTAGAGATATTACCACACATAAATATTTCACCAATCTACCCATAATTACCTTGGCCTACATATAGAGTATCCTGGCACCTAAAAATAGGAAATGTGCCACAAAAACTATGCACAAATAGAACTAGACTCGTCCCTCAATTCTTGGCCTCCTCCACAGATCAAACTCGACCATCAACAATCACTAGAAATCATCCATAAACCCTCTAATCTTTGATGACGTATGCTCCTTTTATATGCGACCCAAAAAAAATGTGCTCCTTGTGATATTTTTGCACTTAGATGTGTTGAAATTCCATCAACTTAACTCTTATTTATACAAAAACATGTGCTCCCAATGAACTATCAAGAGGGCTAATCTAGCCCTAGTCGACCTTCTCTCCTTCACAATTAACCCACAACCACATATAAAAATTCACAACTCCATTTTGGTACATCCTTTTTAAGTGCTTGAAATGGCCCCTAGCTCCTGTAGAGATGCCCCTTCACCTACCTATGTCAAACCATGGTTTCTCTTGGTGGTTTCACACCCACGAGATTGGGTACAAAGCCCACATACTTGGGTTCTTTATCCACAAGTCACTTTTGTGTGCCAATTCTTCCAAAACCCACTATCCTAGTGTTTGGAGTACCTCTCAAGGTACAAATAGCAACACTTCCTCTTAGCGAGGGAGGTACCTCCAACACTAGGAAGTCTCCATCAACTTCATCACTAACACCACTAGCCCATATGGCATCCATCACTATAGCATACTCTGTAGAATTAACTTTGTAATATTTATAGTTCCTTTGCATCATCTCATCTTAACTTGAAGACCTCAACGCTTCCATAAGGCTACTCCCTCTGAAGCTAGACTCCCTTTGAGTCTACATGATCTCCAGTGACTTAATCTACTACTGACCTCATGTCCTACAAGGCCAGTCTAAGTTGCGGTGGAACATGTTCCATCATCAACCAAACTCAGTCCTACTAGCACTCGTCCTCCTAGATCAAACACCACCTGTGCACACCCTCCACTCTCAGATATGAAACATCATGATCTAATTAAGAAACTAGTCTGCCAATCTCCATTCCATCACATGAAGAAATCTCAATCAAACCTATATAATCCATGTCAAATAAATCCTCAAGATTTCCAAAAAATCCATGGAAAGTCAGAGGAAGTTCATGATCAACCACCTACCCTACAAAAAATTGTTTTTCACTAGGTTTTCCACTAATCCACCAAAACTTCCGGTCAATCTCACTTCCAATATATTCAAGACCACATCTTTGTAACTTCATTTAAACCCTTTGCTCCATGCTTTAGATAATCTAGCTCCCTTTGATTTGCTTCACTATGCACACTATGATTCACTAGCCCTTCAAAGTCACCATGATACTATGTTGTTTTTATGTGATACTAGAGTCTATGATAGAATCTTAAATCACTGATGTTACCAATCCAAGTATCACAACAAGGCTACTTTGCATAGTAGAATAATATACTTTTAAATTTGTCAAACACTTTAGGTTTCTTCCTCACAATATAAATTTACGTATTTCTTGAGATGTCATCTGTAAATGAGACATAATGCATATGGTTTCCTAGTGATTGAACCAACACATTTCCTAACACATCATTATGCACCCACTACAATATTTCTTTTTTCGCCATACTGCTAGAAGATAATGTTACCTAATTATATTTCTTGTATAGGAAATGCTCATATAAATCAAAATATAGAGAGTAATTATACATAAATTTTACCATACCTTTACCATGTAGTGCTTGATGGCCCTTCTTTCTGGTATGTCCCAGTTTTTTATTCCATAGTATATTCTTATTTATAAATACTATAGGATTTTTTCCTTCTTCAGTTCCATTATGAGGAACAAATGGATTGTTGCACCCATCACTAATAGTCCTCAATATCTTATATAGAGTTAAAAGCTTAACTCCTCTTGGTAATACCATTGCTCCTTGAACTATTCTATACATTTTCTTTTCAAACATTTATCTACACCTGCATCACTCATCTTGATTATTGAAATCAAATATATGGTCAATACTGTGATGCGTAGAACACCAGAGAGTGTTTTAATCCTTCCATCCATGAGATTCAATGTGAATTTTCCTCATCTTATGGTTTTGATTGTCGATAAATCTCCTAGGAAAATGCCATTTCCATCGTACCTTTCATACACACAAACCACTCCTTGTGACAGGATTCAATTGAGTTAACCAACCATGCCTCAAGACATACATGTGTGCATGAAAAAGGAAAGTACACATCCCCTACTTCATCTAAAGGTTTTTTCTTCTATAGAAGGAGTATTATAAGAACATTTTCTTAATGTCTTCTTTTTTGCATCTCTAACATACCTTTACAAATTTTCATGGAGATTATATCTTCCTCTATATTTAGATCTCTTACTTGAGGAATTATTTTTGTTTCTATACTAATAAATCCCTACCAAATACTTAAGAAAAATTCATTAGAAAATATACCAAAAAAATGAAAAATAAAATAATGATTATTAATTCTTTTTTTGTTGGCTTAATCCAACTGGACTTTGAGCCTTTAATCTAATAATTTATATAATACTTTTGAATAGAATGATCACTAATAAGCTACACTATAAAGTAGTTAAATTATGCCAATATTTTATATTTAAATATAATTATATAAATTATTCAGAAATATTAAATGATCACATCTATATG
The DNA here is from genome assembly GCA_031772625.1 of Pinus tabuliformis. Lineage (NCBI taxonomy): Eukaryota > Viridiplantae > Streptophyta > Pinopsida > Pinales > Pinaceae > Pinus > Pinus tabuliformis. The sequence goes on from CM062818.1 coordinate 1,312,877,673, forward strand.
ATAACTAGGTTGTTTAATAGATATCCTTCATTATAATAGATTGATTTTTTTAAAATAATATTTTAACATAGTTTTAATAAATTTAAGAATATTTTTAACTAAAAATTTTTAATAATTAGATTTATTTATTAATTATATTTTATGATAGTTTAAGAAATATTTAATAAAATTTTATTAAAAATTAAAAATTAATTTAAAAGTAAACAAAAAAAATGTCGATGGGTTTTGGACAAATGGTGATGACTGTGTTTTTAAGTTACTCCTAGATGTTGAAGACAATGATTCAATTCCCCACTCTATTTGAATGTTATTATTGGATATGACCATGATATAGCCTCACCACTACCAAACTTTCAAAAAAGAATTAAACAATATAATACAATTTTTTTTTATTTATTTTTAATATAATACAAGCCTTCAAGAAGAAATTTCCCATGTTGAATATGACATTTCACATGAGAAAAAATGCATTACTAACTCTACAGTGCTTGCCAAAGTAGCAAGACAAGTTCCAAACATAGGCCACCCTTGGGGGCACCTCAATCATTATAGTTGTTCTTTACTAACACCTCATGTTGTTGTTCAACTATGTGTTGGTGGATAGGAACACTTCAAGAGAAGAGATGCCTATTTAATTGAATAAATTATAGGTGTTAGTGCACTTGATGGACCAAAGACTAGAGAAAATTGAAGGTTTCCTTGACTTTCCCCCTACTCTAGATTGTTCTCCAAGAGATAATGGGGATCCTATCCATGTGGAAGCCCCAAGCTCTAGAAAGTATTGAATGTTAACTATGTTCTATGGTTATTTACTATCAAGTCCTAGTTACTTTGTTTTTTTGCTTGAGTATAACCCTAGAGGCCACTTATTTCAAACAAAGTTGTTGGTTTTTTGGTACACTATTACTAAAAATTTTGTGTGGCTCTTAAAGAAAAATAACTTTTATGCTTCCCCTAGTTTCCCTAGTGGAAGACCAAGACACATTTCAATTTATTATAGTTATTAGAAATAATGAAAAAGATTGTACTTAGAAAAAAATAATTACAAATAACAAATAAATCACAAATAAGAAATAAATTACAATATATTTTATTATGAGCTACATGTGTAATTCTTTGGGTGTTCAACCTTTAGTTAACATGTATCCATTTTATTGCACTGAGACACACATTCAATAGGCTAGTATGAGGAATATATATAGTTTCTTTTGTGCTCAACCTTGAGATACATCAGTACCTCAACCATAAATATTTCTAGATTTGAACTCCTCTCCACAATTTTTATTTCCTTTATAGTATTTCTAGTTTATCTCACTAGCATTGGGTTTTAGTTAAACTTGAGTTTGTATGTATATAGGGTTCAAATTTGAACTCATCGTTACCCTCTAAGAACCCTTTAGCCTCTCATAGAGGGGTATGCAATTTTTCCCATATAAATGAAATTAAAATAAAAAGTTGCTTATCAAATTTGCAAAGAAAACCATTTCTAATTTTTTTCCAATTGAATGATAAAATTTACTTTATACTATGTTTTATGTGTTAAAAAATGAATTCTAACAAATTTTCTCCATATTTTGATAATTTATTACAGTTGTGTCTTAGTAATGGGAATTGAAGATCAAAACTTTGGTTGTGGTGAAATCTTTTTTTATTCGTAGATAAAAACAATTTCATTTCCAATCAACACCCTATGCTCGTGTTTGGATTTAAAAATGTAAATTGTCTTACGTCCTACTCTTACATTGCATTTACTACTTTCTTAGCTTTCTTGCATTATTTACTACTTTCTTAGCTTTCTTGCATTTATGAATATCACTAGCATGTTTTGTTTATGCCTATTTATTTTGAAGATATGAGAACAAACACTTGAGATTAAAATTGATTAAATCGAGCTATGATTCCTTATTATCCCATTTTCAATGTTCATTCATTTTTGTTGATTAGAAATAATGTGAGTTATATGTTCTTTTGCAACTGGTGTCATGCATAGGAATGCACATGTGCACTAATCATTGATTTCATAATTGTTATGGAAAAATATTCTTGTAAGTTATATTTATTTTATGGAAAATTTTGTTGTTGTTGGTTTGGTTTTAAATAGTTTTTTTTCTTTATTGGAGATTACAATGATATCTATAAAATAATATCCCAGAGGGCTTTGGATGACGGTGAATGGGTGCACTATTAAGGCACTCCTTGTGATAGGTCACTAGTTCAAATCCCTCGTGGGTGCTTACCTACCAAAAAAAAGATATCTATAAAATAATACTATATCTTTATTTTTATCCTTTTAAAGTCATTGCAATTATGTGAACAATTGAGTCTTGTAAAGAAGAAAATAATTTCATTGTATTGAGGAATGATATCCATATTAGATGAAAAGGTAAATGATCACAACTTAACACAATACAAATTGTGATGTGTGAGATATACATAAAATTTTAAAATATTTTCAATTTCTAGATAAAAATAATAATTTATTTTAATTTGTGAATATTAAAAAGCCAAAATGTAATTAATCATTTAATTTGAAATGTGAACTTTCCCTTCAAATTTAATGCCTATAAAATTCCTCAACTTTAAAAACCCAATCTAGCAAATGTTAAGGGATTGAGGCAATGGTGGCCTTTGCATCGAATATTTGCTTGACTATTGTAACTCTAATTATTTTCATTGTCTCACAACATATTTTTGTTGGGTTATACATTATAGAGGAGAGAGACTCTACACAAGCTAAGACGTTTGAGGATAACCAAGAACCCATAACATAAAGGGGATTGGTAATATTTATCTTTTCTCTTCACTGGTGTTATTATTAAATTATTCTTTACATATGTGGTTTCCATTGGATAATTGGAGTTATTACTCTTTCTTTTGTTTAACTTTGATCATAGCATAGATCAGAATTTTGGAAAGTTTTGTTTCTATTAATAGCTACAGATCTACAATGTTTAGCAACTATTTCCATTGTTGAGATTGTTTGTCATTCAAAATCTTAAGTGGGTTCTTTTCGTACATCATTGAGAAGAAAACATTACAACAAACCTTGCACTAGTTTCTACAACAATTAGAACTAGTTTAACTGAATACAACTTAGTATAATTTAATTAGATTGCTACAAATTAACAGTCAATCATGCTTAACTGAACTCAAGATCATCCAACTCGAATTAACATAAATACATAAATTTATAAATTTATTAATACAACTACATGAAGTTGGCATCTCTCTCTTTTTGACTAGTTCTCTAAATACGAAAACATATTCGATCAAGTGTAATGTTTAAGTGTGTTTACTTTGGAATATCTTTTCTAGAATATTGATTTACTTATTAATAATTATTAGGCTAATGGTATGGATTTATCATGGAATATTTTCAATAATTGTTAAGAGATATGGTTGAGATTTATGTCAAAAGAAGTTATGCCTTTTTGGCCTTTTTAATTAAATTAAAAAGAATATAATGTCTACAATTGTAATTGAACTCTCATTTCTTATTATTATAGCTACCACAGACATGGAGTTAGGCATTCCATTTTTTTTGACCTGTATTACTTTGGTTTTGACAAAAAAAAATTGGAGCTTCTCCATAGTTTAACATACTATGGATTGAATTTTATTAATATTTAAAATTATTGGTTTACATCTTACTTTGTAATGATTGTTAATGTAGTTTTTGGACAACACAGTGCCACTTTGGTTTTGAAAAAAAAAAATTGGAGCTTCTCCGTAGTTTAACATACTATGGATTGAATTTTATTAATATTTAAAATTATTGGTTTACATCTTACTCTGTAATGATTGTTAATGTAGTTTTTGGACAACATAGTGCTACAATGTCATGCTGCCATAATTTTTGGATGCAATTGCAATATTTATGCCATGATTTTAGATACTTTTAATATTTCTCATTGTTAAGCTTTATAGGAAACCACCAAAAATTAAAATCTTTTGAAAATAACTCATATAAATAACATATTTACCATTAATAGCTCATATAAATAAAGTTGTTACTGCTACTATTATTTATGTTTTCTTCAATGCTTTAGACATAAAAATGTAAATATGAAAACTTAATTAAATAATTTTCCTTAATATCAATAAAAACCATTAAAATTTTATTAATAATAAATTAAAATGGTTATCAATTCAAATAACTAATATCTAACTATAAAAAAAAAAAAAAAAAAACTCTATTTTTTGTAATTTATATTTTTTAAAGTAATATATTCAGCCTATCTTTACAATATATCTCCGATGAACAACTTTCTGAAAAAAATATTATCACTACAATAAGACATTATTACTGTTGTTCACCATTATTTATGTTTTCTTCAACACTTTAGACACAAAAATGTAAATGTGCAAATTTAATTATATAATTTTACTTAATATCAATAAAACCATTAAAAAATTATCAATAATAAATTAAAATGGTTATTCATTCAAATAACAAATATCTAACTAAATAAAGCAACTCTACTTTTGTAATTTATATTTTTTTTAAGTAATATATTCAGCCTATCCTTACTATATATTTGGCAAGAACAACTTTGTTAACAAAAATATTATCACTACAATAAGACATTATAATTGTTGTTCACCATTATTTATGTTTTCTTCAACACTTTAGACATAAAAATGTAAATATGCAAACTTAATTATATAATTTTACTTAATATTAATAAAAACCATTAAAAATTTATCAATAATAAATTAATATGGTTATCAATTCAAATAACAAATATCTAACTAAATAAAACAACCCTATTTTTGTAATTTATATTTTTTTAAAGCAATATATTCAACTTATCTTTACAATATATCTAGCAAGAACAACTTTCTTAACAAAAATATTATCACTTTACATTATTATTGATGTTCACCATTATTTATGTTTTCTTCAAAGCTTTAAACATAAAATAGTAAATGTGGAAACTTAATTATATAATTTTACTCAATATCAATAAAAATCATTAAAAAATTAGTATAATAAATTAAAATGGTTATCAATTCAAATAACAAATATCTAACTAAATAAAACAACTCTATTTTTGTAATTTATATTTTTTTAAAGTAATATATTGAGCATATTTTTACAATATATATGGCAAGAACAACTTTCTTAACAAAAATATTATCACTACAATATGACATTATTATTGTCGTTAGGTAGGATTAGATTCTCCACCTAAATTAACTAAATTCTAAACCTTAACATTAACTTGAATTCAATATTTTTACTTTAATTTAATTCTATTTAGATTCAGTTATAAGTAGCACATTTTATTATTATGTTGTTATTGTTTCATATTCTCTTATTATATATATATATATATGATGATGATGATTAACGTCCGCTGAGACCAAATAATGGTCTATCCGACCTAAAGAAACAAATTATCTATTTTGATTTAAGATTTTATTCCTATGCTCAAAAAGCTTGGAGAGAAGCCTCCCGAGCTCACTATAATTTTGACATTGTAAAAGGCTAGGAAGGTCAGTATTGTAACAAAGATTGTGAAACTGAGATCTAATGTGGTTATACGCAGGGCATTCTAAGAGGAAGTGGTTTTCATCATCGATGTTCCTATTCTCACATATATGGCAAATCCTTTCCGTCCATGGCGTTTTAGGAACTGCCCAACGACCTGTTTCACTATGGAGCTCATGAGAATTCGTTCTAATATTTGCTATATTAATTTTCTTCTTTGAGCTAGTTAAAATAGAGAGATACTTTTGATCTTCTAGGGTGGGGTTGATGACTTTCTTATAATAACTTAATTTTGTTTTAGCCGCTAAGTCTTTCTCACACCACATTTTTTCTTTGAACTTAGAAGTAACAATATCTTTAATGTTATTTATGTTTTGCAATGCATCATTTTCGTTGATCTCCCAATAGTTTAACCAGGCCCTTGTGTCTTTATGCCACCCTCGATTGAGCCTTAGGTGGTTTTGGCTAGAATTTAAAGCTAGCTTAGGAAGTCTATGATCGTCTATGTTACTGATTTTGTGCTTGTACAACAGAAACCTAAGCATAGCTACGCTCTCAATAGGGGAAAGACCTGCTTCTATAAGGAGAATAGGATAGGGTGTATTACTTTTAATTTTCAGGTTATAAGTTATAAAAAGCTTCTGGATTTGCTCAATCTTTCTCCATGATTCTCTGGAGATGCTGCAACCCCATACCTCACAGCCATATAAGATAACAGGAGTGACTAAAGTTTCAAAGAGGAACTTCTTTTTATCCCACATTACAAGGTTTGCTATTTTACAATTATTTTCAAGACCAAAGTAAGCTTTCCACCCCCCATTAATCCTTTTCTCAATGCTATGGTTCCAGTTGAGCTTGTGATGAATATCAATTCCTAGGTACTTGTAAGAATACACTTCCTCCAAGTTATTATTGTCATACATAAAATTAGCATAAGTGTCCTTCTTGGATTTGATAATCATAACTTTTGTTTTGTCAGTGTTAACAGTCACACCCATGGTAGAGCAGAAATCCTTAAGAAGTCTGAGTTGCTTATTAAGATCAGATGGGCACCTTGCCAAAAGAACAATATCGTCAGCATAAAGAAGAAGGATGACGACTATCCCAGCTAAGATCGTGCCATCATATATATATGCACACTTAACTTATATATTATTTTTTATTTTTATTTATAATAATAATAATAATATATATATATATATATATATATATATATATATATATATATATATATATATATATATATATATATATATATATTGGGCAATGATATTTTATGACATAAGTTTTGATACTTATTATGAATTGATTTGATATGTATTAATATTTATTGATTATTTAATTAATATAATTATATTAATTTGTATGTATGTATGCAATATCAACAAGTCTAATATGTAATATTGCTATAATGAAAGCATAGTGGTATGTATATATAAATATTTGCATAGTTTTTTATATAGTTTATAGTTGATTAAAATTCATATTAAGTCCAAATTGATATGCAATGAATGAATTTTATTAAAATTATAGAAATATAAAAAGTTTATAGTTATTAATATTTTATTAAGTGAGGGTTTTAACATATTTTGAAAACTCTCAGATATTTTGAAATTGCTTTGCAACTTGAAAATAAATGTAATTAGGAATCCTTTTAAAATTAGAAAATTTGAAATGAGAAGGCAATAAATTGATATAAAAAGAAAGCAAAAAAACTTATGACTAATGAAAAAGCCAAACAAAATTCATTTTTTAGCTGAAATTTCTAATTTTATCAATATTTTTTTCTAATCTTATAAATAATTCTTTTGCATAAAAATAGTAAGAACTATCCACATGATATTTTGTTATAAATAATTATTTTAAAGATAATTTTTATATCTCATGTTTCTATTTAAAACACAAAAATAATTTTCAACCAAAAAAAATATATATAGATATATTATATTTAAAAAATTAAAAATTAATTTTTAATTTTCAAAATATTTTTAAAACTTTCTAAATTTCATTAAATTTATTTAAAAATTTCAAAACTAATTAAAAATCAAAATTTTTGACCTAACGATAAAAGTAAAGGTTATGCAAGTCACTCATATTTGCCAAATATATATATATATATATATATATATATCAGCATAAAAAATTTCTTTCAATTTCTTTCAATATTTTTCACGAGAATAAACCGTCAACCATTATGATGATGCAGGAACGCTTGTGACCATGCAACGAATTGCGACTCTTTCCCGCGAATGGTCAGTCAACAACGGACGTTGCGCTTATGCAAGGCAAGGAATTACCACACTTATCCGCGACAATGAATACTAAATCAACCAGTGACGTTGTGCTCAGCCAAGAAATTTTCACACTTATTCACAAAAACAATCCATCCCGCGCCCGGTAATGGACAATGAAAGCGTCCCAGGGGTTTTCGAGGGTGCTGAATCCAAATATGCAGTTAAAAAACCATTTTAACTGCAACAAATCAAGATTTAACCTCAATTTCTTCCCCCGGATTCCGTCACTGGAATCTCCAAAAAGTCGCATTATAGACAACTCCTAAATGAAATAGTCTATAACGCGACTTTTTGAAAGCCTTTCTGGCGGGTTTTTCCGGTCGAAATCCGGCAGGAATTTATTGGAATCGCAAGTTTGATAGCTAGTTTCTGCACAATGAAAGCGTCCTAGGGGTTTTCAAGGGTGCTGAATCCAAATATGCAGTTAAAAAACCATTTTAACTGCAACAAATCAAGATTTAACCTCAATTTCTTCCCCGGATTCCGTCACCGGAATCTCCAAAAAGTCGCATTATAGACAACTCCTAAATGAAATAGTCTATAACGCGACTTTTTGAAAGCCTTTCTGGCGGGTTTTTCCGGTCGAAATCCGGCAAGAATTTATTGGAATCGCAAGTTTGATAGCTAGTTTCTGCACAATGAAAGCATCCCAAGGGTTTTCGAGGGTGATGAATCCAAATATGCAGTTAAAAAACCATTTTAACTGCAACAAATCAAGATTTAACCTCAATTTCTTCCCCCGGATTCCGTCACCGGAATCTCCAAAAAGTCGCATTATAGACAACTCCTAAATGAAATAGTCTATAACGCGACTTTTTGAAAGCCTTTCTGGCGGGTTTTTCCGGTCGAAATCCGGCAGGAATTTATTGGAATCGCAAGTTTGATAGCTAGTTTCTGCACAATGAAAGCGTCCCAGGGGTTTTCGAGGGCTCTGAATCCAAATATGCAGTTAAAAAACCATTTTAACTGCAACAAATCAAGATTTAACCTTAATTTCTTCCCCGGATTCCGTCACCAGAATCTCCAAAAAGTCGCATTATAGACAACTCCTAAATGAAATAGTCTATAACGCGACTTTTTGAAAGCCTTTCTGGCAGGTTTTTCCGGTCGAAATCCGACAGGAATTTATTGGAATCGCAAGTTTGATAGCTAGTTTCTGCACAATGAAAGCGTCCCAGGGGTTTTCGAGGGTGCTGAATCCAAATATGCAGTTAAAAAACCATTTTAACTGCAACAAATCAAGATTTAACCTCAATTTCTTCCCCCGGATTCCGTCACCGGAATCTCCAAAAAGTCGCATTATAGACAACTCCTAAATGAAATAGTCTATAACGCGACTTTTTGAAAGCCTTTCTGGCGGGTTTTTCCGATCGAAATCCGGCAGGAATTTATTGGAACCGCAAGTTTGATAGCTAGTTTCTGCACAATGAAAGCATCCCAGGGGTTTTCGAGGGTGCTGAATCCAAATATGCAGTTAAAAAACTATTTTAACTGCAACAAATCAAGATTTAACCTCAATTTCTTCCCCCGGATTCCGTCACCGGAATCTCCAAAAAGTCGCATTATAGACAACTCCTAAATGAAATAGTCTATAACGCGACTTTTTGAAAGCCTTTCTGGCGGGTTTTTCTGGTCGAAATCCGGCAGGAATTTATTGGGATCGCAAGTTTGATAGCTAGTTTCTGCACAATGAAAGCGTCCCAGGGGTTTTCGAGGGTGCTGAATCCAAATATGCAGTTAAAAAACCATTTTAACTGCAACAAATCAAGATTTAACCTCAATTTCTTCCCCCATATTCTGTCACCGGAATCTCCAAAAAGTCGCATTATAGACAACTCCTAAATGAAATAGTCTATAACGCGACTTTTTGAAAGCCTTTCTGGTGGGTTTTTCCGGTCGAAATCCGGCAGGAATTTATTAGAATCGCAAGTTTGATAGCTAGTTTCTGCACAATGAAAGCATCCCAGGGGTTTTCGAGGGTGCTGAATCCAAATATGCAGTTAAAAAACCATTTTAACTACAACAAATCAAGATTTAACCTCAATTTCTTCCCCCAGATTCCGTCACCGGAATCTCCAAAAAGTCGCATTATAGACAACTCCTAAATGAAATAGTCTATAACGCGACTTTTTGAAAGCCTTTCTGGCGGGTTTTTCCGGTCGAAATCCAGCAGGAATTTATTGGAATCGCAAGTTTGATAGCTAGTTTCTGCACAATGAAAGCGTCCCAGGGGTTTTCGAGGGTGATGAATCCAAATATGCAGTTAAAAAACCATTTTAACTGCAACAAATCAAGATTTAACCTCAATTTCTTCCCCGAATTCCGTCACCGGAATCTCCATAAAGTCGCATTATAGACAACTCCATTTTAAATAGTGAAAACTAATTATTTTGAAAAACAATTTATTACTAAATTTTAATTAAAATATATATATATATATATATATATATATATATATATATATATATATATATATATATAACGGTGAACAGTTTTTTATTATTTCCATACATTTTTAAATAAATTTTATTTAAAATTTTGTATAATTTAACTACTTTAAATAATATTGATATGATTAATGATGTGTATTCAAAAATATCTAAATTAGTTCTACGAGTTATCTTTATGTACATATTCTCATACGGAAACCCCTAAAGCCATTATGGGAAAAAATAAGAAAAAGACAAATATCTTTATTTTATGGGGAGCTAAATAATACTAAAAATGTGTCCTTATCACTTTAGAAAAATTATGCTATCCTAACCACCTCGGTGGTTTGGGACTTAGAGACCCTAAAATCCTCAATTAACCACTAGGAGCGAAAACTTGCTGGTGGTGGTTTAAAAACCCATCAGCTTTATGGAGTAATGTATGGAAGAAAAAATACATGGCAAGAACAAATGATAGTTTGATAATTTGGATAGGGGGGTGGAATTAAGGGATTTCATCTATAGAATTCGTCGTGGAAATCAAAACATAAACTTATTCCTCTTTTGGGAGGATTTTTAGTAGCAAAGGGCCCAAATTGGAAAAAGGAGAGGTAAATGAGTTAAAAACTTGTTTGATATTGTAAGGTATAGTACTAGTCTACTAGTATTGGGCGCAACCTCAATCTCAACAACAATGGAGGCAGTGGCAGAAGTGCACGCATTGGCCAGTGCACATAAGATGAGAAACACAAATAGTCATCACACATGAAACATAAAGTAGAAGAATTAAAATGGGAAAGATATCCTTCGATAGGGAAAATGTCCTAAAGGATATTTTAGCGTAAAGGAGCCTTGTAGATTAATAGTCAGCATAGAAGGAAACCCTAGTAAAACTAAATGGAAAAGGCTATGGGACTCCAAATTCTAGCCAAAGGTGACCCTCTTCCTCTAAATTTCATGCAAAACAAAATCTTAACTTGGGAAAATCTTCAAAAATGGGTTTTCAAAGTCTATCTAGATGTAGCCTCTGCTGGGAAAACATAGAAACCACTGAGCATCTACTTAACAATTATAGATTTGCATTAGAAATATGGGATCACTTGGCCATAATTTTTAGACAATCAGAATTGGAACGAAACCAATATTCATTCAACACTTGATGAATGGAATTTTGGACCTTTTAAAAGTACTATAGTGAACTGAACATGGAAATTTTCCCGAGATATATAACATGGGAATTATGGAAGGAAAGGAATAGAAGAATATTCAAATATTAGTCATTAAATGTGGACACTATTAGAGCTCCATAATGGGAAGGGTAAGTGAAACAATCCTCATAATCTCAAGTGGTCTACACATTATTGGGAATGTAATTCCAAGGAATCACACATTCTCACACTTTTCGGGCTCAACCAATATTTTACAAATTTTCAAGCAACACAACCCTAGCCCATTCCCTGAAATCCTAACAAATAGCTACCACCTTTTCCTAGTCTATTAAAGTTAAAATTTGATAGAGCCTCTAGGGGTAATCTTCGCCTTGCTAGTTTCAGAGGAGTATTTAGAAATTATCATGGGTAAATTACTCACATTTATATAGGAATTCTAGGAAATGAAACTAATAACGTGGAAAAACTCTCATCCTTGGAGCAACGCCTAATAATATCCAAGCATCTCAATTATCAAAAATTTATAACATAAGGGGATTATAAAACTATTGTCCTAATGATAAATAAACTACAAAATGGATCTAGCCCCCCAAAATCTCAAAAAAGATGGAGACTAATGGTAGGCTTAACAAGAATCAAAGTCTTAAAGGTAATAGTATCCCTTGTACTATCACATATACGAAGACTAGGAAATAAGTTGGCCAATAAACTAGCTAACAAAGGTCTACAATACAAGTAGATATGTTGGAAAACAAATCTCCATCCTCTTCTTGATGTGCTAAGAACCATGTGCAAAGAAATTGTAGAAATGGACAAAGCTCCCTAGGGTGGGTGCACATCTAGTGAGGCGACCTCCTCGCATTGAGATGAAACCCATCTATTTAATATGGGTGGTAGGCTTCCCATCAAATGTGATATGGATGGCTTAGCATAAAAATATGCTTGTTTGGTATTTTGTTTAGTTTGTGGGAGGGTGTTGTGATGATAGCCTTCATTGCGTGGGAGTCTAGTGAAGGGAAATTTGTTTTGAATTCTAAATGCAAGAGCACTCGAGTATTAATTATTGTGATTAACAAGAAGGAAATAAAATATCATAACACAGGATGGAGTAATGGAAATTGAGGAGGGAGGGTTGAAGCTCTCAGTATAGTTTATTGAGTTCCATGCCACTATTTCTCATGGGCACTCCTAGCCTTTTATAGTCCTACTATTGTCAAATATTATAGGTTTGGAAAAGAGGAAATTAGAAGTCAATCCTATAATAGAATTGTCGTTGCATGCAAGATTGATGATAGTTTGCAATTGGAAAATACTCAATCTAGAGTGCACTACCTCTAGTTCGTTGCAAAAATTAGATAAGGATTCTGATGTTTGCTACAAGTGTAATTTATGTTCTGCACAACCATTTAGTTGTAGACATTTTTCTATCAAAGATTTGCAGGGATTGTGGATTAATCATCTTTTGGATATTTATCCTCTCTCAGGAACTTCTAATTCGAGGAGGTGTTTTTTTATGACTTAATTTGAGCTTTTTCAGCCTCCATTTGACCCCCTACCTCTAATGTTTCTCTTTGTTGGGAGTGCCTTGCTCATTGTTAAGTTGGGTTGAGATAGTGTGGTTTGGATCTATTAGGAGGCATGGATTATAGGAACATTTATTATTATTGTCCCTATAACACTTATCAGACTATGTAAGGGTGGAAACACCTATTTCATTATTATCTTAGCACATGTAACTTTTATTCCCCGCAATAAATATTGATCTTATTTATGCACACCACTTTGGCCATGGTCCTCATTTTTCATGGCAGTCTCAAAATACACAATTATTTCACAATCCAAGAGGCAATTTTTTTCATTATCCAAGGCGAGAAATAGGCCTATTACACTCTTCGTGGAATTACAAATTAACTCCAAGTTAGAGCATCCAAAATTCCCTACTCAAAATTCATTTTCTAATTGATTTTAATCCCTTGGGAGGGGTTCATGGGGGCTTCACTAGGGGAGCAATACCATACCATGTGCATTCATATTGGGGGGTATATATTGAGGAAAGAATGAAATAATATATTGAGCATATATTAGGGGGTAAAGCGTTTTTATATTGGGAGGTTTAAAAAATGGGGATCAAAGTTAGTGAAAAAGTATAAAAGGGTATAGAAAATGTTAATGAAAAAATGGAGATCTACAATATCTAGTGAAAGTAGAGGTTTTTTAAATTGGGAAGGCACATTGGGTTTGTATTGGTAGGGAGTTAAATAATGTGATTTTTAGAGGTATTTTCTAATACATATCCAAATTAGGAGTATTTTTTAGTATGCCATGAATGCATGTGATATGATAGAATTTCATTGAGTGAAGCCCCCGTGGAGGGGTTAACTTCTCCTTGGGGAAGTAATGGGGTTAAATGTGGAAATTTTGTACCTTCTACAAGTGAAAAAATGGTCAAATCAGTTCAATAAAGCATCTATGGAACATTCTCAATCCAAGAAGAAAGGAAAGAAAACCCTAATAAATTAAATGAAGTAAATTCAAATGAAAGCCAAGCAAATTAAAGGAGTTTTCTACTTAATATTTGAATGTTGAGCCTCCTCTACAAAACATCGAGCAAGATAAGGAGAACATTGGATCTTTATTAACCTTGGAAGAAGGAGGATATATATATATATATATATATATATATATATATATATATATATATATATATATACATATGTATATATACATATATGTATATATACATATATGTATATATACATATATGTATATATACATATGTATATATATATATATATGTATATATATATATATATATATATATATATCTTGTGGTGTGCTTAACCTTGGAAGAAGGAGGATATATATATATATATATATATATATATATATATATATATATGTGGTGTGCTTCAATTAGCAATACCGAAACATTAGGCTCTTATTGATCTATCAATCAATTTGTATACGGCAGGGGAAAAAGTGTAATGATGAATTTTAATGTAATGACTTAGCCTTCAAGTATGTTGTGGATAACAAGTTAATACTTCTTAATGCTTCTTAGCATAAACTAAGGATTTAAAGGAATATAGTTGTCAAAAGCCTCATCTATGAATATGAGAGCTTCCTCTCCTCCCAAATTGTTGTAATTGTTGGGATCATTGTGCCATAATGCAATATTTCCACAAATATTTGGTGGAAAATTTTAAGTATCTTTTTCTTGGTTATTCTTCATAATATTAAGATAATATTGTGATAATTCAATATTGCTAGAAGACTATCAATATCAATCCATTTTAAGGGAAACATTGTCATTTGGAGGGAGACATCTAGGATAAATGTCTCACCTCTCCTTTGTTGGTGTGAGGTAAGCATTAAATTACCTTATTTAGTCATACCCTAGAGGTTCCTCAACAAGGGTTTTGATTTTATTCCATTGCATAATTAATCATGTGGTTGAATGCTTCTCCTCGAAGGGATCCATTCTAGTAGGTCTTGGTTTCACAAATTGTAATATGCATAAAGTGCTAGTTTTCCCTTCATTCGTTGCGCCATTCTCTGCTAACCGCTATCTTTCCTTTGTGGTCACACGTCGCAATGATCGAATCATCATATTATAGTTAAATGTCATAACTTCCTGCAAACGGTTCTGCCATCACTCAATCTCCTCATCGGAATCCACTGTGCAGGTGCTCTCGCACTCCCATGAGATTCTTCCATCATCTGTGGACTACACCTGACCTGGGTCTTGCACTGTTATCTGATAGATGCAATCCAGTTCGTCGTCACTTTCCTCGCCGCGCACGGGTTTGGTGTAGCTCTCTCGTTCTGCTGGGTCCAATGGAACTACTACCAGCAATGACTTCTTTTCGAACGTCATTTTCCGCCTCTTTAAATTAATGATCCCTTTCATGTCTGTTGCCCAATCAATTCTGAGCAATGCAGGGTAAGGATTACTATCATCCACAATCTCTATGACTTCAAAATCGGTTTGTGTACTTACGCCTTCAATGTCCACGGTCATTCCTTGCAGTCGGCCCATTGGTAAGATCTTTTGTTGGTTAGCCATTCGTAGCTGAATTGGAGACCATTGTAGTGCAGGCTTGCCCATGTGCTCCCATGTTTGTTTAGGCAACACGTTCGCATCGGAGCCCAAGTTCAGGATGATCTGATCCATTTCATATTCACCGATTTGCGTTGTCAGTCTCATCCCTCGTCTGGTGTGCAGAGCATGTCTTCCTATTTTCCGAACTACATGCGGCTCGCCTGATCGGCGCACCTAGTGATCAGCTCTTGTAGTCCTTCCACGGCTTTACTATTGCGCAGCAGCTTCATGCAGATTTCAAGAAAGGTAGTAATCATGGAGGGGTCCAATCCTGGCTCTGTTTGATCCCTCCTACCTAGAGTGGAGGCTTCCACGAAGCTCCTCTGAGCTTCCTTCGGTGTCTTCGTCCCTTGTTCCTGCTCAGAGTTAGGTTCCTTTGTAGGTGCGTCGCGCCTTTTTCCACCGCCTGCACGCTCTTGTCACGGGTTCCCTCCTATGGTTGTGGCGCTCCTCAGTACCATATTTATACTGGGGTCCTCTTCACGAGGTTCTGATCGCATCATCTGGACAGTCTGGGTTGGAGTAGCTGGTAACACTCCCTTCTCACGCATTTGGGCAATTAACGTTGGACAGTCTACCATTTCATGATCAAACTTCTCACAGTAGGGGCACGAGATCCTGGTTGGGTTAGTGCAGTCACGAGCGTAGTGTCTCGGCCCTCCACAGTTATAACATATAAGCTATCCATGGCCTCGCACGGTCCTGTAACGCGCTAACTAAGGTAGCCTTCTTGATGGTATCATCTGTGATACCCTGAGCGTCCCATACAGACTTTATCACAAGCCAGAACCATCCTGGTTTCTCATTCCCTACACCCTTAAATATTGGTAGCTTAACTGCACCTGCCATCCCGACCTTTGGGGGTGGTGGGGTTGGAGGTGGGGTCAGTGTTGGGGTGGACGGATTTGATGTAGGGGAAGCGGGTGGTGTCGTGGATAGAGGTGGTATCAGTGGGAAACGCTCTCTGATCAACCAGACCGCACTTCCTGGTGAGAACCTCGCAAGCTCCTCCTCGCTTTCTTGTGAAATAGAAGCCAAAGGACTATTCTCTACCCCTCCTGTTCTGCGATAACCTCTTCCATTCCGCGTTACTCCAGACATCAATAAATGCACAAAATCTGTTTTTCACACAACAACATCTTAATCCAAGTATTCAATGATTTGATAAACCTACCCCGAGGTCCTTAAAGAAACCGCCTTTCTGCTTCACTATAGCTCACAGTTGTATCTATTGTGAACTCAGTGATAAATCCTCCTATTACCTGATCCAACCAATGATCGACTACATGCGCTATTTTATCTTCGGTGGCTTCTAGCCTACGCACCAGTTTCAGAGTCCACACAATAGGCTGGTCCAAACTGCACCTTCCCACGCTGTCAGCTAGCCTTGCGATCCACTTGTATAGCTCTACCGGAAATGATGCAAAGAAGATTTCGTGAATGTCTATGAATATATAACGGTCCAGCCAATCTTGCTCTGATACTCGCGGGTTTCTGTTTTCCTGAACTGCAAACTCATGGAGTTTCAGAACCCACCACTCTTCAATCTCTTTCTTTGCAGGGTTCTAGTGTTCCCACATCAGACACCCCTTAGGCAGATCTCGGTCCTGGCAATGGAACCATTTATTGACTTATATGGGCCTGACCCAAGTTCGGAAGAATTATTTAGCCAAGCAAATCTCGCAGCTACCGGCCCTTTCAGCAACAGCCCGTGGAGCGCGGACTGAGGTCTCACCCGAGGTAGCAGGGGAGGGCGCTGGAACCAGGTTTCCATACCCTTGGGATGTCTAGATGTGGTCTAGAGGGTTCGTGCACCATTCTGCAGCCTCGTGCTACTCTGTGTTCATGCAGATCCGGACCCGTAATAACTTTAACCTTCTATTATCGCGTTGTTTACAGATCTAATCTATTTGATGAAGTATTGTAAACCATGTCTACTTAGGAGGGTCTTTAAGAAAACATTTAACAGATTTGACCCGTTCATGCACTCAGAATAAACTCATATTCACATACATCTATAACATAAGCATATGCACATAGATCAAACAATTATATTAATCATTCATACAGTTAGATTCGTGATAACTCAGATTGTAACACGTAATTTACAAAAGAAACTTATCTTTATTTCCATTTTAGCACCAATACATCGAAATACGCTCTGCGCACTCAGCTGCAGGGGTCCGCGCACAGAGCTGCGAAGTCTTCTAGGCCTCTGTGCACACAGCTGCAGAGCCTCTATCCACTACCTAAACCCCTGACTCGGACTTACAGACGCTTTCACACTATTCTTCTCAAGAACCCATTACAATTCAGGTCCAAGATCATATAACAGAACTTAGCTACTTCTACCCATAGAGCCTCACTCTATTTATACCTTTTCCTGGACCGCGATCCACGGGCAGGCCGACTCCATTTACATTTCTCTACATTATTTTTGGGTGGACTACCCTTTGGCTTCAACTTATTACAAATCGTGCTCCGCGCATCCCGCAGAGTCTTTACCCTATCTTTATCCAAAACTTCAGGCTTCATGACCGTTGTGCGGGGCTTCTGCTACCCAAGATCAAGTGACATGGTCTTCATTCTGCAATATCCATAGATGGAAAAGCATACATTTTAAATGGAATTTGACAAAAATTGAAGAGAACAAAACTATGGAGCAGGGGACTTTCTCTTCTCAAAGTTACAAATAACTTAAATAAGATTACATTGGAAACATCAGTAATAAATGGCTCGACTTAAACTCGACTAACTCAAACTGAACTGAGACACTTGGAGGGATGGTTTTGACATCTAACACGTGGTTGGGATTAGATTATCCAACACTCCCCCTTAATTTCAACCACATAAAAATTCAATTAAGATACCCACTAGTCTATGTCTCAGCTAGGTTTACAATTTAAGAATTGAATTCAACTTTTCTTCTTCTCTTTTTCTAGATCCTATAGCCTATAAATTGTTTCAACTTTTTTTCTTTGTTGTATCCTTCAAACCTCTATTTCTTCATTTGTTGGTGCAGATCTTCCATTCTTCCAAGATGTCTAAGAATATCCTGGACTTCTTCAAAAAACAACTTGTATGTGGGTTGTTGCCACATATTACCTTATGTAGTGTTCTTTTCATCATCTATCTTCTGCAACATATAAAAACATATTTCTTTAGGACTCCGATACCTGAAAATTTCATTAATTTTTTCATCATCCAAGCTCTCTTCAAGGTTCATTTCTGCAACTTCTCTGCAGACTTTCTCAAGGCATGGTGTTGCAAGCCATGATTAAAGGAAATTCAACTGTTCTTCGTAATCATTTTGTGTACCTGCACATTGGAAATCAACATTAGAATTAAAAATGTTTGCAGAACCACATTGGTTTTGTTCCTTCTGCTCTGTAATGAGAGCTTCCTTCTGCTCTGTAATGAGAGCTTCCTTCTGTTGCACTTCTAGCTTTGCTTTTTCCTTTGTCTCTATTTTCTCTTTGTGGGCTTCCTTCTTTGCCTCTTCCTTTGTTTCTATCTCTTCAACTTCTTTACTAACCTATTTTGTTGCAAATATGTTGTCTTCCACTTACTCAATTGGGATTTTCTCGCTGAATAGCATCATGTCTATATGATGTTTTTGATGCATCACTTGCAACCATTCATCATTAGCCAACAATTCTTCATCAAATTTTACATTAGCATTGACTGATCCAATGGCAGCTGCCATCAACAAGATCTGTTGTTAGATTCACTAAAATTTCATTACCAAGCTTTGTTGCTGGATTTACCAAATCTTCATCAACAAGATCAGTTGTTGGAATCATCATATTGTCATGAGCAAGTTATGTTAATGGAATCAACATATCTCCATCCACTTGTGATTGTGCATAGTGGGATTCATGAGCATCTATGTGCTCCTTCTCTCTTTCTTCTGTGACTTTTTCAGAGACATCATCCACTCGTGGCTAAGCACAATGGGATTCAACAAACTTTTCATCTGGTTGTAGATCTCCCGCTGTAGATCCACCTTCATCTTCAACTTCAATGCTCCTCCTTGCACCAAAACATCTCTCAAAGGTATTCAAGGCCTCGTTAATTGTCTTGGCTTTTGAAATAAGGGGAAGAACACTGTCATCGACCGATTATTTTATGCATTTCAATGCAAAGACATCATTTTTCCTCTTCACTTCCAGATTTAAAAAAATCTCAAACATCCCCTGCTTTCTAGCCTCTTGGCTTTTCCCATTTGTTTGTGTTGGCTCACTACGACTCAACAAGCAAAACAAACTATAGACATCGCATCTAACTATAATAAAAAATGTCTTTGCTCCTTGGCTTCCACAAACAAACGAGTCTACAAATTGTTGTTGGTTAGCATTGACTAGCGCTGTTGTTTTGTGATGAGTGTCCGGGTTGAGTAAAATTTTTGCTATTGCTAAGAATTGTTGTTGGTGACCAGCGTTGTTGTTTTCGTATGAGAATAATTTCAAATGGTATCCCTTACCTCTGGTTGCTATTTTCTTTGTAACTACATTATGGGTAATATAATCTTCAGAGTTATGTTTGTTTCTTGCTGATACCGTGGTTAACATTCTCGTGCAATGCGTTCTCCACAATCAATTTTATATCCAGCCATTCACCTTTGGACAAGTAAAATGTATAATACTTTTCCAGCTCCAGTAATCATGGCATATATCTCTCCATTGCGCATGAGAGCGTACGGTCTCTATGTGAGCGAAATACCCAGTCGATAGTGGACTGTCGAGGGCAACAAGTTCATTATAGAGGGTGATTCCTTAAAAGTTTAAAATTCTGCTGTACTGAAAATTTTAAAGAATGTTAGCAAAGCGTTTGATCGAATCTCTGAACCAAAAATATTCTTTTGAGCAAAAATGTTGGGGGTAATTTCTTCATCTGGCAGTAGGCTGACTTACGACTGCAGTGATATCAGGCATGTTTCCAACAGTTTGCATTCCCTGTCGCGAAAATTAGAAATCTGAAATCAATGTCAAGACACAGAAGCAGGGCAAGATCGGGATTTGAAGGGTTGAGGGCGCATGGCAAGTGGAAAATACCTGTACGCCCTCTTCACGCGCTTATTCAAATTACCTTTGTAGAATTTAATTTATGTTCTGTTTTAGGATTGTGTTTCTCCAAATCTGACATTGTTAGGTTTTTTTTTAATAACTATGTATTAAGCGAAAATTTTGTTTCGGCTCCTTTCTACTTATTATTTGTGTTTCTCCAAATCTGACATTGTTAGTTTCTTTTTTTTTTTTTTTAATTTAATAACTAAGTATGTATTAAGCGAAAATCTTGTTTCGGCTCCTTTCTACTTATTATAGCTCCTGCATGGCGGGATTACACAACCGATATTCGGTTGACCCATTATTAGTTTAGTTCAATATGAAATATGGTTTCATTTAATAAAATTTAACTTTATAATATATTTTTTTTCAAAAAAAAATTATTGACATTTATTTTTACTTTTATTGGTTGTGAAATTCAGAGTTATTAGCTTTGTTACACATAACAACTCAGGAGAGGTGAGATTTTTTTTTTGTAAGTTTAGGTAGGATCCTTTCATTTTCGAGTTTTTACATGTTCGTTATTCACCCCATTTCCTGGGGAGGTAGCACAAGAATCGAACCCAAGATTTTCAGTGCGGTGAGACTTCATTTCCACGGCCATTGCCACTTGAGCTACCCCATGCGGACCCAAGGGAGAGGTGGGAACTTTGGAATTGTATGGGAAGGTTACCTTTTTAGAGGGAGCTTCAATGGAAACTTGGGAAAGTTCCGGGAGCTTTGAACACTGTTTTTTGGACTTCCTGCGTTCCCTAAGGTTGGGGAATACAAACGCTGTAGAGAAGTATGTTGAACTTCCCACAAAACATGAGCCTATGTTGAAACCTTCACTGGAAGAAAGGCCAAAGACATCTTTAACACCAATATCCTATATAGAGGTTGTAGAGAAGTACGCTGAACTTCCCACAAAACATGACCCTATGTTGAAACCTTAACTAGAAGAAAGACCAAATACATCTTTAACACCAATATCTTTAATTGAGAAACTTGAGCAATCTCTTGATGGGTTAAGGAAGCTTGTGGCATTTCCACGTAAGCTCATGAATATTTTTTTTATTGTTTATGTATATATATCACAAAGGATTGTGTGTGCATATTGTATGTGGGAGTCAATGCTTAAACATTAGAGTTGTTTTTTCTCCTAAGAATAACTAGAAAAACATGTAAAAGAACTGATAATAAGTGTGTGCATATTGTATGTGGCATTTAATGCTTAAACATTAGAGTTGTTTTTCTGGTAAGAATAACTACAAAACATGTCAGAGAAATGATAATGAACTTGACATTTTATATATATAAAAGAGAGAGATCTAGAAAATATATTTTCTATATAAAAAATTATATATTTAAATTGATTTTAATATTTGAGTATTTTCAATCAATATTAATTTTAATTATTATATAAATTATATAATTAAAAACATATTTTTAATTTTTGTATTTATTATGTAATATTACTATTTAGGATTAGCCATTTGCTGTAATAATTAGAGAAACCTCTAACTATTCTTGAAACCCATACCCAAGTTTTTAAGGTTCTCACTTTCCAAAAACTCAACAAAATTTATTAATATTAAATTATCAAGCACTGCATCGTAATTTACTTTAATGACTTGCAGCCTACTATGCTCCTCACTGCAAAACAACATAAATTGACATATCACTAGAAATTGTCCAACTTGGTAATATGTAAAACAACTTCCAACTTGGTAAATAAGAAAAATATGATTAGAAAGACGATATGTAAAACAACTTACATTAGGACAAAACAAACAATTTACAGGGCAAGCAATATTTGCTATGCTATTGGGTATTCAATGCGGTTTAAGAGTACTATGATGGGACCTCAAGTCGGCCAGCAATCGCTTAGCAAATTCACCATGCATGAATGGGCATGTAACTGGATAGCCCTCCGGCCGGGAAAGGACTCCAGCTTCCGCCGGAAAACACTGATGCGACTCGCGAGCTGCAGGACCTGCATTAATGCGATAGTCATTTGAATTTTGAAAACGCCCGCCCAAATTCTAGACATTTTAATTTCAAATTCGGGAATGGTTAATCAGTTTCATCTCATGGCGTATAGCAATGCATCAGGAGCTCAGCTGGCTGTGGTGAAAGGAGGCGAACTCAACGTCTTTCACGATTCGAGCCGTATGCACCACAGTGTCGGGCAACGAGCTAGACCCGAAGGTATTTCACCTGTGAGTGTGTTGTTGAATAGAATGAGCTTTGCAAGGCTACGTGCCGCGCAGAGACCCCGCGGAATCGGCCCTACTAGACGTTTGCCCGAGGCGTCCAGCTTTTGGTTTTTGCCAAGTGTCGGTAAAAGAATTGTTCCAGATCACCAGTGTTAGCAGCTTGGGCAAGTCTGTGATTCTGCGCGGAACTCATCTTTCCACTTCAGAATTCTAAGCTCCTAGCAACGATTGAACTCCCGACCTTTCGATTTGTACCTTTCACTTACAAAGCGAACGCAGTAACACTATGTTATGGATAAAGGCAGTTGTGTTGTACCTTTTCATTTTCTTTGACACTGAGAATGGCAACATCGACAACTGACAACTGCATCATCGTAGAAGCACAAAATGAAAAGCGGGGAATTTTGTAAATATCAAACATGAGGGGATTCTAGCGCAAATGGGTGACATTATTCTTCTGAATTGTCATTACAGTTGTCTTTGTTTTAAACTCGCACAATAAAATAGTGGGCACTTTGTTATCATTCGAAAGTGTTTAAAGAATTTGATAGGTTACTTATAAGAATCTTAAGAAGAGGATACCAACTATTTCTTTTCACTACTCACATTAAAATAAATTTACATCATAATCGTTAGAAAACTTAATGTTATTTCCTCTCACCACTGAAAGTAAACTAAATTTACAGGATAATCACTTAAACTATTGATATG
The DNA here is from genome assembly GCA_031772625.1 of Pinus tabuliformis. Classification (NCBI taxonomy): domain Eukaryota; kingdom Viridiplantae; phylum Streptophyta; class Pinopsida; order Pinales; family Pinaceae; genus Pinus; species Pinus tabuliformis. The sequence continues at coordinate 1,312,901,136 of CM062818.1, forward strand.
GAAAAGTATTATCGAAGCTTTTTCTAGAAAAGGGATGTGTGGAGATTGGATATAATTTTGGGGGAATCTCTTCACGTACGAAGAGAATCGCGGTGGCAATTAAATTTGGCAAAATGGTAAGAAGAAAAATCTTGGCTATCCAAAGAAAGTTGGTGTTGCAAGCACGTTTACACTCTGTATCTTAAATGAATGTTAGAAATACTCCAGGTTTAATAACTAGTTTGAATTAGATTATTCATGGAGATTGTTGGGAATTTCTGGTAATTCCAAACAAAATTACTAAACAGAATAGAGAAAATGCTCTGTTTTAACACAGGATCTTAACACGGGGAAGCTTAAATTTGTTTGTTGAAGAAGAACAGAGTTTTTCACACACATAAAAACTTTATATTCATTAATAAATACTGCCTGTTACAAACTTCTTCCTCTTTCAGAGGGATTACACCAGGAACGCTTCAAATGCAGTTCCAAGAACCTTCACTGTCTCTCATAAAACAAATTACTCTGTTTGAGTTGTATATTTTCACACTGCTGCGTGTAAACAAAAATCTTACATGCTCACGCGCGGCTATGTTTCCCATTACATCTCATATTCAACAAAAACCAAAATTACCTTCGCGCTACTGCGCATTCCCCTTTTTGTTTTTCACTAAACAACAAAACCTACATACTCTGCTTTTTTTTACACTTCAACGTATATTTCAAAACATATTCAACATAGAAACAAATGACATTACATTTACTTGTTGCCATACTCTCGTACATAATAAAAAACAATAAAATTAAAAGCTTACCTACATTTACCAACCCCATAGTAAATTTCATTAAATATTTTACTGATAAAATCAGCGATCAAAATGAAACTTCACGTTATGTCCATGGTGCAGGCCTATGCACAACTTTGGTTTCAATCGGACGGACATCAACTTTGCTTTCAATCAGACGGTTGCAATCAATGCTCCGGGAAAAAAGTTGTTTTCCAAACCGTTGTGGCCACGTGTCAATCGAGGGATGTTATCGCTGCTGTTTGAGAAAATACCACCAACTTGTGAAAAGAGGTGCGGGAAAGGCTCAGCGGTTTTCAAGAATTAAATGCTGCACGGTCGTTGAAATTACAATTTCAACAGAGATGCAGAGGATTTTTATTGTTAACTTTGAACGTTTTCTTGCAATCGTTTGAGGGACACATGGAGGATCAAGGGAACTTTAATTTCCCCGGATGCAAGGGCTACAATCCCCTTAGCAATTGGTAGACATGCATGCAAACTCTAGTGAACGAGTAAGGTTTTTGAAGTAAAAGGCGTGCATGCTAACTCCGATTAACAAGGTTCATGGAACTCCGGTAAAACTGAATTGAAAGCTAGAGACCATCAAGGTTTAACAGCTAGTTTTGAATGAGATCATCAAGGTTTAACAGCTAATTTTAAATCACATTATTCATGGAGGTTTAACCGTGAAGGTCTTGTTCCCGTGAAGGATAAGGGTACTTCAATTTGGTCGATGTAAAGGCCACCATTGCCTTAATCCATTAACACTTGTTAGATTGGGTTTTTAAAGCTGAGGAATTTTATAGGCATTAAATTTGAAGGGAAAGTTCACATTTCAAATTAAAAGATTAATTATATTTTGGCTTTTTAATATTCACAAAAATAAATTATTATTTTTATATAGAAATAGAAAATATTTTAAAATTTTATGTATATCTCACATATCACAATTTTATTGTGTTAAGTTTTGATCATTTACCTTTTCATCTAATATGGATATCATTCCTCAATACAATGAAAATGCAAAGGCCACCATTGCCTCAATCCCTTAACACTTGTTAGATTGGGTTTTTAAAGCTGAGGAATTTTATAGGCATTAAATTTGAAGGGAAAATTCACATTTCAAATCAAAATATTAATTACATTTTGGCTTTTTAATATTCACAAATTAAAATAAATTATTATTTTTATATGGAAATAGAAAATATTTTAAAATTTTATGTATATCTCACACATCACAATTTTTATTGTGTTAAGTTGTGATCATTTACCTTTTCATCTAATATGGATATTATTCCTCAATACAATGAAATTATTTTTCTTCTTTACGAGACTCAATTATTCACATAATTGCAATGACTTTAAAAGGATAAAAATAAATATTTTTCTTCTTTACAAGACTCAATTGTTCACATAATTGCAATGACTTAAAAAGGATAAAAATAAAGATATAGTATTATTTTATAGATATCTTTTTTTTGGTAGGTAAGCACCCACAAGGGATTTGAACCAGTGACCTATCACAAGGAGTACCTTAATAGTGCACCCATTCACCATCAATCCAAAGCCCCATGCACCATTATTTTATAGATATCATTGCAATCTCCAATAAAGAAAAAATAAACAACTATTTAAAACCAAACCAACAACAACAAAATTTTCCATAAAATAAATATAACTTACAAGAATATTTTTCCATAACAATTATGAAGTCAATGATTAGTGCACATGTGCATTCCTATGCATGACACCAGTTGCAAAATAACATATAACTCACATTATTTCTAATCAACAAAAATGAATGAACATTGAAAATGGGATAATAAGGAATCATAGCTCGATTTAATCAATTTTAATCCCAAGTGTTTGTTCTCATATCTTCAAAATAAATAGGCATAAACAAAACACGTTGGTGATATTCATAAATGCAAGAAAGCTAAGAAAGTAGTAAATAATGCAAGAAAGGTAAGAAAGTAGTAAATGCAATGGAAGAGTAGGACGTAAGACAATTTGCATTTTTGAATCCAAACACTAACAACTTAGGGTGTTGATTGGAATTGAAATTGTTTTTATCTACGAATAACAAAATATTTCACCACAACCAAAGTTTTGATCTTCAATTCCCATTACTAAGACACAACTGTAATAAATTATCAAGATATAGAGAAAAATTGCTAGAATTCATTTTTCTAATGGTTTAAAAATATATAACGGGTAAAACATATTATAAAGTAAATTAGAAATGGTTTTATTTGCAAATTTGATAAGAAACACTATATTTTTATTTCATTTATATGGGAAAAATTGTATACCCCTCTATCAGAAGCTAAAGGGTTCTTATAGGGTAATGATGAATTCAAATTTGAACCCTAAACTAGAAATAAACTAGAAATACTCCAAAGGAAAAAAAATTGTGGTGAGGAGTTCAGAATCTAGAAATATTTATGGTTGAGGTATTGATGTATCTCAAGGTTGAGCACAAAAGAAATTATACATGTTTCTCATACTAACCTATTGAATGCGTGTCTCAGTGAAATAAAATGGGTAGATGTCAACTAAAGGTTGAACACCCAAAGAATTACACATGTAGGTCATAATAAAATTTATTGTACTTTATTTCTTATTTGTAATATTTTTTTTCTAATTACAAGTTTTTTCAGTATTTCTAATAACTATAATAAATAGAAATGTGTCTTGAACTTCCACTAGGGAAACTAAGAGAGGCATAAAATTTCTTTTTCTTTAAGAGCCACACAAAATTTTTAGTAATAGTGTACCAAAAACCCAACAACTTTGTTTGAAATAAGTGGCCTCTAGGTTATACTCAAGCCAAAAAGCAAAGTAACTAGGACTTGATAGTAAATAACCACAAAACATAGTTAACATTCAATACTTTCTAGACCTTGAGGCTTCCAGATGGATAGGATCCCTATTATCTTTTGGAGAACAATCTAGAGCAGGGGGCAAGTCACGGAAACCTTCAATTTTCTCTAGTCTTTGGTCCATCGATGCACTAACACCTATAATTCATTCAATTAAAGAAGCATCTCTTCTCTCGAAGTGTTCTTATCCACCAACACATAGCCGAACAACAACATGAGGTGTTAGTAAAGAACAACGATAATGATTGAGATGGCCCCAAAAGTGGCCTATGTTTGGAACATGTCTTGCTACTTTAGCAAGCACCTTAGAGTTAGTAATGCATTTTTTTCTCATTTGAAATGTCACATTCAACATGGAAAATTTCTTCTTGAAGGCTTGTATTATTTAAAAAAAAAAAAAATTGTATTATATTGTTTAATTTTTTTTTGAAAGTTTGATAGTGGTGAGGCTATATCATGGTCATATCCAAGAATAACATTCGAGTAGAGCAAGGAACTGAATCATTGTCTTCAACATGTAGGAGTAACCTAACAAAACAATCATCACCATCTATCCAAAACCTGTCGACATTTTTTTTGTTTACTTTTAAATTAATTTTTAATTTTTACTAAATTTTATTAAATATTTCTTAAATTATCATAAAATATAATTAATAAAAAAATATAATTATTAATAATTTTTAGTTAAAAATATTCTTAACTTTATTAAAACTATGTTAAAATATTATTTTTAAAAAAATCAATTTATTATAATGAATGATATATATATTAAACAACCTAATTATCATATAGATGTGATCATTTAATATTTATGAATAATATATATAATTATATTTAAATATAAAATATTGGCGTAATTTAACTATTTTATAGTGTAGCTCACATGGTGTAGCTTAATTAGTGATCATTCTATTCAAAAGCATTATATAAATTATTAGAATAAAGGCTCAAAGTCTCATTGGATTAAGCCAACAACAAAAAAATTAACAATCATTATTTTATTTTTTATTTTTTTGGTATATTTTCTAATCAATTTTTCTTAAGTATTCAATGGGGATTTGTTAGTATAGAAACAAAAATAATTCCTCAAGTAAGAGATCTAAATCTAGAGGAAGATATAATCTCCAAGAAAATTTGTAAAGGTATGTTGGAGATGTAGAAAAAACCTTTAGATGATGTAGGGGATGTGTACTTGCCTTTTTTCTTGCACACATGTAGATCTTGAGGCATGGTTGGTTAACTCAATTGAATCTTCTCATATGACTCATCACAATGATTGGTTTTGCGTGTATGAAAGGTACGATGGAAATGACATTTTCCTATGATATTTATTGACAACCAAAACCATAAGACGAGGAAAATTCACATTGAATCTCGTGGATGGAAGGATTAAAACACTCTCTGGTGTTCTACGCATCACAATATTGACCATATGTTTGATTTTAATAATCAAGATGAGTGATGCAGGTGTAAAAACAATGTTTGAAAAGAAAATGTATATAATAGTTCAAGGAGAAATGGTATTACCAAAAGGAGTTAAGCTTTGAACTCTATGTAAGATATTGAGAAGGACTATTAGTGATGGGTGCAACAATCCCTTTCTTCCTCATAATGGAACTAAAGAAGGAAAAAATCCTATAATATTTAGAAATAAGACTATGCTATGGAATAAAAAACTGGGACATAATAGAAAGAAGGGCCTTCAAGCACTACATGGTAAAGGTATGGTAAAATGTATGTATAATTACTCTCTATATTTTGATTTATATGAGCATTTACTATACAAGAAACATAATTAGGTAATATTATCCTCTAGTAGTATGGTAAAAAAATAAATATTGTAGTGGGTGCGTAATGATGTGTTCAGAAATGTGTTGGTTCAATCACTAGGAAACTATATGCATTATGTCTCATTTATAGATGACTTCTCAAGAAATACGTAAATTTATTTTGTGAGGAAGAAATCTAAAGTGTTTGCCAAATTTAAAAGTATATTATTCTACTATGTAAAGTAGCTTTTTTGTGATACTTGGATAGGTAACATTAGTGATTTAAGATTATATACTAGACTCTAGTATCACGTAAAAACAACATAGTATCAGAGCGACTTTGAAGGGCCAGTGAATTAGAGTGTGCATAGTGAAGCAGCTCAAAGGGAGATAGATTATCTAAAACATGGAGCAAAGGGTTCAAATGAAGTCATGGAGATATGGTCTTGAATAGCTTGGAAATGAGATTAACTGGGAGTTTTGGTGGATTAGTGGAAAATCTGGTGAAAAACAATTTTTTGTAGTGTAGGTGGTTGATCATGAACTTCCTCTGACTTTCCATGGATTTTTGGGAAAGCTCGAGGATTTATTTGACATGGACTATATTTGTTTAATCGAGATTGCTTCATGTGATGGAATGGAGATTGGTAGGCTAGTTTCTTCATTAGATCGTGATGTTTCATATCTGAGAGTGGAGTGTGTGCACAGGTGGTGATTGATCCAGGTGGACAAGTGTTACTAGGACTGAGTTGGGTTGATGATGGAACATGTTCTACCACAACTTAGACTGGTCTTGTAGGACATGAGGTCAGTAGTAGATTAATTCATTGGAGACCATGTAAACTTAGAGGGAGTCTAGCTTCAAAGGGAGTAGCCCTATGGAAGTGTTGAGGTTTTCAGGTTAAGATGAGATGATGCAAAGGAACTATCGATATTACAAGGTTAATTCTACAGAGTATACTGCACTGATGGATGCCATATGACTAGTGGTGTCAGTGATGAAGTTGATGGAGACTTCCTAGTGTTGGAGGTACCTCCCTCGCTAAGAGGAAGTGTAGATATTTGTACCTTGAGAGGTAATCCAAACCCTAAGATAGTGGGTTTTGGAAGAATTGGCGCACAAAAGTGACTTGTGGATAAAGAAATCAATAGGATCTTTATCCACAAAGGGATTTCTATTTTTTTTGTTTTCTATTTTATGGATTTTTTAATAACATAAATAAATAAAAAGACAAGAAATTGAATTTTTTTAGAAAAAGTGGTTGGCTTTTGGCTTTAGGGTTAATGGCTCATCTCCATTGAGGCTTAATGGGGTCAATATGAATGCCCCTCTTAAGTTGGTTATCTAATGCTTGTGGATTAGGACAAGAGGATGGTACCCTAAGAGGTTAAATTAATATGTTATCTAATCAAGACAATTTGTGAAACCAAGACCTACTAGAATGGATCCCTCCGAGGAGAAGCATTCAACCACAGGATTAATTATGCAATGGAATAAAATCAAAACCCTTGTTGAGGAACCTCTAGGGTATGACTAAATAAGGTAATTTAATGCTTACCTCACACCAACAAAGGAGAGGTGAGACATTTATCCTAGATGTCTCCCTCCAAGTGACAATGTTTCCCTTAAAATTGATTGATATTGATAGTCTTCTAGCAATATTGAATTATCACAATATTATCTTAATATTATGAAGAATAACCAAGAAAAAGATACTTAAAATTTTCCACCAAAGATTTGTGGAAATATTGCATTATGGCACAATGATCCCAACAATTACAACAATTTGGGAGGAGAGGAAGCTCTCATATTCATAGATGAGGCTTTTGACAACTATATTCCTTTAAATCCTTAGTTTATGCTAAGAAGCATTAAGAAGTATTAACTTGTTATCCACAACATACTTGAAGGCTAAGTCATTACATTAAAATTCATCATTAAATTTTTTCCCCTGCCGTATACAAATTGATTGATAGATCAGTAAGAGCCTAATGTTTCGGTATTGCTAATTGAAGCACACCACAAGATATATATATATATATATATATATATATATATATATATATATATATATATATATATATATATATATATATATATATATATATATATATATATATATATATATATATATATATATATATATATATATATATATCCTTCTTCCAAGGTTAATAAAGATCCAATGTTCTCCTTATCTTGCTCGATGTTTTGTAGAGGAGGCTCAACATTCAAATATTAAGTAGAAAACTCCTTTAATTTGCTTGGCTTTCATTTGAATTTACTTCATTTAATTTATTAGGGTTTTCTTTCCTTTCTTCTTGGATTGAGAATGTTCCATAGATGCTTTATTGAACTGATTTGACCATTTTTTCACTTGTAGAAGGTACAAAATTTCCACATTTAACCCCATTACTTCCCCAAGGAGAAGTTAACCCCTCCACGGGGGCTTCACTCAATGAACTTCTATCATATCACATGCATTCATGGCATACTAAAAAATACTCCTAATTTGGATATGTATTAGAAAATACCTCTAAAAATCAAATTATTTAACTCCCTACCAATACAAACCCAATGTGCCTTCCCAATTTAAAAAACCTCTACTTTCACTAGATATTGTAGATCTCCATTTTTTCATTAACATTTTCTATACCCTTTTATACTTTTCCACTAACTTTGATCCCCATTTTTTAAACCTCCCAATATAAAAACACTTTACCCCCTAATATATGCTCAATATATTATTTCATTCTTTCCTCAATATATACCCCCCAATATGAATGCACATGGTATGGTATTGCTCCCCTAGTGAAGCCCCCATGAACCCCTCCCAAGGGATTAAAATCAATTAGAAAATGAATTTTGAGTAGGGAATTTTGGATGCTCTAACTTGGAGTTAATTTGTAATTCCACGAAGAGTGTAATAGGCCTATTTCTCGCCTTGGATAATGAAAACAATTGCCTCTTGGATTGTGAAATCATTGTGTATTTTGAGACTGCCATGAAAAATGAGGACCATGGCCAAAGTGGTGTGCATAAATAAGATGAATATTTATTGTGGGGAATAAAAGTTACATGTGCTAAGATAATAATGAAATAGGTGTTTCCACCCTTACATAGTCTGATAAGTGTTATAGGGACAATAATAATAAATGTTCCTATAATCCATGCCTCCTAATAGATCCAAACCACACTATCTCAACCCAGCTTAACAATGAGCAAGGCATTCCCAACAAAGAGAAACATTAGAGGTAGGGGGTCAAATGGAGGCTGAAAAAGCTCAAATTAAGTCATAAAAAAACACCTCCTCGAATTAGAAGTTCCTGAGAGAGGATAAATATCCAAAAGATGATTAATCCACAATCCCTGCAAATCTTTGATAGAAAAATGTCTACAACTAAATGATTGTGCAGAACATAAATTACACTTGTAGCAAACATGAGAATCCTTATCTAATTTTTTCAACGAACTAGAGGTAGTGCACTCTAGATTGAGTATTTTCCAATTGCAAACTATCATCAATCTTGCATGCAATGACAATTCTATTATAGGATTGACTTCTAATTTCCTCTTTTACAAACCTATAATATTTGCCAATAGTAGGACTATAAAAGGCTAGGAGTGCCCATGAGAAATAGTGGCATGGAACTCAATAAACTATACTGAGAGCTTCAACCCTCCCTCCTCAATTTCCATTACTCCATCCTGTGTTATGATATTTTATTTCCTTCTTGTTAATCACAATAATTAATACTCGAGTGCTCTTGCATTTAAAATTCAAAACAAATTTCCCTTCACTAGACTCCCACGCAATGAAGGCTATCATCACAACACCCTCCCACAAACTAAACAAATACCAAACAAGCATATTTTTATGCGAAGCCATCCATATCACATTTGATGGGAAGCCTACCACCCATATTAAATAGATGGGTTTCATCTCAATGCGAGGAGGTCGCCTCACCAGATGTGCACCCACCCTAGGGAGCTTTGTCCATTTCTACAATTTCTTTGCACATGGTTCTTAGCACATCAAGAAGAGGATGGAGATTTGTTTTCCAACATATCTACTTGTATTGTAGACCTTTGTTAGCTAGTTTATTGGCCAACTTATTTCCTAGTCTTCGTATATGTGATAGTACAAGGGATACTATTACCTTTAAGACTTTGATTCTTGTTAAGCCTACCATTAGTCTCCATCTTTTTTGAGATTTTGGGGGGCTAGATCCATTTTGTAGTTTATTTATCATTAGGACAATAGTTTTATAATCCCCTTATGTTATAAATTTTTAATAATTGAGATGCTTGGATATTATTAGGCGTTGCTCCAAGGATGAGAGTTTTTCCACGTTATTAGTTTCATTTCCTAGAATTCCTATATAAATGTGAGTAATTTACCCATGATAATTTCTAAATACTCCTCTGAAACTAGCAAGGCGAAGATTACCCCTAGAGGCTCTATCAAATTTTAACTTTAATAGACTAGGAGAAGGTGGTAGCTATTTGTTAGGATTTCAGGGAATGGGCTAGGGTTGTGTTGCTTGAAAATTTGTAAAATATTGGTTGAGCCCGAAAAGTGTGAGAATGTGTGATTCTTTGGAATTACATTCCCAATAATGTGTAGACCACTTGAGATTATGAGGATTGTTTCACTTACCCTTCCCATTATGGAGCTCTAATAGTGTCCACATTTAATGACTAATATTTGAATATTCTTCTATTCCTTTCCTTCCATAATTCCCATGTTATATATCTCGGGAAAATTTCCATGTTCAGTTCACTATAGTACTTTTAAAAGGTCCAAAATTCCATTCATCAAGTGTTGAATGAATATTGGTTTCGTTCCAATTCTGATTGTCTAAAAATTATGGCCAAGTGATCCCATATTTCTAATGCAAATCTATAATTGTTAAGTAGATGCTCAGTGGTTTCTATGTTTTCCCAGCAGAGGCTACATCTAGATAGACTTTGAAAACCCATTTTTGAAGATTTTCCCAAGTTAAGATTTTGTTTTGCATGAAATTTAGAGGAAGAGGGTCACCTTTGGCTAGAATTTGGAGTCACATAACCTTTTCCATTTAGTTTTACGAGGGTTTGCTTCTATGCTGACTATTAATCTACAAGGCTCCTTTACGCTAAAATATCCTTTAGGACATTTTCCCTATCGAAGGATATCTTTCCCATTTTAATTCTTCTACTTTATGTTTCATGTGTGATGACTATTTGTGTTTCTCATCTTATGTGCACTGGCCAATGCGTGCACTTCTGCCACTACCTCCATTGTTGTTGAGATTGAGGTTGCGCCCAATACTAGTAGACTAGTACTATACCTTACAATATCAAACAAGTTTTTAACTCATTTACCTCTCCTTTTTCCAATTTGGGCCCTTTGCTACTAAAAATCCTCCCAAAAGAGGAATAAGTTTATGTTTTGTTTCCACGATGAATTCTATAGATGAAATCCCTTAATTCCACCCCCCTATCCAAATTATCAAACTATCATTTGTTCTTGCCATGTATTTTTTCTTCCATACATTACTCCATAAAGCTGATGGGTTTTTAAACCACCACCAGCAAGTTTTCGCTCCTAGTGGTTAATTGAGGATTTTAGGGTCTCTAAGTCCCAAACCACTGAGGTGGTTAGGATAGCATAATTTTTCTAAAGTGATAAGGACACATTTTTATTATTATTTAGCTCCCCATAAAATAAAGATATTTGTCTTTTTCTTATTTTTTCCCATAATGGCTTTAGGGGTTTCCGAGTATGAGAATATGTACATAAAGATAACTCGTAGAACTAATTTAGATATTTTTGAATACACATCATTAATCATATCAATATTATTTCAAGTAGTTAAATTATACAAAATTTTAAATAAAATTTATTTAAAAATATATGGAAATAATAAAAAACTGTTCACCGTTATATATATATATATATATATATATTTTAATTAAAATTTAGTAATAAATTGTTTTTCAAAATAATTAGTTTTCACTATTTAAAATGGAGTTGTCTATAATGCAACTTTATGGAGATTCCAGTGACGGAATTCGGGGGAAGAAATTGAGGTTAAATCTTGATTTGTTGCAGTTAAAATGGTTTTTTAACTGCATATTTGGATTCAGCACCCTCGAAAACCCCTGGGACGCTTTCATTGTGCAGAAACTAGCTATCAAACTTGCGATTCCAATAAATTCCTGCTGGATTTCGACCGGAAAAACCCGCCAGAAAGGCTTTCAAAAAGTCGCGTTATAGACTATTTCATTTAGGAGTTGTCTATAATGCGACTTTTTGGAGATTCCGGTGACGGAATCCGGGGGAAGAAATTGAGGTTAAATCTTGATTTGTTGTAGTTAAAATGATTTTTTAACTGCATATTTGGATTCAGCACCCTCGAAAACCCCTGGGACGCTTTCATTGTGCAGAAACTAGCTATCAAACTTGCGATTCCAATAAATTCCTGCCGGATTTCGACCGGAAAAACCCGCCAGAAAGGCTTTCAAAAAGTCGCGTTATAGACTATTTCATTTAGGAGTTGTCTATAATGCGACTTTTTGGAGATTCCGGTGACGGAATCTGGGGGAAGAAATTGAGGTTAAATCTTGATTTGTTGCAGTTAAAATGGTTTTTTAACTGCATATTTGGATTCAGCACCCTCGAAAACCCCTGGGACGCTTTCATTGTGCAGAAACTAGCTATCAAACTTGTGATCCCAATAAATTCCTGCCGGATTTCGACCAGAAAAACCCGCCAGAAAGGCTTTCAAAAAGTCGCGTTATAGACTATTTCATTTAGGAGTTGTCTATAATGCGACTTTTTGGAGATTCCGGTGACGGAATCCGGGGGAAGAAATTGAGGTTAAATCTTGATTTGTTGCAGTTAAAATGGTTTTTTAACTGCATATTTGGATTCAGCACCCTCGAAAACCCCTGGGACGATTTCATTGTGCAGATTCCAATAAATTCCTGCCGGATTTCGACCGGAAAAACCCGCCAGAAAAGCTTTCAAAAAATCGCGTTATAGACTAAATAAATAAATTATGACCCTCAAAAATCCCTAAAAGATTAAAATTATGTAAGTTACAAAACTCACAAATACCATCGTAAAAAATCCCACCAAATTTTAAAATAGAATTGAGAAAAACGCTTTGCAAAAAGGACGGTCTCTCAAGGGCTTTTGGGTATTCGCGAGGGTGGCTAGGTAGAGTTCAAAATTCAAAATTTAAATTTCACATTACCGGGCGCGGGACTGAGTCTTAAACAGAAAATTAACCACGAATGGTCCATGGATGACCATGTGATGGTCATTGTCAGATGTTTTAAAGATATTTATGTTGATGGTCATCAGAAAACTGGGGCGGCTCGGATAGTTTTTTTTAGTAATTAATGCAGAGTGGGCCAGAGCTGCCATGTAAGCAGGTTCTGATAACCTGCAATCGGGATAAGGGTTGCAACACAACGTGTGTGGTTGATTGATTATTCTCGTGAAGAAGTGTGGAAATCGCTTGCCTGACCACAACGTCTCTGGTGGATTGAATATTCAATCGTGGATAAGTGTGGAAATTCCTTGCATGACCACAATGTCTGTGGTTGATTGACAGTTCTTGTGGATGAGTGTGGAATTTCTTGCCTGGGCCCTGAACACAATGTCTGTGGTTGATTGATTATTCTCGTGAATGAGTGTGGAAATCTCTTGCCCGAGCACAACGTTTGTGGTTGATTGATTATTCTCGTGAATAAGTGTGGAAATTCCTTGCATGACCACAACGTCTGTGGTTGAATGACAGTTCTTGCGGATGAGTGTGGAATTTCTTGCCCTGAACACAACGTCTCTGGTTCATTGATTATTCTCGTGAATAAGTGTGGAAATTTTTTGGCCGAGAACGACTTCCGTGGTTGATTGATTATTCTCGTGAATAATTGTGAAAATTTCTTGCCCGAGCACAACGTGTGTGGTTGATGGATTGTTTTTGTGAATAAGTGTGAAAATTTCTTGGCTGAGCACAACGTCACTGGTTGATTTAGTATTCATTGTCGCGGATAAGTGTGGTAATTCCTTGCCTTGCATAAGCGCAACATCCGTTGTTGATTGACCATTCGCGGGAAAGAGTCGCAATTCGTTGCATGGTCACAAGCGTTCCTGCATCACCATAATGGTTGACGGTTTATTCTCGTGAAATTTTAATATTGAAAGAAACTTTTACGATGCTGATCTTTTATATATATATATATATATTTGGCAAATATGAGTGACTTGCATAACCTTTACTTTTATCGTTAGGTCAAATTTTGATTTTTAACTAGTTTTGAAATTTTTAAATAAATTTAATGAAATTTAGAAAGTTTTACAAATATTTTGAAAATTAAAAATTAATTTTTAATTTTCTAAATATAATATATTTTCTATATATAATATATTTTGTTGATTGACCATTCGCGGGAAAGAGTCGCAATTCGTTGCATGGTCACAAGCGTTCCTGCATCATCATAATGGTTGACGGTTTATTCTCGTGAAATTTTAATATTGAAAGAAACTTTTATGATGCTGATCTTTTATATATATATATATATTTTTGGCAAATATGAGTGACTTGCATAACTTTTACTTTTATATGAGTGACTTGCATAACCTTTACTTTTATCGTTAGGTCAAAAATTTTGATTTTTAATTAGTTTTGAAATTTTTAAATAAATTTAATGAAATTTAGAAAGTTTTAAAAATATTTTGAAAATTAAAAATTAATTTTTAATTTTTTAAATATAATATATCTATATATATTTTTTTGGTTGAAAATTATTTGTGTTTTAAATCGAAACATGAGATATAAAAATTATCTTTAAAATAATTATTTATAACAAAATATCATGTGGATAGTTCTTACTATTTTTTATGCAAAAGAATTATTTATAAGATTAGAAAAAAATATTGATAAAATTAGAAATTTCAGCTTAAAAAATGAATTTTGTTTGGCTTTTTCATTAGTCATAAGTTTTTTTGCTTTCTTTTTGTATCAGTTTATTGCCTTCTCATTTCAAATTTTCTAATTTTAAGAGGATTCCTAATTACATTTATTTTCAGGTTGCAAAGCAATTTCAAAATCTCTCAGAGTTTTCAAAATATGTTAAAACCCTCACTTAATAAAATATTAATAACTATAAACTTTTTATATTTCTATAATTTTAATAAAATTCATTCATTGCATATCAATTTGGACTTAATATGAATTTTAATCAACTATAAACTATATAAAAAACTATGCAAATATTTATATACACATACCACTATACTTTCATTATAGCAATATTACATATTAAACTTGTTGATATTGCATACATACATACAAATTAATATAGTTACATTAATTAAATAATCAATAAATATTAATACATATCAAATCAATTCATAATAAGTATAAAAACTTATCTCATAATACATCATTGCCCAATTATTTATATATATATATATATATATATATATATATATATATATAATTATTATTATTATAAATAAAAATAAAAAATAATATATAAGTTAAGCGTGCATATATATATATATATAAAATAAGAAAATATGAAACAATAACAACATAATAATAAAATGTGCTACTTATAACTTAATATAAATAGAGTTAAATCAAAGTAAAAATATTGAATTCAAGTTAATGTTAAGGTTTAGAATCTAGTTAATTTAGGTGGAGAATCTAATCCTATCCAACAACAATAATAATCTCTTATTGGAGTGATAATATTTTTGTTAAGAAAGTTGTTCTTGCCATATATATTGTAAAAATATGCTGAATATATTACTTAAAAAAAATATAAATTACAAAAATAGAGTTGCTTTATTTAGTTAGATATTTGTTATTTGAATTGATAACCATTTTAATTTATTAATAATAATTTTTTAATGATTTTTATTGATATTGAGTAAAATTATATAATTAAGTTTGCACATTTACTATTTTATGTTTAAAGCTTTGGAGAAAACATAAATAACGGTGGACATCAATAATAATGTAAAGTGATAATATTTTTGTTAAGAAAGTTGTTCTTGCTAAATATATTGTAAAGATAAGCTGAATATATTGCTTTAAAAAAATATAAATTACAAAAATAGGGTTGTTTTATTTAGTTAGATATTTGTTATTTGAATTGATAACCATTTTAATTTATTATTGATAAATTTTTAATGGGTTTTATTAATATTAAGTAAAATTATATAATTAAGTTTGCATATTTACATTTTTATGTCTAAAGTGTTGAAGAAAACATAAATAATGGTGAACAACAATTATAATGTCTTATTGTAGTGATAATATTTTTGTTAACAAAGTTGTTCTTGCCAAATATATAGTAAGGATAGGCTGAATATATTACTTAAAAAAAATATAAATTACAAAAATAGAGTTGCTTTATTTAGTTAGATATTTGTTATTTGAATGGATAACCATTTTAATTTATTGTTGATAATTTTTTAATGGTTTTATTGATATTAAGTAAAATTATATAATTAAATTTGCACATTTACATTTTTGTGTCTAAAGTGTTGAAGAAAACATAAATAATGGTGAACAACAATAATAATGTCTTATTGTAGTGATAGTATTTTTGTTCAGAAAGTTGTTCAAGGGAGATATATTGTAAAAATAGGCTGAATATATTACTTTAAAAAA
Source organism: Pinus tabuliformis (assembly GCA_031772625.1). Classification (NCBI taxonomy): domain Eukaryota; kingdom Viridiplantae; phylum Streptophyta; class Pinopsida; order Pinales; family Pinaceae; genus Pinus; species Pinus tabuliformis. Next base: position 1,312,917,234 of record CM062818.1, read on the forward strand.
TATAAATTACAAAAAAATAGAGTTTTTTTTTTTATTTTTTTTTTATTTTTTAGTTAGATATTAGTTATTTGAATTGATAACAATTTTAATTTATTATTAATAAAATTTTAATGGTTTTTATTGATATTAAGGAAAATTATCTAATTAAGTTTGCACATTTACATTTTTATGTCTAAAGCATTGAAGAAAACATAAATAATAGTAGTAGTAACAAGTTTATTTATATGAGCTATTAATGGTAAATATGTTATTTATATGAGCTATTTTCAAAGATTTTAATTTTTGGTGGTTTCCTATAAAGCTTAACAATGAGAAATATTAAAAGTATGTAAAAATCATGGCATAAATATTGCAATTGCATCCAAAAATTATGGCAGCATGACATTGTGGCATTGTGTTGTCCAAAAACTACATTAACAATCATTACAGAGTAAGATGTAAACCAATAATTTTAAATATTAATAAAATTCAATCCATAGTATGTTAAACTATGGAGAAGCTCCAATTTTTTTTTGTCAAAACCAAAGTAATACAGGTCAAAAAAAATGGAATGCCTAACTCCATGTCTGTGGTAGCTATAATAATAAGAAATGAGAGTTCAATTACAATTGTAGACATTATATTCTTTTTAATTTAATTAAAAAGGGCAAAAATTCATAACTTCTTTTGACATAAATCTCAACCATATCTCTTAACAATTATTGAAAATATTCCATGATAAATCCATACCATTAGCAAAATAATTATTAATAAGTAAATCAATATTCTAGAAAAGATATTCCAAAGTAAACACACTTAAACATTACACTTGATCGAATATGTTTTCGTATTTAGAGAACTAGTGAAAAAGAGAGATATGCCAACTTCATGTAGTTGTATTAATAAATTAATAAATTTATGTATTTATGTTAATTCGAGTTGGATGATCTTGAGTTCAGTTAAGCATGATTGACTGTTAATTTGTAGCAATCTAATTAAGTTATATTAAGTTGTATTCAATTAAACTAGTTTTAATTGTTGTAGAAACTAGTGCAAGGTTTGTTGTAATGTTTTCTTCTCAATGATGTACGAAAAGAACCCACTTAAGATTGTGAATGACAAACAATCTCAACAATAGAAATGGCTGCTAAACATTGTAGATCTGCAGCTATTGATAGAAACAAAACTTGCCAAAATTCTGATCTATGCTATGATCATAGTTAAACAAAAGAAAGAGTAATAACTCCAATTATCCAATGGAAACCAGATATGTAAAGAATAATTTAATAATAACACCAGTGAAGAGAAAAGATAAATATTACCAATCCCCTTTATGTTATGGGTTCTTGGTTATCCTCAAACGTCTTCAGCTTATGTAGAGTCTCTCTCCTCTATAATGTATAACCCAACAAAAATATGTTGTGAGACAATGAAAATAATTAGAGTTACAATAGTCAAGCAAATATTCGATGCAAAGGCCACCATTGCCTCAATCCCTTAACACTTGCTAGATTGGGTTTTTAAAGTTGAGGAATTTTATAGGCATTAAATTTGAAGGGAAAGTCCACATTTCAAATTAAATGATTAATTATATTTTGGCTTTTTAATATTCACAAATTAAAATAAATTATTATTTTTATATAGAAATTGAAAATATTTTAAAATTTTATGTATATCTCACACATCACAATTTGTATTGTGTTAAGTTGTGATCATTTACCTTTTCATCTAATATGGATATCATTCCTCAATACAATGAAATTATTTTTCTTCTTTACAAGACTCAATTGTTCACATAATTGCAATGACTTTAAAAGGATAAAAATAAAGATATAGTATTATTTTATAGATATCTTTTTTTTGGTAGGTAAGCACCCACGAGGGATTTGAACTAGTGACCTATCGCAAGGAGTGCCTTAATAGTGCACCCATTCACCGTCATCCAAAGCCCTCTGGGATATTATTTTATAGATATCATTGTAATCTCCAATAAAGAAAAAAAACAACTATTTAAAACCAAACCAACAACAACAAAATTTTCCATAAAATAAATATAACTTACAAGAATATTTTTCCATAAAAATTATGAAATCAATGATTAGTGCACATGTGCATTCCTATGCATGACACCAGTTGAAAAAGAACATATAACTCACATTATTTCTAATCAACAAAAATGAATGAACATTGAAAATGGGATAATAAGGAATCATAGCTCGATTTAATCAATTTTAATCTCAAGTGTTTGTTCTCATATCTTCAAAATAAATAGGCATAAACAAAACATGCTGGTGATATTCATAAATGCAAGAAAGCTAAGAAAGTAGTAAATAATGCAAGAAAGCTAAGAAAGCAGTAAATGCAATGTAAGAGTAGGACGTAAGACAATTTGCATTTTTAAATCCAAACACGAGTGTAGGGTGTTGATTGGAAATGAAATTGTTTTTATCTACGAATAACAAAAGATTTCACCACAACCAAAGTTTTGATCTTCAATTCCCATTACTAAGACACAATTGTAATAAATTATCAAGATATGGAGAAAATTTGTTAGAATTCATTTTTCTAATTGTTTTTATATATATAACACGTAAAACATATTATAAAGTAAATTTTATCATTCAACTGGAAAAAATTAGAAATGGTTTTCTTTGCAAATTTGATAAGCAACTTTTTATTTTAATTTCATTTATATGGGAAAAATTGCATACCCCTCTATGAGAGGCTAAAGGGTTCTTAGAGGGTAATGATGAGTTCAAATTTGAACCCTATATACATACAAACTCAAGTTTAACTAAAACCCAATGCTAGTGAGATAAACTAGAAATACTCTAAAAGAAAAAAAAAATGTGGAGAGGAGTTCAAAATCTAGAAATATTTATGGTTGAGGTACTGATGTATCTCAAGGTTGAGCACAAAAGAAATTATATATATTCCTCATACTAGCCTATTGAATGTGTGTCTCAGTGCAATAAAATGGATACATGTTAACTAAAGGTTGAACACCCAAAGAATTACACATGTAGCTCATAATAAAATATATTGTAATTTATTTCTTATTTGTAATTATTTTTTTTCTAAGTACAAGCTTTTTCATTATTTCTAATAACTATAATAAATTGAAATGTGTCTTGGTCTTCCACTAGGGAAACTAGGGGAGGCATAAAAGTTATTTTTCTTTAAGAGCCACACAAAATTCTTAGTAATAGTGTACCAAAAAACCAACAACTTTGTTTGAAATAAGTGGCCTCTAGGGTTATACTCAAGCAAAAAAAACAAAGTAACTAGGACTTGATAGTAAATAACCACAGAACATAGTTAACATTCAATACTTTCTAGAGCCTGAGGCTTCCACATGGATAGGATCCCCATTATCTCTTGGAGAACAATCTAGAGTAGGGGGAAAGTCAAGGAAACCTTCAATTTTCTCTAGTCTTTGGTCCATCAAGTGCACTAACACCTATAATCTATTCAATTAAAGAGGCATCTCTTCTCTTGAAGTGTTCCTATCCACCAACACATAGCTGAACAACAACATGAGGTGTTAGTAAAGAACAACTATAATGATTGAGGTGACCCCAAGAGTGGCCTATGTTTGGAACTTGTCTTGCTACTTTGGCAAGCACTGTAGAGTTAGTAATGCATTTTTTCTCATGTGAAATGTCATATTCAACATGGGAAATTTCTTCTTGAAGGCTTGTATTATAAATAAAAAATAAAAAATTGTATTATATTGTTTAATTCTTTTTTGAAAGTTTGGTAGTGGTGAGGCTATATCATGGTCATATCCAAGAATAACATTCAAATAGAGTGGGGAATTGAATCATTGTCTTCAACATCTAGGAGTAACTTAAAAACACAGTCATCACCATCTGTCCAAAACCCATCGACATTTTTTTTTGTTTACTTTTAAATTAATTTTTAATTTTTAATAAAATTTTATTAAATATTTCTTAAACTATCATAAAATATAATTAATAAATAAATCTAATTATTAATAATTTTTAGTTAAAAATATTCTTAAATTTATTAAAACTATGTTAAAATATTATTTAAAAAAAATCAATCTATTATAATGAAGGATATATATTAAACAACCTAGTTATCATATAGATGTGATCATTTAATATTTATGAATAATTTATATAATTATATTTAAATATAAATATTGGCATAATTTAACTACTTTATAGTGTAGCTTATTAGTGATCATTCTATTCAAAAGTATTATATAAATTATTAGATTAAAGGCTCAAAGTCCAGTTGGATTAAGCCAACAAAAAAAGAATTAATAATCATTATTTTATTTTTCATTTTTTTGGTATATTTTCTAATGAATTTTTCTTAAGTATTTGGTAGGGATTTATTAGTATAGAAACAAAAATAATTCCTCAAGTAAGAGATCTAAATATAGAGGAAGATATAATCTCCATGAAAATTTGTAAAGGTATGTTAGAGATGCAAAAAAGAAGACATAAAGAAAATGATCTTATAATACTCCTTCTATAGAAGAAAAAACCTTTAGATGAAGTAGGGGATGTGTACTTGCCTTTTTCATGCACACATGTATGTCTTGAGGCATGGTTGGTTAACTCAATTGAATCCTCTCATATGACTTGTCACAAGGAGTGGTTTGTGTGTATGAAAGGTACGATGGAAATGGCATTTTCCTAGGAGATTTATCGACAATCAAAACCGTAAGATGAGGAAAATTCACATTGAATCTCATGGATGGAAGGATTAAAACACTCTCTGGTGTTCTACACATCACAATATTGACCATATATTTGATTTCAATAATCAAGATGAGTGATGCAGGTGTAGATAAATGTTTGAAAAGAAAATGTATAGAATAGTTCAAGGAGCAATGGTATTACCAAGAGGAGTTAAGCTTTGAACTCTATATAAGATATTGAGAAGGACTATTAGTGATGGGTGCAACAATCCCTTTGTTCCTCATAATGGAACTGAAGAAGGAAAAAATCCTATAGTATTTATAAATAAGAATATACTATGGAATAAAAAACTGGGACATACCAGAAAGAAGGGCCATCAAGCACTACATGGTAAAGGTATGGTAAAATTTATGTATAATTACTCTCTATATTTTGATTTATATGAGCATTTCCTATACAAGAAATATAATTAGGTAACATTATCTTCTAGCAGTATGGCAAAAAAAGAAATATTGTAGTGGGTGCATAATGATGTGTTAGGAAATGTGTTGGTTCAATCACTAGGAAACCATATGCATTATGTCTTATTTATAGATGACATCTCAATAAATACGTAAATTTATATTGTGAGGAAGAAACCTAAAGTGTTTGACAAATTTAAAAGTATATTATTCTACTATGCAAAGTAGCCTTGTTGTGATACTTGGATTGGTAACATCAGTGATTTAAGATTCTATCCTAGACTCTAGTATCACATAAAAACAACATAGTATCATGGTGACTTTGAAGGGCTAGTGAATCATAGTGTGCATAGTGAAGCAAATCAAAGGGAGCTAGATTATCTAAAGCATGGAGCAAAGGGTTTAAATGATGTTACAAAGATGTGGTCTTGAATAGATTGGAAGTGAGATTGACTGGAATTTTTGGTGGATTAGTGGAAAACCTAGTGAAAAACAATTTTTTGTAGGGTAGGTGGTTGATCATGAACTTCCTCTGACTTTCCATGGATTTTTGGGAAAGCTTGAGGATTTATTTGACATGGATTATATTGGTTTGATTGAGATTTCTTCATGTGATGGAATGGAAATTGGCAGACTAGTTTCTTAATTAGATCATGATGTTTCATATCTGAGAGTGGAGGGTGTGCACAGGTGGTGTTTGATCTAGGAGGACGAGTGCTAGTAGGACTGAGTTTGGTTGATGATGGAACATGTTCCACCGCAACTTAGACTGGCCTTGTAGGACATGAGGTCAGTAGTAGATTAAGTCACTGGAGATCGTGTAGACTCAGAGGGAGTCTAGCTTCAGAGGGAGTAGCCTTATGGAAGTGTTGAGGTCTTCAAGTTAAGATGAGATGATGCAAAGGAACTATAAATATTACAAGGTTAATTCTACAGAGTATGCTATAGTGATGGATGCCATATGGGCTAGTGGTGTTAGTGATGAAGTTGATGGAGACTTCCTAGTGTTGGAGGTACCTCCCTCGCTAAGAGGAAGTGTTGATATTTGTACCTTGAGAGGTACTCCAAACCCTAGGATAGTGGGTTTTGGAAGAATTGGCACACAAAAGTGACTTGTGGATAAAGAACCCAAGTATGTGGGCTTTGTACCCAATCTCGTGGGTGTGAAACCACCAAGAGAAACCATGGTTTGACATAGGTAGGTGAAGGGGCATCTCTACAGGAGCTAGGGGCCATTTCAAGCACTTAAAAAGGATGTATCAAAATGGAGTTGTGAATTTTTATATGTGGTTGTGGGTTAATTTGTGAAGGAGAGAAGGTCGACTAGGGCTAGATTAGCCCTCTTGATAGTTCATTGGGAGCACATGTTTGTGTATAAATAAGAGTTAAGTTGATGGAATTTCAACACATCTAAGTGCAAAAATATCACAAGGAGCACATTTGTTTTGGGTCGCATATATAAGGAGCATACTTCATCAAAGATTAGAGGATTTATGGATGATTTCTAGTGATTGTTGATGGTCGAGTTTGATCTGTGGAGGAGGCCAAGACTTGAGGGACGAGTCTAGTTCTATTTGTGCATAGTTTTTGTGGCACATTTCCTATTTTTAGGTGCCAAGATACTCTATATGTAGGCCAAGGTAATTATGGGAAGATTGGTGAAATATTTATGTGTGGTAATATCTCCAAAAGGAGTCACATTCTTTTACAATAGTTGGATAGGAGGGCTGAAGCCTTGTACGTCCATTGGAAGGTGTCCAAAAGGCTTAAACAGCAGCTGGAAACTTGCTTAGATACCAGCGTATGGGAGAAATAGCGTAAGGGAGAAAGGCCACAATAGAGGAGGTTGTTGGAGCATTTTGGAAAGGGCTAATAGGCTATTAGAAGCACTAACTAAAGGATACAACATAGAGAATCCAACCCTAAGGTATGTATTGATGATGTTTTCAAGGGTGATTTGTTGGTAGAGGATAGGGTCTAGATTGGACATTTGTATTAGAAACTCATGGACTATTGAAGGGAAGCATGAGAGTGGACCAAGTGTGGCCTAGAGTAGCACCTTAATTGACTAAGGTGGCTTCTAGAAGAGGCAAAGTTGGATCAACCTAAAAATAAACTTGTGGAGGGTTGTAGGGGATTTATTCAAGCCCTACAGAACAAGTCTCCTAAATGATTAAGGGATTGTTAGAAGTGGAAAAATAAGATCTCACAGGTATGATCAACTAGGAACAGTTTGTAGGCCTAGACTTGTCTTGTGAGAAGGACATCTACAACAGAAATTTGGTAGTCCTCCATACCCTAAGTTCATTATTGGAGAAGGACATTTGATAGTGATAATGGGAAGCCCTCCAGCCCTAAGTGTGTCTTCATTGGGAAACATAGGAATGCACTAGTGGGAAGAAAGTCCTAAAAGAGATGAGGAGTAGCAGTGGGGGGTTGAGAGTTGTGAACAAATCTACAAGAATCTTAATGTGTTAATGTCTTGAAGGACTAACGATCAACTAGAGAGTATTTAGAGACAATTTTAGTGACCTAATGGGGTTGGTTCATTAATAGAGGCATATTAGAGTTGTTGCAAATCTGGAACTGAAAGATAAGGCAAATGTGTACAAGGTATGACAAATGCAACTGTGAGGAGCTCTACAACATCTAGACATTCAAAGTAATTTGTAAGGGTAGATTGGTTTTCAAAAGACTCAAAGCAAGCCCTAGTTGTTGTTATCTTGTATCAAAGGATGTATGAGGGTCATTATCTGTAGTATGGGAGCCCTAGACTATTGTATTATCAATTTGTTAATATAATGAAGTTGGGTTGTAAAAAATTGTAAATAAGTTTTCTATATTTGTTCACATGTTAATTTACTACTATATATTATTCCACTGTGAAAATTAGTCTTATTGTGATACTTGGATTGGTAGCGTCAGTGATTTAAGATTTTGTAATAGACTCCAGTATTATATAAAAAGTAGTATGGTTTGGTAAAAAAAGCCTAAACATCTCATGGTAAATGGCTATGATGCCTATGTACACATTCCAAATAAAACTAGGTCTAAACTATATATCTTTATTGGCTATAAAGATGGTTTAAAAGGTTATAAGATTTGGAACATAGAAACTAAGAAGATTGTGTATAGTTGAGATGTAGTATCTAGAGAAATCAAATATAGTTTAAAATAGGAAGTCCTTCCAAGGGAGATAAAACCAAAGAAGATAGAGTTTGAATTGAATGATGATGTATCAAAATCTACAGAAAAGAACAAAATTGATAGAAGAAGAACCACATATTTCATTATTGGTAAGATCAAATAAGGAAAGAAGGGCGGGTGCAAGAGAATGAGTGTGTGTGTATATATATATATATATATATATATATATATATATATATATATATATATATATATATATATATATATATATATATATATATATATATATATATATATATATATATATATATATATATATATATATACATACATCTTGTGGTGTGCTTCAATTAGCAATACCGGAACATTAGGCTCTTATTGATCTATCAATCAATTTGTATAGGGTAGGGGAAAAAATGTAATGATGAATTTTAATGTAATGACTTAGTCTTCAAGTATGTTGTGGATAACAAGTTAATACTTCTTAATGCTTCTTAGCATAAACTAAGGATTTAAAGGAAGATAGTTGTCAAAAGCCTCATCTATGAATATGAGAGCTCCCTCTCCTCCCAAATTGTTGTAATTGTTGGGATCATTGTGCCATAATGCAATATTTCCACGAATCTTTGGTGGAAAATTTTAAGTATCTTTTTCTTGGTTATTCTTCATAATATTAAGATAATATTGTGATAATTCAATATTGCTAGAAGACTATCAATGTCAATCCATTTTAAGGGAAACATTGTCACTTGGAGGGAGACATCTAGGATAAATGTCTCACCTCTCCTTTGTTGGTGTGAGGTAAGCATTAAATTACCTTATTTAGTCATACCCTAGAGTTTCCTCAACAAGGGTTTTGATTTTATTCCATTCCATAATTAATCATGTGGTTGAATGCTTCTCCTCGGAGGGATCCATTCTAGTAGGTCTTGGTTTCACAAATTGTCTTGATTAGATAACATATTAATTTAACCTCTTAGGGTACCATCCTCTTGTCCTAATACACAAGCACTAGATAACCAACTTAAGAGGGGCATTCATATTGACCCCATTAAGCCTCAATGGAGATGAGCCATTAACCCTAAAGCCAAAAACCAACCACTTTTTAAAAAAAAAATCAATTTCTTGTCTTTTTATTTATTTATGTTATTAAAAAATCCACAAAAATAGAAAAAAAAAAAATAGAAATCCCTTTGTGGATAAAGATCCTATTGGGTTCTTTATCCACAAGTCACTTTTGTGTGCCAATTCTTCCAAAACCCACTATCTTAGGGTTTGGAGTACCTCTCAAGGTACAAATATCTACACTTCTTCTTAGCGAGGGAGGTACCTCCAACACTAGGAAGTCTCCATCAACTTCATCACTGACACCACTAGCCCATATGGCATCCATCATTGTAGTATACTCTGTAGAATTAACCTTGTAATATCGATAGTTCCTTTGCATCATCTCATCTTAACCTGAAAACCTCAACACTTCCATAGGGCTACTCCCTCTGAAGCTAGACTCCCTCTAAGTCTACACGGTCTCCAATGACTTAATCTACTACTGACCTCATGTCCTACAAGGCCAGTCTAAGTTGTGGTGGAATATGTTCCATCATCAACCCAACTCAGTCCTAGTAACACTCGTCGTCCTGGATCAAACACCACCTGTGCACACACTCCACTCTCAGATATGAAACATCACGATCTAATGAAGAAACTAGCCCACCAATCTCCATTCCATCACATGAAGTAATCTTGATTAAACAAATATGATCCATGTCAAATAAATCCTCGAGCTTTCCCAAAAATCCATGGAAAGTCAGAGGAAGTTCATGATCAACCACCTACACTACAAAAAACTGTTTTTCACCAGGTTTTCCACTAATCCACCAAAACTCCCAGTTAATCTCATTTCCAATCTATTCGAGACCATATCTCCATGACTTCATTTGAACCCTTTGCTCCATGCTTTAGATAATCTAGCTCCCTTTGAGCTGCTTCACTATGCACACTCTGATTCACTAGCCCTTCAAAGTCGCTCTGACACTATGTTGTTTTTACGTGATACTAGAGTCTAGTATATAATCTTAAATCACTAATGTTACCTATCCAAATATCACAAAAAGGCTACTTTGCATAGTAGAATAATATACTTTTAAATTTGGCAAACACTTTAGATTTCTTCCTCACAAAATAAATTTACATATTTCTTGAGAATTCATCTATAAATAAGACATAATGCATATAGTTTCCTAGTGATTGAACCAACACATTTCTAAACACATCATTATGCACCCACTACAATATTTATTTTTTTGCCATACTGCTAGAGGATAATCTTACCTAATTATGTTTCTTGTATAGGAAATGCTCATATAAATCAAAATATAGAGAGTAATTATACATACATTTTACCATACCTTTACTATGTAGTGCTTCAAGGCGCTTCTTTCTGTTATGTCCCAGTTTTTTATTCCATAGCATAGTCTTATTTCTAAATATTATAGAATTTTTTCCTTCTTTAGTTCCATTATGAGGAACAAAGGGATTGTTGCACCCATCACTAATAGTCCTTCTCAATATCTTACATAGAGTTCAAAGCTTAACTCCTTTTGGTAATACCATTGCTCCTTGAACTATTATATACATTTTCTTTTCGAACATTGTTTTTACACTTGCATCACTCATATTGATTATTGAAATCAAATATATGGTCAATACTGTGATGCGTAGAACACCAGAGAGTGTTTTAATCCTTCCATCCATGAGATTCAATGTGAATTTTCCTTGTCTTATGGTTTTGGTTGTCGATAAATATCATAGGAAAATGTCATTTCCATCGTACCTTTCATACACACAAACCACTCATTGTGACGAGTCATATGAGAAGATTCAATTGAGTTAACCAACCATGCCTCAAGATCTACATGTGTGCATGAAAAAAGGCAAGTACACATCCCCTAGTTCATCTAAAGGTTTTTTCTACATCTCCAACATACCTTTACAAATTTTCTTGGAGATTATATCTTCCTCTAGATTTAGATCTCTTACTTGAGGAATTAATTTTTGTTTCTATACTAATAAATCCCTATTGAATACTTCAGAAAAATTGATTAGAAAATATACCAAAAAAATAAAAAATAAAATAATGATTATTAATTTTTTTGTTGTTGGTTTAATCCAACGAGACTTTGAGCCTTTAATCTAATAATTTATATAATACTTTTGAATAGAATGATCACTAATTAAGCTACACCATGTGAGCTACACTATAAAATAGTTAAATTATGCCAATATTTTATATTTAAATATAATTATATATATTATTCATAAATATTAAATGATCACATCTATATGATAATTAGGTTGTTTAATATATATCTTTCATTATAATAAATTGATTTTAAAAAAAATAACATTTTAACATAGTTTTAATAAAGTTAAGAATATTTTTAACTAAAAATTATTAATAATTAGATTTTTTTTATTAATTATATTTTATGATAATTTAAGAAATATTTAATAAAATTTAGTAAAAATTAAAAATTAATTTAAAAGTAAACAAAAAAAATGTCGACGGGTTTTGGATAGATGGTGATGATTGTGTTGTTAGGTTACTCCTACATGTTGAAGACAATGATTCAGTTCCTTGCTCTATTCGAATGTTATTCTTGGATATGACCATGATATAGCCTCACCACTACCAAACTTTCAAAAAAAAATTAAACAATATAATACAATTTAATTTTTTTTAATAATACAAGCCTTCAAGAAGAAATTTCCCATGTTGAATGTGACATTTCACATGAGAAAAAAATGCATTACTAACTCTAAGGTGCTTGCTAAAGTAGCAGGACAAGTTCCAAACATAGGCCACTTTTGGGGCCAGCTCAATCATTATCGTTGTTCTTTACTAACACCTCATGTTGTTGTTCGGCTATGTGTTGGTGGATAAGAACACTTCGAGAGAAGAGATGCTTCTTTAATTGAATGAATTATAGGTGTTAGTGCATCGATGGACCAAAGACTAGAGAAAATTGAAGGTTTCCGTGACTTGCCCCCTGCTCTAGATTGTTCTCCAAAAGATAATAGGGATCCTATCCATCTGGAAGCCTCAGGGTCTAGAAAGTATTGAATGTTAACTATGTTTTGTGGTTATTTACTATCAAGTCCTAGTTACTTTGCTTTTTGGCTTGAGTATAACCTAGAGGCCACTTATTTCAGACAAAGTTGTTGGGTTTTTGGTACACTATTACTAAAAATTTTGTGTGGCTCTTAAAGAAAAAGAAATTTTATGCCTCTCCTAGTTTCCCTAGTGGAAGTTCAATACACATTTCTATTTATTATAGTTATTAGAAATAATGAAAAAACTTGTAATTAGAAAAAAAAATTACAAATAAGAAATAAATTACAATAAATTTTATTATGACCTACATGTGTAATTCTTTGGGTGTTCAACCTTTAGTTGACATCTATCCATTTTATTTCACTGAGACACGCATTCAATAGGTTAGTATGAGAAAGATGTATAATTTCTTTTGTGCTCAACCTTGAGATACATCAGTACCTCAACCATAAATATTTCTAGATTCTGAACTCCTCACCACAATTTTTTTTCCTTTGGAGTATTTCTAGTTTATTTCACTAAAATTGGATTTTAGTTAAACTCGAGTTTGTGTGTGTATAGGGTTCAAATTTGAATTCATCATTACCCTCTAAGAACCCTTTAGCCTCTGATAGAGGGGTATACAATTTTTCCCATATAAATGAAATAAAAATATAATGTTGCTTATCAAATTTGCAAATAAAACCATTTCTAATTTACTTTATAATATGTTTTACCCGTTATATATTTTTAAACCATTAGAAAAATGAATTCTAGCAATTTTTCTCCATATCTTGATAATTTATTACAGTTGTGTCTTAGTAATGGGAATTGAAGATCAAAACTTTGGTTGTGGTGAAATATTTTGTTATTCGTAGATAAAAACAATTTCAATTCCAATCAACACCCTACGTTGTTAGTGTTTGGATTCAAAAATGCAAATTGCCTTACGTCCTACTCTTCCATTGCATTTACTACTTTCTTAGCTTTCTTGCATTATTTACTACTTTCCTAGCTTTCTTGCATTATTTACTACTTTCCTAGCTTTCTTGCATTATTTACTACTCACTTGAGATTAAAATTTATTAAATCAAGCTATGATTCCTTAGTATCCCATTTTCAATGTTCATTCATTTTTGTTGATTAGAAATAATGTGAGTTATATGTTATTTTGAAACTGGTGTCATGCATAGGAATGCACATGTGCACTAATCATTGACTTCATAATTGTTATGGAAAAATATTCTTGTAAGTTATATTTATTTTATGGAAAATTTTGTTGTTGTTGGTTTGGTTTTAAATAGTTGTTTATTTTTTCTTTATTGGAGATTACAATGATATCTATAAAATAATAGCCCATGGGGCTTTGGATTGACGGTAAATGGGTGCACTATTAAGGTACTCCTTGCCATAAGGCACTGGTTCAAATCCCTTGTGGGTGCTTACCTACCAAAAAAAAGATATCTATAAAATAATACTATATCTTTATTTTTATCCTTTTAAAGTCATTGCAATTATGTGAACAAATAATACTATATCTTTATTTTTATCCTTTCTAAGTCATTGCAATTATGTGAACAATTGAGTCTTGTAAAGAAGAAAAATATTTATTTTTATCCTTTTAAAGTCATTGCAATTATGTGAAAGGAATGATATCCATATTAGATGAAAAGGTAAATGATCACAACTTAACACAATAAAAATTGTGATGTGTGAGATATACATAAAATTTTAAAATATTTTCTATTTCTATATAAAAATAATAATTTATTTTAATTTGTGAATATTAAAAAGACAAAATGTAATTAATCTTTTAATTTGAAATGTGAACTTTCCCTTCAAATTTAATGCCTATAAAATTCCTCAGCGTTAAAAACCCAATCTAGCAAGTGTTAGGGGATTGAGGCAATGGTGGCCTTTGCATCGAGCAAATTGAAATACCCTTATCCTCCACGGGAACAAGACCTTCAGGGTTAAACCTCCATGAATAATGTGATTTAAAGCTAGCTGTTAAACCTTCATGATCTCATTCAAAACTAGCTGTTAAACCTTGATGGTCTCTAGCTTTAAATTCAGTTTTACCGGAGTTCCATTAACCTTGTTAACTGGAGTTTGCATGCACGCCTTTTACTTCAAAAACCTTACTCGTTCACTAGAGTTTGCATGCATGTCTACCAATTGCTAAGGGGATTGTAGCCCTTGCATCCGGGGAAATTAAAATTCCCTTGATCCTCCATGTGTCCCTCAAACGACTGCAAGAAAACCTTCAAAGTTAACAATGAAAATCCTCTGCATCTCTGTTGAAATTGTAATTTCGACTCCCGTGCAGCATTTAATTCCTGAAAACTGCTGAGCTTTTCCCGCACCACTTTTCACAAGTTGGTGGTATTTTCCCAAACGGCAGCGATAACATCCATCGATTGACACGTGGCCACAACAGTTTTGGAAAACAACTTTTTTCCCGGAGCATAAAGATCGGTAAGAAGAGGCCATGGTATATTGATTGCAACCGTCCGATTGAAAGCAAGGTTGATGTCTGTCCGATTGAAACCAAAGTTGAGCATAGGCCTACACCATGGACATAACGTGAAGTTTCATTTTGACAGCGGATTTTATCAGTAAAATATTTAATGAAATTTACTACCTGGTTAGTAAATGTAGGTAAGCTTTTAATTTTATTGTTTTTTATTATGTACGAGAGTATGGCAACAAGTAAATGTAATGTCATTTGTTTTTATGTTGAATATGTTTTGAAATATACGTAGAAGTGTAAAAAAAGGAGAATATGTAGGTTTTGTTGTTCAGTGAAAAACAAAAAAAAGGGAATGGGCAGCAGCACGAAGGTAATTTTGGTTTTTTGTTGAATATGAGATGTAATGGGAAACGCAGCCGCGCGTGAGCATGTAGTAAGATTTTTGTTTACACACAGTAGTGTGAAAATATACCGTTGAGACAGAGTAATTTGTTTTATGAGAGACAGTGAAGGTTCTTGGAACTGCATTTGAAGTGTTCCTGGTGTAATCCCTTTGTAAGAGGAAGAAGTTTGTAACAGGCCGTATTTATTAATGAATATAAAGTTTTTATGTGTGTGAAAAACTTTGTTCTTCTTCAGCAAACAATTTTAAGCTTCCCTGTGTTAAGATCCTGTGTTAAAACAGAGCATTTTCTCTGTTCTGTTTAGTAATTTTGTTTGGAATTACCAGAAATTCCCAACAATCTCCATGAATAATCTAATTCAAACTAGTTATTAAACCTGGAGCATTTCTAACATTCATTTAAGCTACAAAGTGTAAATGTGCTTGCAACACCAACTTTCTTTGGATAGCCAAGATTTTTCTTCTTACCATTTTGCCAAATTTAATTGCCACCGCGATTCTCTTCGTACGTGAAGAGATTCCCCCGAAATTATATCCAATCTCCACGCATCCCTTTTCTAGAAAAAGCTTTGATAATACTTTTCCATATCAATAGTTTAAGTGATTATCCTGTAAATTTAGTTTACTTTCAGTAGTGAGAGGAAATAATATTAAGTTTTCTAACGATTATGATGTAAATTTATTTTAATGTGAGTAGTGAAAAGAAATACTTGGTATCCTCTTCTTAAGGTTCTTATAAGTAACCTATCAAATTCTTTAAACACTTTCGAATGATAACAAAGTGCCCACTATTTTATTGTGCGAGTTTAAAAAAAAAGACAACTGTAATGACAATTCAGAAGAATAATGTCACTCATTTGCGCTAGAATCCCCTCATGTTTGATATTTACAAAATTCCCCGCTTTTCGTTTTGTGCTTCTACGATGATGCAGTTGTCAGTTGTCGATGTTTCCATTCTCAGTGTCAAAGAAAATGAAAAGGTACGACACAACTACCTTTATCCATAACATAGTGCTACTGCATTCGCTTTGTAAGTGAAAAGTACAAATCGAAAGGTCGGGAGTTCAATCATTGCTGCGAGCTTAGAAGTCTGAAGTGGAAAGATGAGTTCCGCGCAGAATCACATACTTGCCCAAGCTGCTAACACTGGTGATCTGGAACAATTCTTTTACCGGCACTTGGAAAAAACCAAAAGCTCATTTCCATGAACGCCTCGGGCAAATGTTTGGTACGGCCGATTCCGCGGGGTCTCTGCGCGGCACGTAGCCTTGCAAAGCTCATTCTATTCAACAACAGACTCACAAGTGAAATACCTTCGGGTCTAGCTCGTTGCCCGACACTGTGGCGCACACGGCTCGAATCGTGAAATACTTTGAGTTCGCCTCCTTTCGCCACAGCCAGCTGAGCTCCTGATGCATTGCTATACGCCATGAGAGGAAACTGATTAACCATTCCCGAATTTGAAATTAAAATATCTAGAATTTTGGCGAGCGTTTTCAAAATTCAAATGACTATCGCATTAATGCAAGTCCTGCAGCTCGCAAGTCGCATCAGTGTTTTCCAGTCAAAGCTGGAGTCCTTTCCCGGCCTGAGGGCTATCCCGTTACATGCCCATGCATGCATGGTGAATTTGCTAGGCGATTGCTGGCTGACTTGAGGTCCCATCATAGTACTCTTAAACCGCATTGAATACCCAATAGCATAGCAAATATTGCTTGCCTATTTTAACTACTGCGAGTTTGGCGTGGTCTTATTTTTACGTGGTTTTCTGCGATACGAAAAAGTGAAGTGGAGGGATTGATTGCTGCACAAAATGACAATTTGGTCTCATATTTATCAATCAAAATTAGATAAAAGAACATATTATTTTTAGCTGTTTTAATATATATAAATATTTAATACCTCGCCGCTAAATTCGTTCAATTTTCCACACTTTTCTTTATCTTTGTGGCCTCACCGCCGAATTCCGCGCTAAACTGAAATGAAAATTCTTCGTGTGCCTCCACCGACTCAATTCTATGGTGGACCCCCTATGAGAAGCCGCGTTAGAGCTATAAACATGTGTTCAGACCCCACCTTAACACACACCAAGAAATGGCTCCTCTTTTATCTCGGTGCCCCCACCGCCGAATTCCGCGCTGAACAAATTCCCACAGTTTTCCTAATCTCTGTGGACCTGCGATGAGAAGCTGCGTTAGATTTATAAATATTAAATACCTCACTGCTAAATTCGTTCAATTTAACGCACTTTTCTTTATCTCTGTGCCCCCACCGCCGAATTCCGCGCTGAACTGAAATGAAAATTCTTGGTGTGCCTCCACCGAGTCAATTCTATGGTGGACCCCCTATGAGAGGCCGCGTTAGAAGTTGGTCTAAGCAGTCCCACCTAATAGTCTAGTTCTTCTCTTTGAACCGTACCTCAGATGTCTTATCCAACTGGTCTACCCAAACCATACCTGTGTGAAGCTGAAGCTCGTCTACCCGAACATTAGTCACGGAAACTAAATATGTGTTCGCACCCCACCTCAACACGCACCTCAACACGCCTTTTGGGAAATGGCTCTTCTCTTAGTGGCTCGTCTATAATCCTACTTTAAGGAGCTTTTCATTAAAAAAAAATAAAAAAATATGGGTCAAAAATTTACAATATGTGTATAAAATTGATGTAATATCTATTAAAAAATTAATCTATTAGATACATAGAAATAAAAAAAGAAATAAAATTGTAAATGTTTTTGAATATATAAATGTAATAATATTTAAAAATCTCTTGATATTGTTTGTCTAGGGTAGCTCAAGTGGATAGCTGTGGAATGAAGTCTCAATCTTGGGTTCGAATCTTGTACTACCCTCCCCATTGTGGAGTGAATTATGGACATGTAAAATAAAAAGTTCAAAAATCCTACCATAACAAAAAAAAATCTCTCAATATTTAAATTTTTATTATTATGTTATTATTTTCCAAATCATAAATAGAAATATTATGGTTACCCATCTTATATCTTATATCCATGTGTTCTTTTTTACTTTTATATATAATATCAAATATTTTAATATTAATTATACATAAATTTTAAGGACTCCATTTTTTATTCGGATGATAAATATAAATATTATTATTACCCATCTTATATCTTATATTCACGTGATTTTTTTTAATTTTATATATAATATTAAATATTTTAATATAAGTTATATATAAATTTTAAAGAATAATTTTTGCACATCATAAATATAAATATTATTTTTACCCATCTTATATTATATTTATGAATTTTTTTTAATTTTATATATAATATCAAATATTTTAATATTATTTATACATAAATTTTAAAGACTCCGACCAAATATCTGGCCACGGATGTTTTATAATAGCATCAAACAGAATCCTACATTAATTGACAATTTAGTTTTATACTCTCCCAGATAGATAAAAAAAAAATAAAGAAAGAAAGTACATATTATCTTTAACTATTGTTTTTATTAAATATCTAGACCACCACCACGGTAACGCTTTTCCTTATCTCTGCGTTCTATGGAATTAATCGTTGCCACGCCTTTCTTTCATCTCCACTCGTTCTTCGAAGTCTTCTAAACACTTGAGATTTGATGTATAAATATGTATGCACCCCATAAGTAACATACACCTCACACGGATTTTGCGATTTGAAAGAGGTAGACGGACAATATGGCTCTTCTCTTTATTTCATTCATGCTTCTCTGCATCGCTGCCTCTCTGCCTGCACCCACGTCTATGACGAACCCATATTCTCATCCTCATCCTCCTCCTGATTCTGAACGCATGGTGGAGGAAGATGAATTCATGGTGGAAAGTGAATCAATGTCAATGGATGCCCACGAGCAAAGGGACGTTGCTGCCCTCTTGTCATTCAAAAGCTGCATCACATATGATCCCTTGGCAAAGCTCTCCAACTGGACGGCCCACAACTCCCACAATATCTGCTCCTCATGGTATGGCATTCGCTGCAGGCCACACACAAACAGAGTCGTCTCGATTGACCTTCATGCCCATTACAATGAAGAAGAATCGGTATTCGAAGGACTATTGGAAGGTAGTCTCTCAGCATCTCTCAGCAGCCTCTCATTACTGCATAGCCTCAATCTTTCTGGTAACTTTTTGAGAGGAAGAATTCCGGCTGATTTTGGCCGCCTGAAATCCCTGCGAGCACTTGACCTCGGGTGGAATCGTCTGAACGGTTCTATTCCAGCCGAATTGGGCCGACTGCAGAAAGTGCGTTCCTTGGATCTTTCTTGGAATGACTTGACAGGAAGAATTCCAGCGGAGTTGGGCTCGCTGCAGCAACTGGAGTACTTGCTTCTTGAAGACAACGACTTCTCAGGCACAATACCACATTGGCTGGGTAATCTGACACGCCTTACACATCTATCCATTTCCAGCTATAGTAATAGTATTTCAGGTCCTATACCTTTTGAAATATTCCGTCTACCCCTCTCTTCTTTTCGTCTTAGTTTTAACCTCACCGAGAGTATACCTACAGCCATTGCCAATTTGACCATGTTGACCGAATTAGCTCTTTACGACAATGGAATCACTAATATACCTCAAGTCATTGCCAATTTGACTAAATTAACACTTTTAGATCTGTCTTATAACATGCTCACGGATAACATTTTTGTAACCCTGGCCAATTTGATCAACTTAACCTCTTTAGAGCTTCAAGGTAATAATTTAACTGGTCATATTCCTACGAGTCTCAAAAATTTGAATCAATTGGCTCGGTTAGACCTTAGCAATAATAAATTAATAGGGCAAATTCCTAAAGACATTATTCATTTAACAAAACTTGAATTCCTTTTACTCTCAGACAATAATTTGACAGGGGTCATTCCAAACAGAATAGGAAAACTTCAATCTTTGAGATATTTACATTTGCATTCAAACAAATTAAGTGGTCAAATTCCATATAGCATAGGTCAATTAAAAAGCCTAGAAACATTAGACATTTATAATAATAGTTTTTTTCGGAGTATTCCTCACACTATCAATGGTTTGGTTTCACTTCAAAGATTAGATATATCACAAAACAAATTGGAAGGACACATTCCTAGTGAGGGCATTTACAATTGGACCAACTTACTTTCTTTCTCTGCTCATTCTAACAACTTTTATGGGCCTCTTCCTTCATCATTAGCCATTTGTACCAAACTTTGGAAATTGAATTTAAGGAAAAACAGCTTTACAGGTGAACTTCCTCCATACCTTGCAAGTTTTGATTACTTGGCAATTTTGGATGTTGGTTATAATAATCTGCATGGTAGTATGCCTTCATGGCTCACAAATCTCATAAATTTATTTTTGTTGGATTTATCCAACAACAACTTCAGTGGAAAAATACCTTCAAATCTTGAAAGACTCCAAGGATTTGCAAGAAAAAATTGGGGCATTGGGGGCTACTATACTAATGAAGACATAACATTGGTTATAAAAGGATATGAGTATAATATATCACATTTGAATGTGAGAAATTTGATATTTGATTTGTCTCAAAATAATCTTACAGGAGAAATCCCTAATAGCATAGGGAGTATGAAAGGCTTGAGACTTCTAAATTTGTCTGGAAACCAATTGGAAGGGAGAATACCTGCATCTCTTAGTGAGATACCTACTTTGGAGGAGTTGGACCTAGCCAAAAATAAATTGCATGGAGAAATTCCTCAAGAACTTTCTAAATTATCAATGTTGGCTTCTCTAAATGTTTCCTCTAACAACTTGTGTGGGCCAATCCCAACAGGGACACAATTTTCCACTTTTAGTAACACTTCATTTCAAAAGAATAAGTGTCTATGTGGGTTTCCTCTACCACAATGCAATCAAAAGGATAAGCCAAAGAAAAGAATGGCTAAAGATAATGGTAGTGGGAGGAATGTTAAAATAGACTGGTTGAGTCGTGTAAATGAAGAAGTATCTTTGATAGCATTGGAAATAGGAATGGGGATAGGATTTGGAGCAGTTGTTGCTATGTTCATTATTTGGGACAGGGCAAGGTGTTGGGTATTGGGTTTTCCTCCCAACAGCACACGAAGACCATTTTATGGACTCTATCGATTCCCTACATAGCTCAGTAACACTTCTTCATATACATCAATGTTGTACTATATATATTAGTGTTCTTTGGCATTGTATTTGAATCTTGTTTACCTATCGTTTGATTGTAGGTAAATAAATTCTCAAGATATGTAAAATAGAATTCAAAGAGTTTATTTGAATTTCTATTAATTATTGAGATACAAATATATATGTAAAACCTGAATTGGACTATCTTGATGGGAATCTCATGCTCATTTGAAATGGTTTGTATCAAGGGATGGGAGGAAGCTTTTATAACATTTAAATATCACCCAAATTACATCCAAACCTACCTCATAATTTTCAGCCACTCATCATATACTAGATCAATGTATTCATAATAATATCATGTTTTTCCTATTTTATGTTGGAGCATGATGCCTTACACATGGTCTCCAAGGACTCTAGTGTATTCTTGTAAGACTTATGGTCTTATTTTATGGTGATAAATAAAATGTTTGTCAAACGTAATTATTGATTTGTTGAGTATATTCTTGGATTTATGAGTGTATACCTTCTTATTATGTATAGATACTATTCCCTGTAGACAGAGGTTCAGAATTCGCTGAAATAAAGGTATGTATCTCTAAGTGCCAACAAAGCTAATTAAGTCGACTTGTTAACCCACCCAGTTATTCACAGAACATCTGCTCAAACGCTTTATTGTTATCATTACTCATTGGCAGAAACTGATACTTGGTCATGAGCGTGAATCTTGCAGTAAGGGTTTCATAGCTAACTCATCATTTATAGCCAGTTTGAAGTAGTAGTAGCACACCTACAATTGGCAGCAGTCTCCTCACAAGTCACTTATGTTAAAATACTTTATTATTCTGAAGAAGGCAGTAAGAGTTTTGTTGTAGTCAGGGCCTCTTCTGAAAATGGAAGAATCCTCCTGAAAATTTAATATGAATCACAAAAGTTTGTGTCCTGAAAATGGAGGAATTCTCTTGAAAATTCTGCATGAATCATAAAAGTTTGTGTTCTGAAAATGGAGGAATTGTCTTGAAAATTCAATATGAAACACAAGTTTGTCTTCTGAAAATGGAAGAATTCTCTTAAAAATTCAATAGGAAACACAAGTTTGTCTTCTGAAAATGGAAGAATTCTCTTGAAAATTCAATACAAAAATGCAGTAGTTTGTCAATATGAATCACAGAAGTTTGTCTTCTTACTGGAAGAGGCCCTGACTACAACAAAACTCTTATTGCCTTCTTCAGAATAATAAAGTATTTTAACATAAGTGACTTGTGAAGAGACTGCTGCCAATTGTAGGTGTGCTACTACTACTTCAAACTGGCTATAAATGATGAGTTAGCTATGAAACCCTTACTGCAAGATTCACGCTCATGACCAAGTATCACTTTCTGCCAATGAGTAATGATAACAATAAAGCGTTTGAGCAGATGTTCTGTGAATACCTGGGTGGGTTAACAAGTCGACTTAATTAGCTTTGTTGGCACTTATAGATACATACCTTTATTTCAGCCAAGAGCATGTGTTGCAATAACATAATGGATCTGGTACCTGTAGCCGTGCTTACTCTCTCATGGACCAATATAGCCCAATCTTTTCAAATTTGACAATAGTGGTAGCATGGAATATTATTGTATTAACCAGCTACGTTGAGGCCATATAGAAAAAGAGGTAAAATCCAAGCACTCATAATATGTGATGTGTGATGTGGGTATATGTTTCTTTATAAATGGGGCTTAACTTCAACTACTTTTTCACTCTTTTAAAATATTGTATAAGTATAAGATTTATTGTTATGTATCTTTAAATATTGTATCTGGATCATTGCAAAGCTTATTTAATCCATTGTTTTTAAATATTCAATTAACTAGATACCTAAACAATGCGAATTTCATGAATGATTTCATGAATGATTATACTGTTTATATGAATTTTGAGTTAGAAAAGGCAAATAAAAACCGTTAAAAAAAATCACTACCATGTACTAAATAATTTTCAAAACCACAAACTTAATATTAGAATTTGTCACATTAAACATTAGCAAGCACACATATTAAGTTAAAGAGACTATGGAATATGGTTGTAAATAAAGCACTCACTACCCATTCGTAATGATTCTAAATGATTCATTATTGAATACGTTCAATCTTTTTGGGAACTCTTTGAAAGGAAGAATTCTAGCTGAGTTTGGCCACGTGAAATCCCTGTGAGCACTTGACCTCAGCAAAAATGCTTTGAATGGTTCTATTCCAGCTGAATTGGGCCGACTGTAGAAAGTGTGTTCCTTGGATATTTTTGGCAATCTGTTGACGAGAAGAATTCCATGTGAGTTTGGCCAACTTAAAGCACTAAGAAAATTGGACCTCAGCTTCAATGTGCTTGGGGGTTCTATTCCAGTGGAGTTGGGCTCGGTGCACCAGCTAGAGTACTTGTTTCTCGAATACAACCACTTCTCCAAAATGCCAAGTTCGTTGGGTAATATGACATACCTTACATCTCTATCCATTCATAGCTTTAATATTTCCGGTTGTATTCCTTTGGAAATATTCTGTCTACCCCTCTGTTCTATATATCTTGGTTTTAACCTCACAGGGAGTATGCCTACAGCCATTACCAATTTCACCATGTTGACCGAATTAAGTCTTTTTGGCATGAGAATCACTAATATACCTCAAGGCATTGCCAATTTGACTAAATTAACATATTTAGATCTCTCTTATAATATGCTAAGCAATAATATTCCTCTAACCCTCCAAAATTTGAATCAATTGAATTTTTTAAATTTGCAAGATAATAAGTTGACTGGTCAAATTTCTAAGCCATTACCAATTTAAGAAAACTTGAAATGCTTTTTCTCACAATTGTTTGACCGGAGTAATTCCAAGCACAATAGGAAGTTTAAGAAAACTTCAAGTACTTTTACTTTCAAACAATAGTTTGACAGGCGTAATTCCAACTAGAATAGGAAAACTTCAATCATTAGAATATTTAGTTTTGTATTCAAACAAATGAACTGGCCGAATTCCATATAGTTTAAGCCAATTAAAAGCCCTTCGTATACTTTGCATCTATAATAATAGCTTTTTCCGGAGTATTCCAAACAATATCAATGGTTTAGTTTCAGTTCATGAGTTAGATCTATCACAAAACAAATTAGAGGGATCCATTCCTATTGAATGCATCTATAATTGGACTTATTTAACTATTTTCTCTGCTTCTTCCAACAACTTTTCTGGGACTTTTCCCTCATCATTGACCAATTGCACAAAAATTTTGGTACTAAATTTAAGACACAATGGGTTCACACGCGAGCTTCCTCCATACCTAGAAAATTTTGGTGACTTGAAATTTTTAAATGTTGGTTATAATAACCTTCAGGGTAGTTTTCCTCAGTGGATTACAAGTCTCAACAAGTTGTTTGTGTTGGATTTATCCAATAATAAATTTAGTGGAGAAATACCATCTGATCTTGATAGACTCCAAGGATTTGCAATTAACAAATCTTCACAAGGGATGAAGTATAGACATGAAATGGAAGCAGACATAAAAGGGATTGAATATATTATGCCATATCTGTGGCAAACTAAAATGATATTTGATTTGCCTATGAATAATCATACTAGAAAAATCACTGTAAGCATAGCAAGTATGAATAGTTTGTGATTGTTGAATTTACCTTGGAACCAATTGGAAGGGAAAATACTTGCAGGCCTTTGTGACATATCTACTCTAGAGGAGTTAAACATGGCCGAAAATAAATTGCATGGAGAAATTCCTCAAGAACTCTACAAATTATCAATGTTGGCTTCGCTTAATCTTTCATATAATAACCTATGTGGGGAAATCCCAAGAAAATCGAGAAGAGAATATCCCAATTAGATCTCAATTTCTGGTTATTCCCGAGACACAATTCTACACTTTTACTGTGACTTCATTTCAGAATAATAAGTGCTTGTGTGGGATTTCTCTACCACCGTGCAAGCAAAATGTGAAGTCAAATACAACAATGGTGAGAGACAATGGTAGTGGAAATAATGTTAAAGCAAGATGATTCAACTATGTAAATGAAAAAATATCTTTGTAAGCATTAGGGATTGGAGTAGGGATTAGATTTGTGGGAGTTGTTGTTATGTTCATTCTTTGGTACAAAGCAAGGTGTTGGGTAATGGGGTTGTCTCCCAACAACACACAAAGACAAGTTTATGGATTGTATCGATTCCCTACATAGATTAGTAACACTTCTCTATATACATTAATGTCTTAGTGTATGTAATATTGTTTCTTGGTATAATATTTGAATGTCACTTGCTCGCATATATCATTGTTTTATTCAATATAATGATATAGTGTTTCAGTGTACGTAAACAACTTGTCAAAGAAATGTAAAATATAATTCAAAAATTCTATTTTAATTTCTATTAGTTATTAATACACAAATATATATGTGAAACATGGACTTGACTATCTAGATGGAAATCTTTTGCTCATTTAAAATTTTTGAATCAGAGAATTTTATGGCTCACTCCACTTAAAGGACTAAACTTTGATTACAAATTTTTATTTTCCTAGGACCTCCAAATCTTGGAATGTAATAGAGGCTCTATTATATTTAATAGAATACACTCTTCTAAATGAAATTAGCCCATAGGAGCACAAAATTTTCTCTATTGTATTTTAAGAACATGTTGGTTGTGCTTAATATGATAATTGTGTCTGTTGATAGCTACAAGAATTTCAATATAAATTTGTTAATAATTTGTTAGTTTCTAAAGATCTTAAGTAGAGGCTTTCAAAAAATTTAGAAATTGCCCCAGTTATATCTAAATCAATCTCATAATTTCCAAGCGCTCTTGTACTAAATCAAGGTACTCTTGATAATATCATTTAGCTTGTTGTATGCTGGAGAATGATGCCTTATGAAATGTGTCCAAGAACTCTAGTGTATTCTTATAAGGCTTATGGTATTATTTTATGGTGAGAAATAAAATGTTTGTAAAATGTAATTATTAATTTGTAGAGTATATTCTTAGATTACTAGTGGATGTCCTCTTATTATGCATTGATAATATTCCCTTTCTAAAAGATAGCCAAGGGAATGTGTTGCGATAACATAATGGATTGGGTAATGTAGCCACCTTTAGCGTCTCATGAACCATTATTACCCAATCTCTTCAAATTTGACAATGGAAAGGGATATTCTTGTATCAACAAATATATTGACACCTTGTAGAAAAAGGGCTAAAATCCAAGCACTCATAATATGTGACGTGCACATATGTCATATTTATGAATGGGGAATAACTTCCAATATTTTTTCGCTCATTTAGAACACAATGTAAGTGCAATATTTACCATTCTTCATATTTAAATATTGCTTTGTGGATTATTAAAAAACTTATTCAATTTATTGTTATTGAATATCCAATTAACTAAATATTTAAACAATGTAAATTTCATGAAAGATATAACTATATCTTTTAGTCAAATTTTAAATTGGACAAAATAAATAAAAACCATAAATAAAAAATAACTACCATGTCATGACATTCAAAACCACAAACATAATATTATAATTCATTACATTAGAATCACACCTGTTAAGTTAAAAAGACTATGGAATACCATTGTGAATAAAGCACTCACTGCCTATCCATGATGATTTTACTCAAGTTCCATTCATAAGATGTGGCTATAAAATAATAACAGTGATTTCTATATGTGATGTCCTTTAAAACTTAAGGTTGTGTATAGAAATACTCAAGGTCATTCATAAGATGTGGCTATAAAATAATAACGGTGATTTCTATATGTGATGTCCTTTAAAACTTAAGGTTGTGTATAGAAATACTCAAGTTCCATTCATAAGATGTGGCTATAAAATAATAATGGTGATTTCCATATGTGATGTCCTTTAAAACTTAAGGTTTTGTATAGAAATACTCAAGTTCCATTCATAAGATGTGGCTATAAAATAATAACGGTGATTTCTATATGTGATGCCCTTTAAAACATAAGGTTGTGTATAGAAATATAGAGTCTTGATGCACACTATATTATTTGAAAATATTTAATAACTAATATGAAATGCTGATAGAAATAACGCGTAAGGCACTGAAGCAAACATGGAACATAGAAAAATATACAAAAATATTTTTTTTTTCATAAGTTCCTTTGAAGAAGGAATGTGTTCATAATAAATGTTAATAATTGATGATTATAACATATGTTATTTCCATAATTGTTATTACTTTATTATATATATATATATTCTTAACATGAATCAAATAACTAATATGTATATGTGAAACCAATATGTAGAGACTCAAATTTCATTCATCTAATTATGTGTTTTTATAGAAAATTTTAGGGGCTAATATTTGCAGGTGGGCTAATTTCCCATGATTTTTCCACAAAAACGATTCACCTATTTCCATTTTTATAAAAATTGTTCGTCCAAAATTTACAATATAAAATTATTTTACCTTAAAAATTGACAACATTATATAGAGACTATATATAAAATCATTATAAATTTTAAGATTTTAGAAATATATCAATAATTTTTTTATAGTTTGCATATGAGGGACTAATGAGATTCACCAATGTTTTTTAACTTCAAGATACGTTTCCATCCTTAAAATTTTCCTTATGTATTCCATGGATTTCACAACATCAAAAACAAATCGTGAATATGATCATGCGGCTTCCCATAATCTCAAGAATGATTATTAGAATTGGTATTTTCTTATTGTTTATCCCCCTTCCTAATTCTAGACATATGAATGTGTTTACCTCAATTGATGTCTAGTACTTGAACAAGGTTGCCTTTGTTACCTACTTGGGTCATTCTTTGGTCTTGTTCACTCCATCGTAAATATATTGTATAGTAATTATATCCTTCCCATATATCAACCCCTGTGTTTGTTATTTATTTATTCTACTTATGTTAGTTAGAGATGACTTCTTGAGATTCTTGGTACACATGAATGCTGACAATATTAAAATTTATCTTATCCTCTCTATGTTTCTCTCAAAGAAATTATATGTAGGTCATATAAGTAGATAAATGCCCATATCTTGTGGCTAGGTGGATCAAAAGGCCATTTTCAAATGGGAAACCCCTGAATCTACTAAGGATAATGAATTCCTAACTTTGATCCATAAATAAGGAGTTGGTAACTCCAACATTTTCTAAAGGGATATTTGTCATGCCTTTTACACCTTGTAATTTATTTTTCTTATAATCAACCTCTTTTAAATTTTGTTTAGGTTCAAAAACAATTATTTCGGTGTCTCAAATCTTCCCAAAACTTTATCATATTTGTGCAAAGATTGGATCTCAACTTTAATAACTAAGGAACTAAACCACCTACATTTATAGTCTTCATTATCAACCTCAACCTAGTAGTGATTACTTACCCTCATAATTGTCCCCTTCTTGTTGGTTCAATTACTCCCATTATTTAGTTAAAATCATCTCTTTCTTCATCCTAGTTGGGTTTGGATCTTCGTCTTTTCCTTGGTGCATTTTTACTAGATCCTCTGAACCCCACTTTTGTGACGAATTATTAATTTCATATTTTAAGGAGAGTGCATCCCAACTAAAGGATAAGCTTATATTCCAATTAGTGTCATTATCAGTAGGTTTAGTGTGTTATGGTATATATATTTCATTGTTTTGGAGACTTATATTTTTAA
Source organism: Pinus tabuliformis (assembly GCA_031772625.1). Lineage (NCBI taxonomy): Eukaryota > Viridiplantae > Streptophyta > Pinopsida > Pinales > Pinaceae > Pinus > Pinus tabuliformis. The sequence continues at coordinate 1,312,946,249 of CM062818.1, forward strand.
AAGAAAAAATAGGAGATTGTTTAGGGAATGGAGTCATACCTTCTGCCCAAGATTTCCTTCAACAATGCGTCATATATTAGTAAACATATCTAACATGACACAAACATATGGTATGACCCAACATTATCTTGAAATTTTTTTCCTTCCCTTTATCCAATTTGGCATGTACATTCCTACTAGTCTTTCCAAGTGTTCATGTGACAGGACCTACAATGTTTGATATGAGATCAACTCATCTCCCAATTGGAAACTTATTTCTAGGACCTAAGACAATATCTTAGGAACACTCTGAACCTCTTAAGAGATCCCCATCATCTCCCTGTAATTATGACCTCTAGAGCTACTAACAATAAACCCATTCCTGCACCTATGCACCTCCTTCCTATACAAGAGAAGGAATCCTTACTAGCGACTAAAGGATCCACATTGGCAAGAGAATTTTCCTACTTATATTTTGTTGCCACAAATGTGATTATATATATATATATATATATATATATATATATATATATATATATATATATATATATATATAGTTTGTAGATAAGGATAGAATCCAAAACTTTGTTTCATATGGTTTAATAATTAATTAACCAATACCCAATTCACGTCCAAAACTAGGAAAATGAGATGAATATCGCTAACCTTCATCGTTGACTTGCTAAGAAACCAACACAACCAAAAAAATTACTTAGCTACTATATTTTTGTAATGTCGTTGACCTCTAGCTAGGTGATATTACACAATCCATAATATAAGTTTCATCAATTCACCAACGATTCTGTAGAACCTTGTAGTTTATGATTTATAATTTTCTATAATTGAACCTTGGATCACCACATTTATCCACTAGAAATTTTGTATGAATCTCACCCTAAGTTAGAAACCGTAATACATAATTATTATATATTAAACCCTAGCTTAATACTAGACTCTACTAGTAATTCAATTAATTCCCACTATAATTATCAGCTAGTTTTTCAACTTGAAACCCAAAATTTGTATTTATTAGAAGAATGCATAACTTGTAAACAATTCACACACCATTGAACCCACTCTTATTACACAAACATAGGGTTTAAATTCATTATAAAAAAATTATGCATAATAAAATAATTCCCACATAATAAAATAATGGCAATTATGAATACCTATGAAAGTATTAATAAACCTAGGACATTAACTAAACTTATAATTTTATCAGCAGAAGCACATAAGCATATATAAATACATATGAAAATCAATAAATGTACACAAGTGCTCAAAATCCCAAACTAGGGTGTACAATGAAACTGCACGTAAATATCAAAATTGGTATGTAAACAAATTACCAATTAATTACAAAATTTTAAACACAGAAACCCCAAAATTAGGGTTTCTTCATAACATTCATAATTTAGAAAAGTAAATCACATGGATACTTTTATGCATAAATATTGATTGGATATAGGATCTCCAAATTCCACCCTCCCATAGGCTACATGGTCCATCAATTTCAACTACGAGTCACCCCTGAGCCAAGGATGTAACTCCACACACAAGAATAATAAAGAATAACCATATATCCATGGACAACGTGCCAACCCAATAGACATGTTTTCCATGTATCAGGACATCCTCTAGGTTAACTACTAAGGTGCCAATCCACAACCATGCCACTCTAGGGCTCTAGGCACCCTCCAGGCCATCAAACTAGTAGAACTCTCAGCTGGTCTAGAACCCAACCTCAAGGCTTACCAACTAGTTTCTTTGGACTAAATTCCAAAACCATGATCCTCCTTAGAGTGATGATCATTATCAAAATGATATTGAATAATAAGGTTCATGGAAAGTACACACATACACACAAATCTATATATATATATATATATATATATATATATTCTCAATGAATGGCTCTTTTTTCCATGTGGTGATATTAAAGCCACATGGGCCCCAGGTGCCTTTGTTAATGGAATCTGTCATCAACACTTTGTTTCCCATCACCATGGAGTTGCACCACCCCTCGTACTCTTACCATGGAGTGGCTTCGTAGCTAGTATTTTTATTATTATTGAAATATTTACAAATTATATCATATTTACAATTTGGGACCTCTAGCCACTTAACCAACACTCACACATATGATCAGTCATGTTGGCCCCATAATATATAACATATATTTATGGGTATTCAGGCCACATATTATAAACATATAGGCACACAAACCCGCAATATACATCCAACTCACCATCCTGATAACAAGTAGATATATCCACATTATAAACGGCTGGGGGTATTACATCAATCCTCCCTTATTTTATGCAATGTCCTCAATACCTCTTATTCCCACAAGCTATATCTATTATGGAAATTCCATGTCTTCATGTATTGCTTCATCCTAGAGCATCTTCTACTTCCTAGTTCCATTTGCACATTGGCAAGATCCGAAGATCCTTGCCCCATGTTGATGAGTATACCATCTCCACATTCTCAACCTCGTTACACATATAAGACATAAAACCCATATCAATAATGACATCTATAGTCAGTTCTCACATATATAAACACATATACAGACATATATATGGAAATATTTTTCTCTTTTCATCCAGGGTAGTAGCAATAAAATATACAATCATAACTAAATATGAATTATGAAGAATGAAATTTCATAGAACATGAAAAGCCAAAGTCAAAGATAGCTTTCAGATGCCCTAATCACAATCATGGGTCCTAAAGACAACTTTATGCAAACAAGTATCTATTCTTTGATGCTAGTTGTTTCATTTCCAAATTCCCTCACTCTTGTTGGTTCATATCCTATAGGATTTCCATTTCACCATTCTTATCTTGTAGCTCACTCTTTAAAACTTCTATCATGTTTTCTAGACTATTTTCATCTCTCACTTCTCTTAGTGTCTCAATATATGTCTTAAAACATTATATATCCAATTTTCCTTTCTCTATGTATATTTCATTATTTTCATTTTGTTGGTGCACTTGAATGGACAAATCCATGTTCTCTTCCTCATGCAATTTAGTAAGCTTGAACTTTTTCTAGTCATTATGCTTTTGTATTCCATTAGCTCCTAGAAATCCCTCTTCCTTTCTATAAACCTTCATATGTTCATCTTCTATATTTTCAAAATCATTTTGAGCTTCTCTTTCCTCTACTTCTTAGTGTTTATGCTCAAGTTCCAGAATTTGTCTCTCCAAATACCTACTAAATTGCCTATATTCTTCAGTGCGGTGATAACCAAAGGTCAAACTTTTTGTTAAATTTTATTTAATTCTATTCCCAAAGTTGTACCAAGTCTGTCATTAGTCGTTAACTTGTCACGTACCTGCTAGTTTGATCATTTCCATACATATTTTTTCATAAAGGGTAGCTTGTTTCTCTTGGCATCGCACCTATAATGATTTATCATATCCTACATACAAATCCAGTTAGAATATCTATTGTAGATATGCTACAACATGGATACAATCTTGTCAAATGATTTGTTAACATATTATAACCTGTTATGTCATTGCCATCCACTAGCACAAAATTTGTGAAAACCTAACATTAACATGTCATTAACCTATGACACACTTGTAGTAATCAATATGTAATCATATGTGATAAACAAGTCATAAACATGTCATAGAACCTGTTATATACCATTTTACTCCCTATGACCGGTTCCTCTGTTGTAACCAGTAATGATTGTGTCATCTACCCCAAATAGTATCCTCTACTAATTCACCCAAAGTAGCATCCTCTTTCCTCTAGTTACTAGTTAGAGGAGTCTCCATGGGTTTACTACTCTCCATGTGGAAATTCTTGAGTATCGTGTTGGCATACTTTCCCTAAGACACAAATAGTTCCTCATCACATTTCCATACTTCCATCCCCAAAAATTAGTGCATGAGCCCCAAGTCCTTCATTTTTAACTCTCTTGCAAGATCTTCTTTGTAAGACTTGATCAGCTCGTCATCACTTGTCAGAATCAAATCGTCGACAGATAAAACAATAATCAACAATTAACCTTCAACTAAAATATGGTAAATGTTCTCATCTAATTCACTTTTGGTGAATCCCAACTTGGTGAAATAACTATCGATCCTGGTTTACCAAGCGTGAGGTGATTTTTTCAGTGCATACAATGCTCGCTTGAGTTGACACACATGTGACTCTCTATTGAAGGTCTCAAATCCTTCAAGATATTCAATATACACCTCTTCCTCAATCATGTTATTGAGGAATTTTGTCTTTACATCCATTTGATGTATCTTCCATCCCATCTGCACTGCTAGTGTTAGAATGGAACTAATTGATGAGTACCTTGCAACAAGAGAAAAAGTATCATTGTAATCAATCCCCTCCACATGAGAAAACCCTCTAGCCACAAACATGGCCTTATGTTTCTACACACTACCATATGCTGCTTGCTTTACCTTGTAAATCCATATGGAACTCACCATTGACTTGTCTTCCAGTCGTGCGACCACATTCCAAACAATGTTCCTGACAATGGATTCATACTCCTCAACCATCAGATCAATCCAAACTAGTTTTTGCACTACTTCATCAAAATAGGATGGCTTAATATCTACACATTCGCTGATCAACGCCATGTAGCCATTATACTTCTCCAGTGACTTCCTCTGCCTGCGCTGTGATGTGGGTGCTCCCACATTCTCTCTAGGATCATGCGGTAACCTATCAACCTCACTTTTTTTCTTTCTCCCATCTATGGAAGACTCTACAGGAGTGAGTGTCTCCACTCCCTGCTCCTCTACATGTGGTTTCTCCGCATCATCCTAAGCTTCCTCCTTAGGAGCTAAAATCTCCTCAACCGCATGTAGATAAAGCTCCCTCTCAAGGGAACATCTCGTTGCCTTATCTTCATCAAATTTTACATCTCTGCAAACCACTCTCATCCTATTAGTTGGAAGGTACACATGATAGTTGTGAGGTGTATCAGTGTACCCCACAAATATGCCCAACTCTATTGTTGGCTCTAGCATTTTCCATGCATCTTTCGTAACATGGAAGTAAATGGATGAACCAAAGATTCTGAAGTGTGCCACATCTAGTTTCTTCCTTGAAAAATCCTCTTCCAACATACTGAGTCCTGAGAATTTGATGAGGGCTTATGTTTTGTAAATAAACAGGTGTGTTGCATGAATCAACCCATAAGTGTAATGGTAGGCCCTGATCATGTAATATCACCCATGCCACTCGAATAATAATATTTTTCTTCCTTTCAACCACCCCATTATGTTGTGGGTTATGAGATGCTATCAACACTCATCGAATCCTTGCTGATGCACAGAAGTTTTTGAACTCATTTGACACATACTCTCCATCATTATCACTCCTGAGAGCTTTAACTTTCCTGCCAATATCTTTCTCAACAAGTTCTTTAAATTCACAAAACTTAGAAAAAGTCTGATCTTTCTTCTACATGAAGAAGATCCAACTCTTACAAGAAAAATCATCATGAAATATCACATAATACTTGTGCTTGGTCGTGGATGCTATCGAGAATGGTCCACACCCATCTGAGTGAACTCGATTGAGGATCACCTGTGCTTGATTGTCTTTGTCATGAAAGGAAGCTTTGGTGTGCTTCCCCAATGTACACCCTTTGCATATTTCTACCTTCTCTAGTGTCCCTTTAGGAAGACCAGTAGAAATTTGTTGTACGATATACAAAGTGCCATGGTGCAAGTGAACCAACCTCCCGTGCCACAACTTACTAATATCTCGGCTTTGCACCTTCTCTGCTTTAGTGCTCAAGGAAACACAATATTATACCTCCAACTTGTAGAGGTTCTTCACTTGAACCCCTATCCTCTTCAACTATCCTGTGGCTATGTGACGAAGGAACACCTTTCCCTTACTAAATATCACATCATAGCCTCTATCCTCCAACATGGAAACATAAACCAAGTTCTTCTTCAAACCAAGAACATACATAACATCTCACAAAGTGAGGGGAGAACTAGACTCCCTCTAAAAGGTAATTATACCAATGCCAGTTGTGTTATACCTCCCATCACCACCCATCTCGATATGCATATGGAGATCCTTCTCCTCCAAGTTACTAAAGCGATATTTGTTACCGGTCATTTGGAAAGAAGCTCCACTGTCCAGGTACCACACACTACCCATCATCGATGACACCATATAAACAATGAGGGTAAAATCTAGTTCGAACTCTGAATCAAGAGCCTCACCTACCACTCCTCTCGAGGTCTTCTTACCGGCTTTCTTATGCAAACACTTTGTGGCAAAATGTCCCACCTCGTGATAGTGAAAACACTTTATTTTCATCATGTCCTTCTTCTGTTCACGCTGACAAGAATCAGATTTGGAATACGATGACCTTCCCTTCCCTTTCTTTTCCTTACCTGCTAAGGCACAATTATCCTCATCGTCATGCTTTGATGATGATCCATCTCTGGCGTTCCGTCGAATCTCTTCCTGTACCAAGTTGGACCACAATCATTCCCACTCTAGTAGTTTCTCCCTCCCATTAACTAAGTCTTAGTAACTGTGCCAACTCTTGGGAAGTCCTAGACTCACCAGATCATCTTTGGCAATAGTAATCCTAATGCTTCCAAGCTCATGTCAACATTCAGAGAACTTGGTAAAGTACTTCAGAATAGATTCACCCTTCTCCATATTGATCTTTCTAAGTTTTTCCTTCAATGTCATCTTCCTGTGGTCATTTCTATTTTGAAATAGGTCTGTCAATGCCTTCCACATTGAAAATGGAGTTTCCTTACCATGGAGATTCAAGACAATATCATCTCAAACTCCTTCTACGATAATCCTTCTCACTTTTCCCACACACATTTTCCATTCAACTAGATCTTTAGCATCAAATGCTGGAGGTTTTAGAATATAATCATCTATGAATTGCTTTAGCCCGTTGTCTTTCGGTACTGCATCCATCATGTCCTTCCAATATATGTAACTCGAGCTGCCCTCCAGGGCATACTCAAGTATCAAATCGTAGAATTCCATATTGTTGACTCTGAAGTATGAACCTACAAATTCAATTCACCCACACAACAAACTTGCATTATCCTCTTCTATAATGTTTTCACCTCTGTTAGCATGTAGATTTTTACTTGTAGATTCAACAGCTTATGTGATATGCTAAAACATAAGACATGAATTGATCCAAGTCGATATTGGTGGCCACCCACCTATTCCACTTGGACCCCAACACTGTCTCTTTCAATTTTCATTTTCCTTAATTGTAGCACAGTCTACTGTTTTTGGAATTTTTTCGGTTGCTAAACTTCTAGAGCCATTTTGAGGCCTTAAACAACATTTTTAAGGAAAATGAAGAGACCAAAAAAGTCCCAAATAGGATATTTGGTTTGTTTTTTGCATCCTCTCTGAGATATTTGAAACGAGGGATTATTATAGTCAAACAGAGATTGTATGCCAAAGTCATGACCCTAGGAAATCGATGTACCAATTTACCCAAATGGGGTCCACAGTTTTGGTGCTTCATCTCCTAGGGTTAGTGTTGGCTTAAGGGGGTTTGACCCTGTTTTAGAGTTGCTCACACCAACCAACAAAACCCTAATTGCTAGCCCTTTTAGAAACAACTTGTATAGCGCAGGCTGCAGTCTCACCCGAAGCAATGTTGGGAGATGCTAGAACCAGGTTTCTACATCTGGATACCATGTGATAAGTGACCTTAAGCCTTTGCCGCTCAAATCTACCTTCACACAGATCTATATCCTTCTAGGGCCCTCTCCTGCAACTCTAAGAAAATGGCTTCTAAACCTTCGTGAAGGTCTACATTCAAACTTTATAGACCATAAAGAGGTTTTCTATCCAGTTTCACAAACTAAATAATAACCCTAGATATGCCTTCACGCAGATCTATCCAACTCATCCAAAATCCTAATAGAATTAACCCTTATCTTCGCGAAAAGAGATAATTACTTAGTTCATGCATAAATATTATAGATTCAATAGGTTCGCACAACATTTACACATTATTCCATAGAAAACATATCATTGAGCGACAAAACATAACATGAACGAAAATAAGAATAATACTCATAAGCCAGATAGTTGTACCAAAAATAGTCTTTATTAAGCTCAATGTTTAGTTTACAAACTTGTTCTACCCTGCACACTTAGCTGCGAACTTACCGAGGCCTCCTATGCACTCAATTGTAGGAGCCTTCCCCTTTCACATAAGTACAAGAAGCAAAACCTTCCTCCCTTAGCACTTGTCTAGAAAAATCTCTATCCTGACTTACTTACTTTTCTACTACCTCTTAGACTCGCTATGACTCAAATATTTTTTTTTTCAATACAATACCACAGTCTACGGACCATGCGTGAGTCTCCAAAACTGACATATCACTTACCCAATCAAGGGGTTAAATTTCCTTTGACTCCTATCTAGCTGTGTGCTCTGCATCCACATTTCGCGGAGACTTTACATCCTTTACAAAACTTTTACAAAATTTGGTTAAACTAACCCCAAAACTGACCCTAGGGACCCTTTCCCAACAGCCCCCCAACAAAAACATGGCGACTCACCCTCGAGTCACTCGGTTGGCACCTTGATCTTGCTGCGAAGGCCACCTAAATCGACCTGTAATGTTGTAATATCAACGAAGCTCTGCATCACGTCTTGGTGCACTTACTCTAACAATTGTTCTGTCATGGGGCCTTCTACTTCTAGGTGCATCATTTGTTGTGTCTACTACAGTTTCCTTAACTTTTCCTAAAGTGAGAGAGTAAGCTAACATGATTCCTCTATCCATGGTTGTTGTCTAGCCCTGAGAAGGTTGTCTTTTCTTTGTAGTTCTTCCATCTTTGACTCTAACTACTTGTCTTCCAGCAATCGCGCAAGGCATTGGACTGGCACCAAACTGCACGCAGTTGCTCATACTTCATCATACATGCATTGTGTTTCGCAAATGTTTGTGCTGAGCTTCTGCAAGTTTGGGTCCCTCTGCAAGGTCATCCATAAGTCCATGGCCTGATCAAATAGCATGGCACAGTCTATGATTACGGTATCCAGTGTTCCCATGTTTTGTCGTGATCATTGCTCTGTGTTTCTCCTGGACCTCTGGCGGAGTGGTGGGTTGCAATTTCAACTCTAGCTCTAAGGTCTTCATTTGAAAATTGAATATAACTTTACCGATCTCATCCTTCGACGCATGAAAAGTAGCAGCCAATTCTCTAATTTGTGTTATAGCTATGACATCCTTTGGGATGTTCAACTTTGGAATTGACTTGCATGCATGCTTTATTGCTATCGCCAAGCTCTGACTTCGCGCTTGCATCTCCTTCTTTTATTTTAGTGCTTGAGCTTTCTCCGTGAACATCTGCCCATTATTTACCTTATATTCACTGATCACTGCAAGGGCATGCTACTCCATGATCCTTAGATCATCTAAAATTCCCTGATGCAGTGCATGGAGGGATTTAAGTGGCAGCGCGGCCAAGTTCACCCCCATATCTTTAACAGTGCTTAATACAGCATGGTCTTCCACTGATTCTGTGCTAACAAACCCTTCTGGTAAAGGTATGACTCTGAGGCCCAGACTCTATTCCATATCTGCTACTATCCTGCTCCCTTGCACCAGGCTCGCTTGCACCCCAGTCACTTGAATCTTTCCAGTCCTGATCTGCAGCTCATGCAGATCCTTCTAGATGCTACCCATCATATGCATATATTGTTGTTGAAACTGCTTCCACAACTATGTTGTGGTGTCTCTCCCCTTCTATGACGACCATCAGATCGATGCGCATCTACTTGTATGATTTATGCTTCTTTCTTGTCCCAACAGTGGTCTCCTTTTTGCGCTTCTTCACTATGAAGGGAGTGCTCTACTCCTCTCCATCGTCTCCTTCCTTCTTTGAATGTTCCGGCTCATCTGTATGATGGGAAGCCTATTTTTCGACTTTTTCTGTTCCATCGCATTATGCCTCAGCATTCTATTTCACAACACACTCTTTCTCAACATGCTCTTTCTCTACAGCTACCTTAGCAGCATTATCTTTCACTTTTTATTTAGCTAATTCTCACACTACATTTTGTGCTAATTCTTTATGCTTCTACGCAACTAATGTCTGCACAGCAGAGTTGTCGACACCCTTACTGGTACCTGCAACAAGGTATATGGGTTCACGCCACTCCGTTGGCCAACTTCCCACGATCTCCTACACATCTATCTATGAGACCATGTATGGAAGCTTGTACCATATATTCTTAGGGTCCTTCTGCACCTTGATTGATACGTTGTGGAAATCAACCTTAAACTCCACAAAGGACCTTAATTTATCGAACAAGGTTGGGGACAACCTTGGCCACTAATTGACTACCATCCTCAGATCCATCTCCATTAAGATCTAGAAAACATTTAACTCCTTAATCCTCTCCAGACCCTTTTTTTCCCATAGTGAAGAGAACATGACTACTTCTGGTAAATTTTCTGACTGTGGGGGAAACTAATTGCCCTCCAGAAATCTCCATGCTACTAATGCAATTAACAACAGTAGCCACGCATCATGAAACAACTTATTGTCCTCTTAAGCTTCAAGACAGTTTGTGAGGAACTCCTTACAAAAATACTTCACCCAGTTATATTGTACTCCTTTCGCGCACTGGGCAACCAATGATACTACTTGTATTGGAACTTCATCTACATGACATTTCCTCATAATTTTTCCTACAAGTATTTGGGCAATGAACTGCACCACCTAATCTTGAATAGAGCGGATAGAATATCCCCGCAACTTCTTCATGAGACCAAAATTCACCCTCGTCTTATCTGCTAACTCCTTTTCTCCACTTTTCCCTCCAAACTCCTTGGCAGGGTCCACCCCTTTGTAGGGCAGCTTTATAATCTGATCGATGAGCATATTCATAATTAAGATGGGCTCCTCAAGCCATAGGCACCCATCATGCACCAACGCGAGTAGTTGGCACACACACTGTGTTGATTATTGATCTGTTAAAATGTGGCACATAGAGCATGTGTAGCAACAGAACCATTTTTTGGCTTAAGGGGGCCTGACCCAGGTTCATATTTTTTCACGCCAACCAACAAAACTATAACTGTTGTCCCTTTCGGCAACAACCTGCATAGCGCAGGTTGCAGTCTCACCCGAAGTAGTATTGGGGGATGCTAGAACCAGGTTTCTGCATCCAGAGACCATGTGATAAGTGATCTTAAGCCTTTGTCACTCAGATCTACCTTTGCGCAAATCTGTATCCTTCTAGGGACCGCTACTGAAACTCTAAGGAAATGGCTTCTAGACCTTCAAAAATGTCTACGATCAGACTTTATAGAGCCTAAAGAGGCAGTCTATCCACTTTCAGACACTAAAAAAATAACCCTAGATCTGCCTTCATGTAGATCTATCCAATTCATCTGAAATCCTAAGAAAATTAACCCTTATCTTTGCAAAAACAAATAATTACATAGTTCATGCATAAATATTATAGATTCAATAGGTTCGCGTAGCATTTACACATTATTCTAGATAAAAAATATGATTGAGAGACAAAACATAACATGAACCAAAATAATAATAATGCTCATAAACCAGATAATTGTCCCAAAAACGGTCTTTATTAACATCAACGTTTAGTTTATAGACTTCTTCTACCCTGCGCACTCAATTGCAGGGGTCCACACACTCAACTGCGAACTTATCAAGGACTCCTCTCCACTCAGCTACAAGAGCCTTCCCCTTTCACCTAATTACAAGAAGCAGAGCCTTCCTTCCTTAGCACTTGTCTAGAACAATCTCTATCCTGGATTACTTACTTGTTTACTACCTCTTAGACTCATTATGACTCAACTATATCTAGCTTTTTTCCATACAATACCATGGTCTGAAGACCATGGGTAAGTCTCCAAAACCGACCAATCACTTACCCAAACAAGGGGCTAAATCCCCTTTGACTCCTATCTAGTTGAGACTTTACATCCTCTACAAAACTTTTACAAAACTTGGTTAAACTAACCCCAAAACGGACCTTGGGGACCATATCCCAACAATTATGTTTTTTTATATTTAGGGTTTTCCATTGTTTCTCAATAATAGATAGGTATTGGAGCCTCATTGTAACATAGTTCAGAGGCATGTAGCCACCACATCTCTCCTCAGAGATAAGCTACCATCGCATGAGCTAGTTTATTTCCATTATGTTTGTAAGCATATTTCATTATTTGGATATTAATGAAATGAAGTGTTATTTATGATGTGTTTTTGTAATTATGGTTATATTGTAATATTTTTCGTTCCTATTTAAGTTTGGACCAGTGGTATTAAAGTGATCTATTCATTCTCTATTTTTTTTGCATTTCCCTAATGAGGTCAGGGTACAAGGAGTTAGTGCTCAATCTAGTTGAACCTTTGCAAGACCAACCTCAAAAACCCTGACAGCCTCCCATGGTAGAAGAAAAGAAAGACCTGGGCATAGGAGATCCTTTTAAAATATTGCTCAAGAAAGCCCTCAAGCGATAGAGGTATGCGATGATGGATAAATTTTCCCAGGTCCTTCGATGGCTACCCACAGGCGACGCATCTTCATCCAGCAACCACTATGGAGGTGCCACTCCTTTTAAGGTACAAGTTAACTTCGATATTACCATATTTGAGGGAAAAATAGATGCAGGCGATGTAGATAAATGGTTGAATCTGTTGGAAGGATATTTTTTAGTTCATGACTATTCCAATCAAGAAAAGATTACTTTTTCACTTCTCAAATCTATCCCACTTGTCAAGGACTAGTAGGAAACCTACTATGAACAAAAGGAAGATCTAGAGGAGGGGGAATGCCTCTTCCACTCATAGATGTCAGAGAAAGGTTCTTTGTTGTATTTCATTTTCAACAATGGGAGCCAAAAGAGCCTCATTTTAGCAGAGGTCATGATGCGGCTAGGCCTACCGATCACAACACATCCACAGTCGTACACCATCGGGTGGCTTCAACAAGGACGAGATCTTCACGTCAGCTAGCAGTGTCATATTCCCTACAACATCAAGTCCTTCATGGACGAGGTATTGTGTGATATTTATCCTCTCAAAGTTTGTGATCTATTACTAGGACAACAATACTTGTGGAAGTGACATGATTTATATGAATCTAGACCTCACTTTGTGATTATTACTTTGGGCAATAAGTTGTACAAGATACCAAAGGTAGCCCTACCTATTGTCATCTCTTTGATCGCTGCAAAGAATTGTAGTAAGATCATTTCCAAGACCAGGAGTTTATTTTTCCTTATGATTCACCATAAGGGCAAGAAGACAGAGAAGGTTGTGGAGGAGTATAGGGACATTTTTTTGTCACCTACAATGGTACCTCTGCACTGTCAGGTCAATCACACTATCGTTCTGACTCCGGGGACGCCACTACCCAATGGACCAATCTATTGATGCTTTGTTATGGAGAATGATGAGATCAAGAGGCAGATTCAGGATTTGTTGTAGATAAGGCACATCAAGCCAATCTCATCACCTTGTAGGAACCCGATTGTATTGGTACAGAAGAAGGACGAGACATGGAGACTCTGTATTGACTCTTAGGTGCTAAACAAGATCATTATCTAGAATAGGTACCTAATTGCATATATTGATGACCTTCTTGAGAGCTCAAGGGGGCCAAATATTTCAAAAATATTGACTTGAAGTTCGGTTATCACCAGGTGCCTATCAAACCCTCTGATGTGTTGAAGTCTACCTCAAAATCCAAGGAGGTCCTTTTCAAATGGTTGGTCATGCCTTCTGGGTTGATGAATGACCCTCAAACCTTCATGAGATTGATGGAAAACATTTTTCGATGCATCACCAATGCATTCGTGGTCGTGTATTTAGATGACATCTTGATCTTCAGGGAATATTGGGAAGATCACCTCCACCATATTCAACAGGTCCTTCAAACTTTATGACAACACAAGTTGGGTGCCAAATTGGAGAAATTCACTTTTGGCATGAACCAGGTTTAATATCAGGGGTACATCATTAATTATCAAGGTGTGCCTATGGACCCAGCCAAGATACAAGTCATTCAAGATTGGCCAACCCCAACCACTCTAAAAAAGCACCACAACTTTCTGGGTCTTTCCAATTTCTACCGCAGGTTCATGTTGGTGTTTGCTCATATATCTTGGCCATTAAGTCAAGTCACCAAGGGCTGAGTGAAAGAAATTTTTTTTTGGTATGAAACACAAGAGAAGGTGTTTTTCAAGTTGATGCATCACCTCTGCTCTACACAAGTTCTCACATTACTAGACCTGCAACAACCATTTGAGATTGAGACAAATTCTTTCGATTATGCTATTGGTGTGGTTCTTACTCAACAAGGGCATCAAGTGGATTACCATAGTGAGACACTTTCAGGCACAGTCCAAAAGTATCCCACTTATGAAAAAGAAATGTATTCAATTGCACAAGCATATCGTGAATGGAAGCATTACATTATGGGGAAGGGAATGGTCATACGCATAGACCACTAACTCCTGTAGTTCATGCAGACACAAGGGAAGTTGCAGAATGATCACCATCAGAAATGGTCCACATACCTACAAAAATTCCATTTGGTAATTAAGTAAAGGAAGGCCATCACCAATAATGTTAAAAATTTCCTCAGTCGACCACTAGTCATGGTGTTGATCACTGTTCTTGACTACTATGGGCACGAGACTTCAGGGTTGCCACATCTCTATGAGAGCGATCCAGAATTTGGAAACACATATCAGACACTCCTTGAAGGTAAGAAAGTTCCAAATTTTCACGTCCAGGATTCACTATTATGCCATGTGTGACACATCTGTGTTCCTTCAAGTGAGTGTGCTAAGATGATTTGGGAGGTGCACTACAGTTGGATCGTTACACATTTTGGAGTAGAGAAAACAATGGCATTACTGGAGAAGTATTTTTGTTGGCTGAAACTTTGTTCAGATGTTGGGAGGTACATTAAATCTTGCATTGTTTGTTCCATTTCTAAATCAACCATCAAGAAACAACACCTGCTCATCTTCCTACTCCTAGTCGACATTGGGAATCCATCTCCATGGATTACATGTTTGGCCTTCCTTCTATTAAGGACAACAACAATTGTGTTTTTGTGGTCATCGACAGATTCTCTAAGATGGCCATTATGGCGGCCTGCAAGAAGAGTATCACAATAGAGGCCACTACTAAGATCTTCTTTGAGCAAGTGTGGGTACACTTTGGGATCCCACAGTCCATTGTCTCTTATCAGGACAACAAATTCCTAAGAGCATTTTGGTCAAGTCTTTGGTCGATGCTGGATACCAAACTCACTAAGTCCATGACTTTCCACCCCCAAACTGATGGCCAAACAAAAGTCGTCATCAGGATGATCACATACATCCTTCACATGTACAACTTGAAGCATCCATGCACAAGGTATAAAAGCCTTCCCTATGTTCAGTAGATCTACAACATAGCTCTCCATAGATCAACAAGCCAAGACCTCTTTCAGGTACAGTTGGGATTTCAGCCATTATGTCCCATTGATGTAGCCATACCATTTGCAACTACTCATGGATATTCGACTCATGTCCAATCCGAAGCTAACAGGGCTAACAACTTCATTGAATGCATTCAACACATCTGCTAGTGGGTCCATCATATATTGGATAAAGCCAATGCTAAGTACAAGCAGTGCCATGATCAGCATTGGGTGTCGCACATGTTCCAGGTGGGAGACAAAGTTTGGCTAGATTTGCAGAAGGAGTGCCTCACTGGACCCTATCACAAGATTTGCCTACATTCATATGGGCCATACACCATGACTAAAGATGTAGGGGACAATTCCTTTGAGCTCAAAATTCCATTGTTCCCTGGTCTACACCCAGTGTTTAATGTAGACTGCCTTCGTCATGCTTTCCACCATTGTTGCACACATCTGACATTGCATAACAACTCACACCAACAGAGATAAACCCAGACTAAATGGAATAGAAAATAACTGATAGGATCATGGACACATATATCAAGAACAATTGCCAATAGAATATTCAATTGTATCGGGTTGTAAAAGCTTGCTAACTCCTGCACCAAGGCAAGTGGCTCACCAGAGACCAAGTTCAAAAGAAGTTGCCCCCTCTCTTTGAGGCACTCAATGCAATTGGGACCATTACTACTTAAGTGGGGAGGACCTAACCAGGTGGATATTGGTGGCCACCCTACCATTCCACTTGGAACCCCAACACTGTCTCTTTAAGTTTTTTAGTTTCCTTAATGTAACATCCCTGGTGAAAATTTCATGTAATAAAAGTTAATAAAGGAAAAATAAGACCATGGTTAAGGGACACTTATTCCAAGCTGAATGTTGGGAAAAGGTATCCTAGTGGGTTTCACTAGATGTGTGTTTTGGCTAAGGAAAATTGGAAAAGGATAAGGTAAAGACATTAAAAGGAAAAAAGCAATTTTTGGTACATTTGTTTATGAAAATAAAAAGAAAATAGGAGAAAAGGAAGGTAAAAAGTCACAAGTTGCATGTGAGGAGGAAATTGAAGGAAAATAATGGAAAATGAAGAAAATAGAGGCCTCATTCATAAAAGGGCTTCTGAGGATGAGTTCGTAACCTTTTGTTAGTTCAAGTTTAAATATTTCTCATTATTTTCCCTCTCTCTCTCACTCTTGGTCACTTAGATTTTTCTTGGAGCACTCTAGTTTTGGATCAAGGAAGGAAAAGCAAGCAAAGGGAAAGGAAGGAAAGCAAGGATCAAGAAAAGGAAATCAGGATAAAGTAGCTTCAAATGGAATAATTGCAGGTAACCTTTTTCATGTGTGATTTCCTTACTGGTTTGGACATGCATGGCGTTTAGTGAAAATTTTAAGGATGAAAATTTATCTTAAATTTTAGAAACCTGAGTGAAACTTGCTAGTCTCAAACATACAAACTATAAAACGTTTAATGATATTCTTGTAAAAATATTCAAATTTTTTATGATTTTATATAGTCTTTACAAAACTCTAGTGAATTTTAAGGTAAAATAATTTTATACTATAAAATTTGGGCAAATCAGTTTTAGAAAAAATGGAAATTGGGGAATCTTTTTTTGGAAAAAGCATGGAAAATTAGCCCACCTATGAATATTAGCCCCTAAAATTTTCCCTGATGGCATTGCATGTTGGTATATGGTTTTCTTGTTGTCGGTGGCATGGTTTTGTTGACTTATGACAATGGTTTTCAACCTAGCCTTGCATTTTTCTAGATGCCATGGTATGATGGGATGTTTATCTCGATTTTGGGCTTTGGTTTGTCGGATGGATTTTGAAGTTCGGGGCGGTGGTGGTCTCAAGTTTCATTCCCAAAGGCCTATTGTGCTATTCAAGAACCCCCCCCCCCATTTATTGGTATAATAGATCATATTCTATTAATAAATGGGGACCCATGATAAAATCCTTGAAAAAGAAATTTAGCACTTAGACACTTTCTTTTATTCTTTTTTAATAAAGCAAGATATCGAGTCAAAACCCTTTGAAAGCTAGCAATCCTCGCCTTTTCACATACCGCTCGCCCAAGTGTGTCAAAAGCATTATTAACAAGAAAAATTCATGAAAAGCGATTAAAAGAATCATCGCACATAACTTAAATATCATTAAGATTTTTAGTTAAAAAAAAGATAAGACCTGAGGACTTTCCTATTAAAATAAAGCCCGTATCACATATCGTCATTCACAAAGGGCGCACTCTCACAAAGCATGTTGAAACTTATGAAATGTGATATTGCGATGAGATGGTCAACCTTATCGCATCGTGTAAGAACACTTAAGAAAGGTCTGAAATCTTACGAACTGTGTGATGTTGCGAATTACGATAAAAGCCCGGACCCGATAGAACCCAATATCATTAAATGATGATTAAAGTCCGTCGTGTGATGAAAATCAATTTATAAGGTAAATAGATTTAAATAATTAAGAACACACCACTTATCCCACATCTCGCATCCCGTAGGAACTTAAGGAACTTTAAGAAATCACACAATAAAACATGTGAAATGTGATTTGTGACATTGCGTCACAATCACAAAATCAACATTCTCGCAACTTAAGTCTACCACCTTCAAAGCCATCCTTACCATTTTGTGATGCGATAAATTAATGAGCAATAAAAGTAGTGATAAGGTGTTGGATTGATGGGGCCTGACCTAGGTTTAGAAGTGAATTAGTTGAACAAATCCCAAAACTGCCGGCCCTTTCGGAAATAGCCCGCAGTTCGTGGACTAAGGTCTCACCTGAGGTAGTATGGGATGGTGTTGGAACCAAGTTTATACACACTAGGGATGTCATGATGAAGTTTACTGGAGGTTCATGAACAAAACATGTGCTCTTACGTTGCTTTTCATAGTTATTTATCCTTCGCGCAACTATCAAACCTTCGTGTCTTGTGCAACTGCTTCGCGCAACTCTATAAGGAGCACGAAGCAGTATTATCTTACTCTTGTAACTTACTGTGCTTATTTAGTGTAGTTATTAATTAATTTGAGTGGGCCCAATACTTTCATTTATTAGTCAATACTTACATAGATGTGCACAAACATTAAACTGTAAACAGATGAATAAAAGGAACAGATACATAAATATGTTATAATTCAAAATCAACTTAGCTTTTATTACTTTGTCTTTCTTCAGTTACAATCCGACACATACCCTGCACACTCAGCTGTAGGGGTCTGTGCACTTAGCTGCAGACTTTAGGCCTCAACGCACTCAACGTTAGAGCCTTTACCTACTCCTACTACCCAGACTCAGACTTACAAACGTAGAGCTACTATGTCGTACTCATGATCTATTAAAACTTCGTTGAAACTTGACTGACTTTACATCTTAGAGCCTTGCTCTATTTATACAATCCCATGGTCTGTGGACCATGGGTAGGCTGACCTTACAATATATCACTTTACATACAAAAGGGTAGACAACCCTTTGACTTGACACCATACTTAGTGCTCCGCGCACTTTGCAGAGACTTTACATCACAATTTGACCCAAAACTTCGGGCTTTAAGCCCCAAAACTCTTATGTGGGGGACCCGATTCCTAACAGGCCCCCAACACAAACATCATGACTCGCCCTCGAGTCACTCCATTGGTGTGGCGAGTCGTGCTACCAAGGCTTCGCGGTCTGCCATCCCTATGAGTGATGTAATACAATCTGTTGCTCTGTCATTGCCTCCTGCAATGCTTCTTCAAGCTCTTGCTCCATTGCCCCTACTAATTCGCTTAACTTATGATGCTCATTCTGCTCTATGACAAATCATAAGATTTTATCTCTAGTTGAGATTTCAAATGTGTAAACTATTGGTGTAAGGGCAGTAAGCTCGCAATCTCTGATTCAGTTTACTCAATTATTGCTGAAGCTTGTGTTGTAATTTTGGAAGAGAGTTGTTGTCATCCACGAGGTCCCAATCTTCAAGTTCCTTCATGGGCACGCGGCCCAGAGCAAGAAGTCGTTATTCTATCTCAAGATTCACTGTCTTGCCCTTATCTTCCAAAGATTGCTTACCAAACCACGGGTTCCGCGGATACATTTAGACCGGTTCTGCTACTTGCGGGTCCTTTTTAGGCCTCGGTGTTTGGGGTGATTTTGGAATTTCCGATACATCTCCCACTGTTGGCATCGGGCTCAGCATGGTGTCCTTGGCTGTCAACATTAAGCTGTTCAGAATGTCCTGTGCCTCTTTCGGCAATGTTGAAAACAATGTGCTTGCTCTCAAAGCATCAATGTTTGATAGGTCCATACTTACTTGATAGCGCAATAACTTAATTCTCAAGATGCCACGGGGTGTTCGGTGGATGACCAGCTGTGATTTATAGGTTTGCTAAAATTCAAATTCGACTTTTCCCCCCTTATTCGAGTCATTAATGGGAGAATTACGGCAGATCATTCCAAATCTGGCTCTTAATTCGTATCTTAATTGCCCGCCGCCTACTCCTTTTTTCTTTAACTCCTCCATCTTGTCATGAACAATGATAGCAATAGTCACTTCATAGACCATCCACGTGGCAATGCACCACCTAGTACATGGTCGTGAACCTTGTAATTGCCTGGCTCTACGCATACCCCTGTTATCGCACAACCCCCATACATACTTGTTTATAGTCCCGCGCTCTTTTTCAACTATCTGGAGCGGTTAGACTGTTCCTCCAATGGTTATTCAGGTGGGTATACCACCTTCGCGTAGTGCCATCACATACCCTAGAATAGTTCGCGAAACATCCTTCACGCGCGCTACTGGTTGTGGTCCGCTCTCCCGATTTCTGTGCTAAGTAAGATGCGGCTTCAGCCATGGAATGAGACCAACTAATTCATGGAGGTACTTCTTCCACTCAGCCTGAAGTATGTGTGCATCTCGCTGCACTATTTTAGTTCTTACCTCAATAAATTATTTTTTCAATTCGGCTCCTAACTTTATGACTTATTTCTTATTAGTACCCTGTTTTGTTCCAATTCACGAAGTTGTTCATTCCCACAATGAATAGCTTCCTGCAGTTTTTTGTATTCCTCATCACGCAGTTGTGTCATCTCTTCCGAGGGTTCTTTGTACGCTGTTCCATTCGCTAACGTTATGACAACCAGGGTCTTCTGGGGAGGTTCTCCAAGTATATCATTGCTTTCTTTGATCCCCAGCCTTGGAATCAACTTCACGGCCCAATTTTTGCATATTTCCAAATAAGCCCATTTGACTGCTGGAATGTGTAGGTCCCAATCTGTGCATTGTATCTGACGTCCCCTATTTACGACTTTGCATATCTTGGTGAACGCTTCTTTCCTGAAAATTGGTAGTGTGATCCTTCTTTTCTGCCATCGTGCCCTGTTCTGGGGTCCAACTTCGAAACTGGTGTGCACTGGAACAATCTACCTATTATACATATGTACCCATCGGCAAAGGTGCGTGCACATGTTATCTTGTCCCCTACAACTAGTTCTTATCACTAACTGTGGTTTTCCAAATTGTATTCGCATCAATTTTCTACATTCGCGCCAACTCTCCAATTTTCCTTGATGCATGTCCCACCATTTCGTGGGTGTAGCACGCAGAGCCCATTTCAATGCATCGAATCGTTGTTGTTCCGGTACCACACTTTCAAATTCATGCAAAAATTCTTCCACCGCGGTCAACCCATCATACATCGATAGATCGTGCACCTCTATGGTTACATAGCGCAACGATCTCATCATCGTATTACAGTTAAGCATAGTCATTTCATGCAATCGATTCTTCCATCGCTCTATTTCCTCATTTGAATATGAAGTACAGCAGCTTTCGCGCTCCCATGTAATTCTTCCATTTGCAGTCGGATTCACCCAATCTTGTTCTCGATCGGTTATTTTATAGATACAATCAAGCTCATCATCATTATCTTCGTCGTCACGCACTGGCTCAATGTATCATGTGCCTTCAGTAGGATCTAATGGTACGACGATGCGCAATGACTTTTTCTCAAAAATCATCTTGCGCTTCTTCAAGTTAATTATTCCATTCATATCAGTAGCCCAATCGATGCCTAACAATGCGGGATATGGATTTCTATCATCAACAATCTCTATTACTTCAATGTCAGCCAACACACTTTCTCCCTCAATGTCGACAGTTACTCCTTGCAGTCTCCCCATAGGTATGATCTTCTGCTGGTTCACCATGCGTAATTGAATAGGAGACCATTGTAGTGCAGGCTTGCCCATTCGCTCCCATGTTTGCTTTGGAAACACATTCGTGTCGGATCCCAAGTCCAAAATGACCTGGTCCATTTCGAATTCTCCGATCTACACAATCAATCTCATTTCTCTTCCAGTGCATGATGCATGCTTTCCTACATTTCATACCATGTGCGGTTCTCCTATCCCGGTGCATCTATTGATCAATTCCTGTAGGCCTTTTATCGCCCTGCTATCACGCAGCAGTTTCATGCATGTCTCCAAAAAGGTAGTGAGCATCGAGGGATCCATTTCTGATTCATGTAAATCCTTGCTACCTAAAGTGGAGACCTCCACGAAGATCTTCATAGTTTCCATAAAGGTTTCCTTCACGCGCTCCAAATCGAACTCAGGTTCCTTTGCAGGAGCCTTGCGAACCCATGTATCTTCCTCAGGCTGCTTCCCCTTATTGTCCCCTGTGGTCACGTCGCTTCTAAGCATCATGTTCACATTGGGATCATCCTCATGGGGTTTAGCTCGCATCATCTGTACATTCTAGGTCGGGGCGGGCTACAGTACCCCTTTCTCGCACATCTTCATGATCAAGGTAGGACAATCCCTTTTCTCATGATTGAATTGGTTACAATATAACCATGATGTCCTAGTAGGATTTGTACAATCACGAGCGTAGTGACCAGGCCCTCCACAATTATAGCGAATCAACTGTGCATGACCCCGTCCAGGTTCCATTCCTCCTCTTCCTCGACCACGCCCCTGAAATATAGTGTGCGGCATGGCCACATTCGGATGCAGACCTCGCATCTCGGTCTGCATTCTATAATTAGAGGTCTGATCCATCATTAACTCAAAACTTCTGCAAGTGCGCTCATCATGTCCCATTGATCTGCATAAATTACAAAATAGCTATTGCAATATCTGTGTATACTTCTGTAATAAGTGACAATTATCCATATTATGCTTTCCTCCTAGTTGAAAGATAGCGCATCATAATGTAGGTGTCGCGCTGGGTCTGACTTGTGCCTCTGGTCTTAACAGCATAGGTCCTCCTACCGCCAAGTAGTTCGTCAACCCCAGACAATGATCCTTATCATGCCCTTGACCCTTATATTTAACACACCAAACTTCCTCGCTTACTTCTGGTCGCGGTGTCTTGTCTTGCTTCAAACCCTGCATTTCCCAACACAAGTTTTGTAACTGAGCGTGAATCTGCTATACTCCTAATCCTGGATTCTAAATAGGTGTCTCGTGCAGTCTCATTGCCATTTCTAGAGCCTCCACCTGTGTGGAAAGTTTCTGTTGTGATAGAGCAGTCCTCAAAAGTGGCGATAATGAAGCTACAAACCAGGTGCGGTGCTGTCCATCAGTCAGAGTCATATTTGTTTTGCGAATCATGCTTTTCAATCTTTGATCCAAGTCCCAGGGAGTCTCGCCTGGAAGCATTGCAATCTCCTTAAACCCAATAATCGATTTTGTTTCTGACTTCGGCCTTCTGAATTTCTTGTTTAGCGCAGTCTAAATTTCTGCAATCCCTGCATTTGGATAGTTATTGGAATGTTTAATATACCATGTCAGCGCGCAATCTTTCAATGCGCTAACTAGAGTTAGCTTCTTTATATTATTGTCTGCTACACCATGCACTTCCCATACTACTTTTACCACAAACCAAAATTGGTCCAGAACTTCATTCCTTACTCCTTTGAACACCAGGAGCTTGATCGCGTTCTTCATACTAGATTGCGTAGGTGGTGGAGGTGGAGTGGGTGGGGATGGGGGTGAAAAAGGTGAGGAGAGTGGCGGTGTAGGTGGTTGTGGTAGTCACGGAATCCTCTACTTGATCAAACTGACCGCACTCAACGGGGAAACTTCTTTACGTTCTTCTTCGCTCTCCCTTCATAGAGAAATTAAAGGGCTATTCTCTATTTCTGCGCTATTCAGGTTTCTATAGGGTCTTCCACTTTGCGGAGTCCCGAACATCAATTTATTTTCATAACCCGTTTTTTATACAATAGCATTTTAATCCAAGTGTTCAGAGACTTGATGTACTTACCTCGCGGTCCCTTCAGGAAGCATCACTTTGCCTCGCTGTAGCTGATAGTGGCATTTATCACGAACTCAGTGATAAATCTGCCTATAATCCAATCAAGCTAGTGGTTGATAGTGTGCGCGATATTATTTCCCGAGGCTTCTAATCTGTGCACTAATTCCGGAGTCCACACTATTGGTTTATCCAGTCTACACCTTCCTTAGCTATCTGTTAACTTTGCGATCCACTCATATAGTTCCGTTGGGAAGTAGGGAAAGAAAATCTCATGTATTTTGGTGTACATATAGCGACCGAACCATTGTTCCTTAGATATTCACAAATATCTATTTTCCTGTGTCGCGAACTCATGAATATTCTTATCTAACCATTCTTCAAGCTCTTTCTTCGACGGATTCCAGTGTTCTAACATTAGACATCCCTTAGGAAGATCCTGGTCCCAGCAACAGAACCATTTGTTGGCTTGATGGGGCCTGACCCAGGTTTAGAAGTGAATTAGCCAAACAAATCCCAAAACTACCGGCCCTTTCAGCAACAGCCTGCAATGCGCAGACTAAGGTCTCACCTGAGGTAGTATGGGAGGGTGCTGGAACCAGGTTTCCGCACCCTAGCGATGTCTAAATGAAGTTTACTCGAGGTTTGCAAACCAAACCTACGCTCTTACGTTGCTTCGTGCAGTTATTTATCCTTCGTGCAGCTATCAAACCTTTACGTCCTGTGCAACTGCTTCACGTAGCTCTATAAGGAGCATGACAAAGTATTATCTTACTCTTGTACCTTAGTGTGCTTACTTAGTATAGTTATTAATTAATTTGAATGGGCCCGATACTTTCATTTATTAGTCAATACTTATATAGATGCGTGCAAACATTAAACAGTAAACAGATGCATAAAAGGAACAGATATACAGATACGCAATAATTCATAGTCAACTTAGATTTTATTACTTTGTCTTTCTTTAGTTACATTCTGACACCTGCCCTGTGCACTCAGCTGTAGGGGTCTGCGCACTCAGCTGCAGACTGTAGGCCTCTGCACACTCAGTTGCAAAGCCTCTACCTACTCCTACCACCCAGACTCAGAATTATAGACGTAGAGCTACTATATCGTACTCATGACCCATCAAAACTTTGTTAAAACTTGACTGACTTTAAATCTTAGAGTCTCACTCTATTTATACAATCCCATGGTCTGTGGACCATGGGTAGGCCGACCTTACAATCTATCACTTTACATACAAAAGGGCGAACAACCCTTTGACTTGACTCCATACTTTGTGCTCATCACACTTCGCAGAGACTTTACATCACAATTTGACCCACAACTTTGGACTTTAAGCCCCAAAACTCTTACGAGGGGAACCCGGTGCCCAACATAAGGGACCATTGGTGCCTATTTACTATAGGTTAATGGAATTTATGATAAAAAGTAGCTCGATGTGATACAACAGATTTTCATCTACATTTAATTAAAATGACTTTCTTTTCACCTTTTCAGGTTATATGTATCATTCATTCTCATTGTCATTCTTACTTGTGTTTATCGAATAACTTCCACTTTGCTCCATCTCCAGAAAAATCTACAGGGAGCATTGTTGGAAACAATGGGAAAAAGGGGGAAGGTAGCTTCGTTTGAGAAATCAGAAAATATTCCTCTTTTCTTCAATACTACATGTAGCAGAGATGTTAAGTTATGGTATGTTCTATGCTTATAACAATTTACTTTTTTTTCTTATTATATTCCACCGATTAGCAATCACATGTACATAAAGTAAAGTGCAGATAGAACATTAAATGATCGACAGAAAACAAGCCAAGACAAGAGACACAAGATGTGGCGGCTAGCCGGGGACAAACCCCACAATGTGTGGGGAAACCCTTTGATCAAATCTTCTTTTATCTTCAATAATTCAGCAGAGAGAAATAGTACAATAAATCTGATTCATATCAGCAGTAGCAAACCCTAGATTAGTAGCATCAGAATTAGCGGCTTCATTATCAAACTAGGGCAGACCATATCTCACAAACCGACAGTCGGATTGACTTCATTCCACCACCAAAAGTTTTGGCTTCCAGAGGAGGTTCAGATGAACCTATAGCGTAGTTCAGATGAGGAGATCTTCTAGGCCACGCAATTCAATCTTTACTTCTGCAGTTGCAGCTTTAGTTTCAGTAGTTTCCGGCTTCAAACTAGGGCAGTCGATATCTTGCAAACCGTTCGTCGGATTGACTTCATTCCACCACCAAAAGTTGCGGCTTTCAAAGGAGGTTCAGATGAACCTACAGCGCAATTCCAAAGAGGAGATATTCTAGGCCACGCAAGTCAATCTTTACTTCTGCAGTTGCAGCTTCAATTTCAACAGCTTCCGGCTTCACATGTGTGAGAGAGAGAGACCCATTTCAACGCAGTAGAGAAGAGACTCATATCTGCGCAGTAGAGAGAGAGAGATGTGATGAGATGAGTGAATCCAAATGAGGAAAAGTCCTCTTATATTTATACACAACGTTGGTGGGTGAATAGATGCGACTGTTGGGCTTCTGAGCCTACATGAGTTGTAGGTCGGCTTGATAATAATTCCATAATCAAAATAAATTCATATAGTCCATGAATACTTATCGGAATTGGATGATCTTTATATCAATCCTACACCTCTCGATGAGAGGAATCTAATAGAAATATTATTATCCATGAATAAGATGACCCACATGAAGTTTTTCCCTGGTTTCCAATTTTAACACTCCCTCTAAACCATGGAGAACTTCATCTGCAATCTGTCTATCGGTCGTTACTATTCATCCATCAAATGCACTGCCTTGTACAACCTGACCCTTGCCCTACTCTGCTCTATTTTTCCTGTTCTGCTTTGTCTTGTTCTGCCCTGCACTGATCTGTACTTTTTTGTTCTGTTCTGCTCTACTCTTGCATTGTTCTGTTCTACTCTGCTTTTGTCCGAATTATGAAGGAGAAGAAATGATCGGGGATGTATCATACTGACTCAAATTTAGTCTCAGAGTATGTACCACTGGTTCCAGACCAGTCTCAACCAACCCAAAGTCAGCGTCATAGTGAGTACAACTCCAATGGTCCTAGACCAATATCATCCTCCACTGAGTCAAAGTCAGTCTCAGAGTATGTACCACTGATCCCAGACCAGTCTCAACCGACCCGAAGTCAACGTCATAGTATGGTACAACTCCTACCACTGGTCCCATACCAGTATCATTGATCCCAGATCAATGGAGGTCATCCTAGCGTAGGGAGTACGCTAGTTACAACAATGCATCCATCGGTGCTACTATGGTCCCTAACTTCATTTCCCTGCTCATTGATCAGATGAGAGGTACTTCCCATGAGTTCCAGACTGCATGGGTAGGATGCCTCGACAGGAGAACTAATCAATCTTGTCCTCAGAGGAGAACACATCAATCCTGCTACAATTGCCATGGAGAACACATCAATCCAGGCCTCACAGGAGAACACATCAATCCTGCTACAATCGTCGTGGAGAACACATCAATCCAGGCTGCCATGGAGAACACATCAATCCAGGCCACCATGGAGAACACATCAATCCAGGCCTCACAGGAGAACTAATCATCCTGCTACACAGGAGAGCGAATCATCTTGTTCCACAAGAGAGCGAATCATCTTGTCCCACAAGAGAGCGAATCATCTTGTCCCACAAGAGAGCGAATCATCTTGTTCCAGTGTGCACCACCAGGGGAGGCTGAGTCACCCTGTGGTCATATGTTGCTCCAGTAGGAACCGCAAGCCCTCAGAGCTCCCAGAGCTCAATGTATGCAACATGCAGGACCCGACTCCAAGTCATTTGGGAAAATCAAAGACTAGATCTTTCCTCGGGGCTTTGACAAGGTGTATCACCTTGTACATCATCTTAATGTGATGGAGCTTCCTTGCTCATCTACTACCATATCCCAGATGATGTCTATCTGCTGGAGCAATTGACGAATATGAGGTTCCTCAATAATCGAATCCCACCTCTGGTTGTTACAGAGAATCACAGTGGTATCCAATGTAAATCCAAACAACTCACTCAAGAGCTTTCGCAACCAGACTGCCTCACACGAGGTTATGCTAGCAACAATATATCCTGCTTCAGCGGTGCTCAAAGCCACCGACATCTGCTTCCTACTCATCCAGGATATCGAAGTAGATCCCAAGGTGAAACAGTACTCAGAAGTTCTCTTTACGGTCCACCACACTGCCTGCCCAATCAACATCAGTATATCCAAGTAGTCTCACATCTCCAGCAGTGTATCTTAATCCATGAGAGATTGTGTCCTGAAGACATCTCAGAAGATTCCTGGCATCAATCCAGTGAGGCTCAACCAAATATGATCTCACAATGCTAACTGCAAAACATATGTTCGGACGGAGGTTCACCAAGAACATCAATGCGAATGAGTTTGTGAAACTCAGAGGAATTTCCCAAGTCTGGTCCGACATCACTACCATATAACTTCTAAAAGTTAAGATCCTCGAGGTAGTCACAGGCTTGCAGTCCATCATACCGAATCTTTCCAATACATTTACCACATATTTTCCTTGAGATAGGAAAATTTCCCTTGGCTTCTGCCACACTTCAAGTCCTTGGTCCTTCATTTCAAATTCAGAAGCCATCTCCCTCTTACATTTGTGAATGAGAGGGTTTGCACCTGATAGAAAGAGGTCATACACATACAACACCAGTATGAGAGGCTTGTCATCTTCAACCTTAAAGTAAAGGTTAGAATCAGCTTCACTCCTAGTGAATCCCAGCTTCATCAAGTAGCTATAGATCCTCTCATACCATGCTCGGGATGCTTGCTTCAGCCCATAGAGAGCCTTCTTCAACCTGCATACATGATATTTTCAATCATAAATCTCAAATCCTTCAGGTTGCTCCACATAGACCTCTTCTTTGATAGAACCATGCAAGAACGCGGTCTTTAACATCCATCTGATGTAGGTTCCATCCTTGTGAAGTGGCAAGGGCTATGATCGAGCGGATGGTCGTATATCTGGCAACAGGTGCAAATATCATAGTCTATACCTCCCTTCTAGGATAAACCACGAGCAACAAAATGAACCTTGTACTTTTCCATACTTCCATTTGCTGCATGCTTTATCTTGTAAAGCCATTTTGAAGTAACAATTGTCTTGTCCAAGGTCTGGGAACTACTTCCCAAACATCATTCTCCATAATAGACTCATATTCTATGGTCATAGCATCCTTCCATAGTTAATGCTTGATGACATCTAAGAATGATGAAGGTTCATTTTGTATGATCGTGCTCATGATGGTCAGGTATCCCTGATACCTGTTAAGTTTCTTACTTTGATGGAAGGTTCCTCAGGGTGCAGCATGTCCTTCAGCATCATCAAGTATCCCCCTAAGCCATGAAGGCCTCTTCCTAGAAGAGGAAGGCCCATGTGGATGAGGATCAATCGGATCCATGGGTTCTTCTACATCAGGCATTTATTCATCATACTTTTCTTTCGGTTCCCTGGTGTCGGCTTCTTCAGAGCTACTCAAAGTCAGGAGATTGTCCACCTTGCTGAGAGCCATATCTTTGTCAAAGGTGACATCATGACTAATCACAACTTCCCTTTGACCGATGGTGAACATTTCTTTAGGAGTTTAGGAACCCAATGCTTGATGAGGCATCGATTTTGTACATATATGGTGGTGATTGTAGTTTTAGCCCATAAAAACTTTGGAAGTCTTTAATCATGTAGCATGGCCCAGACAACTTCCACAATCGTGCGGTTCTTCCTTCCCACCACACCATTCTGCTTAGGAGTATGTGGTGTAGTAGTCTCCCTCTTCATGCCAACCTCAGGTATGCCTGAGTGAACCAACTGTAATATATCAGAGGTATTGCTTTGGCTTGAGGGGAATGGTCCCCTTTTGAGCTTTCCTTTGGCACATCCCAGACATACACCTTCTTTCTCTACTTGGAATTCGGGCATCCCTGTTACCATCTGTCTTACATCGGGTAGAGCTTTGTAATGAAGGTGGGAAAACCTCCGATGCCAAAGATCGGACTAAAGAGTTGTGTCACAAGACATGACACCTAGCGGACTTCCATCGACCTGATATAATGAATCAACACTAAACCCAAGAGTAAAGGCATATTTAACATTATATACATACCTTGCCATTGCTAAAGGTCACCTTGTAGCCTCTGTCTTCCATTGCCAAGATGGACACCAAGTTCCTTTTGAGGTCAGGTGCATTTAATACATCCTGGACTTTCTAGCCTTCTTGAATTGTTGTCCTCTTCCTCGATCTCCAGCTCTCCTCTTACCTTTGCTGTTGAATTTTTCATTCCTTTGATTTGCCATCAGATGGATTTTGATCATTGTCCCGGTGTGAGTCATTTCTTCTCTTTGCATGAGAAGAAAAGGCAGCAGGAGGACCTTTAGGCATGGGCATTTCTTGCACTTCTTCCCTTGTTTCTTCTTGAATGCATCTAGCCATTAATTCCTTGAAACCAGGAATTACATTATAGTTCAGAAGAGTAGTTTTGAACACGTACCATTCGGATGGCAATCCTCCAAGAGTTGTGAGTGCCATTTTTCTGTCAGTAATAGTTTCCCAATAGATAGGAGATCGTTCTTGATCTCGGTGATTCTTAAGAAGTATGCTTGCATACTTTCATCCTTACTCTTCTTGATTTACCTCAGCTTATTTCTAAGAAACGAAACTTGATTTGCATCATTAACTTTAAATAAAATCACCAGTCTGTCGTAGATTTCCTTGGAGGTGTCTAGATCAGAGATGTAGGCCACCAAGCGCTTGTCGATAGAGTCCCGAATGATCTTCTTTGTTTTGAATTCTCCATTTTTCCATTTGTTCCAGGCAGCAGCAGATGCATTTGATGAAGGCTCAACAATATTGCCTCTTACATGGTCCAGCACTCCTTGATCTTCAAGGGTTAGATCGATAGACATCTTCCATCCGTGATAGTCAGCTTTCTCAAGGAGCTTGTCTTCGGCAGGAAAGAGTGTTGAGGACCCCATAGTTCTTTTAGGATAGCCTTGCCAATCTTCTCTTCAATGATTGGTCTTGCTCTTGCTCGGGCTTTGTCTTCACCTCGGCTCTGATACCATGTTAAGTTATGGTATGTTCTATGCTTATAACAATTTACTTGTTTTTCTTATTATATTCCACCGATTAGTAATCACATGTACATAAAGTAAAGTGCAGATAGAACATTAAACGATCGACAGAATACAAGCCAAGACAAGAGACACAAGATGTGGCGGCTAGCCAGGGACAAACCCCACAATGTTTGGGGAAACCCTTTGATCAAATCTTCTTTTATCTTCAATAATTCAGCAGAGAGAAATAGTACAATAAATCTGATTCATATCAGCAGTAGAAAACCCTAGATCAGTAACATCAGCATTAGCGGCTTCATTATCAAACTAGGGCATACCATATCTCACAAACCGACAGTCGGATTGACTTCATTCCACCACCAAAAGTTTCGGCTTCTAGAGGAGGTTCAAATGAGCCTACATCGCAGTTCAGATGAGGAGATCTTCTAGGCCACGCAAGTCAATCTTTACTTCTGCAGTTGCAGCTTCAGTTTCAGTAGTTTCCAGCTTCAAACTAGGGCAGTCGATATCTTGCAAACCGTTCGTCGGATTGACTTCATTCCACCACCAAAAGTTGCGGCTTTCAAAAGAGGTTCAGATGAACCTACAACGCAGTTCCAAAGAGGAGATATTCTAGGCCACGCAAGTAAATCTTTACTTCTGCAATTGTAGCTTCAGTTTCAACAGCTTCCGGCTTCACATGTGTGAGAGAGAGAGACCCATTTCAGCGCAGTAGAGAAGAGACTCATATCTGCGCAGTAGAGAGAGAGAGAGATGTGATGAGATGAGTGAATCCAAATGAGGAAAAGTCCTCTTATATTTATACACAACGTTGGTGGGTGAATAGATGCGACTGTTGGGCTTCTAAGCCTACATGAGTTGTAGGTCGGCTTGATAATAATTCCACAATCAAAATAAATTCATATCCCCATGAATACTTATCGAAATTGGATGATCTTTATATCAATACTACACCTCTCAACGAGAGGAGTCTAATATAAATATTATTAGCCATGAATAAGATGACCCACATGAAGTTTTTCCCTGGTTGCCAATTTTAACAAACGAAGGAACTACAACTGGGGAGGGTATGTACAACTTATTAGAAGAAGAGCACCCAAGGTCACTGGAAACAAAGGCCACGGAAGATTCCCAAGAGTCATCTAATGCATCCTATTTCGATACATCATGCTCTTCACTGCACGACCAAAGATAATCCCATATATTGACATGGTCAAGTGGGTAATTGACGAGGAAGACATTGTATACCGAACATTCAGGAATGACAGGAAAGAGGTCATAGGCTCTTTTTCAACAGACAACCTACGAATCATGTACTAGTTACCAGAGATGCAAAAGATCTACAATAAATAGTTCCTTGAGAAATTTTCCAAGGAGAATGAAGACCTAGCAGATGTCACACAAATCTGGACATAAAACGAAGGCAAGCTCAAATGGGATAAAATGGGTATGTACTCTACAACATCTATTTCTCCCCCTTCTAGTTTCGCAGCAACAATGCTATGTACATTGTTCAGTAAACCTGATAGCACCAAGTTTTCTCTGGAATGGATCCCATTAATAGATGCAGCCATGAATGCAACGATAATGAATTGGGCTCAAATTTTGTCAGATAATTTAGCAAAGGCCATTATGGAATATAGGAGAAAAAGAAGTCCCTCTTTAAGGGTTTATCCCTCGTTTTTTGAGAGTGCTTTTGGAATGGATGCAACCTGTTTTAATTCTAAATTTCCCATTATGGGATGGAAGTGGATTGTTCAAGACCCGCTTCCTATCCATGTGTAACATAAGACTTTGTGGGAATCTCAGTTTCACCCCCATTTTTACAAAATTTTCCAAGGAGTCATGCTCCCCATCCATAAAGAAATATACAATAGAACCTCCCCTAGGTTTTCTAAAGAGGCCAAAGTGGATATCTTGCCAGTAGCTTGATGGTTTGGGGAGGAGACATCCACCTGTATCAAAGTATTTGGGAGCATTTATTCACCACATGTTCTCCCATATTACGTCCTTGACAAATTATTGGCCAGATAAATAGCCTACCAAACAGCAGGGGAAGGTGGATTAAGCAGAGGACTGAAAGAACAGAAGGCCATTTGGCCTACATTTCCATTACAATGTGGTGCATTTGTGCTACATGATTTTGTACATGCATGCAAAGAAGAAAATATTATTAAATATCTAAAATTATCTACATTTCCACGAAGGTTGTATGACCCAGAGGACACTATTAAGAATTTTACTACTATGGTGAAAGTAAAACCACTCACCCATGAAGGGGACCCTTTGATGACCTCTTCCTACATTGTTATAGACAATTTTGTGCCTTACAGCAACAAGCATGAATTGTCAATAATCCAAGGGATCCAAAGTTCCCTAAACATGATGTTCCTACCCCTAGAGGAACAAGGTCAGCAAACCAACAGCTCTCAGATCAGTTCTCCACCTGAAAACACTCAAAAACAAGCAATCCTGAAATCAAAGCAGGTGCTCCACTAGGTTTCTGCGCTGAAACTCAGTTGCTCCATGGTGTACCTGCGTTGCAAAGCAAGTGGGACAAAGGCCACCTGCGCTGAGCGAGAAGGGACAAGTGGCACAGTGAGTCATTGCTTTGGGATCTTCCAAAAATGACACTTGGATCAGGTATTTTGCCTTGTGATGAGTCAGAGGCTCTGTTTCTCCAAGTGGAAGCAAAGTTCTCCAAGTGGACTCAAGAACTGAAGATCAACTAAAGATTAACTGAAGAGAGAGAGGACACAAGGCAGCTACACATCAGTTGCAAGCTGACTCATCCTTTCTCAATTCATCTATATATTGAGCTCTCTCCTATGAGCTCAAGGAGGCTGGAATTTTGTGCAAAGTAATGATATGCTGTTGGTTTCATTATTGAGCTATTGGGTGATTGTTTGAGAGAGGTGAAGAAGAGCAATTCTTTCTGCTGGGAGGTGTTGCTGGGTTGGAGCCTTCAATGGTTGTAATACTCTCAGAACCTTTACTTATTCATTAATAAAAGCTATTGAGGTTCTTCTATGTGCTCTTGTTTCAATAATATATTGTGATGATTGCATGTTTGGTTTACACTAATCCATGAACCAGTTATGATTGCATGCCTCTTGTAGTTTCCTTCTTTGTTGTTTTGCAGGATCTCATTGTAGCTGGGCAAGCAAAAGAACAAGGAGCTAGGAGCAAGCGGCCAAAGAGAAGAGTTTGGATTCGGCATTAAGCGCAAGGCAACGGTTAGTGCATTTCTCCATTCTCTTTTGCTTTCATAAAGAAGTAAACCTTTAGTAGTTTGTTTTACAGTTGTTGCTAAGGAACTGTCACCCTTAGAGTGGGATAGGGTCATCCGAGTCGGATACTTTTCCCTACAACAAACTGGCGACTCCGCTGGGGATCGTATCCGTTTGATTGTGTTTGTAGTATTTTGCTATTCATTTCCTGAACAAACGAGTACCAAATCGAAAAGCTTTTGACTATATCAAAAGCGAAGTAGAGGGCAGCTACTCTTGCTCATTTTCTGAGCAAATTCATGATTTGAAGAGCTGATCTACAAGGATCCTTGTAAGCTCTTAGTGATAGCTTTGCACCTTCTTAATCATCCCTTTGAGTGTGCTTGACTGATTGCTTCTGATTTGAGCAAAAACCGTGCAGTTTTGAGAAAATTATGACCTGGAAACTGTGAAAACGCAATTCTCGTTTTCCAAAGCAGGTAGTACACAGGCTACCTGCTTTGCAACGCAGGTACCGAAGGGGCTACCTGCGTTGAGAGCCAGTTTGGCTGTGCAGAGCCTGCGTTGGCCCAAATTTGCCTAGTGCATTTGGGGTTTCCTCCTTTCTCTTGCCTGTTTTCACTTAGTTTTGCTGCTAGGTGTCAGTCTTGTGCCTGTTTTGAAACCAATATTACTTGCCATCATTCTGCCTCTGTTATATAACGTAATTGTACTTGTTCTTTGTATTTCTTACTCATTTACAATTTCCCATAACGAAAAGTAAACTAGTCATGCTTTTGGCCTCTTAGATCTGAACCTGTGTTAGGCATTTTGCTGGTCTAAAGAGTTAGCTTGTCTGCTGTCCATAGCTGATTAGTCATTTTACTTTCGTTAGTATGGTTTGATTTCATGTATTTCTAGTGATTAAGCAAGTGAATATTAAGGTGTATTTTGATTTTGGACAAACTTGTTTACTTTCGTTTTAAATCGAAATCAAAGTTATATAACCACTTTCTTTTTGTAATCCATCCACATTAAGAAAGGGAAAAGAAAATACATGCATTGTGCATTTTGCATTTGACTATGTGCTTGACGATTTAGGAAAAATTTGCATTTTAGTGTGTGCTCTATGATCTGTGTGAAAAGATTTGCCTTTCTTTTCCCTTAGTAGTTAAGGTTTTCAAAGTTGAAAGATTGAAAAGTTTGCTTCTCATCTTAGACTGCATTCAGGAATTTGTTATATACATCTCGTGGTGATCCTTAAAGGCAAACTGATAAGCAAGATCAACATTAAAATAAATCCAATTTACATAACAACGCTTTGTAACATAACGCAAACACATAGAGGTCTAGGTAGAGACGTGTTCCGGCGTCATTAAACATAGTGACTGTCGATCTCTACGAAGGTGGGTGATTCCTCCTGAGAGTCGGTGGCACTAATACGGACTTCTGCTCCCACGTACCGTCGCGTATATATTGGGAGACCCCTATAGGCAATTATCCTTTATCCATAGGAAGTCGTGTCGGCCGCCCTACTGATCGCGATGCAGTGAACACAGCATTCACGAAGATCGACCACCCGTACCGTAAAACGTATTCTGTGGTTTCGCGAAAAGTTTGGCACACCCTCTGCCTAGATCTCCAGAGAAGTTTCTTTTGGCCTTTTTCAAACTCTATAACTGAAGAAGTCCATCCGAGCATTTGTCACTTCGGGCTCGTTAAAACATCGAAGGCGACTAGAGTCATCTTTAGCTTTTTCTCGACTCTTAAAACATGAAAAAGAAAGTTTGTGTCTAAAAGCGTCGTTAATAAAATTTATTTTAAGCGGAACATAATCACCTGTTATTCCCACGTTGATCTTTCAGTTGAAAAGTATGGAGCCCACCAACCAAGGAAATAACCTTGGAGGAAGTCCAAATCCCTTCTCCTCTTGGGGAGATGTTGGTGCGCCTCATATGGCAACATTGTCACTTCCAGGATTGACAATTGGCCTACCTGTATGGCTCTTTTCAACTAATGTAGTCCAGATCGCCACTAATCCTGAGCAGTCGAATCAACAGTCAGAACAGTCTAGAGCTACCCACCAGCCTTCCACTTCTTACAATTCTTCCTCTGATCCTTCATCTTCACAAGGTAGAGCCGGCAAAAGTCAGCCTCCCATGAAGAAGAAGGAAAAGAAGAAGAGAGAAAAGAAGCAGAAGGGGCCTATGGCGAAGGCGACTGGGGGGAAGCAAAAGACAGCTGAAAAAAACCCACACACTGCACCGACCGGGCCTAAATCGCCATGTGTCATTTGCAAAGGGGCCCACTTCCATCGTGATTGTCCTTGTATTCCCCGGATACTAAGGGACTGGTCCCCAAGGTTGCACAATCTGGTAGCATCAACCTCTGGTAGTCATGTTGATTGCAGTCCGTCAACTAGCGAGAGTGAAGGACGAAGAGGGAGACCAAGATCACCCTGTATGTTGTGTGAAGGCGAGCATGCCATCCACCGATGTCCATTCTTAGATGAGGCAAAGAGAGTTTTAGAAGATCGTCCGGTTTCACCGTTACGACTTCCTCCTGGATACCAAAAACTCGCGCCTAATCCCTCGATAGTTGAAAATCCAGCTGACCCGCTCAAGTGGTCGGCTGAAGTGTCGGTCATTGAGAATGAACCTACTGAATCCAGACCAGACGAAAGTCTAAAGGTCGAAACGACAGTTGACCCGGTTCTTCCTTCAGAGGTTTCATCATCCAATGACTCCGTCATTGAAGACCCATCTTCAAATGACACCCTCACTGAAGAGGATAAAGATGACACCGTCCATATCTTTTTCATCAACACAGACTCTGATGAGCATCAGGGCAATGCGCCCATTCCTTTATCGCAGGAAGGAACATCGTCAGATTCGTATCCGGCCGTATATTCGGTCCCACCACCAAGCAACCTAGTTGTAT
Source organism: Pinus tabuliformis (assembly GCA_031772625.1). Taxonomy (NCBI): domain Eukaryota; kingdom Viridiplantae; phylum Streptophyta; class Pinopsida; order Pinales; family Pinaceae; genus Pinus; species Pinus tabuliformis. The sequence continues at coordinate 1,312,983,240 of CM062818.1, forward strand.
CCTTTGATTGGAATCAACTAGGCAGACCCCGATTACCAGCCAGTATCCCATTCAGAATCATAGTCCAAATCTACAAAATGGTGATGGCTGGAACTATCATTGATGAAGGGGCATCTGTGAGTATCCTTTCCTCTGTTGCTTGGAAAGCACTGGGTTGCCCGGCGCTTTTACCTGAGATGAGAAATCTATCAGGTTTTGATAAAGGAACCAGTCACCCGTTAGGGATTCTCCCCAATGTTCCAATTACATTGAAAGGGAAGACAGTTCATATGAACATCATGGTCGTCCAAGGACCCTTGGTTTATAACTTACTCCTTGGACGAGACTATATATATTGCATGGAGGCAATAGTGTCCTCACTCTTTAGAGTCATGTGTTTTCCGCACGAAGGAAGAATGGTCAAGCTCGTAGACCAACTTTCATTTCCAGGATCACGCATCGCAAATAGTCAAATACCATCCCTTAACGGTCTATTCACTCAAGGAATGCCACCGCCCCCGGTTCTACTTCCCGATGAATGCGAGTAATTCGAGAAGAAAAGAACTGGGACCCAGGGGGCATGCACCCTGGCCTGCCTCGGGCAGAGAAAACCTTAGGTATAAAGTTAATTTCCGCAGAAGAATGGACTAGTCCGTACCCCGTCCGAAAAAGGAAGAGAGGGTTGTTCTAGGATAAAATTCTTTTGTCAAAGTTATGTTGAAGCGGAAGAATCACTCCCTTTGTCTAAAAAAGTAGGCTCTCCTAAGGAGGCGATCTATTTGTGGCAGCAAGAAGGCACCATCTTTGAATGTCAAGCCTCACCCATTAAAACAATATGTTTTAAAAGAGAAGTAGGGGCAGTCTTCAAAGAAAGGGAGGAAATTGCTGCAACAAGTAGTCACCATCCTTAGCAACCTAATGATAGACATCGCCGAAAAGAGAGTTTAGTTTGCGGCAGCAAACAAAGCCATTTTTCGGATAATAAGTAAGAGGACAGAATCTCGAAATTATACTTTATACCTGGGGGCATGCAAACCTTTTGGAGTGCAAGCACGGGACGACTATTTATTTTTTTAAATTTTTAGGTCCTCCCTTTAAACCTGTAGGTCTAACCCGTTAAACTCGTAGGATTAGCCGTTTCCAGCTTGCATAAAGAAAGGATGAAGGGAAAAAGTTAAAACCTGCCAAATTGGAGTAATTAGTGAGGTATCGCTCCTTAAATAAGATTACCTCACCTAAAGCATTCCTTGTATTAAGACTGGTATAATCGAGCAGTTTTAGCAATGTTCATGCTCGTTAAAAAATAAACGCAAGAATCGAGCAGTTTTGTACAGAGTTCATGCTCGTTAAAAAATAAACACAAGTTGTGAGCAATCTTTCCCTACAGTTCAAGCTCATCCAGAAAAAATGAACCGGTAAACAACCTCGAGAAAAGTAACCTTTGAAAGCCATATTAAAAGCCCTTGGTCGTGTTTATATGCCATCACCTCCATCCGTTCATTTGGCCAATCGTTCACCTCCATATGTTTGTTTACCCATTTTGAGGAACAGCTGCGAAGAGTGATTCCACTTAGCCATCCTTGTGACACTGCCGTGATTGGAGAATTCCAACCTGTACCTGGAATCTGCTGCTATCCCTGTTCATCACTCGTTCCTCAAAAGACGAGTCTTCTTTGAGCTCTTTTCACTGACTCGTAAAATATGAAAAGTTTGCCGAGTTTTGGCCTTCCAGCTCGTTAAAGGACAAGAAGAGCTATCCCTCCTCTAGATTTTAATCTTTTTGGACCTGAGGGATTATTACACAAAAAGATCGAGCGCTTGTTTTGTTCGGCTCGTTAAAGAAATCGAAAATTCATCCCTTCTGTATTGTTTTATACTTTTTCGGACTTTAGGGATTAGAAGATGAAAAAGGAATTTTGGAGTTAACTTTTCGTACCTTTTCAGACTCTCTAAAAATGAAAAGGACCGAGTTTTCTTTGTCGTTAGACTCGTTAAAATGATTAAATAGCGACAAACTTGTCTTTAGACGAGAACGAGTTTCCCTATCGCTAGGCTCGTTAAAACATAGCGATGGGCTTGCCCGAAGGGCAGGTTATAGAACAAGCATATGTTATCCTCCTCAAGATTGACAAAAATAAAGAGGTACTGGTCAGCAATGACTGGGGAAAAATTGGGAGAACCTCACAGCATTAATGGTAGCAAGTCGCTCTTGAACATGACACTTTGTCCTCCGTATCACATCGGGTTGGGTTGTTTCATTCACCGGTCTCATAACCATGGTCCTCGCCACACCATCCACAATTGGGGTAATGCTACCAATCCATCACATCAGTGTCGTTATATGTTCAAGAGATGTGGTTCTGTAAAGAGTCAACCGTGTTCCACCCACTACCATACATTATCCTTCATCCACTTCATGACCGCCACCCTGAATCATACATCACAATTTGTTTTCACCTCATCACAATCACTAGCTCCGTTCCGTGTCACTGATGTGGGATTCATTAAGGCCCTCCTTTGACGGATCGCTCCTTGTTGACATCAGGTCATTATCCAAGGAGTTGATCTAGGAACACCCCCCTCAGTACTTTGAAGCTTGCATGCCTCAATGGCAAGTTTCTCACTTCCGGCGACAGGTATACATCAATGACCTTCGACCAGAAGATTTTGCATGGTGGTCGACGCCAAGTCCTTTATTCCCACCATGTGGATTGTACTACCGTACCTTGAGGGTCATCATCCTTATCGGTGACTCCTCTCGCGCTTGTTAATGGTTTACATCATTGACCGGTATTCAAGCGATGTCTTTCCATGTTCGACTTCAAGAAATTCTCACATGGATCGACTTGTACATCGAGTGAAGATCGGAAGAGATTGAAGACCCCAGATCTAGTTTCATCCATCCGGGCTGCGATATATATTCAGGACATAAAGACATTTGATATGTACATCATTACGGTAGATGATCATCCTTCTCAAAGGATGATAATTGCAGCAGAGAATTATCAGTCTACAATCAGACGATCGTCTGTTCTATGTACCAAAATGTATTTATAAAGCTGAGCATGGGAATGCCTGCCTCAGCTAGATCATGAAAAATGTATGAAAAATAATGTATTGTATTGTATCTTATTACAGGACACTTTTCAGCAGATTGAATGAACTTCGGATCCTCTCAATAAAGCATTTCACCCGATAAACGACCTCATACTTTAGGGGGCATCTGTTATAGACAATTTTGTGCCTTACAACAACAAGCATGAATTGTCAATAATCCAAGGGATCCAAAGTTCCCTAAACATGATGTTCCTACCCCTAGAGGAACAAGGTCAGCAAACCAACAGCTCTCAGATCAGTTCTCCACCTGAAAACACTCAAAAACAAGCAATCCTGAAATCAAAGCAGGTGCTCCACTAGGTTTCTGCGCTGAAACTCAGTTGCTCCATGGTGTACCTGCGTTGCAAAGCAAGTGGGACAAAGGCCACCTGCGCTGAGCGAGAAGGGACAAGTGGCACAGTGAGTCATTGCTTTGGGATCTTCCAAAAATGACACTTGGATCAGGTATTTCGCCTTGTGATGAGTCAGAGGCTCTGTTTCTCCAAGTGGAAGCAAAGTTCTCCAAGTGGACTCAAGAACTGAAGATCAACTAAAGATTAACTGAAGAGAGAGAGGACACAAGGCAGCTACACATCAGTTGCAAGCTGACTCATCCTTTCTCAATTCATCTATATATTGAGCTCTCTCCTATGAGCTCAAGGAGGCTGGAATTTTGTGCAAAGTAATGATATGCTGTTGGTTTCATTATTGAGCTATTGGGTGATTGTTTGAGAGAGGTGAAGAAGAGCAATTCTTTCTGCTGGGAGGTGTTGCTGGGTTGGAGCCTTCAATGGTTGTAATACTCTCAGAACCTTTACTTATTCATTAATAAAAGCTATTGAGGTTCTTCTATGTGCTCTTGTTTCAATAATATATTGTGATGATTGCATGTTTGGTTTACACTAATCCATGAACCAGTTATGATTGCATGCCTCTTGTAGTTTCCTTCTTTGTTGTTTTGCAGGATCTCATTGTAGCTGGGCAAGCAAAAGAACAAGGAGCTAGGAGCAAGTGGCCAAAGAGAAGAGTTTGGATTCGGCATTAAGCGCAAGGCAACGGTTAGTGCATTTCTCCATTCTCTTTTGCTTTCATAAAGAATTAAACCTTCAGTAGTTTGTTTTACAGTTGTTGCTAAGGAACTGTCACCCTTAGAGTGGGATAGGGTCATCCGAGTCGGATACTTTTCCCTACAACATACATGCAGAAACATATTCACAAGTGTTTCATTTGGCATCGACACTCTTTTCACCAGATGATCCTAGAGCTTTCCATGTGTATAAGGAAAAAAGATTATTGAAGGTCCCATTGGAACTATTGCAGATAGAACCAACAAGGGAGCTAACTCCTAGCACATAAGATAGGATGACAACTCCAAAGAACATTTTGAAGAAGAAACCCAAGAGAGATCTACACATGAGTCAGAGCACTCAGAGCAGAAATCTGTGTAGGTTTTAACCCCATACAGAAATTACCTACATACAAATTCTAAAATACAAAAAATAAATAATGCGAGACAATAACACATAAAACACATATACACAGAGATTTTCCCCTAGATCCTAGAACCGGGACTACTAGATTGAATTTTTATTATGTTCCTTTCAATGTTACAATACATATCTATACATGTCGAAGCATCCAATACCATGGACCGAAAACCATGCAATCGTCGCAATGAAGGGGGGGCTCCACCCCCCTTCTAATCCCCTAGTTAACTACATCGGCTAGTCATGGAAAGAATATAACACAACCCGACATTCTCCCACTTGTTGTTTTCTTTCCACAGGAGAGCTTAGTCATTTATCCATCCCTGCAATGCCCATTGTTTCTCTACACCAACAGAACTTCTCAGAGCTCACATATTTTGTCAATGCATCTGTAGTGTTCTTCAAAGTGTCCACCTTTACCAGCAAAACCTTTTTGTCTTCTATCATATCCCTCACAAAGTGATACTGAACATCAATGTGCTTTGTCTTTGAATGATATGTAGGGTTCTTTGCCAAGAAAATTGCACTTTGGCTATCAAATTATATCCTTATAGCTCCTTGTACTAACCCCATAATTGAACACAATCTCGCAACCGAACTTCTTCCTTACTTGCATGAGTGGCTGCCATTTATTCTTCTTTTGTAGTTGATAGTGCCACTACAAATTGTTTCTTACTCATCCAACTGATTGCACCCCTAAATAGGTTAAAAATATACCCACTTGTAGATCTTCTCTGACTCAGATCTCCAACCCAGTCTACATCAACAAAGCCACGAATATCCAACACTCTGTCCAATCCTGGTCTTTCTTGGTAGCACAAACCATAATCACTAGTGCCACGCAAATACCTAAAAACTCGCTTCACTGTTGTCTAGTGCTTCTTCCCTGGTTTTGACATAAACCTGCTCAATACTCCCATTGCATGTGCAATGTCTGGTCTAGTATAGACCATTGCATACATAAATCTACCGACTGCACTTGCATATGGAACACGAGACATGTCCTCTTCCTCTTCTTGTGTCTTGGGACACTGTTAAGTAGATAACTTCACACCTATAGGAATAGGAACCTTCACCGATTTACTATGCTACATATCAAACCTCTGTAGTATTGTCTCAACATACTTCCTCTAGCTTAATCAGAGCTTCCTATTTTCTCGGTCTCTTTTAATTTCCATGCCCAAAATATAGTTTACAACACCAAGATCTTTCATGTCGAATTTGGAGAACAATTTGGTCCTCAAATCCTGGATAATTTCTTTGTCATTTCCAACCAGAAACATATCATCCACATACAAGACCAGATAAATAACACAGTCACCAATTAATTTAATATACACACAGTGATCTACTTTGCTTCTGGTGAAGCCAAGTCCCCATATAAATGTATCAAATTTTTGATACCACATCCTTGGTGACTGTTTTAACCCATACAAAGACTTCTTTAACTTGCATACCAGTTCTTTCTTACCCTTCACCACAAAGCCTTCAAGTTGCTTCATGTATATTTCCTCTTCTAGATCCCCGTGAAGAAATATTGTCTTCACATCCATCTGTTCTACCTCAAAATCAAAAGCAACAGCAACAAATAAAAGTAATCTAATACAAGTTACCTTGGCAACAGGAGAAAAATATCACCAAAATCAATTCCTGGCACTTGGGAATAACCTTTTGCTACCAAACGAACTTTGTATTTCTCCACTTTTCCTTCTGCATTTGTATTATTTTTGAACACCCATTTGTTGCCAATGGGTTTCCTTCTAGCTGGCAACTACACCAAATTCCAAGCCTCATTTTTGTTCAAAGATGCCATTTCATCAACCATGGCCCCTTTCTAGAGTTTTCCATCCTCCGAATCTACTGCTTCCTTCATAGTTCTGGGATCATCATCAGTAACAGATAAAACAAAATTTGAATAGAAAGTAGATGGACTATAACTTTTTGGCTGCCTTCTCTCTCGAACTAATCTTCTCACACCTAGAGTTTGTGGCTCTTCATCTTCTGATTCCTCCTCTGTTGTAGAGTCTGAATATTCCTCCTTAAGCTAAAACTCTATCTTTTTAGGTTCCTTTGGTTGGACTTCATGCTTAATAACATATTTTACCTCTCTGAGCACCACATCTTGGTTGTACACAACCTTCCTTGTTACTGGGTTCCAAAGCTTATAATCCTTTAAACCATCCTTATACCCAATAAAGATGCACTTTTTCAGATTTACTATCCAACTTGGTTCTTTTCTCCTTTAGAACATGTACATATGCATCACATCCAAATACCCTTAGATGTGAAAGAGAGGGTTTCTTACCAGTCCATACCTCTTGTAAAGTCTTATCCTCCAACGCTGATGAAGGTGATTTGTTGACCAGGTAACATGTTGTCTCCACCACCTCTGCCCAGAATTCCTGTCCTAACACGACACAAGTGAGCATGCTTCTTTCCCTTTCCATCAGTGTCTTGTTCATTCTTTCTGCAACTCCATTTTTATTAGGTGTGTATGAAGTAGTCTTCTACCGTTCTATACCACACTTCTTGTAGAATTCTTCAAATTCCTTACTGCAAAACTCTCCACCGTTATTTGTCCTCAACACCTTTATCTTCTTCTCCATCTAGATTTCCACCAGAGCCTTAAATTCTTTAAACCTGTCAAAGACTTCAGATTTCATCTTAAGGAATTATATCCACGTATTCCTTGAGAATTCATCTATAAATGATACATGGTACATAGAATTACCCAGTGATGGAACCTTCACAGGTCCAAACACATCATTGTGCACAAGTTCTAATATCTATTTTTCCCTCTTACCACTAGAGGGGAAAATCATCCGATTATGCTTCTCATATACACAATTTTCACATAAATCAAAATCCAGAGAGTTATTACTCATATCTTCTACCATAGCTTTACCATGAAGTATTCAAAGGCCCTTCCCTCCAATATGTACAAGCCTTTGATGGCACAACATGGTCTTCTCTCCAGAAACCAATCAATTTTCTACTCCACTTTCAGGAACCACAGAGCTGTTGCACCCATCAACAATAGTGCTACCTTGCAGCTTGTACAGAGTTCCAATCCAAACTCTCCACATCAATACCAGTGCTCCCCGAACCATCTTGCAGGTATCCTTCTTGAACACTGTTTTTACACCTGCATCATCCAACTTGCTTACAGAAATCAGATTTTTGGCCAATGCAGGAATATGTAGAACACCTAGAAGTGTTCTAACCCTTCAACCTTGCAACTTCAACTTTACTTTTCCACGACCAACCATTCTAGCCTTCCTATCACCCCCCTAATAAGACATCACCACCATCGTATTTCTCATACTTGCAAAACCACTCTCTGTGGGCAATGAAGTGAAAGGATGCACCTGAGTCAATCAACCATGCCTCATGATCTAGATGTGTACTTGAAGAAGCCAAGTACACATCCCCACCATCATTTGTGGTGGTTTTCGCCTCTGTAGAAGGACCATCATCAGATCCCTTTCCTTTATGAGGGGTTTTAGATTTACAATCCTTTTTGTAGTTCCCTTCCTTTCCACATTTCCAACACACTACCTTTACAGGTTTTCCTAGAGATTTAGATCTCCCACTCAATGACTTATTTTTGTTTCTGTTCTGGGACCATCCTCGTACAGACAAGGCATCACCATTTTGGCTCTCCATATTTTTTCGTCTCATCTCCTATGCCAGCAAGGATGAGACTATTTCATCAAACTGCAAGGCAGTTGTATTGCTACCTATTGTAATAACCAAACTATCCCACAAATATGGTAGAGAACACAAAAAAATCATGCACTTATCTTCACCTAAAATTTTAATATCAACATATAATAACTAACTTACCACATTATTAAATACGTTTAGATTCTCTTTCACCGAGTCTCCATCTTTCATCCTCAGGTTATATAGTTTTTTTCTGCAAGAACAATTTATTCACTAGAGACCTAGATTGGTACAAAGTCCCTAACTTGTCCCACAAATCCTTCACCGTAGCTTCTGCTGATACATTCAAAAATACTGAATTTGAGACACACAATCGTATTGCGCTCTTTGCCTTCCAATCTAACTTCTTCCATTCTTCATCTGACACTCTTGTTGGTTTAGTATCCAGATCTACCACGATCCCCTGATCTTTATCCACCAACAGATCCTCCATCTTGAGTTTCCACAACTCAAAACTATAACCATTAAATTTCTTGATCTCTATCTTTCCACTGCTCGCCATCTTCTTTCACCACCAAAAACGATCTCGCAGATCTCCTACTAAATGGGGTCTACCATAGGCTCGAGCGAAACCCCTCAGTGAAAAAGGCGTCCCCTTGAAGCCAAAACAGTTTTGATACCAAATGTAGGTTTTAACCCCGTACAAAAATTACCTTCATATGAATTCTAAAACACCAAAAATAAATAATGCGAGAGCATAACACATAAAACACATGTACATAGAGATTTTCCCCTGGGTCGCAAAACCAGGACTACCAGCTTGATTTTTCAATATGTTCGTTTCAAGGTTACAATACATATTTATACATGTTGAAGCATCCAATACCATGGACCGAAAACCATCGCGTCCAAAACCATGTGCGAAATTCATGCATAAAACCATAGGTGGGTTCACCCAACCTAACATAGGGTCCAAAACCAAAATTTTATGGGGCATTGCCCTGGACCCCACAGAGTGGGGTTACTTGCACCCCTCAAACTCCCTAGGACCCCCCCCCCCCCAGCTACGCAATCATTGCAATGAAGGGGGGCTCCACCCCCCTTCTAACCCCCCGGTTAACTACGTCGGCTAGTCATGGAAAAAATATAACACAACCCAACAAAATGGAGGAGGACATAGAAATAATGAATCTAAAATGGACACAACTGGAACTACAAAGGAAAAAACGAGCAAACTTCAACAAAGAAACAAGAAGAAATTGTCTTTGCATCAACTCAGTTAGGAAAGAGCCCAAATATTGACTTGGAACAGGAATGGAAACAGTTCAACAAGATGCTTCACACAGATTCAAACCCTGAGAAAACATCTGAGACATAGACTCCTAAGAAAATCCAACACAATTCAAATTTGGAAACGATAGAGGAAGGAGTTAAGGACACTCAAAATGTTCAAATCATTCCTGTTATGCCCACTTAAGAAATTGTTTTGAGAGTTGAAGAAATACCTTGACTAGATGTGTTTTACAGTCCCACACACAAAGTTGTAGTCAAGATATAGAGGAAGAAAAAAAATCTAGATGTTGTAACTGTTACAACTTCTGAAAATGAGCCAATGGGCATCATTTGGAAGGACTCACCCATGGACCCATCTGAAAATATCACAAAATTTTCACAATACACAGGAGTCTATGCCACAACAACTATTGATAAAGCAACAGAGTTCCAATTGATGCTTAAGAAAAAATAAAAAAGAATTTTGCTATTAGAACAACAATTAGCTCAGGAAAAATCCAATCAACAAGTGGAATTACATGTAGCCCAGCTCCAGCATGAATTTGAACAAATGGGAATACAACATCAGTCCAGCCTAGCAGAAAGAAATGCATGGATACAAGATATAACAGATAATTTTAAGGATAATCCCCAAATCGACGAGTTCATAACTCCCAACTAATACAAGAGAAGGAAGTACTTTGCCAAAATATTTCACAGATAAGTCCTTATTGTGAAACCAATGATAAGCTAACAAACCAAGTTGTTAACATGAGACTTGAGTATCATGAAATTTGTAAAAGGATTTCTGACTTAATCACATGGCAAGAATCAAAGGATGGGAGAAAGGTTGATTTACTGAAACTAGAGGAATCTCACAAAGACATCCTTTTCACACATTGGGATTCTCGGTTGAAGCAAACAGAAAGGGAAACAATGATAGCAGCGACAACAACAAACATCATAATTGAAGCCATCAACGAGAATATGCATGGCGCTAGCCTGGTTACAAAATGTGTACTGGGATTTCTTTCGAATGTCAAATAGTTAGAGCAACAATGGAAGCAAGAAGTGCAGGAAAAGGAGGAGGTGATTAGACAGCTAGGCAAGCTGAATTAGGAAGCATACTGGCAGTTTTTAGTGAAACCATATAGTCAGTGGATGACTTTGAGGTTCTTAACAACCTCAACACAAAAGATGGTGCCAACACTAACAGGCGCTATCTTTTCTGCATAGTTAAAATCTACGATCGACCAACCGACTCAGCTCAAGCCTATGACAGATATTTTCGATCTCAGAGATCATGTACAAAGGAGTTAGTCATTTAGTTTATTTTTATTTTTGCATAATCTGAGGAAGGTCATTTAAACCTCCTCAACTATTTTTTGTAATAGTCTATTTTAAGACGTATAGTTTAGTATTTAAACCCATCTCATGCATTTAGAGAGGGGTCCAAAAATTTTATCAGAAACATTCTTCGAAAAATTTCACTTCTGTACTTTTGAGGAGGTTTTGATGGAATGAATGGAAGATTATCTATTTTCTTTCAAATATCTAACATACTCTACTGAAATACACTTTTGTACTCTTAAAATGTGTTGGATTGATTGATATTGGATTAATATTGTTGAAACACATGAGTAGGACTCGTCATATATGGTACTTTTATCTTATGATCTTGTTTTATTTATGTATCAGGCAATAACTCTTCTTTAAATTGCTTTATGTGTGAAATTATGAATTACAGTTTAGCATTATTTCACTTTTGTATGATGTAGGCTTTAACTTTATTATGAATACATGAATGATTTTGGGATCCCCCCATTTGAATTCTCTCTACCAAACCGTAAGAGAGCTAAGAAGACACAACATGAATCCCATAGTGAGGTTCTCTTATCATCACCTCAAACATCCTCATTCATTCCATCCACTCAATCACAAAATCAACCATCCACCTCACAACTCTAGATCATGGTATACACCGGCACTGGAGCACAAGCCTCCTCTACCCAATCACCTTCAAATACAAGAACATATTCCTCTACACAAATAACTACAATGGTTCAAAACCCACAAAGGCCATGGAAAAATCCAGGAGTTGTTCGAATGGCAGGACCCTTACATCCATTTCCCACCCATCTAGAAAAATGGTTACTAAAGTTCAACCCTGATGATGGCTTACCAACCAAAGAACTCATAAACAATTTTATGTTGTCCATAAACCTCAATGAAGTAGTGGAAGAAGATGAAGTTGTAATATTATTCCCTTATAGCTTACAAGGATCAGTAGGATCATGGTACATTTCATTACCATTGGGTTCCATTAATAGTTGGGATGCCTTTCAAGAGCAACTCCTAACCAAGTTTGGAGATGATAGATCAATGGATACTCTTATCAATGATCTCTCCAACTCGAAAGCTAAACCTAGGGAACCAATTAAGGAATTCATTTCACGTTTTAACAAGTTATTGAATAAAATCTAAACGACATCTAAGCCCAGCGATGACGTCCAAAATGAATGGTACATTTCTACCCTTCCATCAAACACAACCATTTTTGTCGATAGAGTTGCCAAACTGACTTTGGCAAAAAACATGAAAGAAGCCATAGCTATAGAAAAACGTATTTTAGCCTTAGATAAGAAGAATGCAGTAGAAGAATGAAAATAAAAGAAAGTAAATTTTAGGGACAAATCCAAGAAAATACAACCTAAAGATCCTTTTGATCTTGAAGGTCTACAAAATGTCCTTAAAACCATGTCCAATGAAATGGTTGATATCAAGAAACAAGTAGTAGAGACTTCCTCAAAGAAATCTTTCAGACCATACAAAAGAAATCCCTCCTCTGATACTAAGCCTCCAAGCACCATATCAAATGCTGAATCAAATGTGGGTGACGAAGAAGTATCAACAACTGAAGAACAAATAGATGATGAAGAAGTAGTCGAGTTACAAGGAATGTGGAATTTTATCCTTCCTAATGAAGAAACACAAGAAGCACTACCTATTGCAACTAGGAGTAGAATCCCTGTTGATTTTCCACAAACAAATCCAAAGCAGAAGGTATCAACTTTGAATCCCAAAGACAAAGCAATAGGTAAGAAATATTCGTCTAAATCCACTCAAACCACTCCTCAAAAAAATTCTTCACCTTCAACTAAAACCCTACTAGTCTCTGATGAAATGGAATACAATATGGTAGAAGATATGAAAAAGACTAGGTCGAACATCACATTCCATGAGCTTAGCAAGTTAAAACATGAACAAAAGATATTTTTCAAAGATCTAAAAGTAGTCCCTACTTCCCTGCTTCCCACCACTGTAATCTCGCAAGCTGCTCAAGAAATGGGAAGGCCTACTAACACCTCATTTGATAGAATCAGTCCTATTGATATTGCTCTAATAGGAGGAAGATCCAAATCCCATACTCCATTTATTTTAACTTTTGAAGTTTTCAACAAGAATCTACACAATTTTTTAGTCAATTCTCGAGCTTCATCCAACATCTTACCAAGAACAGTTTGTGCAAAATTAAATGTGGAGCCCCAAATATCTGTTGTTCGCATTGTGCAGTTAGACTGATCCCAACTTGAAGTTATAGGAGAACTCAATCAAGTCACTATTAGAGTATCATCAAAACTGAAAGTGTGTCAAGTCGTTGACATTCTTGTGGCTGATATCCCCAAGTTCTATGGCTTAATCCTTAGTAGAGATTGGTCAGAAAATATTCATGGTTATTTTGCAACTGATTGGTCCCACATGTGGCTTCCCTATAATGGTAAGCTAAGTCAAATAAGGGTTGACCATGAAAAACATCAAAATTATATCATTACGGAATTAGAGGGAGAGAATTAGCCAGATGCATATAACAACAATATCATCAGAAACTACTCAATTGAATCATTTCTAGGAAATTTTAATGTAAACACCTCACCCCTTCTTGGAAAATTCTATTATATCTCAAGTTGAAAATTATTCTCAAACAAATTCTCCTAAGTGTATAAATTTTGTAGATAAACCTATAGTTAGCTCTTTATTTTGGAAATTATTTTTTGATGGATCCAAATCTAACGATGGAGCTAGAGCAGGATGCATATTAGTTAGCCCAGAAGGAGAAAAAACTATGTTAGCATGCATGCTTGAATTTGAATGCACAAACAACACTGTCGAATATGAAGCATTGGTTCAAGGTCTGTATAAATCCATCGCCCTTAATATCAAACATCTTCAAGTGTTTGGAGATTCGGAAATTGTGATAAAACAGGTAATAAATACTATACATTTTTTTTTCGACATTTGAAACATTATCAATCATTAGTCCAGGACCTCACTTTCACTTTACAACATTTAATTTTTACCCTATCCCAAGACTCCAAAATGCAAGTGCCGATCTTTTGGCTAATGTTGCATCCAAGCTCATTCCACCAAGAGATTATAACTCTGATCACTTTTCTATTGAATTGTTTTTTAGGCCTTCTATTCCTGATAATATTACCAATTGGCAAGTCTTTAATAATGATTCAGATATCAGAAGTTTTCTAACATCTGAAGGTTCTTATGACAACTAGATAATAGATGGATATCAACATGACTCCCAACTTAAGAAAGAAAATACTATGAATTCCATACCTAAGTCTGTGGTTAAGCTAGAGGAATTATATGATCTCAAGGACAGATTCAAAAATCCCACTAACTCAAAACTCCAAAGTTCAACTTTGAGGTTTGAATTAGTTAATCTTGGAACTGACCTTAAGCCTCAAAATATTAATCTAGGACTTGGTCTTAAACCAGATGAAAAATTAACCTTCATTCATTTGTTGAAGAAATACAAGAATGTCTTTTCATGGAACTATGAAGACCTTAAGATATATGACACTTCCATAATTCAACATACCATCCCCATGATATCTGATGAAAAACCCATGCAGCAAAAGCTAAAAAAGATCCATCCAAATTTAGAAAATCAGATCAAATCTGAATTGAATAAGCTGCTCAAAGCCAAAATTATATTTCCTGTCAGGCACTCAAGGTGGGTTTCTAGCCTTGTTCCCGTCAGAAAAAAGAATGGTGATGTTCGGATATGTATAGATTTTCGCAATCTCAACAAAGCTTGTCAGAAGGAAAATTTCCCATTACCTCCTATGGAACAAATACTGCAATCAGTTGCAGGCTTAGAACTAATGTCTTTTCTAGATGGATTCTTATGTTATTATCAGATTCTAGTACATCTAGATGACCGGCTAAAGACTATGTTTCGAACCAAATGGGGCACCTATGCCTATTAAAAGATGCCATTTGGGTCAATCAATGATAGCGCCACATTTCAAAGAGCCATGGACATAGATTTCAAAGGCTTGGTTAATAAATCAGTGGTAATCTATTTAGATGATATAAATGTGTACTCAAAAATGTGTGGTAATAATTTAAAGGATTTAAAACAAACATTTGAGTGTTGTCAGAGGTATGGAATTTCTCTCAATCCCAAGAAATATTTATTTGCTTTAAGTGAAGGAAATCTCCTTGGATTTATTGTATCCAAAGAAAGAATTCACATTGATCTTGATAGGATAAGAGAAATTTCTGGAATACCTTTACCTCATAACAAGAAATCCATGCAATCTTTCCTAGGTCAGATAAATTTTGTCAACATATTTGAACCTGACTTTTTCGCGAATTGTTTTACCTCTCCAATCTATGATTAAGAAAAAATCTCTTTTTAGATGGGGACATACTGAGCATGAAGCCTTTGATCTGATTAAACAACCAATCATAAATTATCCCTCACTAATAACCCCGAATTTTTCTAGTCATTTCATTTTATATACCTTTGCTTCTGAGAAATCATATGCAGCTATATTAACGCAGGACAATGATGACAAAACCAAAGCACCAATTTCTTTCTTTAGCTCCAATTTTCAAGGGGCTGAATTAAACTATTCAGATGTTGAAAAACAAGTTTTCGTTGTTTTCAAATCAATAAAGAATTTCAGAGCCTTTCTCCTCAAAACTCACACCAAGGTAGTAGTCTCATTCTCAACAGTAATAAATTTATTAAAACAAACAGATGTAGGTGAGAAAGGGAAAATTGGGTAACAACACTGCAAGAATATGACATTGAGATCAGACCAACCAAAATTGTAAAAGGTCAAGGTCTTTGCATAATGTTAGTAGGAGCATCCAACTTACTAGCACTACAAGATTTAAGTGATGATATACAAGTATATGAGCTAATCATCAATGACAATGAATCCAAATATGTTTCTATCATCTTTTATTTGAAAAATGGATATGCCCCTACACAACTAAGTCACAAAATAAAAATGGATTTGAGATTAAAATCTAGACAATATCAAATCATCAATATTCTATTGTTTAGAATAAATTATGATTCTGTTTTGCTTAGATGTCTTGAAAAATTTGAGGTAGAAAAGGTTTTGCAAGAACTCCATGATGGACCGACTGGTGGACATGCTGGAGGGGACACAACCGCACATAAAATCATTCATTTTGGCTATTATTGTACAACCTTATTGAAACATGCACATGATTATGTAATGAAATGTAAAGTTTGTCAAGCAACTGCTTGGAGACAGATGAGATTTGCATTACCATTACAGCCAGTCAACATTGAACAACCATTTGAACAACGGGGACTTGACATAATATGTGAGATTGTTCCTCACTCTTCAGAGCAGCATAAATATATCCTTATAGCAACTAATTACTTCACAAAGTGTGTGGAAGAAATTCCACTTAAAGTAGCCAATTCAGAAAACATCATTGAATTTATTGATCGGTTTATCGTTACCAGATTTGGTCTGCCATCTTCCCTCATGTTTGATAATTCATCTTATTTTATAGGTAATGTTATCATAGAATTTTCTCCTAAAAGAGGTTTAAACTTAAAGACTTTGCTAAATATTATCCTCAGGGAAATGGCTTGGCTGAGTCTACAAACAAAAATCTCATAAGAATCATCAAACGAACCGTTGATCAAGGTCAGAAAAACTGGCACAAATCTTTAATATTTTATCTATGGGAATATTGAATAATGCAGAAGGCCTCAATAGGCACTTCTCCTTTTAATTTGGTCTATGGGAAATAAGTTGTCCTCCCTATAAATGTAGTTATTCTGTATCTAGCCCTAGTTCAATTTATGGAAAAAACCCCTTCCTCTTCTATGCAAGTAACATAACCACAAATTCTTAAGCTCAAAGAAGAAAGGGAAAAGGCCAAAACACACATGCACATCATCAACAACTAGTCAAATCTTCATTTTATGCAAATTCTGTAAGCTCAAAATCCTTTCAGCTCATAGACCTGGTAATGAAATGGGATAAAAGCACATGAGGAAAAAGGTAAGCATACCAAATTCCAAAGAATTTGGCTTGTCTCATTTCAGATTGTCGAACAAATAAGCCCATCAACCTTTTTATTGCAAGATTTATCAGGCAAGACACATTCTCTGCTTGTTAATGGGTAGACTTTGAAAAAATATTTTTCATAGAAGATAAACTTTTCTATTCATTGTATGTTACTACTTTTAGTTTTTAGGAAAATAAAATTTGAAGTAGCATTTACTTTTGGCTATTGTAAATAGTCTATTTTATATTTTGACTTTTTGTTCGTATAAGTAGAGATTGTTAAGAAGATAATTTTTACATTTGAAACATAAGCTAAGTTCTATCTCTCTAAAATTTCTTGTCCTCTACCAAAATTAGTTGTCCTTTGGTAAAACTCAACTTTGTAAAAGAACCTTTGTTCTACCATCAGTTAAGAAAAGTATCTATAACAAAGCAAGGACTCTTTACAAAGAAGCATCTTTAACTCTATAATTGTCATCCAGAAACTCTTAAGGAGTCAATGATTCTCCCCATCTAGTGAGATTCAATTTTTAGAGTGTGATTCTAAAATATTCTTAAACTTAAAGGATAAGAGGTCTCATCAAGAGCCGACTTACCATTGATCATAGGGAAGTAAAATGCTAACATTACCAATACTGCATACCAAAATAGGGTAATGACTTGAGATTATGTTAATTAAAAGACAAGGGATCTCATCATGAGCCAACTTGTTCAGTTAAAGTTACAACTAGTGAATGGAATTGTCAAATTTGGCTACCAAACCAGGACAATGACCTTTAAGAAGAAAATGAAAAATTTTAAGAAAAAGGAATTGTTTAGAAAAAAATGAGAAAGAAAGTAAGTATATGAATCTGAATTTATCTTTAAAAATTGCACTCTTACCTAGATGGGATATTGAATCATTTTTGATTAAAAAGTAACCATGTCGAGGCTATGGACGTCTGCTGGCAGTAGAGGCTCTACCTATGACAACTGAGTATATCTAAAAGCTAATTTGTGTGAGTCCCCTGTTTCTATCTTTAAAACCAAGTAATGAATAATGTAGACAAAGCAATTTTCATATTGAAGAGGATAATCAAATGGATGGTAATTAAGTAGATTTTGTTTTTTATTCAAAGAAATGTTACTTATCCTGTAATTCATGTATTTTTTATTTTTTTGAACTACCTTTATTTTGGAAGTTTTAGAAATTTCAAAAACTTGTCAGAGATAACTAGTTCTTCTAGCAAATCGCTAATTTTTGTGCTATTCAACAAACCTCCATTTATTGGTATAATAGATCATATTCTATTAATAAATGGGGACCCATGATAAAATCCTTGAAAAAGAAATTTAGCACTTAGACACTTTATTTTAATATTTTTTGAATAAAGAAAAATATTGAGTCAAAACCCTTTGAAAGCTAGCAATCCTCTCCTTTTCACATACGGCTTGACCAAATGAGTCAAAAGCCTTATTAACAAGAAAAATTTGCGTAAAGCGATTAAAAGAATCATTGCGCTCAACTTAAATATCATTAGGCTTTTTATTAAAAAAAATACCTAAGGAATTTCCTATTAAAGTAATTCCCGTATTGCATATCGTCATTCATAAAGGGTGCACTCTCACAAAGCATGTTGAAACTTACGAAATGTGATATTGCGATGAGACGATCAACCTTATCGCATCATGTTGGAACACTTAAGAAAAGTTTGAAATCTTACAAACTGCACAATGTTGTGAAATGTGATAAAAGAGTAGACCCGATAAAACCCAATATCATAAAATGATGATTAAAGTTTGTCGCATGATGACAAGCACTTTATAAGGTAAATAGCTTTAAATAATAAAGAGAAAGCACACAATCCCACAGGAACTTAAGGAACTTTAAGAAAGCACACAATCAAACATGTGAAATTTGACTTGCGACATTGCATCGCAATCGCAAAATCCGCATTCTCGCAACTTAAGTCCACCACCTTTAAAGCCATCCTTCCCATTTTGTGATTTGATACATTAATGAGCAATAAAGGTAGCGATAAGGGACTATGAGTGGCTATTTAATATAGGTTAATGGAATTTATGATAAAAAGCAGCTCGACGTGATACGATATCTTTTCATCTGTGTTTAATTAAAAATACTTGCTTGTCACCGTTTTCAGGATATCGGTATCATTCATTCTCATTTTCATTCTTACTTTTGTTTATTCAATAACTTCCTCTTTGCTTCATCTCAGGAAAAATCTATAGGGAGCATTGTTGGAAACAACGGGAAAGAAGGGGAAGGCAGCTGCGTCCAAGAAATCAGAAATGATTCCTCTTTTCTCTGATACTACATGTAGCAAAGACGAAGGAACTACAACTTGGGAGGCTATGTACAACATATTAGAAGAAGAGCACCCAAGGGCATGGTGAATTCCTAGGAGTCATCTAATGCCTCCTATTTCGAGACAACATGCTCTTTCCTACACTATGCAGCATGACCAAATATAATCCCATATACTGACATGCTCAAGTGGGTAATTGATGAGGCAGAAATTATAGATCGAACATTTAGGAATCACAGGCAAGAGGTCATGGGGTATTTCTCAGCAGATAGCCTTCAAATCATGTACCAATTACCAAAGCCGCAGAAGCTCTACAAAAAATAGTTCCTTGAGAAAATTTCCAAGGAGAATAAAGACCCAGTAGACATCACCCAAACTTGGATAAAAAATGAAGGCAAGCTCAAATGGGATAAAATGGGTATGTACTCCATGGCATCCATTTCTTCCCCTTCTAGTTTCATAGCAGAAATGCTATGTAGATTGTTCGGTAAACCCAACAACACCAAGTTTTCCCCGGAATGGCTCCTATTAATAGATGCAGCCGTGAATGCAATGATAATGAGTTGGACTCAATTTTTCTCAGATAATTTAGCATAGTCCATTATGGAATATAAGAGAAAAAGAAGTCCCTCTTTAAGGGTTTATCCCCCATCTTTTATGAGTGCTTTTGTAATGGATGCAATCTGTTTTAATTCTAAATTTCCCATTATGAGATGGAAGTGGATGTTCAAGATCGGCTTCCTATCCATGTGTACCATAAGACTTTGTGGGAATCTCAGCTTCACCCCCATTTTTACAAAATTTGTCAAGGATTCATGCTACCCATCCATAAAGAAATATATAATAGAACCGCCCCTAGGTTTTCTAAAGAGGCCGAAGTGGATATCTTGCTAGTAGCCAGATGGTTTGGGGAGGAGACATTCACCTATATCAAAGTATTTGGGAGCATTTCTTCACTGCATGTTCTCCCATTTTACGTCCCCGACAAGTTATTAGCTAGATAAGTAGCTTACCAAATAGCAGGGGAAGGTGGATTAAGCAGAGGACTGAACGAATAGAAGAAGGCTATTTGGCCTACATTTCCGTTACAATGTGGTGAATTTGTGTAACATGATTTTGGACATGCATGCAAACAAGTAGAGATTATTAAATATCTAAAATTAGCTACATTTCTGGGAAGGCAGTATGACTCAGGTGACACTGTTAAGACGTTTATTAGTATGGTGAAAGTAAAACCATTCACCCATGAAGGGGACCCCTTTGATGACCTCTTCTTACAGGCAGAAACATACTCACAAGTGTTGCATTTAGCATCGACACTTTTTACACCAGATGATCTTAGAGCTTTCCATGTGTATAGGGAGAAAATATTATGTAAGGTCCCATTAGACCTATTGTAGATAGAACCAATAAGGGAGCCAACTCCCAGCGTAAGCTTGGATGACAGCTCCAAAGAACACTCTGAAGAAGAAACCCAACAGAGATCTATGCACGAGTCAGAGAAATCATAGTAGCAATATGAAAATGGAGGAGGACATATAAATAATGAGTCTGGAAAGGACATAGCTGGAACTACAGAGGAAACAATCGAGAAAACTTCAACAAAGAAACAAGAAGAAATTGTCTTTGCATCAACTCAGTCAGGAAAGAACCCAATTATTGACTTGGAATAGGAATGGAAACATGTCAACAAGAAGCTTCACATAGATTCAAACCCTGAGCAAACATCTAAGATACAGACTCCTAAGAAAATCCAGCACAAGTCAGATCTGGAAACGGTAGAGGAAGGAGTTAAGGACACTCAAAATGTTGAAATCATTCCTATTATGCACGCTTCAAAAATTGTTTTGAGAGTTTAAGAATACCTCCACTAGATGTATTTTATATTCCCACCCACAAAGTTGTAGTCAGGAGATAGAGGAAGAAAATAAACCTAGACGCTGTAACTGTTACAACTTCTGAAAATGAACCAATGGACATCTTTTGGAAGGACTCGCCAATGGACCCATCTGAAAATCTCACAAATTGTCACAATACACAGAAGCCTATGCCACAACAAATATTGGCAAAGTGACAAAGGTCCAAATGCTGCTTAAGGAAAAATAACAAGGAATTATGCTATTAGAACAACAATTAGGTTAGGAAAAATCCAATCAATAAGCAGAATTACAAGTAGCCCATCTCTAGTAGGAATTTGAACAAATGTGAACCCAACATCAGGCCAACCTAGCAGAAAGAGATGCGTAGATACAAGATATAAAAAATAAGTTTAAGGATAAACTACCAATCGATGAGTTCATAAAGGAAGCACTCAGTATTAACTCCCAACTAATTCATCAGAAGGAAGTACTTTTCCAGAAGATTTCACAGATAAGTCCTTACTACGAAATGAGTGATAAGCTAACAAACCAAGTTGTTTACATGAGACTTGAGTATGATGAAATCCTTAAAAGGATTTCTAACTTTATCACCTATCACAAATCAGAGGATGGGAGAAAGGTTGATCTGCTGAAACTAGAGGAATCTCACAAACACATCCCTTTCATAGATTCAGATTCTCGGTTGAAGCAAGTAGAAAGGGAAAAAATGATAGCAGTGAAAATAGTAAAAAACATAATTGAATCCAGCAGCGAAAATATGCATGGCACCAACCTGGTTATAGAATGTTACCAAGATTTATTCTGAATGTGAAACAACTAGAGCAACAGTGGAATCAGGTAGTGCAGGAAGAGGAGGAGGTGATCAGACAGTTAAGCGGGTTGAATTGGGAAGCATACTAGCAGTTTTAGTAAAACCATACAGTCAGTGGATGAATTTGAGGTGCTTAACAGCCTCAACACAAAGATGGTGCCAACACTAACAGGCAATATATTTGTTGCATAGTTATAATCTGCGATCGACCAACCGACTCAGCTAAAGCCTGTGACATATATTTGCAATCTCAAAGATCAAGTACAAATGATTTAGTCATTTAGTTTATTTTTTTTTAGTTTTATTTTCACATAATCTGAGGAAGGTCATTTAAACCTCCTTAGCTATTTTTTGTAATACTCTATTTTAGGACCTATAGTTTAGTATTTATGTAACAACGTTGGTGAAAATTCAATGTAAAAATATATAAATACCACGGATGACTGGGACCTGTATTCCAATATGAATGGTGGGAAAGACATCCTAGGGGGTGTTCATTTGGTTGTTTATGGCTATGGAAATTGGTAAAGGAAATGGCTAAGGCATTAAAGAGGCAAAAATGTATTTTGGCACATTTATTTATGAAAATAATGAAAATTAGGAGAAAAGGAAGGTGAAAGTTCACATTTTACATGTGAGGAGGAAATTGAAGGAAAATAATGGAAAATGAAGAAAATAGAGGCCTCATTAATAAAAAGTCTTATGAGGATCAGTGGGCAAGACTTGGTCAGATCAGTTTCGGAGCTCTCTCATTACTCTCTCTCTCTCTCTCTCTCTCTCTCTCTCATACTCTTAGTTACTTAGAGTTTTCTTGGAGCACTCTTGTAGGGGGTGGCATACTTGGATTCTTGGAGCAAGAAGGCAAAGGAAGAGCAGGAAAGCACAAGAAACCATTGACATCAACAGCTACATCAGATTTTCTTGTAGGTACCAAGTTGCATGTATTAGTTCTTCACTAGTTTTGGCATGCATGGCACATGCATGTGGTTTCTTGGTTATGATCTGTCATTTACATGGAGGATGGTTGGGATTGATAATGGATTGCCTAGCCTTGCCATTTCCTGGATAGAGATGGTGATTGTGGGTTTACTTTCATTGCTTTGTTTTGGTTGGTTTTGACTTTTACATAGCTTGGGTTGAGTTACTAGTCCTGGAAGCCCTAGTTGAGAAAAAACTCTGGAAGCCCTATAACATCTTTAGTTGAGTTACTAGTCCTAGAAACCATGGTTGGACAAACACTCTGGAAGCCCTTGGTGGGTTGAGTTACTAGTCCTGGAAGCCTTGGTTGGAAAAACGCTCTGGAAGCCCTGTATAAGTTGGGGGTTGAGTTACTAGTTCTAGAAGCCTTGGTTGGAAAAACACTCTGGAAGCCCTGGAAGGCTTGAATGGAGACCAATATGATGATGGTTTTTGGTGATGTTCGACCATGAGGTGGAATCACTATTTGATTGGTTGAGGTGGGTGGCCTCTGGAAGCCCTGGATGAGTTTTGATTGATGTGTTCTATGAGATTCCACATTCATGATTGGAATATGGCACGGGGGTGATTGGCTGAAGAGAGACTTGGCTCAGCCAATCTATGGTCAGGTGGAATCTGGTAGTCACATCACCGGTTGGTTCATTGCATATATTAATGAAAAAAAAATCATTCCCTTGATTTTCATGTTTAAATGTACTGATGTATATATGGATTTTGATGGCTGATATGTTTATTGTATTTATGTTTCTATTATGTTTTTTTATATATGCACATTTACCCCAAATGTTGTAATAGAGTGGTATCAGAGACATGGTTCAAACACTTGTACTCGATGGGCTCTATCATAGGTGAAATGAAGAACAAAGGTTAAATTTTTAGACCTTTCTGTCATATCTGTTATAACTTTTATTCTGTGGAATATTAGAAGTCGAAAATTTGTCCATACTGAAAGTAAATCCCATTGATAATGTGGTAAAAATTTCAGATATTGGCTCACAATACTTTAGGAATTATGATCTAAGGAGGATGACCCTCCTAAATGCACCTTTAAACAGGTCACGTTGGAATTTATGCAATAAATTTTCTTATGTAGGCTTTCCGAAGCTGAAAAATTGTCCACATTTAGGGTAAATACCATTAATTATGTGGTATACATTTTATATATTGGGTCGCAATATTTTAGGAGATATGAGCAGAGAGAGTCGACCCTTTTGAATGCTCCTAAAATTAGGTCTCAAACATGTCACACTGATATTTTTGTCATAACTTTTTTCTAGGCACTCTCAGGAGCTAAATTGTTTTCCACAATGAGGAAATCCCACTTATATTGTGATAAAATTTTCAGAGATTTATTCGCTATGTTGTAGGAGATATGACCAGTGTAAATCGAGCTTTTTGGATACTCCTAGAATTGTGCACCAAATATGATTGTGTTGGTATTTTTGTTATAAATTTTCATCTATGAAATCTCAGAAGTTGAAACTTGAACCATAGTGAGGAAAAATACCACTGATCATATGGTTCAATTTTCATAACTTGTACTACTACAGTTTAGGATATATGCATTAAATCATTCACTATATTAGTTTGCATGTAAAGTGTTTGATGAAATGCTTAAATGGTTCAATGATTAATTGCATACAAACTGTTTGATAATATTCCCCAATGAGTATGTTTTTTGTGGTTGGGGATAGTATTGATTTGTAATAGTATTCTTGTAGTTGATATATTCTTACTTGTATGCAAATAGTTTGCTATATTAGTTTGCATGTGAAGTGTTTGAAGAAATGATTACATGCAAATGTAATAGTATAATAGTTTTGGCTAGGGGAGGAATGACCTGTTGTAGAGTTTTGTGAACCCAACGTTTCGGACTACAAAGTGAGTCCATCATCAGGGGATGCGACAATAGATAATCTTCAACATTAATGATGTATCCAGGATATATATATATATATATATATATATATATATATATATGGGTTATTAAGGAATGATGTGAGAAGTTAGGTCGGCCATTTTATTTTAATTTTATTTATTTATTCTTATTTATTCTTATTTATTTAATTAATTAATTAATTTAATATTTATTTCTCTTTTTTTTATTTCTTAATTTATTTATTTAATTATTTATTTATTTATTATTATTATTTTTTATTTATTTCTTAATTATTATTATTATTATTATTAAATAATAATAATAATAATAATAATAATTAAATAATTAAATAAAAAAATTAAGAAATAAAAAAAAAGAGAAATAAATATTAAATAAATAAATAAGAATAAATAAATAAAATTAAAATAAAATGGCCGACCTAACTTCTCACACCATTCCTTAATAACCCATATATATATATATATATATATATATATATATATATCTATATATATATATATATATAATATATATATATATATATATATATATATATATATATATATATAAACCATAGCTCCTGGATACATCATTAATGTTGAAGATTATCTATTGTCGCATCCCCTGATGATGGACTCACTTTGTAGTCCGAAACATTGGGTTCACAAAACTCTACAACAGGTCATTCCTCCCCTATCCAAAACCATCCTCACCTGTATGGATTCACTATTTAACAGTATAATAGTTGTTTGAAGAAAAATGTTAAAGTATGGTAATTGTTTGAATAAAATGTTATTTTTTTGGCTGGGATAGTATTGTAGTGTGATAATATGGATGTCGCTGATCTATGCCTATTTTCATGCAAAGAATTGAAGAGTTGCATGTAGGGAATTTGAAAGGTTGCATGCAAGGAATTTGAAAAGTTGCATGTAAGGAAATGGAAAAGTGGCATGTTTTTAGTTATTATGTTACAAGTGGAATAAATGAAATGTTTTTGACATAGTCTCATACAAATGTATGATAAATAAAAATCAATTTATTTTCAAGTGTGGTTAAATTTAGTAGAGCTTTGGAGATTCCATTTCCATAATTGGACATTGGAAATCACGCCATTATAGTAGCTTCCTCCTTCTACCTTAGTGTGGACCATGGATAGTAAGGGGGTATGCTTATAGGTTGTTATATTGGTAAATGCTGATTTTAAATTAATAGGCATGATGTCTTCATTTTTAGAACATGTGACTGACCGTATATGAATTATATGTCGCTTACATGTTGCTTTCATGTTACCTACTTACATCCTTGTATGTTAGGTTACATTTTTTAATATTTTGATTACATGTATCAGTCTTGTAGGATGATTACAAGAATTGATCACTTATGTTTGACTACATGTGTTTATGCATAGGTGTACTTGATTTGGCATTTCTTATGCATATTGTTGGTTGCATGTGGTAATGTTCACAATGGAGTAATGGTTGTTGTTATGCATGTATGGTCTTGGTTATGATTATGCATGTATAGTAGGCAAAACATGCCTTGTGAAGTCATTGTATGCAATCTAGGTCATCATGGTGCTATTGGATGTTATGATGCCAATGTGTTGGCTGAGATAGAGCAAGAGATGCAAATCATTATATGAGGTTGTGGCATTGGACTTTGGGGTAAGTGTAGATCGTCATACATGTATTGTAAGTTTGACATCTAGGTATGTAAGTTAAGGATTTTATATACATTAGGTTTATGAACATGTATTTGATGTTATGGTTACATTCATGATAGATGTTAGTTGATTAGTGTGGTTATATGCACGTGTCAGATAGTCAAGAATGATAATAACATGTAGTTGTATGCATTGCTATTGTTGTTTTATATTAGATAACCTGATGATTATGTTGTATGTTGTTGATGATTATGGTATATAGCTTATTGTTGTTATATGCTATTAACTTGGTGATTAGTGTCATTTCATTGAGATATTGATGTTATAATTTGGATTGGTCATATGAGTGATGGTTATGTTCATTTCCTTGAAGATCTTTATGTTATATGTATTTTGTTAACCTGGTTTGACCTATGCAGATGGTTATGGTTGCGATATTCAGGTATAAACCGACATATTTGTGAGATGGTGTCATATTAATCTAGATTTTCCTTGCATATGTGTGAATGATAATTGTGTATGAGTTTACAATGTGCACATGTTAGTTAGATATTGTTATGGATATCATGATCTTATGAGTGCTTGAGTTTACATGTTGTAAAATTATATCTCACTAACTAGATTGATAATGTAGAAAACATAGCCTCCCCTAAGGTATACTATGGTATGAGTTTGCTTATGTATTATACTTGGTGTTTCATATTTGATTACGTCATCTATTTGGTATTTGAGTGTTCGGTGCCTATTATGTCGTCTAATTGATTTATTTAAAATGGTATGTTTTCAAGTGGTTGAATGATTGATGAATTTCTTAATATGAGTATGTGTTCAAATGATTATGTTTTAAGATGATATTACTAACATGTATGTGTCGAGACAGTTGATATGTACTTGAATGTAGTCGATAGTTGTAGCATTATGTCTAATAACTATGGATTATGACACGATTGTTTGTAAAAGTTGATTTGAAATTGATAAATATGATTGTCTTGATATTTGGAACATGTGGTTGACATGTGTGAGCATGATGCAGGGAGTTGGCAAAAGAGGTTGCCATGAAATCTTGAAGAAGGCTCGGGTTGAGATTTCCCTGGGAACCATGGGGATTGAGTCATGATGTTTTTTTTTAGTCTTGTTCTTTTGGTATTTTATGAATTGCTGAGCTTGATTTGTGGCTTTGTTTATGTCTAGTGTATGGCCATATCACTTTGTTTGCGGAGTCATGTTGTTATTGGTTTTTATGGTCTTTTTCTTGTTTGTCTCTTGTCTTGCCCTTTTTATGTTGTGAGTCTTGGGAATTGGTTGGGAAAGAGGAAAGTTGATGGAAATCAGGAGAGATTTGGGGTACCCAACCGATGATATAAGACCCAGATGAAGCTATGTGCATGAGTAAGTGTAGCAGAAGGTAAGGCTATGATAGTCAGTTGGACTGGTTGTGTAGTATAGTCATGAGAAAGGTAACATGAAAAGGTAAAGTAAATGGATTTGAGGTGTCGTATGCTTTGGATATGTTGTGAATTGTTGCTCTCAATCCTTATACATAAATAAGAAATTTCTCTTAACCTAGATCTTATGTTATCTAGTAATTATTTTATGATCATGATTATGTTGAAGTTTATATATGTATACATGTACGAATGTATGTCATTGTCTAACTGATCATGATTGCTTTATGTTAATGTTTATATATGTATGTATGTATCCATGTATCTATGTTACTATCTAACAGGGTTGTCAGGGATCATTCTTATGGAGGATGATTTCTTATGTAGGAGAAAAACATGAAGAGGTTCTTGGCCTTAAGAGGAATCAATTGGGAATAATAGCCATGACAAATATACGAGGTCAGTATCTTGTGGATAGGATTTGATATTGTATACTTGTATTATGCCTATGTCTATGTTATAATAGGTAATGTTGAAGGATACATCAACAAAATGAAAACAATGTGGTCTGTGGCATGTTGGGACAAACATGTGTAAGGCACTGGAAACAAAGCTACTTGGTAGAGACAATGTAGTTGGGATGTGTGGTACTACTATTATGCATATGTTGTATATTTTGTACATGTTTTATCTGTGATTTTGTATGCATGCGATGTTGTGCATATATAGCATGTGTACATGTTATTTATGTGATTTTATGTAATGGGTGTTAGTATAGATAGTCTTGTATGAATGTTGCATATTCAGTCCTGGGTATAGATGGTTCTATGTACATGTTGGATATATGGTGCAGTGTACATATTGTACTGTGTGTATGATGAATATGCAGTGTTTTGTGCATATGGTGCTATGCGCATGTTGGCTATTTAGTTTTGTGTACAGATGATGCTATGTACGTGTTGGATATGCAGTGCTATGTACAAGTGGTGTTGCGTGCATGTGGTACATTGGTACTATGTACATATGGTGTGGTGTGCATGATCGTACAAGTGGTGTCGTGTGCATGTGGTGTTGTGTACATCTTGTACAAGTGGTGTTGTGTGCATGTGGTGCTATGTACATGTCATGCATATGGCATTGTGTACATGTGGCGTCATATACATGTCGTGCGTGTGGTATTGTGTACATGTGGTATTGTGTATGCACTGTATAGTGGTGCAGCGTACATGTGGCATTATGTACACGTTGTGAAGGTGGTGCCATTTACATGTGATGTTGTGCACACATTATGCAAGTGTTGCAGTGTATTGGTGGTACTATATACATGTTGTACATATGGTACTAGTGTACATGTGGTATTGTGTGCATTTCATTGACATTCTGTTATGGGAATGCGGTATTATGTATGTGCATCATGTAGTCATGGTATTGTGGCTTGCATACTCATTGTATTGAACTCTGTGTAGTTACATGTATTGAGTGGTATTGCACATTGAGTATAGATGATGCACTATGTTGTACACTAGGTGTAGGTGTATGTAGTGTATGTCAGGTGTAGATGCATGTGTTGCATGGAGTTGCATGTCTTATGTGGTTGTATGTGTGTCATGCACACTATGCATATCTGCACATGGTTGAGGAGAAGGAACTGGATGTTTGTCGGGTGTGGCAACCAATCCAATGTGTTACAGAAAGAACCAAGGTAGAAGTAAGGATCAATGAAGGATAAGTATCGGTATTGTATTTCGGTTTTAGTATGCATGTGATTTATTATTCTGGCCCATGATAATTACATGTGATCTAATATTTTTATTTATGATGGTTACATGTCATTTATGATTTTGATGGTTATGTTTGAGCTAACCTGATGTGATACTTTTATACATGTTGACTTGGTCAAATATGCTAGTTTGACTTGTTGTGATAGGAAGCAAACATGATTGAAAATGTACCTTATTGACGAGCTACCAATGAGGTATGATGTGAATTTTTTTTTTTTTTTTTTTAAACTGATGGAAGCTATGTGCGTGGTACAGGAATCATGAACATGTTTGATTGGGTAGTTGAAATCAACTACAAGAACTAGCAGCTTGATATGATGGTTTGGTGGTTGCTTATGGTGGTTTGGTAGTTTCTTTATGATGGTTTAGTATTTGATTTATGTTGCTTTAGTATATGCTTTATGGTGATTGATATATGCTTTATGTTGGTTGATACATGCTATATGATGTTTCAATAAATGCCTTGTGATGTTTTGGTAGATGCTATATGATGATTAGTGTATGATTGATATATGTTTGGTACATGATTTGGCATATGTTTTGGTATATATATTTTGATGAGGTTGTTATATGTACACCTGTGTATGGATGTAAATACCGTAATGAGTTGTGTTATAAGGCTCGACTATGCGGTATGGGTGTTATGTTATTATGCTATCATGTGGTTATGTTATCATGATGTTATGTTGTCATATGAGTTTTTAAGCAGGATGATCATTGTAAATACCATAATGAGCTATGTCATAAAGCTCCATTATGCGGTATGTTGTCATGTTGTCATGATCTTTTGATTTTAAGCAGATATTTCATTGTAAATACTGCAATGAGTTGTGTTATAAATCTCCATGGACAATATGTTTTCTTTTCAAAAGTCTTTTGGTTATAGGTATCATTGAACACCAAGGATGGTGTTCCCCCAAGGGGGAGAGTTTTGTAATATCCCTGGTGAAAATTCCATGTAAAAATACATAAATACCACAGATGATTGGGACATGTATTCCAAGCTGAATGGTTGGAAAGTCATCCTAGGGGGTGTTCATTTGGTTGTTTATGGCTAAGAAAATTGGCAAAGGAAGTGGCTAAGGCATTAAAGAGGCAAAAAGGTATTTTGGCACATTTATTTATGAAAATAAATGGAAATTAGGAGAAAAGGAAGGTGAATGGTCACATTTTTCATGTGAGGAGGAAATTGAAGGAAAATAATGGAAAATGAAAAAAATAGAGGCCTCATTAATAAAAAGGCTTATGAGGATCAGTGGGAAAGACTTGGTCAATTTAGTTTTGGAGCTCTCTCATTATTCTCTCTCTCTCTCTCTCATACTCTTGGTTACTTAGAGTTTTATTGGAGCACTATTGGAGGGGGTGGCATTCTTGGATTCTTGGAGCAAGAAGGCAAAGTAAGAGCATGAAAGCACAAGAAGGCATTGGCATCAACAGCTACATCATATTTTCTTGTAGGTACCAAGTTGCATGTATGAGTTCTTCATTAGTTTTGGAATGCATGGCACATGCATGTGGTTTCTTGGTTATGATCTGTCATTGGCATGGCGGATGGCTGAAATTGACAGTGGATTGCCTAGCCTTTCCATTTCCTCGATAGCAATGGTGATTGTGGGTTTACTTTCATTGCTTTGTTTTGGTTGGTTCTCATTTTTCCATAGCTTGGGTTGAGTTACTAGTCTTGGAAGCCCTAGTTGAAAAAACACTTTGGAAGCCCTGTACCAACTTGGGTTGAGTTACTAGTTCTGGAAATCATGGTTGGAAAAATGCTCTGGAAGCCCCTGGCAGGTTGAGTTACTAGTCCCGGAAGCCTTGGTTGGACAAACGCTCTAGAAGCCCTGTATAAGTTGTCGGTTGAGTTACTAGTTCTGGAAACCTTGGTTGGACAAATGCTCTGGAAGCCCTGGAAGGCTTGGATGGAGACCAATCTGATGATAGTTTTTGGTGATGTCCGATTGTGAGGTGGAATCACTATTTGATGGGTTGAGGTGGGTGGCCACTAGAAGCTTTGGATGAGTTTTGATTGATGTGTTCTATGAGATCCCACATTCATGCTTGGAATATGGCACAGGGGTGATTGGCTCAAGAGAGACTTGGCTCAACTAATCCATGGTTGGGTGGAATGTGGTAGTCCCATCACCGATTGGTTCATTG
Source organism: Pinus tabuliformis (assembly GCA_031772625.1). Lineage (NCBI taxonomy): Eukaryota > Viridiplantae > Streptophyta > Pinopsida > Pinales > Pinaceae > Pinus > Pinus tabuliformis. Next base: position 1,313,014,941 of record CM062818.1, read on the forward strand.
CATTTATTAATGAAAAGAAAAAACATTCCCTTGATTTTCATGTGCAAATGTATTGATATATATATATATATATATATATATATATGGATTTTGATGGTTGATATGTTTATTGTATTTATGTTCCTATTTTTTTTTTATATGCACATTTACCCTGGAGGGTGTTACAATTTAAACCCCTCTCCTGCATTTAGAGAGGGTTCCAGAAATTTTATCAGATACATTCTTTCAAACATTGCACTTCTGTACTTTTGAGGAGGTTATGATGGAATGAATGAAACAAGATCTATTTTCTTTCAAATATCTAGCATACTCTACTGAAATTCACTTTTGTACTCTTAGAATGTGTTAGAATGATTGAGACTGGATTAATATTGCTGAAACACATGAGTAGGACTCGCCATATATGGTACTTTTATCTTATGATCTTTTTTTACTTATGTATCAGGAAATAACTCTTCTTTAAACTATTTTATGTGTGAAAGTCTGAATTACAGTTTAGCATTATTGCACTTTTGTATGATGTAGGCTTTAATTTTATTCTGAATACATGAACGATTTTACATGCGATATGTCTTTCACAATCATTTTGTCTAACTATTTATCCAAAACGATTATTGTTCAACGATTTCACTTCTTATTGCAGTTGAATGATCTATATTACCAATTGTTGTAGGAGATCATTGTAGATTGCATATTGTATTTAATTTCTGGGTATATTTATAGCTAAATAGTGTTAAAATAGGATATATGCATGTGTTTATTAGTTATATTATATTACACTTAGCTCAGACATTCTCCCGTTACAATATATATCACCCCACCAACACTATCTAAATATTTCCAGGAAACTGGTCCCATTATCCCCAGTCGAAGCCACTACACCAAATGGAAAATGAGTTGCTAACCAAGGCCCAAACCGGGTGGTTTTCCCCCATGTTGTCACAATGATTTTCAAGGCTTCAACAAGGTCTAATAATCCCTTGACCGCTTTTGGCAGGATACGCAGTAAAGCCCGAGGGAGAAGTCACAGTTTAGAGCCTAGTAATCCAGGTTTGCATTGCGATAAAGCTTTAGAGATTGGTCTAGGTTTAGGGCCTAGTGATCCGAGATTAGATTCTGTAAAGCCTTAGAGACAAGGAGATGGAAAATTCCTCAATGATAGTGATGGATTCTAGATGGCATTCCAAGTTCAATTTGGTTGTGATCGGAGCACCAATTTTCACGTGATCATAGTTTGATGAGGGTGGAGGTGGTTTAACCTTTGGATTGCCTTGGTTGTTCTTGGTTTGGTTTTTCTATGAGATCCCACATTTATTATTGGAATATGGCACGAGGGTGACTAGTTGAAAGAGATATTTGGTTCAGCCATGTCTACAGTCGGGTGGTACATGGAAGGCATGAACCTAGTTGGATTTTTCTATGATTAATAAAATCTAAGTTCTCTTAAATTTTCACTGATTTATATGTGGATTTAATGGCTATCATATCTCGTATCTTTGTATGGTTTTATGCTAGTTATAAACATGGTTATATGATTGGTTAATGTCATGGTTATTTCATTTATTTACTTGTAATTCTTGAATGGATGGATGTAAGATCTAATTCATGATATAATAGTTCAATGGAGAAGGAGGTGATCCTTATGTTTCATAAGTTCTTTTAGTCAGTTATGCTCTGTCTTGTATCTTAGACCTAGAGGTTGCATTGATGCCAAGTGTTTTTTAGAATGTCAATCCTGATTGGGGATGTTCAGGCCTAGTCCCAAGGTTGATTTTGAGTTATCAACATTGTTATCATGTCTTTGATGGATTATAAATGTTGTAGCAAGTTTTGGGCAGAGGCCAAGATTTTAGGCTAGAAAAGTGGCTCAAATATCGAGGTTGCTGGCACGGATCCGTTGAGAAAATTCCATAGTCGTTGGCACATAGGCCTATGAGAGTGACTTTGGATTGCTGGCCGTTGTCTTGCCTATAACATGAGAGAGAATTTGAGTTAAAAGGATTAAAACATCAGTGGGACCTAGGATAGGATGTCTAAGTAGTTAACTTTCCTTCTATGGGTGTTCTTGCTGATGTGGATGGATTTTTTGATGTGTTCCATTGATTCCATTTCCTTAAGGTTGCCAAGGAGATTGAATCCCTTATAGTGACCTGTCTCATCACATGTTTGGCCCGGCTAGTTGGTTGCTTAGGTGGACCTAGGAGGAGGGGTGTTATACATTGGTATCAGAGCATGGTTGTGCTCTCTTTGGGTCATATCTGATACCAAAAGTTGGTATTAGAGCATGGTTGCGCTCTCCTTGAGTGAAGATTCTTGGTCATGCATGCATGTTAGTTGCATGTGTGTCTCTTACACTTGCATTCCATGTGCTTGTTGCATTGCATCATGTTCATCATGATTTTAGTAAGGTTGTCATGAGGAACTTGATGTGATTTTGTGGGATGCATCATCGAAAGTATATGACTAGTTTCATACGTTATATGTCACTTACATGTTGATTATATGTCGCTCGACTAAATCCGTGTATGTCAGGTGCATTCTTGACTTTTTTGATTACATGTATCGGTCTTGTAGGTTGATTACAAGAATTGATCACTTATGCTCGAATACATGCATTCATACGTATGTGTAGCTGATTAGGCATTTCTTATGCATGTTGATAGTTGCATGTGGAAATCTGTGCAATGGAGTAATAGTTGTTGTCATGCATGAGGTCATAACATGCATTGTTGATATGGATTTGCATTGATGACTGGACCTTAGCTAGAATGATGTTTATGCGTTGATGCACTTAATTTTTATATGTCTATATGATATTATGTTTATGTTATACATGTATCCTCACAAAATTATACTAAGGTATGTTGATTTATTGTGATTTGGTTTATCTGACATATTATGCGTGGTAGGAAAGAAATTAGATGACTAGCAAGGTGGTAGACTACATAGAATCTCCCTATGCATCAGTTGGGCAGCATGGTGTGGGGCACTCTTTTGACTTGGTAGACACATTGAGAATCCTGAAGGAAGAAATAAGGAGTTGCAAAGTAGACAATCACAAAACCATGCAAGCATAAGAGAAACAAGTAGAGGTGAATGTGATATTAATTCAGAGTTTGTCATATTTGCAACGATAGGACCACTTCAGATTAGTTATGGACATGAGGAAAAAACTAATGGGGCATATGGAAGTAGGTCTCCTAGTAGACACAGGGCAGATAGATTTGACACGATCAAAGATGGCAAAATGTTGGACACTTCAGGTAGGAGAGGTGATCGACATAGGTACTATTCCAGTTCTAGTTTTGATAGGCATCATGATTGTTATCGCTATCATCCTTATAGAAGGAGTGATAAGGGATACTTTCTGGATGAGTTTAAGAAGGAAAAGCCACCTACCTTTGACAGAGAGATGAAGTCACAAGATGGAGAAGCATGGTTACTTGGTATGAGGAAATTCTTTGGATTTCATGATTATTCAAAAAACATGAAAGAAAAGATAGCCACATTCAGTCTCAAAGATAAAGAGGATATTTGGTGGGAAGACGTGAGATGGTATGCTATTCTTGTTAGTTTTATAATTTTTCTTTTATTTTTCCACGTTCTCCCATGCACCAAACATTTCTAAATATTTTTTACATCTCATTGAAACATCATTACCCACATCAAATAGTAACTTTAAACAAACTTTTGCATTTTAGATTGCATATGGTGACCCCATCATCTAATTTTAGGAAATAGAGAGAAAAAGTTATTAAATTTTTGAAAAAATGCATTTTGTCAATATTTCTTTCCTCAACAGGCTTAGCTTTATTTTTTGTGTGTGATATTCGTTGGAATATAATTTGTTGCTATATAGGAGAAGTTAAAAAAAAATCATGTACAATGTCAATTGAAGTGTTTTGCATTTCCAACTTATTAAGATAAAGAAATGAATTATAAAACATTTATATTCAAATTGCACACATACATCACCGAATTCCATAATTTATTTATATTATACCTATTTAACATTCATTTTGGTTTGATTTTTGCATAACAGACTTAATTTTACAAATCAAAACAAAAACATCATGTGTACATAGAAAAAAATTCAAATTCAAGTGTATTAGAAGGCACATTCAAATATATTTATGTCTATTTAAAAAAATTAGACTTATGTATTTACTCCACCCTCTCTGATCTGAATTTAAATAGGAACACAACAAATTACAGAGATAGCCTTAATAAAAAGATGCAGCAAAAAAAATTAAAACAAAAAAAAAACAAACAAACAAAACAAACAAACAAAAAAACAAACAAACAAAAAAACAAAAAAACAAAAACAAAAACAAAACAGAAAAACTTTATTTCATTAATATCAAATAATGAAATATGCTTACAAACAGAATGGAAATAAGACTAGCTCGGATGATGGTAGCTTATCTCTAAGAAGAGATGTGGTAGCTACATGCCTTTGAACTATGTTACAATAAGGCTAAAAGGCATATTTATCATTGAAGAACAAGGGAAAACCATAAAAATCCAAAACCCTAACCCTAGGAGATGAAGCGCCAAAACTATGGGCCCCGTTTGGGTAAATTGGTACATCAACTTCCCAGGGTCGTAACTTTGGCATACAATCTTCATTCGACACTCACAATACCTCATTAGAAATATATATCTAAGGACTACAAATTTCAAGTGCCCAAAATGCACTAAGTTTTTTGTTGGCCCCATTTTCCCCAAAAAATGTCACTTAGGGCCTCAAAACAGCTCTGAAAGTTCAAGGCCTGAAAAAATGACAAAAACAGTAAATTGTGCTATAATTAAGTAAACTAAAAAACTGAAAGAGACAATGGTGGGGGTCCAAGTGGAATAGATATGTGGCCACCCACATCCACCCAGATCAATCTATGCCCCTTAAGAAGAAAAGGTCCCCATTGTGTTGATTGGCTCCATGAGATTGGGAAACTTTTGTTGATGTGAGTTGTTCTACAAAGTCTGATGTGTCCAATAATGGTGGGAAGTATGGTCGAAGGCGGTCCACATTGAACATTGGGTGCAAGCTAATGAATTGGGGAATGTTGCACTCCAAATAATTATCTCCCACAGTCTTGGTAATGGTGTAAGGACCATATCAGAGTGGTCTAAGCTTTCGATGGGCTCTGGTAAGGCGTTCTTTCTGCAAATGCTACCAAACTTTATCACCCACCTAAAACTTGTGTGGCACCTGATGTTGATCATATCACTGCTTGTACTTGGCATTTTCCATAATGGAGCGGTAATATATCAACATGTTAGGTAGAAATGCTCCAAGAGTCAGATCGAATGAATGCTTTACCTGACAGTGCAGCGATACTGTTGTGGGTGACGAGAATATGTCCCTATATTCTTTTATGACCATATCCACCTGATTTTGCTGGGTGGAGGAACCCTTCATGGGGGCCATGGATGTGGCTATGATCTTCCCCTTACATTGAGAGTGAATATGAAAGAAAATAAATTTCCTAGTCTGGGAGATGATCTTACTGCATTGCTTCGCACAGATCAAATATGTGGTGAGCTACCTCTAGTATATTGTATAACGTATTACCCAAGGAAATAATAATAGAGCAAGGTCTAGACTCATATACAATATGTCGCTTCCACAAGTATGGTGTTCCTAATAATACATCACAAACGTCAAGAGGAGCAACATCACACAATACCTCATCTGTGAAGGGCTTGATGCTGTAGGGAAGGTGGCATTATTGGCCGACTTGGAGATCACATCCTCGGTGAATCCACCTAATACTATACGATTGTGGGTGTGGTGTAGTCAGTAGGCCCAACCGCTTTAGGAACTCTACTAAAATGAGGTTCTTTTGGCTCCCACTTTCGGTAATGAATTACAGGGGTGAACCCTTCACCCACTTCTATGAGTGGAAGAGATGCTCCCCCTTCTCTAGATATTCGGACTCATTTTTTTGGATCTTGGGGGTGGCAATAGTGGCGCTGGGCTTTACAGCAATATTTTTCTTCCCTTTATCATTCCTCTTGTTGGATTCTGACTTAGAGTTGGAACATGCATCTTATTCTAAAGCCGCCAACTCGGTCACGAGTGACTACTTCGTTGGACACTCACTTGTCTTATGAGTGGGCCTCTTATGGAACTCATACCAAGTTCCCATGTCCTTCTTTGACTTTGTGGTGTTTTTCTTTTCTTGCAGCTTCGACGGGTTGTCTTAGGTGGCTTTGTCCTTTGTCTTATGGTTTGGCGACACCTTTCCCTTGCTTTGGATTCGCAGATCCAAAGTCTCTCTTTTTTTGTTTAAGCTTCTTCTCAATCTTGACAGCATATCAGTATTTTGTGCCAAGCGAGGAGATGTCTAGGAACTCCATCTCATCCTGGATGAACTTATGTAGGTAGTCACGGTACTTGAGTACCAAATGTTTCTCAGAATACTTGATATCCAACTTCATGCGTAGGGTATGAAAAACATTGGTAAACTCGAGCATGTCTTAGTCCCTTCCCTTCCGCAACATGGTCCACATTATGTATGTATCCTCATAGCTCCTAACAGGGTAGCGCTTCTCCTTGATGGCATCCCAGAACGAATTCCAAATGGGTGCAGGTGAAAACAGTGAGGGCATGCTTTCATCCTTCTGGTCACAGTTTTTCCCACCAGTCCTTGACGTGGGGGGTGACTTTGAGAAGAGAAAAAGTGATTTTTTCTAGGATGGAAAAATCATGAACAAAAAAATATCCTTCGAGCAGATTTAACCATTTATCTATAATGTCTTCATCTATTTGACCCTCATATGGGAATGTCACCGTTTACATGTACCTTAAAAGGAGTGGCGCCTCCAAAGTGGCTGCTTGATGTGGATGCGTCATCGGTGGGCAACCATTGAAGGATCTTGGTGAAGTTGTCCATCATCGCATTCCTCTATCACTCGAGGGATTCTTCAAGCAATATTTTGAAAGGATCTCCTACTCCCTTGTCTTTCTTTTCTTTTTCCATGGGATGCCATCGGGATTTGCGAGGCTAGTCATGTAAAGGTTCAACCAATTCAAGCTCTAACTCCTTATATCCCAACCTCATTGGAGACATGCAAAGAAAACTAGAGAAAGAGCAGACCCCTATGATACCACTGATCTAAATTTAAACATGAATGCAACAAATTACACATATAACCATAAATACAGAGATGCAGTAGAAATAAAACTTCATTTCATTAATATCAAATACTGAAATATGCTTACAAATAGAATGGAAATAAGACTAGCTTATCTCTGAGAAGAGACGTGGCAGCGACATGCCTCTAAAATGTGTTACAATGAGGTTTGAAGGCCTACTTATTATTGAGGAATAAGGGAAAACCCTAAACATCCAAAACCCTAACCCTAGGAGATGAAGTGCCAAAACTATGGGCCCTGTTTGGTTAAATTGGTACATAAAGTCTCGAGGTCGTAACTTTGGCATATGATCTCTGTTTGACGCACACAATACCTCATTAGAAAGATCTATCTAAGGACTACAACTTTCGACTGGCCAACACCATAGCTCGACCCATATTGACCCTGTTTTTCCCAACAACAACAAAAAACGTCGTTTAGGGCCTCAAAACAACTTCGGAAGTTTAGGACCCAAAAAACTACCAAAAATAGTAAATTGTGTTATAATTAAGGAAACTAAAAAAATGAAAGAGACAGTGCTGGGGGTCCAAGTGGAATAAATAGGTGGCCACCCACATCCACCTAGATCAATTTCATTATGAAGACCGAACTTAGTTACACTTTTCAACACAGAAGAATGAAGCCCAACAACTCTTACCTATAGCTTAGGAAAAATCTTTCCCCATAACGTTAGCATCGAACCCTGAAAATTTGAAAGTCACAAAGACTTAATAACACAAATATTAAAATGAAGCACAATGAAATTCCCTAGAAAATTTAATTTTGGTGCAAACAAGGTTACCTGAAGCTCCATTTGTGATGGAAGGGGAACACATGTCCAAACTATTACCGGTGCCATCAAACTGGAAATAAAAACAAGGTAAATTCAAACGAAACGAGCACCTACAAGAAATGGTGGTTGGGAGCATTAACAAGAGTGTTGATAAAACCCTAACTGACTGCAACAGTTACGTAAAACAATAAAATCGAACATCGCAGCTCACCTGTATAGCATGGAGATTACCAGAACAATTGAATGGATTCAGTTTAATGTGAAATTGTAGAGCTTGACTAGGTGACTATGCAAAGAAAATGAGTGGACTAAGCAGTGAAATAAGCGAGGGTTGGTTACCCTAACTACTGTTATGAAACCAACTCACAAAAAGATAAAAAAGAGAGATAAACGCCTTAAAAATAAGCCTCTTCAAGGGGGCAACCTCCTTTACATTACACAAATGAATAATTATTTGATGATACAAATGACAAGACCTCGTTTCTATATATAGGATTTTAAGGGGTCATAATATAATCAGAGTCGATATAACAATAATAATGTAAGGGCACAATAATAACAATAGTGGGCTTCTATGGGGCACAATAATAACAATATGGGGAATACATGGGTACAATAATATAATAAGGGGTTTTTACTAATAACAATAAGGGGTTACACTAGTAGTATAGGGGTCTCACATGCCCCTCTCCTTCAAAAAGAGTTGTCCTCAACACTTGAGTAGTTCTTGATGCTTATGTATAAAATTCTTGTCCTCCCATTTGGAATCTTTAGCGGGTAATTTCTTCCACTTGATGAGATACTTTGAAAGTGATTGATTTCGTAGCTATTGGGTTATTGTTTCTATGACTGCTCCAGGTTCCAATACGATTTTCCCTTCCTTTTCAAGTTCTGACAATATCGTTTGAATTGGGATATTCTGCAACTTTTGAATGAGTGTCCACACTTCTTTGTCCTTCTTCCATTCATCCCTTGCTTTATTTACCCAATCTGGTTGGATAATAGAAATAGCACAAAATAATGCTTCCACATCCTCATCATTTCTTGAGAGTGCATTTGCAACAAAAAAATTCTTCCCTTTTCTATAGATGATGTCAAAGTCATAACCCAACATATTTGTGACCCATTTTTTCTGTTATTCTAAAAACAATATTTGTTCTAAAAATTATTTAAGACTATCATAATCCATTTTTACCTTGAAGTGTCTTCCCATTGGGTAAGGTCGCCATTTCTTATGTGCATGTAGTATTGCCAATATTTCCTTCTCACAAATAGCTTGCTTGAGATGTAGCTATAAAAATACCCAATCACCTATATCAAAACATTTTCACTGCGATGTTGACCTACCTGTTGTTTCATTCGATTCTGCACCAAAGTGGTGTTATCCTTTAAAAGTTGGAGAACTTGTTGTTTATGGTCGATGTGATCTTTCACTGCTTGAACCTTTTTCTTCTTGATATTTCCTTCTATCTTGAGAGTTTGAGGAGTGGTAATTTATTCCAATGCTACAAGATATGGTCAGATTCATTTCTTGTTGCTCAATGTGATCTTTCACTTCTTGAACATTTTTCTTCTTGATATGTCCTTCTATCTTGATAGTTTGAGGAGCGGTAACTCCGACCAATGCATTACATGATACATTTGATTTCTTCTTTCTCGATGTGATCTTTCATTTCTTGAACAACTTTCTACTTGATATGTCCTTCTATCTTGAGAGTTTTAGAAGTGGTAATTCTTTCCAATGATTTACAAGATATGGTCGGATTCATTTCTTCTTTCACCAGGGTTGGGTTCTGGCATATATCCTCTTCTTTTGATGTTTCTTGATCCTTTTCTTCCACCTCTTCATACTCTATGTAAAATAGTTTCTTCTCAACACACTTATGATCTTTAGTGCATTTGCTATCACAATTGTAACAAAGCCCTTTTTCTCTTTTTTCTTCCAATCGTTGTGGTGTAACCCTTGTAGGTTGTGGAAGGATAGGAGAAGACACACTTCCATAATTATAGTCGTGAGTGGTGGGATTCCTTTTTTCCATAATTTCGCTTTCAATTTTTCTTGCCCACCTAAATGCCTTCTCCAATGAATCAAGTTCCCAAAGATGAACCTCATATTGAATGTTATCCTTTAAAGTACCTATGAAGACATCGATCCTTTGCTTCTCTGGAATATCATTTACCCTTATATTCAATTTTTGAAAGTCCTCGATGTGCTCTACCATTGAACATTTTTGTTTGAGATTTATGAATTGGCTAAAGAAGGTATTTCTCTTGATATCCTCATAATGTGCTATCATTTCCTATGTGAAAATTGACCACGTAACAAGTTGTTTATGAGAACAAAGCCCTTTATACCATAAAAATTGATCAGGTTCTAAATATGAAGATGCAATACATACCTTTTGTAAATGTGGTACACCATGTAGATCAAAATATTTCTCCATATGAAGTATCCAATTTATTGTATCCTTTCCATCAAACTTCTTCATATCGCCTTTTCTTGATTTTAGGAGCTCAATATTGAAATAATTATAACTCTATAATTTCAGCTCTTCCATTTCTAAAATTGTGACCTGTAGTATCCCTCTGTGTCCTCTTTCCAATGCCACTAGTTTGATTGAATTTAGGTTCTCCAAGGCAGAGTTATACACAATCTCCCAAGGTGACCTAATTATAGAACTTTCCAGAAAAGAGAACTTGTATGAAGTGCCACATGTCACTGTTTTGACCTTCGGATCTAAAAAATATACACAGGAAACTATAGTTTGTGCTCTTTCTGTAAGTTCTTACAAAATTTAAATATGATACTCAAAACAAAAGTTATGATTATTTTCCCCAGGTCACTTGTTTGGAATGAAATTCGGGAGTCTACAAAAATGCCAAATTCCTAAGATCATATTTTCGAAAATATAGTGCGAAAAGCTCTCAAATTTGGACCTGAGGTTCATAACGGTTTCGGTCCAAATGGGTTTTTTTTAATCGTCTAAAATGTCACAAAAAAAAAGGTTATAGCACAAATTCCATGATGACCTGTTTGGAGCAGCGAAACCCTAGAATCCAAAGCTTTGATACCAAATGTTATGAAAGTAGCTCACAAAAAGATAGAAAAGACAGATAAACGCCTTAAAAAAAAGCCTATTCTAGGGGGCAACCTCCTTTACATTACACAAATGAATAATTCTTCGATGATACAAATGACAAGACCTCCTTTCTATATATAGGAGTCTAAGGGGTCATAAAATAATCAAAGCTGACATAACAATAATAATGTAAGCACACAATAATAACAATAGTGGGCTTCTATGGGGTACAATAATAACAATATGAGGAATACATGGGTACAACAATATAATAAGGGGTTTGTACTAATAACAATAAGGGGTTACACTAGTAGTATAGGGGCCTAACAACTGCTCACCATGACTTGTGGACCATCGAATGAGATATCTGATGAGCTACAATGCAGATTGCTCCAACTGTCCGTTACCTCAACCAACAACTGGTAGTTGCAACTTTTTCCAAAATATTCTGGTGGCCTCTTTGGCATACTTGGTTAAGGTGCTGATAAGGTTAATTATGGCCTAAGTTAAAAACGTTTTTATATACTAATCTTGCTAGTAAAACTTAAAATATTCCATAGTTAATACATGGTTAGTCGAATATATATATATATATATATCATTTGTAAATTTTAGGTGGTAATAAGTTTTTTTATGTATAATGAATGTGTGATTAACATGTTACAAGTGGTACCAGAACCACGAGTTGCAGCTCTGTGGATTTTTGAAGGAAAATATGTGATTAACCAAAGTTTTTATAATTCGAATAGAGAAAGAGAGGTAGTTGGAACAATATGAGGAGGTGAATAGGAACCCCCCACCTAGTGGACTTTCAACAGGAGTCAGATCTATCCCAGAGATGTGGGTCTAGTTGGGAGAAGGTACTACAAATGTGAATGCTATTTTGTTAGAATACTGTTCAACAATTACGAGTGGAAATGATGAATCTAAGAGCAGATAATGAGATACTGAGGTTGGAGCAGGAGAGAAACATGAAAAGTCTTTGTGATAGACAGAACCTAGGGAATCTAGATCCTAGCCTAGACAATGGGAATAAGGAAGAGATAAGGCAACAACAAGGAGATCATCTAGAATGTGGGGGATATCGAATGGATAATGAGGAAGAGTCAGGCAATACTTCTGGTGGTGGGGGGGTCAAGTGGCCAAAGATTGAGTTACAAGGGGAATTCAAGAAAATAAAGCCCCCATTGTTCGATGGAGAAGCGGAAGAGGCTATAGAAGCCTGGTTGATTAATATCAATAAGTACTTCCAGATTTATGAAGACAATTTGATAATCCCAGGACAATGGATGAGACCATAAGGAAGGATTGTATTTTCTATTGGTATATGCAACAAAAAGGAGATGATAACAAAGGCTAGTTGGATAAAATTGGGTAGAGGAGTTATCTGAGTGATAATAAGAATACCAGATGAGGTGGGGAAAAATCAATATCCAGGAAACCTATGGGAGGAACCCTGGGAAAGAGTTAGTAGTGAAACAAAATTTCAAGAAAACCCAAACCAGATAAGGCATCAAATAAAATAGAACCTGGGCAATTGAAGAAACCTCCCCTACAATATTAGGGTTGTGGGGAACCCCACTATTACAAGACTTTTCCTCACCGCACTAGAATCAGGCTCACAACAAGTGTTCAAGAAGCCTCTATGGTTAGAGATGTGGCGAGAAAGATACTGAAGATCAATGTTTCCTTGGAGGATCACCAAGTAGAGTATCAACCCACCATGGTGGAGTTTAAAGGTAAGATAGCTAACTAATTTGTGTCTATTTTAATTTACCCATGAGGAATTCTTAGTTATGTTAGTTCGAAAACAGTTGAATTGTGTCACATATCAAGTATTAAATTTAAAAATTCATGGCTGGTGCAATTGGCCACATGAGAAAAAGGTAAGGTGACAACTAAAGTGGAAGGTTGTCATGTGGATATTGGAGGCCAAGAGACTAAAGTGAATTTAAATATATTACCTCTAGGGCCATATGATGTGTTCATTGGGGTGGACTTGTTGGAGGGACATTGGTCCCTAGTAAAATGTAAAGACAAAACCATCAATTTCCTCACAGATGAAGGAAACATACAAGAAATTCAAGGCATTAAAATAAGTGTTAAGCTATGATCCATCATTTCTAATTAGTTAAAAAAAAGAGTCATAAAATATTTCCAAGTTTATGCAGTGCAAGTGGATTATGCTAACTCTAAAGATAAATTAACAACCTTAGAAAATATACTTGTCATTCAAGAGTTTGTAGATGTGTTTTCTGAAGAGATATCAGGATTGCCCCTGAAAAGAAGCATTGAATTTACCATAAAACTTATTCCTGGATTTGGCTCGGTGTTAAAAAACCATATTGTATGAGTATTCCCGAGTTAACTCCACTTAAGGTATAACTGCAGGAACTACTTGACCAAGGATACATCTAACCAAGTGTGTCGCCTTGGGGAGCTTTAGTGTTGTTCGTAAACACGAAAGATGGAACACTAAGATTGTGTATTGATTATACGCAATTAAAAAGGCTAACCATAAAAAATAAGTACTCATTTCCAATGATCGATGACTTGTTTGACCAAGTTAAAGGTGCCATAGTATTCTCTAAGATCGATCTATGATAAAGGTATCACCAAATTACAATTAAGGATGAAGATGTTTGCAAAACCACATTTAGAACATGCTATGGCCATTATGAATTTATTGTGTTGCACTTTGGTCTTACAAATGCTCTTGCAACCTTGATGAGTTTATGAATGGTATTTTCCACCCCTATTTAGATAATTTTGTTCTAATTTTCATTGATGATATTCTGATTTATTAGAAAAATGCAGAGGAGCATAAGAAGAATTTGAGGATAGTTCTTCAAACCTTAAGAGAAAATCATCTCTATGCAAAATTCAGTAAATGTAATTTTTTTAAGGAATAGATTTAATATATGGGGCATGTAATATCCTCTAAATTTATTGTTATTGATTGAGAAAATATCAGGACTATCCTCGATTGGTCTGTTCCTAAAAATGTTGCAGATATTCGATTTTTTATGGGATTAGCTAGTTATTATCGTCGTTTTATTGAGGGGGTTTCTACAATTGCGTACTCCATAACATCTCTACAAAATAAAGGGAGAATTTTTAAGTGTACATTTGAATGTCAACACAGTTTTGAGTAATTGAAATGTTTATTAACATCAACCCCAGTGTTAAAAGTTTCTAATCGAGAAAAGGAGTTTATTGTATGTACGGACATCTGCCAAGAAAGGGTGGGAGGTGTCTTGATGCAGGATGGTAAAGTAGTAGCCTATGAATCAAGGAAGCTAAAGGAGCATGAGAAAAGGTATTCAAAATATGATTTAGAACTTACTACAGTGGTGCATGCTTTAAAATTATGGCATTATTACTTACTAGGGAAGAAATTCATGCTAATGATAGACCATAGTAGCTTAACCAGTTTCTTCAAACAACCCAATTTAAATGCATGACAAGCCAGGTTGACTGCATTCCTAAGTGAGTTTGACTTTGATATAAGACACCTTAAAGGGAAGGAAAACTGTGTAGTTGATGCCTTAAGTAGAAAAGTGCATTGTGTTTATGAAATTTGGTACCATTGCATTGAATTTGATGTGACAAAACATCATAAAGAAGCTTCTCCTCAGGATCCAAAATATAAATTCTTATGGAAGCAAACTAAACAAATACATGATTCTAGAAAACCATCTGAGCATGGTACAAATGATAGAAATTTGTTAACTTTCAAAGGAAGGGTTTATGCTCCACACCCTTGGTATAAAAAAATTTCTCTGCCATTAAGAGAGAGTATTTTTACCAGGTGTGAGGAAATATATCATTGTGTATTTAGCCAAGTGTTTGTAGTGTCAGCAGGTTAAACCTGAACATCAACACCCCACTGGTATATTCGAGCTGCTTCCTATTCCTGAATGGAAATGGGAAGTAATTACATTGGATTTTACAATTGTACTACCCAAAACCAAAAAACAACATGATTTCATCATGGTAGTGGTCGATAAGTTAAGAAAAACTTCTCATTTCATCCCTGTTAAATCCACCTATAAAATGGTGGAAATCGCAAATATCTTTATGAAGGAAATATTTCGGTGGCATGGCATGCCAAAGGTAGTAATTTCAAATAGGGATGTAAAGTTCACATCTTAATTTTGAAAATCTCTTTTTACAAGGCTGGATACCTAGATTCAATTTAGCATCGCTTATCCCCCATAGACGTATGGAAAAATTGAGCAAGTAAACTAGGTATTGGAAGATATGTTAGGAATGTATGTAATGTAGTAGCCAACCAAATGAGAAGAATATATTCATTTGGTTGAGTTTTATTATAATAAAAACTACCATGAATCATTAAAAATGAGTCCATATGAGGTGTTGTATGGAAGAAAGTGTAGAACCCCCGCTAATTAGTGTAGCCCGGAAGACAAGACGATTTTAAGACCTGACATGTTGGCAGAAATGGAGAAAGACATCAGGAAAGTTTGACATAACTTAAAAGTGGACTAGGATAGGCAAAAGGAATATGCAGATAAAAAAAGAACTTGGATTTAAGACCTCTGTGGTTAATACCTTGTAACTTAGTAATTAGAGGACCCACAGTAAAAACCATTTTTCATCTAATGGTTTTTACTGTGGGTTCTCTGATTACTAAGTTACAAAAAAAGAACTTATAAAGAATTTTGGATAGGGAATCATGTTTATGTTCGGATCAAACCCAAGAATAACACCCTATAGTGGGGTAGTTGTGTTAAGTTAGTACCTCATTATTGTGGACCTTTCCATGTCTTGGAAATAATAGGGCCAGTAGCTTATCATGTTTCCCTTCCAAGCCACAGAAAGGTTCATTATGTATTTCAAGTTTCAATGTTAAAGAAGTATGTATATGACTCCATACACATTATTAGATGACAGGGTGTACAAGTATAAGCTAGATTCTGAAATGTGTATAATAAGTTAAGGAATAGATTAACTAATGATGGTAATAATTCTTTGGCAGATCGAACCAGATGGGGAGTTTCTAGTATAACCTCTGTGTATTCTCAACCGAAGAGAAACAATGTTGTGGAGGTGATCTATCATCTTGGTTAAAGTGTAGTGGAGGCACTTTAACCTAAAGGAAACCACCTGGGAAGACAAAAGTATTATGCGATAGGATTATCCTAACTTGTTCCATGGGCTATAATAAATACTAAGGATATTGTTTCACCAAGGGGGGTGGGGGGGGAAGATGTAACACCCTAGGATGATATTTGAGTTACTAACATTTACATTACTTACATTATTTGAGACTATCGTAAATAAGGCTTGTGGAAACCTAGTGAAACTTTTGTTAGCATTTAATACATAGTAATGTTACTTTATTATTATGAAATCTCATAATTCAATACAGTAGATTGGTAAACAAATTCCAACCTCCAGGTAGTAAGAAATAGTTACACCTCTCTTTCCTGGAGAGAAACGAAGATCTCAGTGGAAAGAAGAGGGTTTTTCTTTTTCTTTTATTTCTTTTTTTTGTGAATGGAAGGAAAGAAAAGTCTGTAAAACTAATAGGACACTGCCAAGGAGAGATGTCCTAGCTATACTAGAGGTAGTGGATAACTTAGTTACAAATAGAGATCAATAAGTATTAGAATGGATTATAGTATTCATGTCTACTACCTGACTCTAAGGAAGAATTTTTTTTCTATTGTTCTGGAGTGGAAGCTCAGGGGGGGAAGTGGACATAATTTCCCTTCTCAAGGTTAGTTGGAATAGTCTCAACCATGTTGAATTTGTGAGATAGTCGCTAAATAGATAAGTATATATGCCTGAACATATATATTTACATGATTTTTGATTAATTTTCTATTGGAAAGAAAAGTTGTGGTTTCTTTGACTGTACTATAATAAATTTTGCAGAAGTATCTTTAGGTTTGTCTACTGAAATTAAATGCTTGAGTTAAATATTGGTTGTGGATTATTTCCTTGTTGTAACTCGACTCTATTCTCATCTATTAAAGAACACTTTATGTTCTTGTGCATTCAAATGGGTCATGGGTACAAGTGAATAGTGCTATATGGGGGTAGAATGTGTTAGGAACAAACTATAACCCTCTTTTGAATGAAGTGATATAAAGGTTTTGTAAGCTGCAGGGTCAGTACGGTTAAGTTGATGTGAAGCTGAAAAATTGTACTTGAGCAAATGTTTGTTGCTCACTGTAACACAGGGTAGTGAAAGAATTAAATGTAAGGAAAATAGGATCTCATCCAAGTAAATGCCAACAGAGACACATGAGTAAAATATATTTTTTTCTTAGAGGATGAGAGGGGTAGGACTGGTTTAGTTTCAGGCCAAGCCATATTAAACCAACAACTTGGAACTGTTCTAGCCCAATCCCTCAAACAAGTCACCAGATATAACATTACCTAGGAATATTATGGAGGGAGAACTTAAACAAAAATTTGATATATGTGTTACCGAAAACCCTAGGAAATTGTAAATCGTAAATCAATAGGAAGTTTGAAAATAAAGGACCATTGTGAAAACTGTGGGTTATAAATTTTACCCTTTGAGAGCCGAGAGGGAGTAAAAAGATCATTAGGTAATGAAATTGATTTAACCGTTGAAGAAATTACTCAATCATAAATTATTTTACTACAAGATTCTAGAAAATGCGAATAAATGACAATCAAGATAACCTCCACAAATATGACATTCACTGCTAAATTCAACAAAAACTATAACAGACTTGATGTAAATCACAAATTTTACAATGCAAACCCTCACTAGGTGGAAATATGCCGCCGAGGGGGTTGAGAACTAGGCTTCCAAATAAACTAGTTGCCAGGTTTGTTCCCCCTTGTGCCTTTTTTGCAATATAAACCAAATAAGAACAAAATTAAAACATCATCCACATAAATAATAAGAACCCAAGAAAATGTATACAATTTATAAATGAAACAAAGTAAAGAGCATGAAAGTTGTATGGTAATTTATTCATATGCATAATCTTATACATACAACCTACAGGGAGATTGAATATTAATAACCAGTGTACATGCATTAACTAAAAAGACCCTTTTTGGGTTAAGTCCATTATGAGGGTCAACCTCCAGAAGGAATCAATAAATTAGTGAGACAAGTAGTGCTTCAAACCATGTTTAAATAAGTAACAGAAAAACTTATAACGGGTTGGTCATTGTTTGCTCCGAGCAGGGGATCAATGGAACCCTTCCAATTATTACAGATGATGTTTCAACAATCAAATAGATACCTCATGAAATAATAGTTTTGACACTCGAATAAACCAAGAGGATATGGTTTCAGCCACTCAGTCGTTTCCCTCAAAGCGTTTGAAGAATACCTGCCAAAAACCACCAAATGATTACTGTTATAATTTGTGGAAAAATCAGTAAATGAAGGGGTGGCAATGATTGTGCATCTAGTGGCTCATCGTGTGTGTAGAAGAATGAAGCCCAAAAACTCTCACATGTAGCTTAGGAAAAAAAATTCCCCATAACCTTAACATCGAAGTCTGAAAATTTGAATGTAACCGAGACTTAATAATGCAAGTATTACAGTGAAGCACAATGAGATTCCCTATAAAGGTTAATTCTGGTGCAAACAGGGTTACCTGAAGCTCCATTCGTGATGGAAGGGGAACACATGTCTAAACTATTACTTCCGCCATCAAATTGGTAATAACCAAAAGGTAAATTTAAACGAAATGAGTTCCTACAAGAACCAGTGGCTACGAGTGTTAGCAAGAGTGTTGATAAAACCCTAGCCTACTGTGCAAGTTATGTAAAATAATAAACCCGAACATTGCAGCTCACTTGTATAACATGGATATTACCAGAATGATTGAATGGAGTCAGTTTAGTTCAAAATTACAAATATTGGCAAGGTGAATGTGCCTAGAAAATGAGCGGACTGAGCAACAGAGGGAGCAAGGGTTTGTTACCCTAAATACTCACTGTGAATTTAGGACCACCGGATGAGAGATCTGATGAGCTATAGTGCATATCGCTCCAGATGCTCATTACCTCGACTGAAAACTCGTTGTTACAACTTCTTCGAGAAGATTCTGGTGGCATGTTCTAACATACTTGGTCAAGGTGTTGATAATGTTGGTTATAGTGTAAGTTAAAAACATGTTATATACCAATCTTTCTATTAAAACTTAAAAATTTCCATAGTTAATACATAACTAATCGAATATATATATCATTTGTAAAGTATAAGTGGTAATAATTTTTTTATGTATAATAAATATGTACTTAACATGTTACAATAAACGTTTTAAAATTTATATAATTTATTTTTAATAAATGATAATTAATTTATTATTAATTTCACTATCTAACCTATATTTAAAAAAATATAAAAAATTTAACGAACCGTTTTTCATTCTTTCCATTATGAAGTATCTAAGGAGAAGCTATTATCATTCCTCCTATTGGAAATCATTACAACCCATATTTACTTTTATTCAGAGACATTCGACACATCACAAAGATTCTCTCAATTAGTCTTCCACTCAACTAGTCGTACCACTTTCCTTTTACGATACAATACTTAATGCAGGAATTTGATTTTACACCATAAATAATGGAATAACTCTATCCTCCTTCAAAAACTATGATTTCAAGTTATAAAATATTTTTTTGTAAAATGAAAGATGGTGATGGAGCTCGAGGGCAGAAATTTAATAAAGAAGAGAGATTAGAGAAAATAAAAATATTAAATAAATTATAATGCATTTGAAATTATTTTTCAAATGTTGAGTTGATTTTAATGGGATAGGAATTTAGGAATTTTGTGAGTGGAATGAGAAAGTGGGAAAAATAGAAAGATAATTATATAATTTGTATTGAATTGAAGTTATTTTTATGTTGATTTGATTTTAGTGGGTTACGAACTTTGTGAGAGTAATGAGAAAGTGGGAGAAAAAGAAAAATAATTATAGAATTTTGAAATTATTTTTTAAATGTTGAGTTGATTCTAGTGGGATAGGAATTGAGGGTTTTTGTGAGTGGAATGAAAAAGTAGGAGAAATAGAAAAATAATTATGGAATTTGTATTCACTTGAAGTTATTTTTATGTTGACTTGATTTTAGTGGGTTAGGAATTTTGTGAGAGTAATGAGAAAGTGGGAGAAAAAGAAAGATAATTATAGAATTGGCATGACTTTAAAAAAGGGAAATTTTATAAGTGGAATAAGATAATGGGAAAAAATTATAGAACTAAAGAAAAAAAGAAGATATTTATAGAAATTCCAAAAAATAAGGATTTTTTAATTAAATTTTACTAAAAAAATAGATGAAAATTTTTAAAATATTTTTTCAACAATTTTATTTCATTGATTGATATCAATTTAATAAATTAATAATAAATAGAGATAAAAATATGTTGAACTTTATCGAGAGTGACATTATATTCCTTTTTCTTCTTTCTTTTTTTTTTCTACCTTTTTTTTACCATAGTGAATCTGTAACTCATTGGAGTAATTTGGAAGATCAAACCTAATTTCTACCACTATAACAACAAGAGCATATCCAACATCCAGTAAGCTATATATCTAGGAATTTATGACTTAACAAGAGTCAAGACTCCATGAAAGTGGAAAATCCTACTCCTTGAATCTTATCACAATGGTCAAAGATCAAGACATAAGTAATTAGAGAAAGAAAAACCAAAGTCAATCATAAATACAAAAGAAATTAGAGAAAAATAAATAACCAAAAATAAGGTTCTCTTAAAACCTCACATAAATCTCAAAAACAATAAAAACAAAAAATAAATAAACAAACCACAAACAAAATTGAAAACATAACAATATTTTTTTTTCTCAATCCGTCTACTCCTATTATTTATACAAAAAAATTACAGCAAGGCCACAACCTTGAAAGTCTTGCCATGAAGTTGGCATTTTACAAAAATGATCATGATCTCAGTACACAGTGGACCTCCAGCAGTATTTTGACTTCACATAAGACTCGAAACAGTGCTGAACATAAACTAAGACGAAACTTGCACAGCTAGACAACGGTAGACATAAACGACACATTGACAGACAGAGACCTGAAACATGCATTAACTTCGAGATTCAAAACAAAGTCGAGCTCCTACTTCAGAAACTGCAAAGAGCGGAAACCTGGGCGGGATCAGTCATCCTCAGAGGTGTATGGCTCCTCAACGACCCTACACCCGAATTATAGTGAGTCCTCCGAGTCAGAATGATGAATCGCTGAGCCTGTAGGTTCTCCTTGAGCTGGCGCACTTGGACTTGCAAGGACAGCCAGATTCACCAGAGAGGGACCTCCCATGACCTGGCGCTGATTTTCAGTCGGATTCGACATCCTCTGTTCTGCAAGAGCTCTAGGAGGGGCCCCTCCCGAACCCCGGACATCTTCACATTTTTCAGTAGTGACTGAGACTATAAAGGTGGAGTTGGTGAGAGAACACGGGATGCGGTAGCGAACAGTGGGGTGGGCAGCATGCTCACAATCAACCATCCTGACTCGCCCACGACCCCTGCCTCTGCCACTTCTGGTGACAGGGGGACTGCTCCGCCCAGGTTCCAGTGCGTCCGAGGAAGAGTAAGAAATGGGGGTGGACTGCTGAGAGGTGGCACGACCATGGGAGCCACCACGTTTGCTCCCCATCCTGGCCCGTTCGTGTGGCATGGCAATGTACAGAGAATTGTCGAGAGAGCTAATACACAGAGAGGAGTACCCCGAGTGAGGCGGAAACAAAACCCCAATTGAACCGTATGAACCTGAAACCAAAGCTCAGCATTTGTGGAATGCTCTTGAGCCTAGAAAGGGAATGACGGGCCTAAGATCGCTTGTGGAAAAGCTCAGAGAGACACACAGTGCTGCCATCCATAAAGCCGCAGAGGTATGCGACGAAGCCGCGGGAACGATGAGCTTATGGAGCGCCATAGCACAGTAAACCATGAAGCAGATGGAGAGAGTAAATGCCTACATTAATAGGCTTGTGCGAGACTAGCTCGCCCGTCCTATGCAATAACCCGTGGTGTGCTTGGGATGACATCTGCCCATGTGATACGCCATCTTCAAGCCCTCTGATCTGTCAAGAACCCGCATCCGGGAGTGAGTGATCTTGTTGCACCAGAGAAGTGCATTCCTATTTGAGTTGTTCATCATCTGCAGCTTCGAGGGGTCCTGAGAAGTGAGGAAGTTGTTGGTTTACTCCTTGATTGGCCAGTCTGTCTGCGACTTTGTTGGCCATTCGTCTAACATGCTTGAAGGTAATGCTTTGGGGATTCCACAGCCTTTCCTCCAGGAGTTCCAATCTGCTGAGCAACCTCCAGCTGGATGCCATCTTGGCTGTTGAAGTGCCTGCTTGTATTCTGATAGCTGTTGTTATTAGGATAAGTGAATCTCCCTCGACCTCTAAAGGGAAGAAGTTCTTTTGATCTGCAATGCAAATCCCTTTCCATAGTCCTTCCAGCTCAGCTGCATTATTAGTATCTTTGCCAATCGATCCGTAATAGATATGCAGTACTGCGCCCGTGTGGCTCCTGAAGATTCCTCCAAATCCCGTCAGCCCTGGATTGCCCTTGGCTGCCCCATCAAAATTCAATTTGAATGAGTTGATTGCAGGGGGGGACCAAGTGAGGGGAGAGGCAGAGCTGGTTGGAGGACGGGCTTTGACCTGGGCTAAAAAGGATAGGTCCAGATTCCAGGCTTTCAGGATGAGACATTCCTGAGGAGAGTCTGGCAGATCCGTGTCATGCCAGTTTCTGATAGCTAAAGTTTCTTGAAGACTTTGTTTCAGGAGGAGCCACAGGGCATCAATTGGCCGGCTGATGTTGTTGAAAATTCTACTATTTCTTTCCTTCCAGGGAATCCAAAAGAGAAAGCCTGGGATTAGATTCCACAGAGAGTTTAGAAGCAGGCTTTGAAAAGGGTGCTTTGTCCATTTTCGAATGGTTTCTGTGATGTCTCCCATCCGATCTTTTGATCTCCTATTGCATTGTTAAATTCTCTCCCATAGTTGAGTTGTTGGAGGACAAGTCTTCATTAAATGTCTGATGGATTCAAAGTGGAGATTACAATTGGGGCATCTTGATGGGCCAATGAATCCTCTTTTTTGCAGGTTATCCCAGGTAAGGATGCACCTCTTACTTAAAAGCCATAGAAAAGTGGAGACCTTGGGCCATATTCCTGGTTGCCAGACCCTTTCCCATATCTGATCCTTGTCTGTCTGGGAGACTGAGTAGCGAAGCTGGTGAGCTTCCTTAGTTGTGAACATTCCTTTTGGCGTATGACCCCATCTCAGTTTGTCCTGCTGGTTTGAGTATTTAATTCTTCTGTAATTTAATTCCTGATCTATTTCAGTGTGTGTTTCCCCTTGCCAATCAGGTTGCCAGGTGCTAGCTGGTTTCCAAATTTGGAAGTCTTGGAACGTGTGCTGCTGCCAGAATTGATGAACAAGGGTGAGATTTTCCTGCTGCATGGAAACTTGCCAAATTGGCTTGTGGAATAGAGTGGCCAGTTTTGGGAGTTGTTGCCAAGAGTCCTCCCAGAACCTTGCTGTGGTACCTGAGTGAATTTCCCAAAAATTGTGCTCTTGAATGAAGGCGCTGTGGAGCTTTACAGCGTTCCATATCAGAGAACCTTGGGTTGTAGTGCTGATTCTGATAAGGTCATTCCATTGGCTGCCCAGAGCATATTTTGCTTGCCAAAGCCTCGCCTAGGGTGTATGTGGTTTGGAGATCCAATTCCACCAAATACGAGCTCCCATTGTATTGTTGCTTTGGAGAGGATCCCTTAGTCCAAGCCCGCCCTCTGATTTTGTTTGGCAAACCTCCTTCCAATTGACAAGAGTCCATTTCCTATTAAGACCAGAGGAGGCCCACATAAAATTTCGTAGAAGATTGCGGATTGCTTTGAGAACCCATTTTGGCACTGCTAGGATGGAGAAAAGATACAAAGGCATGGCCTGGAGAACCGATTTGATTAAGATGAGTTTTCCAGCCATATTTAGAGAGCGAAAAGTCCAAGATGAGAGCCTTGATTCCAATTTTTCTAGGAGAGTCCTCCAGGAAGCGTGTTTGATGGCCAAGTCTAACAAAGGATCCCCCGGGTATTTAGAAGGAAGCGTGGCAATAGAGAACCCTAGAATATGTGCAATATTCCTTTGAGTGGAGGCAGGGGTGTTGAAAAAGAAGAGTTGGGATTTTGAAGTGTTGATGGAGGTGCCGGAGGCTTCAGAGAAAAGAGAGAGGAGAAGTTTGAAAGCTTTGGCCTCTTGAGAGGAGGGATGGCCAAATAACATGGTGTCATCTACAAACTGTTGATGGGATAAGGGATGAAGACTATGGAGGGAAATACCTTTTATAGCTTGGGTGGAGATGGCGGATTTGAGCCTTCGACTGAGCCCTTCTTCCATTAGGACAAAAAGGAACGGAGATAGGGGATCCCCTTGACGAATACCACGGGAGGGGCAAGAAGGCGATGAAGGGGAACCATTGAGCAGGACAGAGATACTGGGAGAGGAAATGAGATTCATGATCCATCTAGTCCAGATGGAGTTGAAGCCAAAAACCAATAACATCTGATGAATATAATTCCAACTAAGTTTATCAAAATCTTTGGAGAGGTCCAACTTTAGAATCATACCTGGTTTTTTCGGAAGCTTTAGAGAGTGGATTACTTCATTTGATAGAATGATACCGTCCATAATCTGTCGCCCTTCTACATAACCCGTCTACTCCGGAGAAATGAGAAGAGGAAGGAGAGGTTTGAGCCTGTTCGTCAGTACTTTAGAGATAAGATTTTAAATGACATTGCACAGTGCTATCAGTCTGTATTTTTCGGGCTTATTGGGTTCATCGCCTTTAGGTACTAGTGCTAAGAAAGTTGCATTGAGGGAGGGTAGAATCCAGTGCATATTTCTTGATTCCTCCACTAATTCCCATACCTCTGTCTTGATGAGCTCCCAAAACTCGTGAAAGAAATTGGCAGTAAAACCATCAGGACCAGGTGCTTTGCCATCCTTGAGTTGGGCCATCGCCTCTTCTACCTCCCGAAGTGAAATGGACTGGAGCAGTTTGTTGTTATGATCCTCTGTTATGATTTTAGGAATGTGTTGCGTGATCGTTCTGATTGCGTGATCTCTGTTTCCAGGAGGCTCCCTGAGAATTTCCTGAAAGTAATCTTTAAATTCCTTCTCCATATCTTCATGAACTTCTAACCTTTCCCCTTGTTGGTTATTTATGAATGCTATGTTGTTATGCATTCTTCTTTGGATGGCAGTTGTATGGAAGAATTTTGTATTCTTCTCCCCCTCCTTGAGCCATTTGATTCTAGACTTTTGTCGCCATAGGATTTCCTCTTGCTCCCTACGGTCTTCAATTTGATTCCAGAGGATCTGCTCCTGATGTGCCTGCTCATTTTTCCTACCTTCCAAGATGAGAGTTTGTTGTAGTGCATTCATTTGCTGCTCCAGCCTTTGGTGGTTCTCAAAAATATTGCCAAACTGAGTGCGATTCCAGACTTTGAGAACTTGTTTTAAGTTCTTTAATTTCTGTTGGAATTGGAACATTTTGGCACCTGCCAGCAGGATGAAAGGTTGCCATGCCTCACTTACTACTGTCTTGAAGTTGGGATTTGAGAGCCAAAAGGCTTCAAATCGGAAAGGTCTATTGCTTCTTGTGCCTGGCCAAGACCATTGTAACATGATTGGCCAGTGATCTGACCCTCCTTGGGCCATTATGGAGGCATGAAAATCCCCCCCCAGGTGTATGGCATTGTCCGAGACGAGGAACCGATCTAGCGTGGAGGCGATATGTTGAGTGCCCCTGTGCTTATTGGTCCAAGTAAAAACTACATTGGAGGTTTGAATGTCCATTAATTGATTATTTTGAATGAATTCTCTGAGACCATTGCTATCACCTTCTAACCTTATTCTGCCTCCCTGTTTCTCCTCCATCGTCTTGGTGATGTTGAAATCACCTCCACCGATCCAGAGGAGGAACTGCCTGTTTGCATTGAGTATGGTGAGAGTATCCAGAAGTTCTAATTTTTGCTGAAGATTCTGCGGAAAATACACATTTGAGAGGTGCCCATGGATGTTTGTGCCGATGAGATGGAAGGACACTTGGATGAGGTAATGGGTGGCATGAAAATCTTGTAGAGTGAGAACCTGCGGGTTCCACAAGATAGCTAATCCGCCGGAAGCCCCAGAGGCATCTACTGAAACTGAGCAGCTGCCTGACCAGACTTTGTTGCGGATTCTCTCTATAGCAGTATTATTGCTTTTTGTTTCTTGAAGAAAAACTAATGATGGTTTTTCTTGTTGAATCAAGTTTTTTATCATTCTGTGTTTTGAGGGGCTATTGAGCCCTCTCACATTCCAGGAGATGAGCTTCATGAGGGACAGTGGGGTTTGGGTTTGTAGAACTTTGTCAACTTAGGGAACCGCCCGGATTCCATAAGTATTTCTCCTACTATGATTGTCCTTTGTAGGTCTGTTTTGCGCCCTCTTTTCTTTGTTTCTTTGAGAATTTTTTTTTCATCCCATGGGCTTCCGGCTTGTATGCCAAGACTTTTGTTGCACTGTGATTTGATTAAAACTCCTTCAAGCTTGTCAATTTGCCAAGGGGGTATTGAGTTGTATTCTTTCTGCTTGCAAGCCATTTCTAGTTTGAAGATATCTAGACCATCCAGACTGACATTATCTGGATCTTCTTCCATGATGGTGGGGGAACTCTGATCTTCCACAGCTACTATATCCTGTAGACTGAGGGCTAGAGCTGCGTCTAGCTCCATTGCTGAGGGCTGCTGGTTGGACTCTGGAACAGATTTCTCCGAGGTAGAGGGGAGTGAGCCAGTATCTGGAACAAGATTTTTATCCGAGTGAGAGCTGGTTAAGAGGCTAGGAGGAATGGGAGTGGAAGAATGCCCAGGGGCGTTGGGAGCATAGGAGGATGAGGGAAGGGAGGGGTTCTCCTGAGGTTCTGAGCTAGGTTTTTCTGGCAGATCAGGAGAAGAGAGCAAAATGAATCTGTTCTGGGAATCAGGTTTGAAGGGGATTTCTGGGACTGCATGATTTTTCTTTGCATGCCTACGACGATTCAGAACTTTGATGAATCCTTCAGAGTCTTTACTAGATTCATTGGCTGGAGATTTGGACTGAGAGTTCAGAGGACAATCTCGGAAGAGATGGCCATGTTCATGGCATTTACGACAACGAAAAGGGATATGCTCGTAATCTAAAGGTTGGTTCCATTCAAAATCGTCATGAAAGAGACTTACCGAGTCGGCGAGAGCTTTGGTCAAGTGTATCTGGACATAGATTCGGGCATATGAGGTGTATCTGCGGGTTTTGGTTTCCTCAGCAACTTTGATGAAAACCCCTAATTTGTTGCCGATGTCTGCTAGCATTTCTTCTCTCTAGTATTCCATAGGAAGGGAGTACATACGTATCCATACTGGAGCCCAACAAAAATCTTCCTTATCAGGGTTAAGCCTAGGCTTCCAATCCCGTAGGTATAGACCTGAGGAGTTAAAAAAATACGAGCCACCTTCGAATATGCGAGATTTGTCCTCTACACCTTTGAAGAAGCCTTTAGGTCCAAGCTGCAGAGTGACCTGTCCTTAAGGCTTCCATTTTGAAGCTATCCATCCTTGCAACGCCTTTTTAGTTGGCCAGAAACCGAGGCACTTGCCTATGAGCACATGGTCCTGCATGAACTGGATCTCGTTGTTGATAGGATGACTGGGGAGATCGACTTTGATTCGTTCTGCAGCTTTCGGGATGCAAGTTGCCGAGGTCGCCTTTGGCTGTGATGAAGAGGACGTTTGGTTCACGCCTTTTTCTTTGTCATCCGCGTCACATGCAGCTGAGGGATCGGCTTCGCTGTTAATCTGTCTTGATCCCTGATCAGTTTCTGGGAAACCGCCAGGAGAGGACAGAGGTATTTCATACTTTTCAGTGTCAGAGGCAGAAGCAGTGTAAGGAGGGGGGGAGGATCCCGCCCCTCCTGCAGGCGCGTCCATGGAAGGGAGGTCAGGAGAAGCACGACGGCGCGAGCTTGGAAGGTCAGGGGAGTACAGGGATTAGGGTTGTCTCGTTTCTAGCAGAGCGAGGCGTTCGCATTCTCAGAGACTCAATGAAAACATAACAATATTAAATATTAAAAATAATTCTATTATTATTATATAAATACGTTTATATTTTAAATTTTTAGATCTATATATAAAGAAAATTTGTCAATTGAAATTAATTAAATGACCATTAATATTCATATGTGAGCCGATATGGATGATATCCCATGTGATTTGTTGTTAAGACTCCAACCATAACACCCATGTCTCATATATGTGGTTAGTAGTCAATAATACTTTAAACTAGCAATTGAACCAAATGTTGCAAAGGAAACGCCATAAGGCATAAATTGGAGAAGAATTGTGACATATAAAAATTATTAGGTGCATACTTTGCCATTAATTCGTTCTCTTGGATCTAACAACTAGATCACTACAAATTATATGGGAGCTCTAGAGGTGATATGAACCTCTTTCCAATTTTCAAACTACTAGACCACTATATTAGCCTCTCTTCATCGTATGTTTGGTTGATTGATAAGCCATAAAAATCAAATGTTGAAGACATAAACTTGCAAACATAAAATCCATAAGAATATTGATTCCCAAAATATTTGTATCCCATGTTTCTGAGAAAATACATTTTATAAGATTTTACTTAAGATCAGATCTGATTAGTTTTGAGAAAGTCATCTTTAACTAAGAAACAATATAAATTGAAAATGCATAGTGTTGAAGATTAACCATACCTTTCTTATCCTACAACTGAAAATTAATACTATCTATAAATTGTTTCTGGATGTGGCACATCACCTCTTCATTGTTTTAGCAAAAATGACCCCACTTTCTCAACAAAGGGTGGGAATCTATGTTCAAAAGAAACCCAGGACAATCATTTGTCCTAAGAAGGAAGCTAGATTTGGTTCCCAACATGATATGTCATAGTTTGTTGTTAACAACTGGTGTGGGTGCACAGGTCTAGTAGTGTCTCTTCCTCCAATGACTGTTGAAAATCCATAATTTTGTTAGGTGGGCGGGAAAGGTGAACATCCTCTTTCACAATAAGAGGTTCATAGGGCTTGAGACAATTAAAATTAACCACATTGTGGAGGAAAAGCTGGCAAGGAAAATCTAAATGACATGCATTCACAACAACCTGCTTCAGAATAGTACAAAGACCATAGTAGATGGGCTTAAGTTTACGATGTCACTTCCCCTTAAAACATATTTTGTATAAATAAAATTAGACTCAGTCACCTATGTAAAATTGTAAAGACAATTGATGTCTATTATGGGGTTATTTGTAGCAAGGCAAGGGAGTTTTAAGAGCATCAAATACGTGGGAATGGATGTGATCCAATTTCTAAACAAGGGAGGATGTCATGTGTTGCTTCTTGCACTAGTGATGGGAAACCACTAGAGGAAGAGAGTTAGGAAGATTATATGGGGCCAACCATTGGTAACCATAAAAACCTGATTATATCTATGTTGTAGGACATGAAAATAAGAATTTCATTGTTTATTTTTGGTGTAGTGAACATAAAGGGCTTGTAATAGGTAACAATTTATTACTTAGGTCTGAACATTTGGTTTTTTCCTTGGAGTGATTTATAGCAAGCCTAAGGGGTGTGAACATCATCAAATACTTGGGAATGGATGCAAGCCAATTTCTAAACAAAGGATGCCTTGCGGTGCTTCTTGTGTTGGTGATGGGAGATAACTAGAGGAAGAGAGATTGGTAGCATGTAACAACCAACCACTGGTAACCATAAAAACCAGATTATAGATGTGCTTTATGACATGGAAAGAAGAATCCCGCTGTATATTTTTGGTGTAGAAACACATAGGGTGTGTACCAAACTACAATTTATTACTTTGATCTACCCATTTATTCATTTGAAAATTAAAGGCAATAGCGAAATAAAGTTGACGACCCAATAACTACTGAAATATCTTCTAAAAGGTGTTATAATCATGTGAGAGTAAACCTTTTCATACAAGTCTTCAGGGAAGGATTTCATTGTTGATATTGTTTTACATGCTTGATTGTCCCAATTCTCTCTTTCTTCCATTATTTCTTGTAGAGAGTGAATGGACCAACTTCAATTACTAGTAGTAGTCTTCTCCAAGTTTGTTGTTTATGTATTGTTATTAGAAATCATATAAATAATTTTTTTCCTTTTATCAAATTTTTTTGTAAATGTATTCAAACATTTTTCAAGTGGTTCCCATCAAGTGTTGAATCCCATGGAAGCTATGTTTGGTGGAATCATTAGGCAGGAGGTTGTAAAATCTTGTTATGAAAAAATTCATCAATATTGCAAGTTTTGTTTCTTTGGCAACCTACTTACACTTTTTATGTATTTCTCTTAAATATAAATGGAAGTGTACCCTTGGCCAGGAAGGGCAAGGTAGAAGAAAATTCAATTATTTATTGTATAATCTAAATTTCTATATTCCTACTTGTATCATTCTTCTACTTCGATTCATTGGAATATCTTCCTATATAACCCCTTGGGCCAAACGATGTGAGACCTTTGAATAGTCATTATGATGCTTAGATTTCTGTATTTGGAAAAAAGGTGCATAAAAAGTTGGAAGATGCAAAATTATTTGTTGTGGGGGATCGTGCTCTGGGATGTGAGTTTATAAAGAACTTAGACTCATGGGAGCCAGGGAAAGCATGGAAAAAAGGTGCATAAAAAGTTGGAAGATGCAAAATTATTTATTGTGGGGGATGGTGCTCTAAGATGTGAGCTTCTAAAGAACTTAGACTCATGGGAGCCAGGGAAAGCATACTATAACAGATGATGACATTATTGAGACGAGAAATCTTAGTAGACAATTCCTCTTTTGGGATTGGAATATTGGGCGAGAAATGTCAAGAGTGGCAGCATCAACATCCAATGAAATCAACCCACATTTGCAAGTTCAAGCAATGGATAATCGTGTAATCCCAAATATTGAAAATGACTTTGGTGATTCCTTCTAGAATGGTGAGGTTGATGTTTCTTTGAATGCTCTAAAAAATGTCATTGCCAGGCTGTATATAGATTCAATGTGTGCTTACTTCTAGAATCCATTGCTAGTTAGAACACTGGGAACCAAGTGCAACACCCAAATGGCTATCCCTTAATTTACTGAAAACTATGGAGCATCACAAGATCCCCCTGAAAAGAAGGCACCCATGTGCACACTTCATTAATTTCCACATAATATTCACCATTGCCTCACATGGGAAATGTATAAATTTGAAGGTCTGTTGGATAAAAATCCAGCTGAAGCAAATGCTTTTATTTTAAAAATAGAAGAATACATAGTAGAAATCAAGTTTGCAGGGGATAATTAGGCCTGAGAACTTCTAGAGTCTATTGTCAATTGTTTGGTTTCACACAAATGTCTAACATTTAAAGATAATGTCTCTTGGGCTAGAATCAAATAAGTAATTAAATCCCCTTCCTTTTTCCCTTCCCTCCCCTTTCTATGATTATATACTTTTCATTTCCATATTACATGACAACAAATATTAGCACAATTTACTATGTACAAAAATATCAAATTTCAATAAATTAGATTTTCAAATCACTAACTCATTTAAGGATTTAGGTTTGAGGATTTATTTTCAAATTGGGTGAAGCAACTTACTTTCAACTTCCCTCAAGATGCAACTACAAGAGAAGGTGCACCATTCTAGTCTTCTCCTAAGCGTTTCCCAAAGCCCCTCCACTTTTCTTCCCATGATCCTAGTCACATGTCCCTGATTCTTACAACCTCCATTTTAAAAGCTAATACATATGGCATTACCATTCCAAATTGGAATTCAAATCCAAATTCAAGCAAATTTGCATAGTGTTATAGACATTTTTTGCCCCTACAACCCCAAGCATGAAATGTCCATAAACCAAGGGCTCCTAAGTCCCTAAAAGTGTTGTTCCAACCCCTAAAGGAACAAGGTCAACATATTACAACTTCTCCCAGAAGTTCTCCATGAGAAACTGCTCAGAATTGGTCAAAACAGGATCATTGCAGCTACTCCACTGGCTAAGTGTGTTGCATCTCACCCAAATACACTGTGAGGGCGCGTTGCATTTCAAAAGTCCCTTCTGTGGGGTGCGATGGGCGAGAAATGACAAATGGCAGTGCCATTCCGCGAGGTGGAGAGGCAATGGAAGCTTCCAGAATCTTCTCCTGTGACACTTGCCTCACTGAATTCGACCAAAGATGAGTAAGAGGCCATTAGTCTCCAAGTGGAAGCAAGAACTATCAGAGAGAAGACACTAATCAAATCACAAGCTGACTCATCCCCCTTACAGATATCTATATATGGATCCCTCATCCCAGAGATCCAAAGGCTGGGATTTTGCATATTGTAAGGAATTGTTGTTGGTTTCTTGAGACAAACATCAGATTGTTGGGTGATCTAAGCTTTGTTTGAGGTGAAGAGGGGATTCTTTGCTGGGAGGTTGATGCTGGGTCAGGACAACTGGTTGTAACTCCTCCTGGCTCTTTTCTTGTTTATAAATAAAAGCTATTTGAGTTTTCCTCCATGCTTTTGTATCATTGATGCTTGTTACATTTGTATGGTCAATTTACATCTGATCCTATATTGCTTATGATTATAGATCCATGTCTTTGTATAGTGCTATGCTTCTGTGATCTTACAGGTACTTTGTGAAGCTGGGCGTGCAAGGGAGCAGGTAGCTGAAGACTATCAAAGAAGAGAGGGATCGAATCAAGATATCAGTGCAAGACAGAGGTTGGTCTTTCTGTTCCTCTCTATCTATAATTCATAAAGGAAAAACAAAAGTAGTTTTTCTCTGTTTGTTTCTAAGGCAATTGTCACACCTTAGTGGGATAGAGCAGTTCTAAATAGACACTTTTCCCTGTAACAAAATGGTGACTCCGCTGGGGAGCTAATTAGTTTGTTTGTTTATCATTCTTTGTTGTCTATTTCATAAACTTACAAGTAGCATTCGAACTGCATTTTCCATAACAAATGCAAAGTAGACAACTTCTACTTCAATCCATCTACTGGATCTGTTTATGATTTAAACAACTGATTCACAAACTATCTAATTTCCCTTGTGATAGATCTTAGATCCTCCTTAGATCTACCCCTAATTTTTGCATTACTGATTGCTTTTTGCTCGGCCAAAACTCAAGAACTGAACTGCAAACTGTGACCCGGAACCCGAACAGAGTCTCGTTTCTGGCCCAGCGCAGGCACTGTTCCGAGATTCTGAATTTCAGCGCATTTCCCGAGTGGACAACCTGCGCTACATTTCAGATTCTCTGTGTTACAGGTGCGCTGTTCAGACTAGCTCTGTGCAGTTGTGGCTTCTGTGATTCATTCTTTCCAGTTCTATTCCTGAATTTTGCTACCTGTGATCAATATATGTCTGCTTGAAACCCCTTTTACTTACTGTTATTCCACCTCCTTTGTACAAAATAACTGTAGATGTTTTTCTGTGTTTGTTGAGTCATTTACAGTTCTCCTTTGCAAAAGTAGCGTAATCGTACTGTCGCCCTTTGATTTGAATCTGTCGCAAGTGTCGATTTCAATCATAGGAAAAAGTTTAATTGATGTTGATGGTCGATTATCCTGTTACTATTGCTTTTGGTCTGAATTTGTAATTTTCTAGTGTTGATAACAAGTATTCATTTCAAAATCGTAAGGTGTTGTAATCGTCTCCATTTTTTTTGATTTCGAAAAGAAACTTGTTGATATTTGTCGCTTGAAAAGAAATTCAGATTTGTGCATCAACTTTCTTTTTAGCATTGATATACTAAGAAAGTCGAAAACAAATACATGCATGTGCATTTGCATATAGACAGTGTGATTGGCTTGATTTAGGAAATTGCATGTAGAGTGTGCTCTTTGCTCTTTGTGAAAAGATTTTGTCTTTCTTTTCCCTAGTAGCTAGGATTTTCATTGCATAAAGGAGATAAAAAGTTTGTTTATCATCTTAGATTGCATTTTAGGAATTACATCTACATCTCATGGTGAACCCGAAAGGAAAACTTCATAAACAAGATCAACTTAAAATAAATTCAATGAATCTAACAACGCTTTGGAACTTAACGCACAACATTTAGAAGTCTAGGCTAGAGACGTATTCCGGCGTCGTAAAGCCTGGTAACTGTTGTTCTCACTGATGGTTGGGTGATTCCTCCACTTTGAGACGATAAGTGCCAGTACGGACTTGTGCTCCCACGTACCGTCGAGTATATTTTGGGAGACTCCAATAGGCTTAATCCTTTATCCATAGGAAGCCGTGTCTGCCGCCCTATCGATCGCAATGCACTGAACACAGCATTCGGGAAGATTGACTGCCGTACCGTAAAAAGTATTCTGCAGTTTTTCGATTGGTTTGGTAATCCCTCTACCTATATTTCCATAGCAGTCCCTTTCGTTCCTTTTCAGACTCCTTAACAGAAAAGGTCCATCTGAGCACTTGTCACTTCAGGCTCATTAAAAATCGAAGGAGACTAGAGTCATATTTTGTTTTTTCTCGACTATTAAAAATTGAAAAAACATGTTGTGTCAAAGCGTCTAAAATTTATTTTGAACGGAATATTCATTACCCTTTCCTACGTTGATCTTGGGTTGAGAACATGGAGTCCACCAACCAAGGAATTCCCCTTGGAGGAAATCCTAGTCCCTTCTCGTCTTGGGGAGATGTTGGTGCACCTCATATGGCCACATTGTCGCTTCCATGACTGACAATTGGTTTTCCTATATGGCTCTTCTCAACCTCTGTCGTTCAGAACACCATAATTCCTGAACAATCGAATCAGCAATTAGACGAGTCCAGAGTTACCCACCAACCTTCTACTTCCTCTAATTCTTCCTCTCCTCCTTCCTGTTCGCTTGATGGGGCTGGTAAAGCCAAAATTCAAGTACCTAAGAAGAAGAAGGAAAAGAAAAAGAAAGAGAACAAGAAGAAGGAGCCAAAAGCGAATGGGGGCAAACGAGTGTCGTCTAGTGAAAACCCACACACCGCACTGACCAGGCCTAAATCGCCATGTGTCATTTGCAAAGGAGACCACTATCACAGAGATTGTCCTTGCATCCCTCGGATCTTAAGGGACTGGTCTCCTCATTTGCACAACCCGGTGTCGTCAACCTCTGATGATCATGTTGAAAACACACCGTCAACTAGTGAAAGTGAAGCCCCAGGACAAAAAGGAAAATATAGATTTCCTTGTAAACTGTGCGAAGGCGATCATGCCATCCACCATTGTCCCTTCTTAGACGAAGCTAAAAGAGTTTTGGATGATTGTCCGGTTTCACCGTTACGACTTCCTCTTGGATATAAAAAACTCTTGCCGAGTCCATCACTAGTTGAAAATCCGGCTGGCCCGCTCAGGTGGTCGGCCGAAGCATCTACCATTGAAGATAAACCATCTAAATCCATACCAGACGAAAGTCGAAAGGTCGAGGCGGAAGTTGACCCGGTCTTGTCTTTAGAGGTTCCATCTTCAGATGATACAATCACTGAAGAGAACAAGGATGACACCGTCCAAATTCTTTTCATAAGCACAGACTCCAACGAACATGGGGGCAATTTACCCGTTCCTTTACCGCAAGAAGGAAGTTCATCAGAGTCGTACACAGCCGTCTGTTCGGTCCCACCTCCAAGCAACCTAGTTGTCTCCTTCAACTAGAATCAACTAGGCAAACCCCATTTACCAGCTAGTATACCATTCTGAATTATTGTTCAAATATATAGAATGGTTATGGCTGGTACCATCATAGATGAAGGGGCTTCTGTGAGTATCCTTTCCTCAACTGCTTGGAAAGCACTTGGTTCGCCATCGCTTTTGCCTGAGATGAGAAATCTAACAGGATTTGATAAAGGAACCAGTCAACCGTTAGGGATCCTTCCCGATGTGCCCATAACATTGAGAGGGAAAACCGTTCACATGAGCGTAATGGTAGTCCAAGGACCCCTGGATTACAATCTACTCCTTGGACGAGACTATATTTATTGCATTGGAGCAATTGTCTCCTCACTCTTTAGAGTAATGTGTTTTCCGCATGAAGGAAGAGTGGTCAAGCTCGTAGACCAGCTTTCATTTCCCGGATCATACAGAGCAAATAGTCATATACCATCCCCGAATGGTCTTTTCACGCAAGAAATGTCTCAATCTCCAGTCCGTCCTCCCGATGAGCACGAGTGATTCGGGGGGCCATGACTGAAACCCAGGGGGCATGCACCCTGGTCTGCTTCGGCAGGAAAACTTCGGGTACAGGGTAGGTTTCCGCGAGAGAATATGACTAGTCTGTACCCCTGTCCGTGATTGGAAGAGGGGGTTATTCTAGAACAAGATTCTCTTGTCAAAGTTATGTGAGTGGAGTAACCTCCTTCACTCACCTTTGTCTATTTCGGTAGACATCACCGAAGAAGTGTTTTGTTTGCGCTATAAATGGAACAGTCTTTGGTAACCTGTAAGAGGTAGGCATCTCTCGGTAAAACAAATGTTTTAACGGACTAAAGAAGGGGTAACCTTGAAACTCTATTTTATTCCTGGGGGCATGCAAGCCTTTTGGCGTGCAAGCGAAGAGCGACTATTTATTTTTTAAATTTGTAGGACCTCTAACCCTTTAAACTTGTAGGATTGGCCGTCTCCTAACTTGCATAAAGAAAGGATGTGGGGCAAAACTCTAAAATTTGTCATTTTATATGAGACATTCTTATCACACGACTGGATTAATCGAGTAGTTTTAGCACATAGTTCAAGCTCGTTAAAAAATAAACATAAGACATGAGCAAATGTTTCCCCTCGCGTTTAAGCTCGTTAAAAAATGAACTATTCCCCGGTAAATAACCATCGTGAATGTAGTACTTCAGTCGTTAAATCCTTGGTCGTGTTTGCACCATCACCTCCACTTTTTCATTGGCCGATCATTCACCTCCATTTGATTGTTTACCCATTTTGAGGAACAGCTGCGAAGAGTGATTTCACTAGC
Organism: Pinus tabuliformis; assembly: GCA_031772625.1. Taxonomy (NCBI): domain Eukaryota; kingdom Viridiplantae; phylum Streptophyta; class Pinopsida; order Pinales; family Pinaceae; genus Pinus; species Pinus tabuliformis. Next base: position 1,313,051,996 of record CM062818.1, read on the forward strand.
CATCCTTGTGACACTGCCGTGATTGGAAAATTCCAACCCTTACCTAGAATCAGCTGCTACCCATTTTATCACTCGTTCCACAAAAGACTAGTCTCCTTTAAGCTCTTTTCAACTGACTCGTAAAATATGAAAAGATTGTCGAGCCATTGGCCTCTCCAGCTCGTTAAAGGGACAGGAAGTGCCATCCCTCCTCTAGATTTTAATCTTTTTGTACCTGAGGGATTATTACACAAAAATATCAAGCGCTTGTTTTGTTCGGCTCGTTAAAAGTATCGAAAATCCATCCCTTTTGTATTGTTTTATACCTTTTCGGACTTAAGGGATTAGATGACGAAAAAGGAATTTTGGAGTTACCTTTACGTTCCTTTTCAGACTCTCTAAAATTGAAAAGGACCGAGTTATCTTTGTCGTTAAACTCGTTAAAAAGATTAATAGTGACAAACTTGTCTATAGACAAGAACGAGTTTCACTATCGCTAGGTTCGTTAAAACATAGCGATGGGTTTGCCCGAAGGGAAAATTATAGAACAAGCATATGTTATCCTATTCAAGCTTGACAAAAATAAAGAGGTACTGGTAAGCAATGACTGGGGAAAATTGGGAAGAAAACTTGAAGAAACTTTGTTGGTAGCAAGTTGCTCTTGAACATGACACTTCCACTCCGTGTTCGAGTCTGGTTGGGTTGTTTCATTCACCGGTCACATCATCATGGTCACGCCATACCATCCACATTTGGGGTTAATGCTACCAATCCATCACATTAGTGTCACCATATGTTCAAGAGAAGTCATTCAGAGAATTCACCTGTGTCTCACCCACTACCATACATTATACTCCATTCTTTCATGACCGCCACCCTGAACCTTATATCACCAGATCATTTTCACCTCCATTAAAATCATTTGCTCCGTTCCGTGTCATTGATGTGGGATTCATTAAGGCCCTCCTGTGACAGATCACTTCTTGTCGACATCAGCTCATTATCCAAGAAGTTGATCTAGGAACACCCCATTCAGTACTTTGAAGCTTGCATGCCTCAATGGCAAGTTTCTCACTTCTGGCGACAGGTTTACATCAATGGCCTTTGACCGAAAGATTTTGTGTGGTGTTCGACGCCAAGTCCTTTATTCACACCACATGAATTGTACTGCAGTACCTTGAGGGTCATTATCATTATTGGTGATTCCTCTCGCGCTTGTTAACAGTTTACATCATTGACTGGTAATCAAGTGATGTCTTTCCATGTTTGACTTCAGAACATTTCTCACATGGATCGACTTGTACTTCGAGCGAAGATCGGACGAGATTGAAGACCCCAGATCTAGTTTCATCCATCCGTGCTGAGATATACATTCAGGGAAATAAAGAAATTAAATGTACATCATTGCTACACAGATAATCATCCACTCAAAAGGATGATGGCCCTATCAGAATCATCAGTCTACACTCAGACGATTGTCTGTCCTATGTACATGAAAATGAATTTATAAAAGCTGAGCATGGGAATGCCCGCCTCAGCTAGATCAGGAAAATAGTATGAAGATAATGTATTGTATTGTATCTTATTACAGGTCTCCTCCCAGCATTGAAAGAACTTCGGATCCTCATAATAAAGCATTTCACCCGACACCAAAAGATTAACGGCCTCATACTTTAGGGGGCAACTGTTATAGAAATTTTTGGGCTCTACAACCCCAAGCATGAAATGTCCATAAACCAAGGGCTCCTAAGTCCCTAAAAGTGTTGTTCTAACCCCTAAAGGAACAAGGTCAACAGATTACAGCTTCTCCCAGAAGTTCTCCATGAGAAACTACTCAGAATTGGTCAAAACAGGATCATTGCAGCTGCTCCACTAGCTAAGTGTGTTGCATCTCACCCAAATACACTGTGAGGGTGCATTGCATTTCAAAAGTCCCTTCTGTGGGGTGCGATGGGTGAGAAATGACAAATGGCAGTGTCATTCCGTGAGGTGGAGAGGCAATGGAAGCTTCCATAATCTTCTCCTGTGACACTTGCCTCACTGAATTCAACAAAAGATGAGTAAGAGGCCATCAGTCTCCAAGTGGAAGCAAGAACTATAAGAGAGAAGACACTAATCAAATCACAAGCTGACTCATCCCCCTTACAAATATCTATATATGGATCCCTCATCCCAGAGATCCAAAGGTTGGAATTTTGCATATTGTAAGGAATTGTCGTTGGTTTCTTGAGACAAACATTAGATTGTTGGGTGATCTAAGATTTGTTTGAGGTGAAGAGGGGCTTCTTTGCTGGGAGGTTGATGCTGGGTCAGAAAATACTGGTTGTAACTCCTCCTGGCTCTTTTCTTGTTTATCAATAAAAGCTATTTGAGTTTTCCTCCATGCTTTTGTATCATTGATGCTTGTTACATTTGTATGGTCAATTTACATCTGATCCTAGATTGTTTATGATTATAGACCCATGTCTTTGTATAGTGCTATGCTTCTGTGATCTTACAGGTACTTTGTGAAGCTGGGCGTGCAAGGGAGCAGGTAGTTGAAGACTATCAAAGAAGAGAGGGATCGAATCAAGAGATTAGCGCAAGACAGAGGTTGGTCTTTCTGTTCCTCTCTATCTATAATTCATAATGGAAAAACAAAAGTAGTTTTTCTCTGTTTGTTTCTAACGTAGTTGTCACACCTTAGTGGGATAGAGCAGTTCTAAATAGACACTTTTCCCTGTAACACATAGGCAGTTCATAAAGTTCATATTCCAATTTTTGAGCCAGAAAAAGGGATGAATATTGTCATGGATGAGAAGGATACATATGTGAACCCTTCTTGTACATTATATGATGATGATGATGATAATGATGATGATGTTGAACAGATTGACAAATTGATCACCACATTGCAACATTGTGTTCAAAATCTACCTTCAAGCTTTCACATGAATCCTATTAAGTTTGAAAAGGTATTCTATAACTTTCCTCATTAATGATCCCTATTATCCTCTACTAATTACACAACTTCTCCTCCCTTAAATAAAATATTTCAATGCAACATTATCCATGGGAAGAAAAATTAGTCTAAAATTTTGGTTATTGCTTCATTGCAATGTAGGATGATGATAAAAATTATCACATGGATCTTATCATTGGACTTGCTAATATGTGAGCAAGGAACTATAGAATACCTGAGGTGGATAAGCTCTAGGCCATACTTCTTACTACTTTAAGCGGCATACTTATTATGATTAGTATGCATGAGATAATAAAACCAATATAACCACCATTGGCCAGTCAGGCAAAAATCTTCTTAGACCAAAGTTGCACAATAAGATATTGCTTAGAACTATATTTAACAACCTTTTAAAGTCATATGGGAAATCCCTTTTCATAAACAATTGGGATGAACATTATTGGCATAACCAATGTTGCACAATTACATGAGATATTGCTTACAACTATATTTAATCGCCTTTTAATGTCATATGGGAAATCCCTTTTCAACAACGATTGGGATGAACATTAGTGGCATAACATATTTTTTTATTTGAGACAATATCTACTCCAAATACAATATCAATGGACAATGGCCAAATCTAAATTGTTAATTTTAGGTCTTATGTATGTAAATTATTTTACAATGAAATATCAAATCTATTTTTAATATTAAGAAAGTATCATAGTTGAATAATGTTAGGTCCCTATAATACTAGTGATTACCCCATTAATATTGTAGTTGTATCCCTTATTAATATTGTTGTGCCCCTATTGTCCCCATATTGTTATTACTGTGCCCCATAGAATCCATCTATTGTTATTTTTGTGGCTTTATATTATTATTGTTAGGTCTGCTGGGTTATATTGTGACTCCTTAGACTCCTATATATAGAAAGGAGGTTTTGTCATTTGAATCATCAAAGAATCATTCATTTGTGTAATTTAAAGGAGGTTGCCCCCTCGAAGAGGCTAAATTCTAAGGCATTGATCTATCTTTTCTATCTTTTCGTGAGCTGGTTTCATAACATTTGGTATCTGAGCTTTGGATTCTAGGGTTTCGTTGCTCCAAATAGGTCATCGTGGAATTTTCGCTATAAAATGTTTTCTGCAACGTTTCAGAAGCTAAAAAAAAACCCCATTTGATAGGAAATCACACTGAAGCATGAATCCGAATTTCAGAGCTTTTCGCACTATATTTGTGGAGATATGATATGAGGAAGTTGGTATTTTTGCAAAATATTGAATTACATTCCAAACAGGTGACTTGGGAAAAATTGTCATAACTTTCTCTCTGGGCATCAGATTAAAAATTCATAAGAAGGTACAAAAATATGACAGACTGTAGTTTCTTGTATATATTTTTCAAAGCCAAAGGTCGAAACAAGGACGTGTGGCACGTCGTACAAGTTCGCTCTACTGAACTAGTCTATAATCAAGTCACTGTGGGAGATTTGGCATAACTCTTCCTTGGAGAATCCAATTGGGATTATACTGGTGGCATTGGAAAGAAGACACAGAGGGCTACTGTAGGTTGCAGTTTTAGAATTGGAAGATCCGAAATTACAGAGATACATCAGAGGCAATATCGAGCTCCTACAAAGTGAAAAAAGGTGTGTAGATTTTTTTTAAATTTTTTCTTAAGCTTGGTTTGAAAATTTATTTTGAAGGAAGTCAAAGGGCATAGTAGATAATTATTATCAGTAACTAATTCCCTGAGGAAAGAAAATGCAAACACCTAGTAAGCAACCTGAAAGCTCTAGCATGACTCATAAACAAGAGGAAGAAATGCTACTTGATATATCAAAATTACAAGACCAAGTGAAAAAAAATTCACTCTCACAAAAGCTAATAGAAGCTGAGATAAATGGCAGGGAATCTAAGATAAAGGGCATGGAAGCTAAGATTTACGATTTGAAGATAGATTTGAAGACAAATTTGGCAAATTTTCTGCAAGAAATACTTAATAATGGTGAAAGGGTAGTAAAGGAAACTCATTGTGCGAACAAAAGAAATGTTAATCATTATTTCATAGATTCTAATGTTGGACCAAAGACCCACCATATTCCAAAAATCAATATGAGGAAGTTCAATGGCAACGATCCCGCGACATGGATATTATAGATGGAGCAATTTTTTCATCTCAATAATGTGCAAAACACACAAAAGGTATGTATTGCAACTTTATATTTCGAACCAAATCAGTTTGTATGGTATCAATGGCTTTTCTCTCATAAAAAAATTATCACTTGGGAATTTTTTACGGAAGAATTGAGAGAACATTATGAGGATACAAAAAGAAACACTTTTTTTAGCCAATTGATAAGTCTCAAACAAAAGGGTTCAATAATGGAGCACATTGAGGAGTTCCAAAAATTGAACATAAGGGTAAAAAATATTCTAGAGGAGCATAGGATTAAAGTGTTGTTGCCCCTAGTCTTCCACAACTTATAAGGTTGACACCACAACAATTGGAAGAAAAAGGAGCAAAAGGGCTTTGTTACAGTTGTGATAGCAAAACACTAAAGGTCATAAGTGTGCTGAGAAGAAATTATTCTACATAGATTGTGAAGAGGAAGAAGAAAAGGAGCAAGAAAGGTCAAAAGAAGAGGATATACTCTAGGAACAAAGCCTAGATAAAGAAGAAATGAATCTAACCATATCTTGTAATGCATTGGCTGGAATTACAACTCCTCAAACCATCAAGATAGAAGGACAAATCAAGAAGAAAAAGGTAATAGTGTTGATTGATTGAGGAAGTACCCACAATTTTATTCATTGTAAGGTAGTAAAAGAATTGAATTGCTTCCTATATCCAGCACCAGAGTGTCAAGTGATGGTTGCAAATGGAGGAACAATAAATTGCTCTGGAAAGTTCCATAATATCAAGCTATACATGGGAGAATATGTATTGACTAGTCCAATGCTTTCCATTCCAATTGGAGGTGTTGATGTTGTACTAGGAGTCCAATGGCTACAATCCTTGGGTACAATAGCTTTAAATTTTCAAGAACTTTTCATGAAATTTTATGTAGAAGGAAAGGAAGTTGAATTAAGGGGTATTGCAGGGAAACCAGGAAAGATAATCAGCTCTAACAGTATGACAAAGCTTCTAAAAAAGGAACAAAGAGGTGTAATTGTTACACAAAAAAATTTCACTATGAGTCTATCATCACTCATACATACCTCCTTTGCAAGTCTTAAGCCTCAGCTCTGCATATCAAGCTTTGAAAATGAGAGAAAGTCCTTAAAAATCTCTAAAACTCTGGTTTCTCACTTTCTCTTAGCATTACCTGCGGTACCACACCCATTGGTCATGTCCCCTGCGCACCAGACCGCTCTGTATCTACGTTTATGGGTGCGAACCCCTGTAAAAGTTAAAAAGGCGCAAGTTTATTCTTAAAAACTCACTTTGAGTCAATTCTGGAAGCTTCTAGAGGGAATCTTGCACTGGCAAGTTCGCTCCTTGAGGGTTCATGCATCCCATTCCTTAAGGAGCTAACCCCTTGATGTGAGGAGCTTATCCCCATGAAGAAGGACTCTATCCCTTCAATGGTGGACCTGGTAACCTCCTTCCCTTGCACTATAAAATGAAGCTTTGGGCTGGTTACTTGGGAGGTTAAGAGCTGAATATTTTTGAGGGTAAATGCTGCTGGAACTTAGTCTTCCTAATTGAGCTTTTGAGAGGAAAGATCACATACCTTTTGATCTCATTTGGGAGAGAGTGAGGCTTGTCAAAGTAGAGAAGATTCCTGCCTGGACCCTGGGAAGAGCTTGTATAGCATCAAGGCACCAAGGTTGTAAAGTTCTTATTTCTCAAAGTTAATACAATCAAGTTTATTTTTCTCAATAAGCTGTGTTTAATGGTTTATTTCATAGACTCCTTGATCACTATGATGAACACAATTTATTATATTAGCTATGCAGGTGTTCTTTGATGTGTGCTTGTTTGTGTTTGCGGTTATTGAAAGGAAACTCTTTGAAGCTACTAGAGCAAGGCTGCCACAAACTAGCGTTGGACTTAAGGTAGGGTCTAAAACACCTCTTAGTTTTTATTAATGAATCGTAATATGTTTAGAGAAAGGTAAATTTGCTTGTCTTGCTTGTTGCTAAATATCAATTGATACTAGGGAGATCGGTCTTGTCCGCAAGAACGATTTATCCGCTTAACAAATTGGTGACTCCACTGGGGACGGGATTTGATTGTTTAATTTTCCTTTACTTTTGATTTGAGAAACTTTTTCTTTTTGTTTTTGGTTTTTGCTTTATGTGTGTGGAATTGGGTGGTTTGTCAGTCATGGATTGATTTTTTGTTTTTAAAATTTTTTACAAGGACCGCACGTTCTGCTTGAGTTATAGTGCGGACCTGTCTGCACTGTTACTTCACTGCACAGAGCAATACCGCACATGGTTCTACTGGGGGCCTGTGGACCCTGTCGAAATATTTAAATCTTGAAATCTTTTCATCCAGTTTAGTTTAGGTTTGTTTGTCGTTACCTTTATCCTTTGCCCAGATCTACATATATCCTGTCAAAAGCCTCTCATACGTAAGTTCCATTGGTGTTGTGTTTTGGATGAATTTCTAGAAGTTTTTGCATTCTTGGTTTGGTCTTCACTCAGTCTTTGAAGTGACTTGAAGCTTAGAATCCTATGAGACATTAGATCACCCTGGAATCTTTTGTCTTCTTGATAAGTCTGGTTGGTTATTAAGACCTTCCTTTGCTGAGAAATCGGTTTTGTTTCTCTTTGCAAAACTTTGAATGAACTTGCTCATAAGTTGTGAATTTCGTTTTTTATAGCTGAGTGTTTTTTATTGATTTGTTTCTTCTGAACGAATTAATTCTTAGTTTGTTGAATAACTAAGTAAAAACATCCTCAAAAACATTTGAAGCTTTTATTTCATTATTTTTTAGAAGTTAGATCTCAAGATTAGATTTTTCATAGTTTTGAGTGTGTTTTCTAGAAATTCTAGTTTCTCTTTTGCAAAAATTGTTTTTTCTAGTTTTGAGTGTTGAAACAAAAGGGATTTATTTTGTGAGCATAATTAGTAGCTTTGTTTGAGTGCATTGAAAAAGACAAAAAAAAAAACTTTTCAGTTATACGTTGAAGGAAAGTTTTGTTTTTCAAGAAATTGCATTCTCAACTCTTCCTTTAGCTAGAAATTCATTGAAAAGAAAAAGAATTGATCATCTTAGGTGCATTTTTTAGCGTTTTGGAGTCAAGTCTTCACACCACAAAGTTTCATCTCCATACCTTTTGACTTAATAAACAACCAATAAAATTAACGCTTAATTAAAATTCATCTAGCAATCTTTTTATTTCTAGGGCTCTTATTCACCAACATAGCTTAGGCTAGTATCTTGGAGTAGGGAGTAATTAACTCTCCAAGATAGTTTAAACAAACAAGTAGTTGATCTTGTGATAGGAAAAAATTCCAATTGTTACATCTATGCTCTGGGAAATTTCCTCTTAAAGGAGAAGCACGAGATCATATCTGAACTAGTGAGGTAATCAATCCTTCGTCATTAGGAACAATAGCAGATATTCACGTATTAAAAATGGTAAACCTCGGATTAACCATTGTTGAGGAGCCTGGGGTCACTTGTCGGTAAACCTTTGATTATGTCAAGGAGCCTTCAAGGGGATTGAGCTTTGTTACTCTGCCCTTGCGTGCGTATCAGATCGTAGACTATTCCCCCAGGTATATTTGTTTCCGTTGGTAACCTTAGTGGTCATAGTCTTTAGGATTCTTTCCTAAGGTGACGGCGGAGGGAAGATACCACTGTACCTGGAGCAGACATCGACTAGACTCACTTGGACTCTCTGGGGGGTTATCTTCACTCGAGACGGTTTTGTGGAGAAACTTGTGCCAGTATGTTTCATTAAGCAGGTTGTCGGGGTAACTGTTCCAACCGCCATTCTGTATTGAATTCTGCGAGGTTGGATTTCATCACCAACTAGTGTTTTCAGTACATAAAAATATTGTTTGTGTGTGGTGTGAACTCTTAGATTGTTAAGTGTGTGATTCAATTGTTTGGTTCTTTAGAGACTTTAGGTGGTTTTCTTGAGATTTTCTTTGTTTTCGTGTGAAGTAATTAATTAATTAATCGTGGCTGAATTACAGAGACAATCCCGTAGACTTCGGGGGCAACCTCCCGAATATACACCAAGTCAGCTTGAAGGGCTAAGAGCTCTTGTCACACCTACTAAAAGTAGAGTTGGGTCACCAAAGGCCGGAGAATCATCTTTAGTTATTCACCCTGATTATCAAGTTCCCGCAACAGAGTACATTTCTGGACCAATTTTAGTTTCCGAATTTACTGGTAGCATTTCACCTACTAGTGAATTCGTTGAGGAACCTGAAATTTCTGAACCTGAAACTGAACCTGCTGCTACTCCATCCTCAGGATTTGCTTCTCCTGTTTCTAGTGGTCCTGGTTCACCCAGGGTAGGAAGTGTCATTACCCAAAATCTTCCGTCTGGACTCATTTCCATTGAAGAACTCGTTATTCATGACGAGGATATAACTCCCTGTGCAAATCAACCGACTATAGAACTTAGGGAGCGTCAATCTATCTTTTACAGTCCTTTTCGAAGTGACGCTTGGTACGTATCTTTGACGAACTTTTTAGAAAATATGGGTCTCGCTGCTTCACCACCTCGTATTCCTTTTCATCCAATGCCCAGAGGTTATTATCCTCCTTTGAGAATGTCAAACTGGTCATCCATGTTTTCTCAAAATCCGGAAACATTTTTATATGGTGGTCCTTCTATTCCTTCTGGGTATCAGTAAATTTCCGGTACTTTTTCAGGAGCGTCTCCTCAACCCATCGAACATGGGGTATCAACTGGTTATAACGGAACTCCGCCGTTAAGTGTAGAAGAAATTCTTATGATGTCCGGTGCTATTCTGAATCCGCAACCTCAAGGTAGTCAGATTCCGCCTGGGGGGAAACCTCAAGGTAATCAGTTTCCGCCTGGGGGCAACCTCAGGGTAGTAAAATATCGCCTAGGGGGGCAACCTCAAGGCAGTCAAATTCTGCCTGGGGGGAAACCTCAAGGTCAGTACATACCTCAGGGATAGTACATGCCTCAAGGTCAACCCCAGACTCAATATATGCCTCAAGGTCAACCCCAGACTCAGTATATGCCTCAAGGTCAACCCCAGTATCAATATATTCCTCAAGGTCAACCCCAGTTTCAGTACATGCCTCAAGGTTATCAACCTCAAGGTCAGTACCAATATCAAGGTTTCCAACCACTTTCTGGTCAAACATTTGTTCAAGGAACTGGAAATGTGCCTTTTAATTATCAATCCTACACTCAACCTGGTTATGGTCCTCAATATGCTCGACCTGTTATGGGTCCTTACCCTGGAATGAATATGGTGTGGGATCCATCTCAATCTCAACAAAATTTGCAACCCAATGTGGAGTTGTCATCTCAAACTAGACAACCTATGGTTTCTGGTTCAACCCAGCAACCCGTCCAGCCTACTATTCAAACTTCTACACCTGGTGTAGCTCATCGGTCTGGGCCTAGTTCGCCTCGAACTCTGCCTCAATCGACTGCTGCAACTACTGCAGCTTCTGTTCAATCTACCCCACCTATTTTTGGAGTATCGACAACTTCGGTTTCTATTGTTCCTGTATCAACTCCTCAGGCCTCTATACCCCAGTCTGGACGTACAATTCAGAGTTCGGTTCAGATGCCTGTAGGACAACCTGGTCCAAGTATGGTTTTCACAAGTCAACCTCAATTTACTTATTAACTGTACCAGGGGTAGTATCAATACGGTCCTGCTGTGCAAAGCCCAGTTTATCAGTATCAACTATACCCTGGGTATAAATATCAACAACCTTAATCTCAACAATCCCAGTTTGGTCTGGCTAATCCTAGTTTTCCGGGAGGGTATAATATTCCAAATGCAAATCCAATTCTAGGCTATCCTGGGTATCCTCCTCCTAGAGCTGCTCTTGTGACCCAAGTTTTTCGAGACACTAATCGTCAGTTACCATTCATCGAAACTTTGGATTTACCTGATTTGTCGCGCCTTACGAACGATCTAATTTATTATCTTCCGTACTGGCCGCCAATGCCTAATAAGTTTCCCAACGATATTCCCAAGTTTGAGGGTAAACCAAGAGAGGATCCGTCAAATCATGTGATGACTTATCACCTCTGGTGTGCATCAAATTCCATTATAGATGATTCAATTCGCTTACGGCTTTTTCAATGCACTCTAATTGGTCTCGCGGCTAAGTGGTACATTGAGTTGCCACGAAGCTCTTTTTATCATTTTAGTCAGTTAGCTACTTCGTTCTTAACTCATTTTCAATTGCCTGTCAGATATGACAATGGCACGGAGTTATTAACTTCATTAAAATAGTCAACATCTACATATATTTCAGACCATATTCATGAATGGCGACGTTGATGACGTTTAGTGAAAGTTTATATCCCGGATCAAATTTTGGCCGAATGGTTTGTTAAATCCTTATTACCAAAAATCACTAAGGATGTAGCTAAGGCAGGAGTAGTTATTGAGGAACAAGTAATTGCTCAAGCTCAGTACCTTGACTTAGTTTATATGTAGTTGGGTACGTTACACGAAAAAATTCCCGATCTTCCCAAACAAAATCAAATAACAACAACTCCTTCAGGGTCTCATGCCACTGATGGTATGATTGGTACAATGAATACCAAGAGTAAGAAGATATCTGTAAAGAATTCTTCTCCTATTATAACTTTACCAGATTCTCCGACAGGAGAAGCTTCCGCTGAAGTTCCTGCCAATATTCATGTTGTAGAATCTTATATGGTCAAATCCAAATCCGGCGGTAAAAAGAAAGGGAAGAAGAAAAATAAACAAAACACAAAAGAGAAACTGGAAAAAACTGAATCTACTGACGATAAACGTAAACCTCGCTATCCTTGTCTCATCTGTGATGAGGAGCACTTTACAAGAGATTGTCCACATCGAGCTGAGGTTTCGAAAATCGTAAAAGGTTCACAAATGCCTGCTGTCTCGAAAGATCCTTTTCCTAGTCAAGATATTAAGATGATAGGTTCTTCCTCTAATGCCTCAGAATAACCAATTATGATGATGTCCCATGTCAGGATTGTGACACGATCGCAAGATTATGGAAGCAAGAATCCTGTTGGTGGTAAGGAACCAGAATCATCTAGTTCAAACCCATCAACCTCAACTCCTCCTGGTTCCGATCCGTTACAGATCGAGAAACCTAATCCAAACTTGGTAATCAAACTGCCTGCTAAAGGTATACTTCGAAATTCAGCTTTCAATCCACATGCGAGAGCTACTCAGAACTATAACATTGTTGAAGATTTAGCTATATCTCCTTCAGCAATGTCGGCTTTGGAGGTGCTGCAATCATGTCCAGCACAACGTAAATTGCTTTTGTCTACTATAGGAGCCGTTGATGTTAAGGATTCCAATCTTATGATCTTCGATTTAGAAAATAGTACACCTCGTTTACCTCATCAAATGGCTTTCCAGATCCCAGTGTTAGTAAAAAATAAGCCTTGCTTTTGGACTGTGATTGATGAGGGAGCTTCAACGTGTATTATGGCGATTTCGTGTTAGAAATCGCTTGGTTCTCCGACACTTAACCAATCCCCGACAATTTTAAAGGCTTTTGATGGCCGAGGGTTTCATCCTTATGGCATTATGCAGGATTTACCTATAGGGGTAGAAGGCAAAATTGTTAATCTAGATGTGGAAGTGGTTGATGCCCCTTTTGATTACAACCTTCTTTTGGGTTGTAGTTGGTCTTACGTTATGACTGCTATTGTTTCATCAGTCTTTCGGCTTATTAAATTCCCTCATAATGGAAAGATCATTACAATAGATTAGTTAAATTACTTTTCATCTGACAGCCTCTTCTGAGAGTATCCAACATGTCGGTAAAACAACTATCCCTTACAAGGATGTTGGGGTGGGATTAGTTAAAGATTCTAGGTTACTAGGAACTTTTTCTTTTCCTCCTCCTAACGTATCACCTTCGTTTGCAACAATTCACATGACTTCATTGGACACTATTGTTCTTGATAATCCTTGGATCGTTCCTTCTGATTCTGAGGTGGACTCATTTGGTCATATGAAGAAATGCCCTTGAGTCCCTTTGAAGTTGCATATCAGGAAATATAGTCATTTTCCGACGCTAGTTCAACCGCAATTGATCCAATGAATGTGGTCCATGGGGAGTCACTTTCAATCTCAACCTCAGAGTCAACAACTTTTTCTGAACTTGTTCACACTGATGATCAGATTCGTGAACTTTTGTCTGTTGATGATTTACCATGGGAAGATCTTCATCATCGATCTTCGTTTTTACCTGAGCTTGATCATTTTGAAAATGATTTCTCATCTATTTTTTCAGTTGATTATGTCAAAGAATCACAAAATCCATTGAAACATCCTAATTCTGAGTTGAATTTTGGAAACATTTCTCAAACGATTCCTATTGACATTTCGATGAAACCTGGAATTATTGAAAACATTCATATAGGTGCTTCTTGTACGGACGAGGAAATCCAAACTTTTACAGCCCTATTTCAAGAATTTCGCGACGTGTTTGCCTGGTCATACGAAGAAATGCCAGGAATCGATCCATCAATTGTTTTCCATGAAATTAAAACTTACTTATATGCTAAACCCGTCCAGCAACATTTGCGTCTGATACACCCAAGAAAAGCTACTGCTATTAAAGCTGAAGTTGAGAAATTACTTAAAGCAGGTTTCATATATCCGATTCCTTTAACGGATTGGGTATCGAATATTGTTCCTGTCAACAAAAATCAAGGAACGATAAGAATATGTATTGATTATAGGGATATTAATCGATCTTGTCCAAAAGACAATTATCCAAATACCTATATCGATCAAATAATTGATGATTGTGCCGGCAGTGAAATGTTCTCCTTTATGGATGGATTTTCCGGTTACAATCAAATTAACATACTCCCTGCTGATCAACCAAAAATGACTTTCATTTGTCCATGGGGGACATTTGCATATTGTAAATTACCTTTTGGGTTGAAGAACGTCGGAGAAACTTTTCAACGGGCTATGTCTTACACATTTCACGACATCAAGCACATTGTGCAATCTTATCTTGTTGATTTACCTGCTCATTCATTACGTAGAGCCGATCATCTCACTCATTTACGAGCCATATTTATGAGATGTAGGCATTATCGAATTAGGTTGAATCCACACAAATGTGTTTTCTATATAGAAACGGGTCACTTACTGGGATTTGTTGTTTCAAAAGCCGGCATTCGTGTCAATCCCTCGAAGGTTGAAGCCATTGTTAAATTGCCTCCGCCTTCGACTCTTCGCCAACTCCAGAGTTTGCAGGGGAAAGCAAACTTTGTACGTCGATTCATTCCTAACTATGCCGATATAACGAAAGGTTTTACTAGGTTGTTGAAACAAAACACTCCATTATTTGGGGATGAGATAGCTCAGAAATATTTTGATGCACTTAAACACGCGTTGACCCATGCACCGTTATTGCATCCTCCCAACTACAACCAGGATTACTTTTTGTACCTCGCCACTTCTCATTCCACTATTGGGATGGTTTTAGTTCAGGAAGATGAATTCAATGATGAACATGTGATTTACTATATTAGTCGAACTCTGAATCCGACTGAGCTAAAGTATTTGCATGTGGAGAAATTGGCCCTGGCAGCTGTTCAAGCTATCTAGCGTTTCGTCACTACATTCTACTACGCAAAACCACAGTACTTTCTTAATGTAACCCTATGACATACATTTTGACTAAAAAATTGCTAGGGGGAAAGTATTCCAAATGGATCGTTATCCTGCAGGAATTTGACCTGGAATTTGAAAAATCCAAGTCAAAGAAGTCTTTGGTTTTCGCGGAATTAATGTGTGACTTCCCGCGTACTGATACCGAAACTGTGGCAGAAGAATCCCTTGCGGATGAATCTTTGTTTCTTATTAGTACTCTTGATCCATGGTATGGGGATATAATCTTCTATCTCCAAACCCAATCTTTTCAGCCTGAAATTTCACGATCTCAGAGAAGGAAGATACGTTTCCAATCCCAACAGTACCGAATTATTGGAGATACCCTCTATCGTCGTGGAGTGGATTCTATTTTCCATCATTGTTTAACTCATGAGGAAGCTGAGAAGGTTCTGAATGACTGTCACTCTAGAGCGTGTGGTGGTCATATGTCAGGGTATGCCACAGCCCAAAAGATATTGCGCGTTGGTTATTTTTGGCCATCCTTATTTAAAGATTGTATCAATATAGTCCAGAAATGCCACAATTGCCAAATTTTTGATCGAAAGATGTGTGCTCCACCTGCTCCTCTCCACCTTATAATTGTCGTTGGTCCTTTCGAAAAATGGGGTATCGATTTTATTACATGTAACCATCACTCGGCCGGGGGGCATGCGTATATCATCCTTGCGGTAGATTTTTTTACCAAGAGGGTCGAGGCGATGCCTACATTTTTGGCAGATGGAAAAACTGCTGCTATTGTCATTTTCAATCATATAATTGCTAGGTTTGGTGTTCCTCAAACGATTATCAGTGATCATGGAAGTCATTTTCGGAACATCATGACGACTGAGCTAGCAGATCAACTTGGCCTGCGTCACAATAGCTCTACTCCATATTATCCACAAGCTAATGCTTTGGTTGAGGCAATCAACAAAGTTCTAGTCACCATGATCTGACGAATCATTGGTATTCATCGGTCGAATTGGCATAACATGTTATTTTCAGCGCTTTGGGCATATCGAACCTCAGTCAAAACATCAACAGGGTTCACTCCTTTTCAGCTTGTTTATGGGTTGGAAGTCGTGTTACCCATTGAATGCGAAATATCGTCATTGCAAATAGCCATAGAATTACTTCCAGCCACTTCCGAGGAGGAAAAACGTTTGTTATACTTAGCTCAATTAGATAAGAATCGACGTGATGCTGCATTAGCAATCGAAACTCATGCAAAAAGGATAAAAGCTCAGTATGATCGAAATGTTACACCTCGCAGTTTTTCGGAAGGGGACCTAGTTTTATTATACGATCAAGCTAACAATAAGCTAGGGGCTGGAAAATTCGTACCCATCTGGCATGGTCCTTTTGTTGTTAAGCGAAAGCTGGCCAAAGGGGCCTATGAATTAGTAGATTTTGACAGTGTCTCTTTAGGTAAACCCTGAAATGGGCTCTATCTGAAAAGATATTATGCTTAAAGTTTGGTGTGGAGATATTTTAGAATAGATTTCTTTCTAGTTGGTGTGTTTTAGATTAGAAAGTGTGCCTAGTTTAGAGAGTGTTTTGTCGTTATTCCTTCTTATCTTGGTTTTACTCTTAATATTGCAGATGTCGGCGTCTTCTCAAACATACATTGGTTTTGCCGATGGTGCTTGTCGTAGTACATGGAATATTTCTTCCGCAGCTTGGGTTATTTATTCACCCTCTGACGAGTTAGTATCTATGCATGGGGTAAGCCTTGGTCAAACAACAAATAACATTGCAGAATACAACGCAGTGATTGAGTTATTATCTGAATGCATCTCATTTGGGATTCAGAGTTTGATTGTAAGGTTAGATTCTGAACTCTTTGTATTACAGCTTAAGAGGGTTTATACCATTAGAAATCCAGTTATATTAAGATTATTTTTGAGAGTTCGTCTCTTGGAACGTGAATTTGACTACATTGAATATCAACATATTCCAAGATATTTAAACACATTAGCAGATGCAGTTGCTTCTCAAATGTTAAATAGACATTTACAATAATCAAGATAGTAAATTTAAAAACATTCCATAAACATGTTATACAAGATACTCATGATAGTGATATATCACAGCATAAGAGTGTGTCAAGTATACATCTTCTTCGATCATAGGTTGAAAAACACCTTATGATCGGAAAAAATGATAGCACAAAAAGATATAAATGTCATATGAAGTCTACAAAGGTGATCATCCTATCCCTGATGATGATCACGATAAAAAACTACTGCTCGGGCCACCCTACAAAGGAACCTCCTAAAAGGTCTTGGAACCCCAATCACATAGCATTGTAGCCTAAGAGGAATATCATCTATAGTAGTCTCTGGGATGTCTCCTGTCAAGTGCTCTAGATGATGCTCCACTTCGGTCAAGGTCTCTGCTGATTGGTCTTGTGGAGCTGGTGCCGCAGCAGCAGGGTGTCTTCATTCATAGGGCTGGAGAGCGGCTGGTCGCCATGGACCCGCATCTACATTTAAAACTTTTTACTATCAGTTTTGGATGATTTAAAAAACAAAAAAAAAATTAAAAATTTAGAAAATGTTGAATTTTTTTTTACCTATATCATCCCATTGCTCTCCTGGTGGAAGAGCCATGTCTGGATCAACACGATAATCCATTCCAGCATATGGAAAGTCTTGTATCACGAATAGTTGGTTTTCCAACCAACGAAAATACTCAGGTGGGAATCGAACGACCTCAGTCCCCTCCTCAGGGTGACGGGCCATGACTGCAACCCAACGCATAATCCTAGGATCTCAGGGAAGTCCAGCCTTAACGGTAAGTTGTTGTGGAACCAGCATAGGTACCCTCTCTAGGCCAAAGCTGACAACTAAGTAACCATATCAAAAGTTCTTCAGTTGTCCATTCTTTGCCCTAGTCAGTTGGAATTTCACATTAGCCAACGCAGCATCGCACCAGTTGAAGATGATGCCTCGGAAGCAGTCTACTGCCATGCGCATTTGGGAACCGGTAGCTAGATGCAATGTTGCGCTCCCACATAGTCTGGTGACAGTAAATGCAATCACTTTAAGTTCAGGACGGGTGATGGTCTTAACATCTATCCATTTGTCTGCAGTTTGGACATTGAAAAACTCTAGTCGGAGACTAGCGACAGACTAGCCACCTGACCTAGTCCCGAATAGAGATAATCCTGCGCCTATTTTGGGCAAGACAGTAAGGAAATAAATGTCCTCCGACTTGATTTTGAGCCGGTGGCCACCAATAATGAAATACTGGTCTTGTGTGCTCCACCTGTCAACCATCCATTGCAGAAATTCTACCTGAGCCCTCATGCCAGGTATGGCCCAAAATTTCAATAAGCCGCATGCCCGTAATGCCTGTAATGAAGGAGGATGAATCAATGCAACTTGATCCACATCTTCATGTTCTCTTTCCCGCCAAATAAGCATCTTGTGTATCTGCATTGAAAAATAGGCAGGTTAGAATTGTATAATTTCAAAACATTTGGGTAGAAATGAGAAATTTTACGGTTTCAAAACGCGTTCCGCGGGGTTCGCACCCACCGAGTTAGGGACAGTGCGTAGGTTCGCACTTGTCCTTAAGGGCAGGTACGCAACCCCAAGTTTTTCCCTTGTACGAAAAATTCTGGGTTCGCAGGGTACACATAGTACGCCTACGCAACCACCGCAAGCAATTTTTAACCAAAAATGTCCCCAAAAAATGAAATTTAAAGCCCTAAAAATGAAAATGAAACGGATGAAATGCAAGTCATGGATGATGTGGATTACCTGGAGAGGACGGTTCTCGATTCCAACGGTCAGATTTTCCGCACTCTTCACAGGAAGTTTTCTTACCAAAAGCTCTCACTTTTTACTCCAAAGTCAAACGGTAAAAATGAATTTGCAAAAGCCCTTTTTATAAGATTTTTTGAATAAATGAGTTTTTAATTTGTTTATTTTTCACTTTAAAAAGGTCATTTTTGATGCATTTTTATTAATTTTAAACAGGTATGAGTAATGTTTGCAGTTTTTGTGCAGAATTTTGGGTGTTCAGGGAGAATTGATCATTTTCAACAAAAAACATAGGAGTCTTCTTTAAGCTCTTTTCTGACTCGTAAAATATGAAAATATTGCCAAGTTTTTCTTTTTAGACTCGTTAAAACGGAATTAAAAGGACGGTCCACTTACAGCTCTTTTCTGACTGTATAAACATGAAAAGATTGCCGGACTTTTGTCGTTTCAAGTTCGATATTGGTAATAAAACGACGCATTTTTTATCGCTTTTTTACTTTTTCAGATTGAAGACACTAATTATGAAAAGTACTCCTTGATCGTAATGGTCAAGCGCTTCCCTCAAGTATTATTTTATACTTTTTCGGGCTTATGGGACACAAATTTACGAAAAAGGACAACCATGGAGTTTTCTTAAGTTTTTCTTCTGACTCCCTAAAATTGAAAAACACTGAGTTTCTCCTATACTGGACTCGTTAAAATTTCACAGTAAAGGACTTGTTCAATTTCAAACAAGAACAGACCACTCCTTCTTAGGGTTTGAATCATAAACTAAGTTGGACTCATCCGAAGGATGAGCTTATAATCAAGCAAATGTTATCCTCCTCAAGCTTGTCAAAAATAAAGAGGTACTTGCTAGAAATGGTGGGGGAAAAGAGAGAAAAATGAACCTGTTTGTTGTACTTTGTCTTCAAAAAAGCAGTCAACCACTATTGAACACGACACTTTTTGTTCACCTAGGTTGGGAAATCCTTTGCCTAATAGTTAATCACACCATGTTGAAAGTCTTCAGCCAGTTTCCGGGTATTAGCTTTGGGTCAATTGTAACCGAACCATCTGTAGTGTCATTATGTGTTCAAGAGGTCAGTTCAAATAAACCAATCATTTGCAAAATATCTGTCATCCATCTTGACCATCCCTGAGTTAATCCTTGCCACATATATTTCTTCAAACTTGATCTATGAATTCGTGTTGTGGGATTGCCTACGACGGATCGCTTTCTATGGACACAGACTAATTATCTAGAAATATGATCTAGAAAACATCAGTACCTTGGAATCTGCATGCCTCAATGGTAGGTTTCTTTCCTTTGACGACAGGTTGCATCATTGACCTTTGATCAAAGGATTCTGTGACGTATTCGACATCGACTCATTCATTCACATTTCATGGATTGTACTGAGTACTTTGAGGGCCATTGACATTACTGGTGGTTTCTCTCACACTTGTTAATGGTTTACATCATTGACCAATAATCAAGAGGTTTCTACCATGTTCGACTTCGACACATTCATTCACATGGATAGAATCGTACTAGTTCGGGAAGTAGAAATGAAGACCCTGGATCTAGTTTCCACCATCCAGGGTGCGAGGAATTTTGTTATTCATTATACAGTGGACTATTCATAAACAGATGGTTGCGCCCATACTGTGTCTACATATGTCTATACTTGTGATGTATTACGAAATCATTCCTGTATCAGAGCAGTTTAGATAGTTTCTAGTCAGTTTTGATCTGAGTATGGGAATGCCTACCTCAGCGATGATATGTTCATATATATATTTTGCATTGAATGTTTTTACAGGTTCCAACCAGGGTATCCACAGGAATATCCTTGAAATGATAAAGCACTTCACTCTTCATAGATGACAAAAACCATACTCATCTATTACATACTTCGCACTTTAGGGGGCAATCTGTTACACAAAAAAATTTCACTATGAGTCTATCATCACTCATACATACCTCCTTTGCAAGTCTTAAGCCTCAGCTCTACATATCAAGCTTTGAAAATGAGAGAAAGTCCTTAAAAATCTCTAAAACTCTGGTTTCGCACTTTCTCTTAGCATTACCTGCGGTACCGCACCCATTGGTCATGTCCCCTGCACACCTGACCGATCTGTATCTGCATTTATGGGTGCGAACCCCTATAAAAGTTAAAAAGGTGCAAGTTTATTCTTAAAAACTCACTTTGAGTCAATTCTGAAAGCTTCTAGAGGGAATCTTGCACTGGAAAGTTCACTCCTTGAGGGTTCATGCATCCCATTCCTTAAGGAGCTAACCCCTTGATGTAAGGAGCTTATCCCCTTGAAGAAGGACTCTATCCCTTCAATGGTGGACCTGGTAACCTCCTTCCCTTGCACTATAAAATGAAGCTTTGGGTTGGTTACTTGGGAGGTTAAGAGCTGAATATTTTTTAGGGTAAATGCTGCTGGAACTTAGTCTTCCTAATTGAGCTTTTGAGCAGAAAGATCACATACCTTTTGATCTCATTTGGGAGAGAGTGAGGCTTGTCAAAGTAGAGGAGATTCTTGCCTGGACCCTGGGAAGAGCTTGTACAACATCAAGGCACCAAGGTTGTAAAGTTCTTCTTTCTCAAAGTTAATACAATCAAGTTTATTTTTCTCAATAAGCTGTGTTTAATGGTTTATTTCATACACTCCTTGATCACAATGATGAACATGATTTATTATATTAGCTATGCATGTGTTCTTTGATGTGTGCTTGTTTGTGTTTGCAGGTTATTGAAAGGAAACTCTTTGAAGCTGCTAGAGCAAGGCTGCCACAAACTAGCATTGGACTTAAGGTAGGGTCTAAAACACCTCTTAGTTTTTATTAATGAATCATAATATGTTTAGAGAAAAGTATATTTGCTTGTCCTGCTTGTTGCTAGATATCAATTGATACTACGGAGATCGGTCTTGTCCACAAGAACGATTTATCCGCTTAACAGTAATTGCACAATTATGTTCACTAGATGTTTCCACATTGAAATCATTTATTTCTCCAGATCTCCAAAAAGTCTTGGACAATCATTCCAAGGTATTTGAGACTCCCAATGATCTCCCACCTATTTTTGATCATGATCATGCTATTCATTTGATTCCAAGAAGTGTTCCTCCAAACATCAGGCCATACAGATATCCCTATGCCCAAAAGAGTGAAATTGAATGTATGGTTGCAGAAATGCTAGAGGCTAGTATAATTCAACCTAGTCAAAGTTCTTTCTCTGCTCTAGTAGTATTGGTGCACAAGAAGGATGGATCATGGCGCATGTGTCCGGATTATAGGGAGCTCAACAAGCTCACTATTAAATATAAGTTTCCCATTACTGTCATTGATGAATTACTAGATGAATTGCATGGATCAATTTACTTCACCAAGTTGGATCTTCGTTCATGATATCATCAAATTAGAATGAAGACTGAAGACATTCCGAAAACGACATTTAGAACTCATGAGGGTCATTATGAATTTTTGGTCATGCCTTTTGGCCTTACCAATGCACCTTCTACATTTCAAGGTTTGATGAATTCCATTTTCAAACCCTTAGAAAATTTGTGTTAGTATTTTTTGATGATATACTAATCTACAACGAGTCTTGGAAGGATCATGTTGAACATGTTGACAGGATACTACAACTATTGGAGGAGAAACAATTATATGCAAAAAGATCCAATTGTTTCTTTGGAGTAGAAGAGGTGGAATATCTGGGTCATATTGTATCTCATGAAGGAGTTAAGGTAGACCCTAGCAAAATTAAAGACATTAAGGAATGGAGAATCCCCACATCCATAAAGCATCTACAAGGATTTATTAGGTTGACAGGGTATTATCTCAAGTTTGTTAAGAATTATAGGAGAATAGCAGCACCTCTAACAACATTATTGAAGAAAGATGCATTTTCATGGACTCTAGAAACAACAAAGGCCTTCAAACATCTTAAAGAGGCAATGTGATGCTTTAGGAAATGGAGTTGGTGTTGTTTTAATGCAAGATGAAAGACCCATTGCTTTTGAAAGTCGTCCAATCAAGGGAAAGTTTTTACGCAAAGCTATTTATGAGAAGGAAATGTTGGCAATACTACATGCACTTAAGAAATGGTGACTCTACCTAATGGGAAGACACTTCAAGGTAAAAACGGATCATGATAGCCTTAAATACTTTTAGAACAAAGATTATCCTCTGAAGAGCAACAAAAGTGGTTCACAAAGATGTTGGGTTATGACTTTGAAATTATCTACAAAAAAGGGAAGCAAAATGTGGTGGCAGATGCACTCTCAAGAAAGGATGAGGATGTGGAAGCATTTTTGTGCGCCTCTATTATACAACCAGATTGGATAAACAAAGCAAGGAAGGAATGGAAGAATGATGAAGAAGTGTGGGCACTTATTCAGAAGTTACAACAAGATTCCAGTACATCTGATACATTTAGCTGGCAAAATGATTCGTTATGGTACAAAGATCGCTTATACTTCTGTAAGAATTCCCAACTCAAACAAAAGATTCTTATGGAATTGCACACTTCTCCCTTAGGAGGGCACTCGGGATTTTTAAAAACTTACCACAGGGTTAAGAAGGAATTTTTTTGGGATGGCCTTAAATCAAATATTCAAAAGTTTGTGGCGGAATGTTTGGTTTTCTAACAAAATAAAGTTGAAACAATTAAGACCCGAGTCTATTACAACCTTTATCCATTCCAAGCCAACGTTGGGAGGAGGTTTCAATGGATTTTATCACAGGTTTACCCAAGTCTGAGGGAAAGAGTGTCATCATGGTGGTAGTTGACAGACTTACCAAGTATGCACACTTTTGTGCATTATCACATCCATTTAAATCCAATACAGTTTCTACTGCATTTATGGAAACAATTCAAAATCTACATGGAAACCCAAAGATTATTGTAAGTGACAGAGATCCCATTTTCACTGGAAATTTTTGGACAGAATTATTTTCTTGTCTCGGTACTCAGTTAGCTCATGGCTCATCTTAACATCCTCAATCTGATGGGAAAACTGAGATAGTAAACAAATGTTTGGAAGGATATCTTCGTTGCTTTGTATCTGATAAATAGACATAATGGGTCAAATGGTTTCCTCTGGATGAATGGTTGTATAACACTTCCTTCCATACAACAAAAAAAATGACCCCATTTATGGCACTTTATGGATATCATCCACCATCCATCACATCATATTTAAGAGAAAATTCTAAGGTTCGAGCAGTTGAACATCACATCGAACATCAACACCAAGTCGTCCAACTCTTAAAGGATAACCTCGTGTTGGCGCAGAATATAATGAAACAACAGGCAGATCAACATCGCAGCGAAAGAAGTTCTTATGTAGGTGATTAGGTATTCCTACGACTACAACCATATAAACAAATGTCCCTCAAGCAAGCTAAGAAGGATAATAAATTATCACCAAAGTATTATGGTCCGTACAAGGTGTTGCAAAAGATTGGTACTATGGCATACAAATTGGAGCTTCCTGCAACTTCTTGAGTGCACCTAGTTTTCCATGTTTCATGTTTAAAGAAGGTTATAGGCAACAAGCTCCCAGTTCAGACAATATTTCCAAAACTTGACGAGGAAGGAAAAATTATATTTGAACTAGAAGCAGTCACAGAAACAAGAACTCGACAACTATGAAATCGATCAATTTCGGAGTATCTCATCAAGTGGAAGAACTTATCTGCTGAAGATTCCACATGGGAGGATGAGAATTTTATATAGAAGCATCCAGAACTACTCAAGCATTGAGGACAACACTTTTTTTAAGAAGAGGGGCATGTTAGGTCCCTATAATACTAGTGATTACCCCATTACTATTGTAGTTGTATCCCTTATTAATATTTTTGTGCCCCTATTGTCCCCATATTGTTATTATTGTGCCCCATCAAATCCCTCTATTGTTATTTTTGTGGCTTTATATTATTATTGTTAGGTCGGTTGGGTTATATTGTGACTCCTTAGACTCCTATATATAGAAAGGAGGTTTTGTCATTTGAATCATCAAAGAATCATTCATTGGTGTAATGTAAAGGAGGTTTCCCCCTCGAAGAGGCTGAATTCTAAGGCGTTGATCTATCTTTTCTATCTTTTGTGAGCTGGTTTCATAACAAATAACAATCAATTTGTCAAATTCAGTTAGAATGCACTAAAAATAAATTAAAAATAACAGAAACAAGTGATAATATATGTCTAGAAAAAACACATAGGTCATTATTAATATGGAACTTGCATTAAGAATATAATTGTGTTTTACATTCACAATAGGGTTCTACTCATTATTGATCAAATATGTATTAGAAAGAATACAATATCAATCATTAGTATTAATCCCCTTTGCATTCTCTTAAATTCTCTTAAATTGTTTGGATAAAGATGATTAATGTCTACCATGAATGTTTGTGATAATTATGGTGTTTCCATTCCTATCTCTACATTATTAGATTAATTTTGTCTCTTAACTTTTATAGTCACACTAAGATTTTCTAAAGCAAGAAAGTGAGGCTAAACAATCACAAGGAGTTCCCTCTTTGTGTCACACTTGAAATTATATCAAACGAACCACGAACCCCCTCTCTTCGTGTCACACTTCAAATTATGTCTAATGCGCCAACAACTAAAACAAGTACAAATTATGTCAAATGTTCCAACAACTAAAACAAGTACATGTCTATGTTCATCTTTTAAGCTTCTTCATAATAGTATATTAACAAATATTAATAAACTATTATACCAATTTTTTTATTTTTTATTTATTTGTGTTTTAATTGAAAGAAAATGATTCAAAACTAAGCATTCTTTCTAATGGGATAATAAATATGACTTTAATTCTAGAAACAAGTTGTCTACTAACAAATAAACTTCTAAAAAAATTGGGTTTATTATTTTTTATAAAAGAAAATAAATCCTATTTTATAATAAAATGCTCATCTTAACTTATCATATTTTTTATAAACATATTTCTTATATGTTTTGATGATGATGGTGGTGGTGGTGGTGGTGGTGGTTAATGTCCACTGAGACCAAACTTTGGTCTATCGGACCTAAAGAAATGAATTATTTAGTTTGATTTAAGATTTTATTCCTAAGCTCAAAAAGCTTGGAGAGAAGCCTCCCGAGCTCACTGTAATTTTGACATCATAAAAGGCTAGGAAGGTCAGTATTGCAACAAAGATTTTGAAACTGAGATCTAATGTGGCTATACACAGGGCACTCTAAGAGGAAGTGAATTTCATCCTCAATGTTTGTATTCTCATAGAGATGGCAAAAGCTTTCCATCCGTGGTGTTTTAGGAACTACCCAATGACCTGTTTCACTATGGAGCTCATGAGAGTTTGTTCTAATCTTGGCTATATTAATTTTCTTCTTTGAGCTAGTTAAAATAGAGATATACTTTTGATCTTCTAGGGTGGGGTTGATGACCTCCTTATAATATCTTAATTTTCTTTTAGCTGTTAAATCTTTCTCACACCACATTTTTTCTTTGAACTTAGAAGTAACAATATTTTTAATGTTAATAATGTTTTTCAATGCAACATTCTTGTCGATCTCCCAATGGTTTAACTAGGCCCTGGTGTCTTTATACCAACCTCATTTGAGCCTTAGGTGGTTTTGGCTGGAATTTAAATCTAGCTTAGGAAGTCTATGGTCTCCTATGTTATTGAGTTTGTGCTTGTACAACAGAAGCCTCGTCATAGCTAGGCTCTTGATAGGGGAAAGACCCACTTCTATAAGGAGAATAGGATAGGGTGTGTTGCTTTTAATTTTGAGGTTACACATTATAAAAACATTCTGGATTTCCTCAATATTTCTCCAGGATTCTCTAGAGATGCTGCAACCCCAAACCTCACATCCATATAGGATAACCATAGTGAGAAAAGTTTCAAAGAGGAACTTCTTTCTATCCCACATTACGAGGTTTGTCGTTTTACAATTATTTTCAGGACCAAAATAAGCTTTCCATCCCCCCATTAATCCTTTTCTCAATGCTATAGTTGCAGTTGAGCTTGTGGTGAATATCAATTCCTAGGTAAATGTAGGAAGACACTTCCTCCAAGTTACTATTGTCATACATAAAATTAGCGTAAGTGTCCTTCTTGTATTTGATAATCATAACTTTTGTTTTGTTAGTGTTAACAATCATACCCATGGTAGAGTAGAAATCCTTAAGAAGTATAAGTTGCTTATCAAGATCAGATGGGAACCTTGCAAGAAGAACAATATCATCAACGTAGAGGAGAAGGATGATGACTATCCCAACTAAGATCGTGCCAGCACATCTTGCTTCCTCTAAACAACCTTCTAGCTTGTCGATGTAAATGCCAAATAGGGTAGGGGAGAGGGGGCAACCTTGTTTAACTCCGATATTACACTTAATATCTTTCGACCACCTGTTGGGTAGCGGAGGCCCTGCGTAACGGTTTTGAGACCTAAAGTCCACAATTTTTGGTAAAAATATGGTAAAGGCTCCGCAAAGTGTGCGAAGCACGATTTTGTAGTAAGTCGGGTCAAAGGGGTTGTCCACCTGAAAATAATGTAAAATAATAAAAGTGAGTCGGTTTTCCCATGGTCCACAGACCATGGGAAGGTATAAATAAAGCAAGGGTCTAAGGGTAGAAGGTGGCTTGATAGAGATCTAGAAATCTGATGGTTTTTTGAAGGCAATATTTGCTCTAAGTCTGTAAGCCTCTGTCATGGGTCGTAGTAGGAGGTAGAGACTCTGCATAGTAGGAGGTAGAGACTCCGCAGTTGTGTGCGTGGAGGTCTGATAGAGTCCACAGTTGTGTGCGCGGAGGTCTGGTAGAGTTCGCAGCTGTGTGCGCGGACCCCTGCAGTTGTGTGCGCAAGGCAAGAAGTGGATTGTACTGAACAAATCCATTAATAAAGATACGTTGATTCTAGAATATTGTGGATCTGGTTGTATTCTGGTTATATTATGGTTTATGCACCTATTATGATCTATATGTTTTATCTGTAAACATTATGAGTGTGCGCACTGGTTATGATTGTTAAATGTTTGCTTAAAGACCTTAAGATCTTAAATACACACTATAATAATAAGAATTAACTTGTGGATCGACGTGGAAGCCTAACAAAAGTAAGAGTAGCGTGAAGGCACAGATCGGTTCGCGACCCCTCCAGACCACATGAATACATCCCAAGGGTGTGGAAACTTGGTTCCAGCACCCTCCCCTACTACGTCGAGTGAGACTTCAGTACGCACTTTGCGGATTGTCGCCAAAAGGGCCGATAGCGTAGGATTTGTTTGGCTAAATCACTTCCGAGCTTGGGTCAGGGCCCAACAAGCCAACAAATGGTTTCGTTGTTGAGACCAGGATTTTCCTAAGAGATGTCATGTCAAAACACTAGAACCCTACAAAGAAAGAGATTGAAGACTGGTTGGATCAGAAGCTGCATGAGTTCATGGTACAGGAAAACAAGGACCCGCAAATATCTGAGAGGAGGTGGTTGGATCACTACATATTTACGGAGATCCATGAGATCTTCTTCGTAAGGTTCTCGTTATAATTTTATGAGTGGATCGCGAGGCTAGATGACAGTGTGGGAAGGTGCAGACTTGATCAACCGATAGTGTGGACCCCAGAGTTGGTGTGCAGGATAGAGGCATATGAAGATAGAATCGCACAGGCGGTAGATCATTGGCTGGATCGAATAATAGGAGGGTTTATCACTTAGTTTGCGATAGACACAACTGTGAGCTACAACGAAGTAGAAAGGCATTTCCTCAGAGGACCGCGAGGTAAATACATCAAGTCGTTGAATACTTGGATTAAAATTATGTTATGTGAAAAGAGGGTTATGCAAATCCATTGATGTCTGGGGTAACGTGGAGTGAAAGAGGCTACCAAGGGACCGAGGGATTAGAGAATAGTCCCATTCAGTTTCGTGATAAAGCGAGGAGGAGCTCACAGGGTTCTCACCAGGAAGCGCAGTCCAGTTGATTGGGCAGCGCATTCCTCTGCTACCACCTCCATCCACGCCCTCATCCACTTTACCTATATCACCCCCATCTTCACCTACCCCCCCACCTCTACCACCTCCAAGGGTTGGAATGGCGAATGCAATCAAGTTGCCCGTATTTCAAGGCATAGGAAACGAGGAACCAGATCAGTTCTGGTTCGTGGTAAAGGCCTTATGAGAAGCACAAGGCATTGCGAATGATACCATTGAAAAGGCTACGTTGGTAAGTGCGCTGCAGGATCGCACTATAAAGCACTCTAGTGATCACCGAAATTCTAGTATAACAGATATCTAGGATGCATTGAATAAAGAATTTAGTCAGCCGAAATCGAAGATGCAATCAATCATCGGATTCAAGGAGATTGTGATGCCACCGGGTGAGACCCCTTGGGATTTAGATCAATGGTTTAAAAGTACGATCCGTGAAGCTAACATGACACTGACGGATGCACAGCATCGTGCGTAGTTTGTGTCATATTTGACACCACATCTAAGGACATCACTATCGCAGCAAAAGATCTCAACCCAGGCTGAAGCATTAGAGATAGTAATGAGGCTGCATGAAACTCTTATACAAGATCCTAGGTTGGGAGTTTAGCAAATCCACATGCAACTACAAAATTTATGCTTGGAAAGTCAAAGTCTAAAATAGAATAAGGCACCGTGACCTGAAGCGCATGAAGAAATATGGTGTATAAAGTGAAAGGGCCAGGGCCACGATAAGGATCATTGTCCCATATTCGCGAACTATGTGGCCAACGGAGGACCGATGATGTTGAGACTGGAGGCACAGGCAGGATCAAGCGCGGCCCCTACACTCTGGTGCACGATCTTTCAGGTGGGAGCAAAGCACCCAATAGACAACTGTCATTTGTTGCCGAAGTATACACAGGGCTCACAACAATTTTTTTGTAAGTTTTGTAGTTCGCTTGGCCATGACGAGCACAATTTTCGCAGTTTTGAGTTATTGATGGATTGAACTCCAGCATATAGAGTGTAAACAAAAATGCGTGGCTTCGATCTAGCTGTAGGAATGAGCTGTGGTGGAATTCAAGGGCCAGGATAGGAAAGAGGAGGAATAGGCCTGGGAAGAGGGCGTGGATAGTTAATATGCTATAATTGTGGAGGACCTTAGCACTACGCACATGACTGTACGAATCCAACTAGAATATGTTTCCCGTACTGTTACCAATCTGATCATGAAGCAGTAGATTGTCCCACGTTAATTGCACAGATGTGGGAAAAGGGGGTGCTTCCAGCTACTCCAACACAGAATATCCAAATGATGAAGGCTGAACTGCACAAAGAAAACCCCAACGTAAACATGGTGCTCAGAAGTGGTGCAGCCATAGGGGAATGTTACACTAAAAAATGTCACCATGGCTATTTATAGTTGGTATGGCTCTATCAACAGTCATACTACCCTTTTGAGCAAGTCTTATGCCTCTGCTATTCATGTCAAAATCCAAGAAAGAGAGAAAGTCCTTATAAAACATGTTTATCTCTGGGTACGCAGGTTCTCTCAAGCCTTGCCTGCGGGTACGCACCTTTTGTTCATAAGGTCTGCGTCCAAGGACGCTCTGTATCTAAAGGGGCAGGTGCGTCCCTCTGAAAAGGTTAAAATGCGCGAGTTTTATCTTCAAAAACTTACTTGTGGTCACTTCTAGAGCTTTCTAGGAGGTTCTTGGATGAGTATTGAGCGCCTCCAGATGGTTCATGCACTCCTATCAAAGAGGAACTTATCCCATCAATAAGGGAGTGATCCCATCCAAAGAGGGGACTATCCCATTGATGGTGGACATGATTAACTTCCTCTTGAGCACTATAAAAAGAGGCATTGAGCCAGAAGGAAGAAGGTTGAAAGCTATAGATTTCTAAGGGTAAATGCTGCAGGAATTAGGACTCCCATTTAGAAGCTTGTGAGGAGAGATTGTCACCCTTACTTGTTCTATTTGGAAGTGGGTGAGCTTTGTCAAAGTAGAGGAAGACTCTTGTGGACCCTGGAAGGAGCTTGCACAACACCAAGGCTCAGGTTGTAATGGTTCCTTTTGATTACCTTTAATGCAAATTGGTCCATTCTTCTCAATAACTTGTTGTTAATGGGTTATTTCATGTACTCCTTGGTCTATGTGTTGAATATGCTTTGTTTTATGTTATAATCAGGTGCTATTTAATTGTTTGACTGTTGGTGATTGCAGGTTTTGGAGAAAGGGAGGAGCTCATCCGGATCAACAAAGCTTGGACTTCTACAACAGCGTTTGGACAGAGGTAAGAACGAAACACTTGATTTCTCATATCATAATGTATGTTTAGAGAAGGATAGCTCCAGTTTGTTTTGTTTGTCATTAGAATGTCTTAGACTTCTAGGAAGGTCAGCTGTGTCTGCACCCTTGACTGATTCTGTGTGACAAATTGGCGACTCCACTGGGGATAGTTTCCATTGATGAGAAGAGTTTTTTCTTTTGTTTGAACTTTGCTTTGAGAAAATTGATTTATTTTTCTGGTTTTGGCTCTGTGATCTTGTCTCTGGGTGGGTTAGCTTAGGATTAGTTTTATTTTAAGTTTTCTTGAGTTTTTCAGTAGGACGCACCCTCTGAGTGCTGCACAGTGCGTCCCTGGACGCACTTTTGCTGTGTGCATAGAGCGGGCCCGCACCTGTGCTAACGGGTTGCCTACGTCCCCTACCAAAATTTAAGAAAATTCCACTTTTTACCTTTTTTGCTCTTAGATTTTGTTTTTTCTTAGTTTTTTTTGCCCAGATTCATCAGTCCCTTGTCCAGAATCTTCACCTGAACTGGTTTCATTAGAATTAAGTGTTTTAGTGGATTTCATCGAAGTGTATGCCCTAGGGTTTGATTTTGAGTAGGTCTTGTAGTGACTTTAGCTGTAGGAATTGTCAAGCCTTAGATCTCTCTGGTTTTGTCAACTTTCTAAGAAGTCAGACCTGTTCTAAAGTCTACCTGTAGAAGTAACTTACCATCAAGTTGTCTTTTGGGCCATTTTCGAAGTACTTGTTGTTTAAGTCTTGAATTCCATTTTACGAAAAGAACAAAAAGATTTAAGTTTTGTTTTGACTAGTCTTTTGATTCTGCATTAGCTAGTCCTTGATTTGATTTTGATCAAGTAAAACATCCTAGAATCGTCTTTGAGAGCTTTTGCCTTGTTAGGTTTGCTTAGAGTAATCTCTCTTTTGGTTTGCTTGTGAGTCAAATTTTCATAGTTTTGTAGCTTTTGAGATTGTTTTTTGTTAAAGGTAGGTTTACATGCTTTATTAAAAAAAGAAAATACAAAAATATCTCCTTTGAAAAGTTTTGTTTCAAGCAGCTTTGAAAGTTTTTGAAAGAAAAAGAGTTTTTCGTGCAAGTAAAGAGTGGTTATGTTTGTGTGCTCGAAAAGAAAAAGAGAATTGTTTCTTTGATTGTCTTTTCTAATGAAGTTGTTTTCTCTAAAAATTTGCATTCTCTCAACTCTCTTAGTTAAAGATTTTCATTGAAAAAGCAAAAGTAGTATAGATCATCTTAGGTGCATCTTTGTAGTGGTTGGAGTCGAGTCTGCACACCATTGGTTTCACTTCCATCACCTTGTGACTTTAAAGAACAACCTTAAAAGTAACGCTTAAAGTAAAATTGAACTAGTAACTTTTATTTTCTAGGGCTCTGAAGCACCAACATAGCTTAGGCTAGTGTCTTGGAGTAGGTGAGTACTTAACTCTCCAAGGCAGTAAAACAAACAAGTAGTCGATCTTGTGATAGAATCAAATCCAATTGTTACATTTACACTCTGGGAAAGCTCCTCTTAAAGGAGAAGCACGAGCTCGTGTCCAAACCAGTGAGGGGATCATTCCCCCCTCGTTGGGAACGACGCCAGACAGTACGTATTACAAACGGTAAACCTCGGATTAACCATTGTCGAGGAGCCAGGGGTCACTTATCGGTAAACCTTGGATTACTGTCAAGGAGCCGGTAAGGGGATTGAGCTTGCTACTCTGCCCTTGCGTGCTGTCGGAGTTTAGACTGTTCCCCCAGGTGTACTTGTGGCCGTTGGTAACCTTAGTGACCATAATCTCTAGGATTCTACCCAAGGTGACGGTGGAGGGAAGGTCCCACTGTACCTGGAGCAGACGTCAACTATACTCACTTGGATTTTCTGGGGGGTTCACTTCACTCAAGACGGTTAAAGTGGAGGAACTTGGTCCAGTCTATTCATTAAGCAGGTTGTCGGCGTAACTGTTCCACCCGCCATTTCTGTACTGAATCCTGCGAGGTTGGACCTAATCACCAACTAGCGCTTTTGGTCCGGAAGATACTGTTTGTGTTTGGTTTGACGCCCTAGATTCTTTAGGCGTGTGATTCAAATTTGTTTGGTTCTTTAGAGGCTTTAGGTGGTTTGATTTGAAATTTTATTTTGTTTTCGTGTGTAGTAGTTAAAAGTTTTAGCTGTGGCGGAATTACCGAGACAGTCCCGTAGAATTCGAGGCCAGTCTCCTGAAGTTGTTTCTGTGGCCGAATTGTTGAGAAGATCCCGTAGACTTAGGGGTGAACCTCCTCGAGACGACCCCAGTAATTTAGAAGGTTTAAAGGTCCTTGTAACTCCTCCTAGTGGCAGTAGAGTAGGTTCACCTGAAGAAGGAGAATCTTCCTTGGTAGTCCATCCAGATTACCAAAGTTTAGAGACAGGTTATAATCCCGAAGCTGTTATAGTTTCTGAGCTTGTTGGTAGTTTTTTGTCTGCTAGCGATACAGGCGAAGAACTAGAAATATCCGAACCTGTTACTCCGACTCCTAGTATTCCTGATTCACCGAGAATAGAAAGAATTATTACCGAAAATCTTCCTGTTGGTTTGATTGCTATAGAAGAACTTGTTCCAGAGGAAGAAATAGGCGTCTCTGATCCTGAAGATCAAATTACCCTTGATCTAAGGGAGCGTGAATCCATCTTTTACAGTCCTCCTAGAAGTACTACTTGGTACCTTTCGTTAACCAATTATTTAGACAACTTTGGGCTAGGTTTTTCTACACCTCGTACTCCTTTTCCACCTGGAGGTATTCATACTCCTGTAAATATGTCTGGTCAGTCATCTGTGTTTACACAAAGTCCTGAATCTTTTTTACATGGCGGTCCTTCTGTTCCTACTGGGTATCAATCTCTTTCTGGTACCTTTGCGGGAGCATCTCCTCAACCCATTGATCATGGGTTATTAGTTGGAAACAGTGGTAATGTACCATTGAGTGTAGGAGACATTTACATGATGTCAGGTTCAGTTCCCGTTACCCAACCTCAAGGTGGCCAATTACCGCCTGGGGGGCAGCCTTCGTTAATGCCTGGGGGGCAACCTCAAGGTACTTCATTCGTGTCTGGGGGGCAACCTCAAGGTCAGTACGCTCCTATGGGGCAATACATACCTCAAGGTCAACCCCAGCCTCAATATGTACCCCAAAGTCAACCTCAGTATCAATATCAACCTCAAGGATGGCAACCTCAAGGATGGCAACCCCAAGGGTATCAACCCCAAGGGTATCAACCTCAAGGATACCAACCTCAAGGTCAAGGTCAACCCCAGTACCCATATTTACCTCAAGGTCAATACTCAGGTCAAGGTTATCAACCACCTCAAGGGCAATCATATGGGACTGCACCTTACAATTATCAATCCTATCCTCAATCCGGCTATGGATCTCAGTACCCTCAACCTGTTATGGGTCAATACCCTGGAATGTTAGTGTGGGATCCGTCACAGGGTCAACAGATGTTGCAGCCAAGTATACAGTCGGTACCTCAAGCAGGACAACCTGTAGTTCCTGGTCCACCCCAGCAACCGCAACCTGTCCAGTCAAGTGTTCAGACCCCTGTAACTTCGGTAGTTACTCAGCCGCCAATTGCACCTAGTACTCCATCTCAAACGGCTGCTGCAACTACCGCTACATCTACCATACTTACTTCTGGAGTATCGACGGCTCCGGTTTCTACTGTCTCTGTAACCACTCCTCAGACATCTGTACCGTTGTCTGGATCTACGATTCAAACCACAGTCCAGATGCCTGTAGGCCAACCTGGTATAAGTACGGTTGTTACTACTCAACCTCAATTTGTTCAACCTCCGTACCAGGGACAGTATCAACCTGGGCAAGCTGTCCAACAACCGGTTTACCAGTATCAACCGTATCCTGGGTACACTTATCAACAACCTCAGCAACCCCAGTACGGTCCGGTTAATCCTGGTTTTCCAGGAGGATATAATATCCCAAATGCGACTCCTGTTCCTAGTTATCCTGGATATCCTCCTCCTGGGGCCGGTATTGTGACCCAGAGTTTTAGAGATCCTAACCGGCAGTTACCGTTTATCGCAACTTTGGATTTACCAGACTTGACGCGCCTAACGAACGATCCAATTCAATATCTTCCGTTCTGGCCGCCAATGCCAAATAAGTTGCCCAGCGATATACCCAAGTTCGAAGGTAAGTCTGGAGAGGATCCGTCCAATCACGTGATGACTTACCACCTCTGGTGTGCTTCAAATTCCATCTCGGATGATTCGATCCGCTTACGTCTTTTCCAGCGTACACTCATTGGTCTCGCGGCCAAGTGGTACATTGAGTTACCACGGGCCTCTTTTTACAATTTTAGCCAGTTAGCTACTTCGTTCTTAACTCATTTTCAGTTACCAGTCAGATACGATAACGGTACAGAGTTATTAACTTCACTAAAACAATCAACCTCCACGTATATTTCAGATCACATCCATGAGTGGAGACGTCGAAGAAGGTTAGTGAAAGTTTTTATCCCGGACCAAATCTTAGCTGAATGGTTTGTTAAATCATTATTACCAAGAATTACTGAAGATGTAGCTAAGGCCGGAGTAGTTACTGAGGAGCAAGTCATTGCTCAGGCACAATACCTTGACTTAGTTTACACGTAGTCGGGTACATTACACGAGAAGATTCCGGATCTTCCAAAGTCGAACCAAATCGCTGCTGCTCCTTCGGGATCTCATGCCGCTGATGGTATGATTGGTATCGTGACTACAAAGAGCAAGAAGAAGTCTTCCAAGGCTTCAACTACTCCTATTATCACTTTGCCCGATTCCCCGACAGGAGAGTCTTCTCCTGAACTTACCGCCGATATTCACGCTGTAGAGTCATCTACGGCCAAATCAAAAAACGGTGGAAAGAAGAAAGGAAAGAAGAAGGCTAAAGCAGACAAGGCTCCGAAGGAGAAAACTGAAAAGTCGGAAACCAATGACGAAAAGCGCAAACCTCGATATCCTTGTCTTATTTGTGAAGAGGATCATTTTACGAGAGATTGCCCTCATCGGGCCGAGGTAGTGAAAATAGTCAAAGGTTCTCCCACTCCTGCTGTGTTAAAAAATCCATTTCCGGAGCAGGAGAATAAGATGATAGGTTCTTCCTCGAATGCCAGTGAAGAACCCATTTTGATGATGTCTCATGTGAGGATTGCGACTCGATCGCAAGATTATGGTAGTAAGAATCCTGTTGATGGTAAGGAAGCAGAATCTTCTCACTCTAACCCATCAACCTCAGCTCCTGGTTCCGATCCACTACAGATCGAGAAACCTAACCCAGACTTAGTAATTAAACCGCCCGCCAAGGGTGTACTTCGAAGGTCTGCTTTCAATCCACATGCGAGAGCGGCCCAGAATTACAACATTGTTGAGGACTTAGTTGTTTCACCCTCAGCAATGTCGGCGTTAGAAGTGCTGCAATCATGTCCAGCACAACGAAAATTGCTTTTGTCGGCTATAGGAGCTGTTGACGTTCAGGATCCGAATCTAATGATCTTCGATCTAGAAAATAGTACACCACGACTCCCCCATCAAATGGCTTTCCAAATTCCAGTGATAGTCAAAAACAGGCCTATTCATCGAACTGTGATTGATGAGGGAGCTTCTACGTGTATTATGTCTATTCAATGTTGGAGATCCCTTGGTTCTCCTTCGTTGAACCAATCCCCCACCATCCTTAAGGCCTTTGATGGCCGTGGGTTCCGTCCGTTTGGTATTTTACAAGAATTGCCTATAGGGGTAGAAGGTAAAACCGTTAGTCTGGATGTGGAAGTGGTTGATGCCCCTCTAGACTACAACCTTCTTTTGGGTCGAAGTTGGTCATATGCTATGACAACGGTCGTTTCATCGGTCTTCAGAGTAATTAAGTTTCCACACAACGGTAAGATCGTGACAATTGATCAGCTGACATACTTTTCATCCGACCCAGCCTCTTCAGAGAGTATCCAGCATGTCGGTAAGACGACAATCCCTTATAGGGACGTTGGTGTAGGTTTAGTTAAGGATTCCGGTTTACTGGGAACTTTTCCTCTCCCTCCACTCAGCGTAGAACCTTCGTTTGCAACAATTCATATGATTACATCAGAAAACATTATTTATGATGATCCTTGGTATGTTCCATCTGACTCTGAGTTAGACTCATTCGGTGATGCTATGCCCTTGAGTCCGTATGAAATTGCTTATGAAGCTCTTATGTCTTTTACCGACTTTCATTCAACCGAAGTCGACCAAATGAATGTGGTCAGTGAAGAATCACTTTTCACCTCAACCTTAGAACGGATAGCGTTTCCCGAAGTCGTGTCATCTGACGAACAACTTCGCGAAATCCTAAGTGTAGACGATCTACCATGGGAAGATCTCCATCACAGATCTTCGTTTTTACCTAAGGATGATGCATTTGAAAATGATTTTTCATCTATCTTTACCGCTGAATATGTCAAAGACGCTCAGGATCCAACGAAACATTCTGATTCAGAGTTGAATTTAGGGAATATTTCTCGTACTATTCCCATTGATATTTCAGTGAAACCCGGAATTGAGGAGAACATTCATATAGGTGCCTCATGTACAGAAGAAGAAATCCAAACTTACAAGGCCCTATTCCAAGAATTCCGCGATGTGTTTGCATGGTCTTACGAGGAAATGCTGGGAATCGATCCTGCCATTGTTGTTCATGAAATCAAAACCTACCCGGATGCTAAACCCATCCGGCAATCGTTGCGTCAGATTCACCCTCGAAAAGCGGCTGCGATTAAAGCAGAAGTCGAAAAGCTGTTGAAAGCAGGTTTCATTTATCCGATCCCGTTAACGGATTGGGTATCGAATATTGTTCTCGTCAATAAAAAACAAGGAACAATAAGAATCTGTATCGACTATAGGGATATCAATCGAGCTTGTCCAAAAGACAACTATCCTACGCCTTATATCGATCAAATTATTGATGATTGTGCCGGAAGTGAAATGTTTTCCTTCATGGATGGTTTTTCGGGCTATAATCAAATCAATATTCTACCTGCCGACCAACCAAAAACGGCATTCATTTGTCCATGGGGAACATTTGCTTATTGCAAATTACCTTTTGGGCTTAAGAATGCCGGGGCCACTTTTCAACGGGCGATGTCTTACGCATTTCACGACATCAAGCACATTGTGCAACCGTATCTCGATGATTTGCCTGCTCATTCTTTACGACGAGCTGATCACCTTGACCACCTACGAGCAATCTTTATGAGGTGTAGGCATTATCGAATTCGGTTGAATCCCCACAAGTGTGTTTTCTGTATAGAAACAGGTCGATTGCTGGGATTTGTTGTTTCAAAAGCCGGCATTCGCGTCGATCCCTCGAAAGTCGAAGCAATCATCAAATTGCCTCCTCCTTCGAGTTTGCGCCAACTCCAAAGTTTGCAAGGGAAAGCGAACTTTTTACGTCGATTCA
Organism: Pinus tabuliformis; assembly: GCA_031772625.1. Classification (NCBI taxonomy): domain Eukaryota; kingdom Viridiplantae; phylum Streptophyta; class Pinopsida; order Pinales; family Pinaceae; genus Pinus; species Pinus tabuliformis. Next base: position 1,313,090,238 of record CM062818.1, read on the forward strand.
TCCCAAACTACGCCGAGGTCACTAAAGGTTTTACACGGTTGTTGAAACAGAACGTTCAATTCTTTTGGGACGAGATTGCCCAACAATCTTTTGATGCACTTAAACACGCGTTGACCCATGCACCGTTATTGCATCCTCCCAACTACAACCAGGACTACTTCTTATACCTCGCAGCTTCACATTCCACCATTGGGATGGTGTTAGTTCAAGAAGATGAATTCGGAGCAGAACATGTGATATATTATCTCAGTCAAACCTTAAATCCCACTGAGTTAAAATATTCGCATGTGGAGAAATTGGCCCTGGCAGCCGTTCAAGCTGTCCAGCGTTTTCGTCACTACATTCTTCTCCGTAAAACTACAGTTATTTCGGATTGCAACCCTATGATTTACATTTTGACAAAACAATTGCTAGGGGGCAAGTACTCTAAATGGATCGTTATCCTGCAAGAGTTCGACTTGGAGTTCGAGAAGTCCAAGTCTAAGAAATCCTTAGTTTTTGCGGAATTGATGTGTGATTTCCCGCATACTGACACAGAGACTGTGGCAGAAGAGTCCATTGCGGACGAATCTTTGTTTCTTATCAGTACTTTAGATCCGTGGTTCGGGGATATAATCATCTATCTCCAAACCCAAACCTTTCGGCCTGAAGCTTCCAAAGCAGAACGGAGGAAAATTAGGTTTCAATCCCAGCAATACAAAATTATTGGAGATACACTTTATCGCCGGGGGGCAGACTTAGTTTTTCGACGTTGTCTAACTCACGAAGAGGCTGAGAGAGTTTTGAATGATTGTCACTCTGGAGCATGTGGCGGTCATATGTCTGGGTATGCCACAGCTCAGAAGGTGTTGCGCGCTGGTTACTTCTGGCCATCTATGTTTAAAGATTGTATCATTGCAGTCCGGAAGTGCCACAACTGCCAAGTGTTTGATCGAAAGATGCGCGCACCACCTGCTCCTCTCCACCCTATAATTGTCGTTGGTCCATTCGCCAAATGGGGTATCGACTTTATTACTTGTAACCCTCACTCGGCTGGGGGGCATGCGTATATCATCCTCGCGGTTGATTATTTCACTAAATGGGCCGAGGCGATGCCTACATTCGACGCAAGCGGCAAAACAGCTGCAGTTTTCATATTCAATCATATAATAACTAGGTTTGGTGTCCCACAAGCAATTATTACTGACCATGGGAGCCATTTTCGAAACACCATGATGACTGAACTTACAAGCCAGCTTGGTTTGCGCCATGACAGCTCTACTCCTTATTATCCGCAAGCCAACGGTTTGGTTGAGTCTATCAACAAAGTTCTGGTTATCATGATCCGACGAACCATTGGTATTCATCGGTCGAATTGGCACAACATGTTATTTTCGGCGCTATGGGCATACCGAACCTCAGTGAAAACCTCAACAGGGTTCACTCCTTTCCAGCTAGTTTATGGCTTAGAAGCAGTGTTACCCATTGAATGTGAAATCCCATCACTTCAAATGGCTGTCGAATTACTTCCAGCTACTTCCGAAGAGGAGAAACGTTTATTGTACTTAGCTAAATTAGATGAGACTCGACGTGACGCTGCATTGGCAATCGAGACTCACGCGAAACGAATGAAAGCTCAGTATGATAGAAATGTGACCCCTCGAAGTTTTTCGGAGGGAAACCTAGTGCTCTTATATGATCAAGCTAACGATAAGCTAGGTGCTGGAAAATTCGTTCCTATGTGGCATGGACCCTATATTGTAAAGCGAAAGCTAGCAAAAGGGGCTTATGAGCTAGTAGATTTTGATGGGGACTCTTTGGATAAACCCAGAAATGGACTTTACCTAAAGAGGTATTATGCTTAAATGGTGGGTATGGAGAATTTTTAGTTAGGTTAGGTTTTCTTTCTAGCTAGTATGTTTGTTAGTTAGTCAGTGTGCTTAGCTTAGTGAGTGTGTTTTTCGTCGTTATTATGGCTTATCTTGGTTTTGCTCTTGATATTGTAGATGTCGACGCCCCTCCAAACATACATTGGATTCGCTGATGGTGCTTGTCGTAGTACACGGAATATCTCTTCCGCAGCTTGGGTTATCTATTCACCCTCTGACGAGTTAGTTTCTATGCATGGGGTAAGCCTGAGTCAAACAACGAATAACATTGCAGAATACAGTGCAGTGGTTGAATTATTATCCGAATCTATTTCAGTTGGAATTCGACGTTTGATAATGAGGTTAGATTCTGAACTTGTTGTATTTATGCCATTAGAAATCCTGTGTTATTAAGGTTGTTTTTGAGAGTGCGTCTCTTGGAACGTGAATTTGATTACATTGAATATCAGCATATTCCAAGGTCCTTAAATACATTAGCAGATGCAATTGCTTCTCGAGTGTTGGACAGACATTTACGATAATCATGCAAGTAAATTTAAAAAACATTTAATCATACATGTTAAACAAGATAAGCCGGTAATAATGATATATATATAGATAGAAGTGTGTCAAAAAATATACATCGTCTTCGATCATAGGTTGAAAAACACCTTATGATCGGCAAAATGATAAGTACAAAAAATTCAAAATGTCACATGTGTCCACAAGTGACTAGCCAATCACTGGTGGTGCTCCCTGTACGACACCATTGCACGAGCTACCTTGCGCAAAAATCTCCTCAATGGTCCAGGGACCGCGACTACGTAACGCTGAAGTCTGATAGGAATATCATCCATAGATGTCTCTGGTATATCCGCCGTCAGACGCTGTAGACCATGCTCCAACTCAGTCAGTACCTCTGCAGCCACCGCGTCCTGTGGGGCCGGTAGCGGTGCAACTGGATGTCGCCTCTCGAAAAGCCGGAGGTTGGCTGGACGTTGTGGACCAACATCTGCATTTTGAAAACTTTACTGTCAGTTTGAGACGATATATATAAAAAACAAAAAATACATAATTTGAAAACTCGTGAAAAGTAAAGTACCTCTATCATCCCATTGTTCTCCCTGTGGAAGAACCATGTCCGGATAACCTCGAAAATCTATTCCGGCATACGGAAAATCCTGGATCGCGAACACCTGGTCCTCTAACCAGTGAAAATAACTGTCAGTAAATCGAACAACTGCCGCACCCTCATCCGGATGTCGGGCCATCACAGCAACCCATCGTACCAGCTTTGGCTCCTGAGGACCCGAAATATCAACAGTGAGATGCTGAGGGATCAGCATTGGTATCCTCTCTAAGGCAAAGCTCACGACTATAGGCCCATATCCAAAGGTCTTTAGTCTGTCGGTCTTTGCTTTGGTCAGTTGGGCTTTCAAGTTAGCCAACAGTGCATCACACCAGTTGAAAATGGTGCCTTGGAGACAATCAATTGCCATCCGAAATTGAGACCCAGTAGCAATATGTAAAGTGGCTGAGCCACAAATTCTGGTCACAGTGAAAGCCAAGATCATGAGTTCACGTTGAGAGACATATTTGATCTCTATGCCTTTCTTGTGCTCTCGATCAGGTAGGCACCAATCTGCTCGGAGACTATCAAGGGATTGGCCACCCGGCCTAGTCCCAGCCAGATTGAGTTGCTCACCTCTGTTCGGCAAGCCAGTAAGAAAGTAAATGTCAGCAGGCTCTATCTCGAGTTGTTGCCCGCCGATATAAAAGCATTGTTCTTGAACGTTCCATCTCTCGACCAGCCACTCCAAGAACCTTACCTGAGCTCTCATACCGGGTATGGACCAGTATTTGTATAACCCACATCCTCTTAGGGCATCGAGGGAGGGTTGATGATTGATTGCAGCTTCATCAACCTCCTCATGCTCTCTTTCTCTCCAATCCAGCATGATAAGTGCCCTGCACATGATTAAACAGGCATTAAAATTAGTTTTGAGAAATTTCAATGGTTGGTTTGGGAGTTTGGGGTTTCAAAACCCGCGTTTTGCGGAGGATGCACCCCGCGTTTGGTGCACATTGCGCCGGGACGCAGGTGGCCTGAAGGTAACCTGCGTCCCCTGACCTTTTCCTTGTGTAGGAAAAAGTCGGGGGATGCAGGCCAGCCTTTAGGAAAGCTGCGTCCCCCGCAGGGCGGTTTCCAAAACCCAAAACCCCCCAAAAATCAAAAATGAAACTTAAAACAAAATTCTAAACGGATGAAATTGACAAGGAGGATGTTGTGAAATACCTGGAAGAGACGGCGTTCGATTCTAACGGTCAGATTTTCCGCAGCGACCACGGGAAGTTTCTTGTCAAAAGCTCCTTTTTCAACCTCAACAGTCAAACGGTAAAAATGACATGGTAAAAAGTCTTTTTATAGGTTTTTTGGATGAATTTGTTCATTTTTCACCATGGAAAGATGTTTTTCGATGAATTTTTGCCTATCTTAAACAAGTATGAGTAATGTGTCGCTTTTGTGCAGGACAAAGGGACTTAGAGGGAAAATTGTCATTTTTCACAAACAAAATATCAGAGTCATCTTTTAAGCTCTTTTCTGACTCCTAAAACATGAAAAGATTGCCGAGCGTTTCTTTTACACTCGTTAAAACGGAATTAAAAGACGGTCCCCTTATAGCTCTTTTCTGACCGTAAAATCAGGAAAAGATAGCCGTGTTTTTGTCGTTTCAAACTCGATACAGAAATAAAACGACGTGTCCTTGATCACTTTTTACTTTTCAGGTCAGTGACACTAACTATGAAAGTACTCCTTGGTCGTAAGATCAAGCGGTTCCCCCAGGTATTATTTTATACTTTTTCGGGTTTGAGGGACACAAATTTACGAAAAAGTTCAACTTGGAGTTTCCTTAAGTTTTTCAGACTCTCTAAAATTGAAAAACGCCGAGTTTCTCCTATACTGGGCTCATTAAACATTTCACAGTAAAGGACCTGTTCAATTACAAACAGGAACGAACCACTCCTTCCTAGGGTTCGAATCAAAACTGGGTTGGACTCATCCGAAGGATGAGCTTATAATCAAGCATATGTTATCCTCCTCAAGCTTGTTAAAAATAAAGAGGTACTTGCCAGAAATGGTGGGGGAAAAGAGAGAAGAATGAGCCTATTTGTTACCTTTTGTCTCAAAAGAAACTTTATCACCACTCTTGGACACGACACTTTTCATTCACCTGGGTTGGGAAATCTTTTACCTCACAGTCAATCAAACCACTTTTGAAAGTCTTTAACCGGGTTCCGGGGATTAACTTTGAGTTATTTAGCACCAAACCATATGTCGTGTCGTTATGTGTTCAAGAGGTCTGCAAACAAAAATTTCATCTGCAAAATACTTGTCATCCATTTGACCATCCCTGAGTCAGTCCTTACAGCAATGTTTCTTCAACTTGAACAATGATTTCGTGTTGTGGGCTTGCCCACAACGGGTCTCTTTCTATCGACATCAGCACATTATCTAGAGAGATGACTTAGAAATCATCAGTGCCTTGAAGTCTGCATGCATCAATGGCAGGTTTCTCGCCTTTGACGTCAGTTTACATCATTGACTTTCGATCAAAGGATTCCGTGAAATGTTCAACATCAACTCATTCATTCACATCTCATGGATTGTACTGGGTACTTTGAGAACCATTGACATTACTGGTGGTCTCTCTCACGCTTGTTAACAGTTCACATCATCGACTGGTAATCAAGTGGTTTCTACCATGTTCGACATCGACTCATTTATTCACATGGCTAGAATCGTACCAATTCGAGAAGTAGGAATGAAGACCCTGGATCAAATCTTTACCGTCTAGGCTGCGAGGAGTTTTGTATTCATTATCTAAGTAGACTAATCATAAACAGATGGCTGCGCCCATACTGTGTCTACAAAAGTCTATGATTATGATGTACTACAAGATCATTTCTGTATCAGAGTAGTTAGTCTGTTAGTTAAAGTTTTTTATCTGAGTATGGGAATGCCTACCTCAGTGATGATATAATCTTATCCATGTAATTTGTGTTGAAAATTGCAGGTTCCAACCAGGTTCTCCACGAGATAATCCTCGAAATGATAAAGCGCTTCACCCTTCCTAGATAATACAAAACCCTAATCTATTCCAGGCTTCGCACTTTAGGGGGCAATCTGTTACACTAAAAAATGTCACCATGGCTATTTACAGTCGGTATGGCTCTATCAACAGTCATACTACCCTTTTGAGCAAGTCTTATGCCTCTGCTATTCATGTCAAAATCCAAGAAAGAGAGAAAGTCCTTATAAAACATGTTTATCTCTGGGTACGCAGGTTCTCTCAAGCCTTGCCTGCGGGTACGCACCTTTTGTTCATAAGGTCTGCGTCCAAGGACGCTCTGTATCTAAAGGGGCAGGTGCGTCCCTCTGAAAAGGTTAAAATGCGCGAGTTTTATCTTCAAAAACTTACTTGTGGTCACTTCTAGAGCTTTCTAGGAGGTTCTTGGATGAGTATTGAGCGCCTCCAGATGGTTCATGCACTCCTATCAAAGAGGAACTTATCCCATCAATAAGGGAGTGATCCCATCCAAAGAGGGGACTATCCCATTGATGGTGGACATGATTAACTTCCTCTTGAGCACTATAAAAAGAGGCATTGAGCCAGAAGGAAGAAGGTTGAAAGCTATAGATTTCTAAGGGTAAATGCTGCAGGAATTAGGACTCCCATTTAGAAGCTTGTGAGGAGAGATTGTCACCCTTACTTGTTCTATTTGGAAGTGGGTGAGCTTTGTCAAAGTAGAGGAAGACTCTTGTGGACCCTGGAAGGAGCTTGCACAACACCAAGGCTCAGGTTGTAATGGTTCCTTTTGATTACCTTTAATGCAAATTGGTCCATTCTTCTCAATAACTTGTTGTTAATGGGTTATTTCATGTACTCCTTGGTCTATGTGTTGAATATGCTTTGTTTTATGTTATAATCAGGTGCTATTTAATTGTTTGACTGTTGGTGATTGCAGGTTTTGGAGAAAGGTAGGAGCTCATCCGAGTCAACAAAGCTTGGACTTCTACAACAGCGTTTGGACAGGGGTAAGAACGAAACACTTGATTTCTCATATCATAATGTATGTTTAGAGAAGGATAGCTCCAGTTTGTTTTGTTTGTCATTAGAATGTCTTAGACTTCTAGGAAGGTCAGCTGTGTCCGCACCCTTGACTGATTCCGTGTGACAGGGAAGATAAGGGAAAACAACCAGGGGAAGATACTTGGGTATGCAAGGCCCCTAAAAAACAACATAAGTTTGATTTGGAACGTGCAAGGGAGACATTCATGGAAGTGAAGAAGAGCTTCGTGAAGGCCTCTACTTTGAGTAATAAGGAGCAGACTGAACCAGAATTGGAACCTTCTATGTTAACTACCTTTTTAGAGACATGCATGAAGTTACTACGAGACAATAAGGCAATTAAGGGATTGCAAGAACTGATAACTAGGTGCACAGGCCAAGTGAAGCGTGCATGGTTTGGAAGCTAGGCAAGCATGTTTTGCACACCAGGCAGGAAATGCAATTAACTGCACAGATTGGTGAGTACGAGATGGATCAGGTCATTCTAGAATTGGGGTTGGATGCGAATGTGCTTCCTAAACAAACATGGGAACGTATGGGCAGGTCCACAATACAATGGTATCCTATTTAATTAAGGATGGTGAACCAATAGAAAATCGTGCCCATGGGGAGATTCCAAGGAGCCATAGTGGATATCGAAGGTGCGAACACACAAACTAACTTTGAGGTAATAGAAATTCTGGATGACAGTAATCCTTACCCCGCATTATTAGGGATAGACTAGGCCACAGATATGAATGGAGTAATCAACCTGAAGAGACAAAAAATGATATTTGAGAAGAAGTCTCTACGTGTGGTAGTTCCACTGGACCCAGCTGAAGGCACGTGCTACACTGAACCTGTGTGTGAGGAGGATAGCGACAATGAACTAGACTGCATCTACCAGATAATAACGCAAGACCAGGATTGGGTAAATCTGATAGTGGATGGACAAATCTCATGGGAACACGACAGTTCCTGAACATCGGACTCTGATGAAGAGATTGAGCGATGGAAGAATCGATTGCACCAAGTAACCACATTAAACTGTAATATGATGGTTAGATCGCTACAACACATAACAACTAAAGTAAGGGAACTGCCAACTAATGAGATTGCAGTATATGCATACCACTATGCAAAGATGATGTTAGAACGAAAGCGACATGGTGCACAAATAGGTGCACTGCGCATGACGACTACACCGAGAAGAAATACACATCAGAAGATGAGGAGGACTGGAAGCGAATATATAAGGTGGGCACATAGTGGCTTGAGCATCCCCAGGCAGCATAGGATGCCTATCTGACTAAGAATCCAAAATCACAACCCGCCACAACAATAGGAAAAGCGATGCAGAGAAATTAGGAAAACAGGGGGGAGAATGCACAACACTCGCTCGATAAACTGAACCAATAGGAATTTGCACGTACTAGGGGTCCGGTGGGCCTATAAGATTGAAAAAAAATGAAGAATGGTGAAGGTACTCTTATCAATGGTGAGATATGATGGAACCAAGAAGAAAAAAGGAGCCTCCTAGATCGCAACCTTCGCAGACGTCCTAGGCAAAAGAATTCGATAGTTGTAGGAAGCCATTCGGCGTGTCAATAGAAGGCTTTGTGAAATCAATGAAGAAGGGGCGTGACTAAGGGGGAAAAGCACGATGTTGGATGATGAAATCAACACAATGAAAATCGGTGTTGCACAAGCGTGCCGTGTGAATCTGCAAATAAGGGAACCAGGTCTCTCTATTTCTACCTCTATACTGTGACGTGCTGCGACCCTGCTATCAAGGTTGTGACCGCACCAGCTAATAAGTGTACCATATGCAGCAGAACATGAGGGGCTAACAGAGACAAAGTCACTCGATAGGTGCCCGCAACCCCGGCTAGCAGGGAAACCGAAAACTAGCACCTCGGGTGCGACCACCTAACTAGTTGTGGGAAGCGTAGTCTCAGCATCCCAAGTAGTTGAAAGGAGGTGCGGAACTATAAAAAAGTCTACAGGAGACTAGCGTGGAAAAAATGGCCTGTGTAGATCGCAGTTGCACCGGAGGGGCTACGCTACCGCATGGGGAGGCTAGGAGGTGACCGTTGTTGTCATTATTTATGACAAGAAGTCTAAGTTACGTCAAAAAGGAGCGGGCGACGAGCCATTAGATACGCAAAGATCTGCCGCCCAAAAGATATTAGTGAATCAAAAGTGGAGGGAAGTGGTGAATTCAAATTCACATGGTCCTCTAAAAACTATTGGGGAAACGCCATAACCACCCTTGTGCATCTGGGATTCGAGCCAATATAGAGAAGAACACACCTATCTACCAGGGGTATGTCCCCAAGCAAAGAAGTCGTGAGAACCAGAGTTAGGTTCAAGGAAGTGCCCAATCTGACCCAGGTAGAGCAGGGACAGGAGGCCACTACCCCAGAGGTTGCAAAGTCCCCATGCACGCCGTGCCCTCAGAAAAACAAGCAGGCCAAGGGGCTCGTCCACGTATCATCGTGTTTCAAAAAATTGTCTATAGCAGAAAAGGGTAAAGCGATCTCCACTGAACTAGAGGAGGAGGAGGAAGAGTTACAAGCCCTGATTGATTAAATTAAAGCACAAGATGAGGAAGAGGAAGTAGCTTCAGGGATCTCGCTACCAACATATCTCTCTCCATGGAAAGGAACAGCCAAGGTACCAAAGGACCTGGAAGCTACGAAGAATACTCTCCAGACCTCACTCCTTCTGGATGAAATTAGGTTCGATGGTTTGCCGTTGGGCCGAGTACCTAATATCAAATTTGAAGATTGGGATCTCACAGATAGTGGAAAGTTCCCACAATTGGCCAAGGAAAAATTAAGGTAGCAGCAGTGGTTGCAAGGTCTGGAGAAGGTGAGATTACTAAATTTGAGATGGATACCCCAATATCATTGCGCGGCTATCACAATCTTTGTTATTCAAAAATTACTATGTCTATTACATGATGGGTACCAATGGCTGGAAGAACCGATTCCTGTTACGGCTGATTTAATCCACCAAATTTCCCAGCTACCTACTAAAGGGAATGATCCTACAGACATAGTGGAAACAAGTAGCGATGTGAGCCTTGCAGAAACTATGAAGGCTAAGTATAAGCTGGAAAAGCAGAAATGAGGGTATGTTATAGCCAGCATCAAAAACTGAGGAGTGTGCATCACCACCCAGTTACTTGCCAGTAAGCTCATGCGGAAATGCCGCATAGACGATGTGCCAACCTCTGTCATTTCACTTGTGGAGCAGTGTGCAGAAGGGGTTCAGTTCAAATGGACCCAGTTCCTCTATGACGAATTTTTGACGAATTGTAGGGAATCCCAGGAAAAGGGAAAAACGTTCCATTATGCATGGTTGCTCCTATTGATCTTGTTGGTTGTAGTGGAGCTGCCAAAGGGCAGACAATCTCCCAAAATTCAGAATAACCTACCTGAAGCCATGAGGTATAACTCGCTCTGGGCAACAAAAGATGCTGCGCGGATTCGTGCAATCAAGGTGTTTTGGATGTTTATGGAGGCAAGTATTAGGACATGGATCAATCGCAGACCACAATTATCCCTGTCAGTATACAATAATTTGCAAAGAACGATTGAGTTTAAGGTGGATATGCATAATATGTATATCAGGATTTGGAAGGACCCCGCTCGACAATGGGTAAAGTTCCTGTTCATTGCGACGGATGATGCAATTTTCGAGGTAATGGCAGCATGGCCTCCAAAGTGGCATGCCCCAGATTTAGCCGAATTAGATAAGGTTGTAGCTCAACAGCGGAAGAAGGAACTTGAGCTGCGCATCACACAGTTGGTGGAACAGACATGCCAGGAACAGAAAATGTCCATGCAGCAGGAAGCGACCGAAACAGCCACAGAAAGGATCACTGTGCCCGTTGAAGAGATTGTGGAGGATCCAGAACTGTCCATGGAATAGGGCATACAAGGGGAAGGAGAGACACATGAACGCACGGACCTGACCACAACATCGACTCAACTTAAGAGGCTGCACATCTAGGAGCAGCCACCTGACTATAAAAGGTCTAAGACGGCAAAAGCCTTGGAAAAAGACCTTCTTGCCAGCAGCAACCCAGAGAAGGATGGCACCAAGGGTTCCTTGCAGTAGCTGATGACAGAACAAACAACTGTGCTGGGGGAGCTCAGAGTGCAGTTGCAGGCATACAGGTGCGACCCCCAGCAGGCGTGATCACGACCATCGTAGAAAGTACACTCGCAATAGAGCAGATGGTGCGCGGCCCCACAATGAACACCTTAGGATTACCAGTAGGTGCTATCCTTACAGAGGCCCAAGGCGACATGCAAAGTTATGGGTTGAACTTTGCCACTCTTCCTCGTGAAACTTTATACCAACTGCATGATGGGGTAACTGTTGAGCTCTGCACTAGGGAAGGTTGCACCCTCCAAGTATTGCTGGAGCAAAAAGGAAATTTGGAGCAGATCAGTTTACAACAGGACGACTTGCTTTCACACAACCAAGGAATGGAACAGGCCTTGGAGGAGGTTTGTTGCAGTGTACCTGAATTTTTTGTGCCAGTGGAACTCCTAGCAGCTAAAAAGATTCATCACATGGCGGCAAGATTCCATAAGACCCAAGAGGAGGCTGTGAAAGCTTAGTGGGAGTTGAACTTGTAGATCACGGAGCTAAAGATGACCGCGCATCCATATACACCCCCTGAAGTTAAAGAGCAGCGTCGGTGTGAAATTCAAGTAGGATGGGAAATGATAGAGCGCATTGTATATGACTGTACAATTGGATCAGTCCCTTTTCATGAAATGATAGAGCGCATTGTATATGACTGTACAATTGGATCAGTCCCTTTTCATGCTCACATCACTACAAGAATACCCCACGCTACAGTAGATAGAGACAGAAGCGCAAGAGTTGCAGCAAGCTTATGACAATGTCTGACGAACTACGCAAATGGTCACCATCACTTAGGGGTTAGCCCAGATGAGAGAGGCCCAGCCTCTGAAGGAGAAGGTAGATGCTATACAGCAGCAGGAAGCTGGGTTCAAAGCATGCATCCAACCTTGGCTTGAGGAAGCGTTCATGGTTACCATGACAATTGAGGGAAATCTGGCCCAGTTGCAGGACACATATGCTCTAAGACAGGAAGGTGGCCCAAACAATATGTCAGAACACAGGGCACAATTGATACAACAAACAACGGAAGCATGTGTGGCAGATGTCAGTGAAGAGAAATGGTTGCTGGAGGAACTACGAGAAAAACTCAATACACTAGTCGAGTGACTTGGGACGAGTTACAATGATTATGTTGGGGGCTTGTTGGGTAGCAGAGACCCCGCGTAATAGTTTTGGGACCTAAAGTCCACAATTTTGGGTAAAAGTATGGTAAAGGCTCTGCAAAGTGCGTGAAGCATGATTTTGTAGTAAGTCAAGTCAAAGGGGTTGTCCTCCCGAAAATAATGTAAAATAATAAAAATGAGTTAGTCTGCCCATGGTCCGCAAACTATGGGAAGATATAAATAGAGCAAGGTTCTAAGGGTAGAGGGTAGCTTGATAGAGATCTGGAAATCTGATGGGTTTTCAAAGGGAATATCGCTCTGAGTCTGTAAGCCTATGTTGTGGGTCACAGTAGGAGGTAAAGACTCCGCAGTTGTGTGTGTGGAGGTCTGGTAGAGTCCGCAGCTGTGTTTGCGAACCCCTGCAGCTGTGTTCACAGGGCAGGAAGTGGATTGTACTAGACAAAGGCATTAATAAAGATAACTTGATTCTGGAATATTGTGGATCTGGTTGTATTATGGTTATATTCTAGTTTATGCATCTGTTATGATATATATGTTTTATCTGTAAACATTATGAGTGCACGCACTGGTTATGATTGTTAAATGTTTGCTTAAAGACCTTAAGATCTTAAATACAAACTATAATAATAAGAATTAACTTGTGGATCGACACTGAAGCCTAACAAAAGTAAGAGTAGTGCAAAGGCACATATCGGTTCGCGACCCCTACAGGCCACATCAAGACATCCCAAGGGTGCAGAAACCTGGTTCCAGCACCCTCCCCTGCTACCTCGGGTGAGACTTCAGTCCACACTCCGCAGACTATTGCCGAAAGGGCCGGTAGCACAAGATTTTTTTGGCTAAATCACTTCCGAACCTGGGTCAGGCCCCAACAAGCCAACACCACCCCTCATTTCTCTTTAACTTGGCAATTACATTCTTGTATAATTGTTAGCTCTGCTACATACTTCAATTTTTGATGGATCAAATATAGGTCTGGCCGTGTGTTATGCTTAGAAGGTAGCTCACAGTAGTTTGTTCCCTCCTTCTCCTTCATCCTCCTTACACTCTCTTAACCCCGCTACCCTTTTTTTCCCTCCAAACTTGGCATACGCCTCTATTTCCCCAAGCCCCAAAGTGTTAAGTCCAATGTCACATGGCACCACCACCTAACCGTGCACCTTCGTGATTTCTTTCCCTGTCACGTCAATCAAACAAAACATGTGCGTTAAACCCTGCCGTTCGATCGACTACTGTGTGATCCAACGATATTCACTTCCCCCAATCTCATCAACTGCCCATGCGTTAACTCGCAGGAAAAGCGGTTTCCCTCCCATCACGTTTGCCACACATTTCCCGCTGACTCACATCGCTCCCCCACATAACTTTACCGCTTGTCTCCGAAAAGTGGTGCAAGCATTACTACTTACCACTTAAACCATTACTCCTAGTTGTTAAGTCCCCATGCAGCTTCTGCCCCCGTTCACCATTGGATCTTCTTGTGTTTAATCCAATGGCCCTCGTCCATCCCAATCCCATAGCTCCCGATATCTTCTGCAAATCAATCTCCACCATCCATCCATGTGATCTAACGGCTGATATCTGTTCCCATCTTGCTCCTTTTTCCGCCATGAAGTCTTCATGCTTTCGACCTGTAACATGCACCCAAAGGACAAAAGAGACCATTTATCAGTGTTTGGTGCATTACTACTTCAACTACTGCATTCAATAGCAATATGGTCGAAGGACGAGAAGGAAAAATATCGAGCAGGCAAAGGCAACCAGTAGTTATGGAATTTCATACATATTACACTCCACCTAATCAAGAAGTACAACAGAGTATCCGAAAAGATTAATTTTGTTTATTAAAGCAAACAGATTATAGCAGAGACTGCATCAAAGAATTAAAGCGGTTGGTGGTCAATTATGACCCCTCCACACATAGAACAACAGAACATTTTTGTAATAAAACTCTATATATACCCCAAACATAGATGTGATGAGGGTTGATGGTGGTTGTTTTGATGTAAGGTTCAACTTCTGGAGACTGTAACTACTTTGATACTAGCAGCGTCTGGTCTTCATTTTCAACTAATACAAGCTTCTTTTGTTGTTAATTGCTCACTTTCCATTTCTACTCTGTTCTAGGTTGTGCCTATTATGCATTTGTTCATGTGCTCTTGATATTTAGCATTAGAGGGGCTATCATCCCACCTATGTGTTGAAGTCTAGTATGTATCATTGAATGCGTTATGCAGGTTTCTGTTAACTTAGTGCCAGAGAGCTGTCATCTTGTCTGCGCATTAAGAAATAGATTTGCAGACCTTTTTACTAGTTGCAGCCGGCCATCACATGGTCTTGTGCATCTGCTAGTGTGGTCAGTATTCTTCATATTCATCTAATCCTCAAACTGTGAGTAATTGGTGGTCTAAAGCCTTGTAGTTTTGGGGTGTTCACCCATGTCTGGAGTTAAGCATAGTAGAAGTGGTTATCTGGCTTGAACAAGCATCATTCCTTCCATTCATCCATTTCCAACATCATGTTGAGTTTCTAATGTTCCCGAGCATCTCTGAGATACAACCTAGGAGAGTTTCTTGGGGTGATAACATTAATTGGCACCGTTGTCGGGGACCATTAGTTGAGGCTCAGCTTCCTTGGGAGAACGACACAGTTCCAGATTTTGATGATAGACAAAGTCTGGGCACATCTCTAGTTGTAATCATCTATCTGGCGACTCTACTGGAGGACCAAACTTTGGAGACTCCACATTGTAGTTCTAGCTCAGTTTGTGAAGCATACTCGGAGAAATCCTCAAAAATCACCAGCTGACCCAATGCTTGACCCTGAGAAGATTGTCAAGTTGAAGAAAACATCAAAAAAAGGAGCATCAGGATCAGGTAAGCCTAAGAAATCCTATGTATCTCTGCAAGAGAAGGTCATCATTGAAAATATACAGTTTGAAGATCTAGAGCCTTGTATTGCTAGCGAAGAATCACCTGCAGAGATTCATAACGCTACTTTTTCTGTTAGTTCGCCTTTGGATCTCAGTTCAAAGAAAGCCTTCCATACAACCCATCATATTCCCTTCTCTATGTCGTCCATTTCATTGTTTCCTACCATTCAGTCTGTTAGTATCCTTCCACATATCATAGTCATGGCAGGCTAGCAAGCACCCACAAAGATGGAAAGAATTATAGCTGCTAGATATGAACCCCTAGTGTTGCCTGTTCCTTTGAATGCCATGCCTACAGGAGAGTACCAAAAATACATGCCTAAATTCACTGGCACAGAGGGGGTTACGGCTGAAGAACACCTTGAGGCCTTTTATAGTTATGCTAATAACTTGGATATCAGTGAAAATGATGTGTGGATGAGAGTTTTTGTCCAGAGCCTTGATGGAGAGGCCAGAAAGTGGTTCAGAGAATTGACCCCTAGACCTATTTCTAACATTGAAGCATTAGATGATGCGTTTTTGAAGCAATGGGGAGATAAAAAAGACTTGCTATATTACCACACTGAGTTTGGTATTATGAAAAGAGAAAATGGGGAAACTTTTCCTGATTTTAGTAAAAGATTCAATCATATGTATAGTAGGATACTAGCTGAGGTAAAGCCCACCCCTACCTCTACCAAAATCAACTATGTCAATGCTTTTGACTCTGATTTATGCCTGTTATTGAGAGAGAGAAGATGTGCTACTCTGGCAGATATACAAGATGCAGCCCTAGAAGTAGAATCTAATATTATGGCTGCAGAAAAACTCAGAAGTCATGTTGATAGAAAGAGGCAGAGAAGTGAGGCTTCTTCTTCCTCTGCATCATCTTCAAAGCCTAAACTACATAAAATGACTAGAATGATAGATTCATTGGCTGTTGAGATATGTAAGCTGAAGGTTGAGAAAATCTCAAGAAAGACAAGGTAGCAGAACACATTTGCTCCTAGAAATCCAAATCCATTCAGAAGGGAAAATGAGCAGTTGCAGATCATTCAGAGGGGTAAAGAAACAAATGAAGATCAAAGAGTTAAAGCTCCTTTACAAAATATAGTCATGGAGGAGCAGATTGAAGATGAGGATGAAATACATTGCATGGAAGATAAAGGCAGTGCCACCTTCTTGACATTGGTCGAATACAAAGATTCATTACTACAAGACCAATACAGCCTTGAGTGGGACAGAGAGGCTGTTCTGCAGACTGGTGAGAAACGAAGACATAATCTGAGGTCACATGCAAACAATGCCAAGGAGAACCCTGCCCAAAAATCTATTGTCCAAATAGAGTTACAGAATACCAGACAGAAAAGACCAGTAGCTGATCCAGTCATCCTCAAAGCACTAGTTCAAGAGGTAAGAGGTCCTGATAAGTCACCTTCCAATTTTAGCTTTGAAGCAGAAGTCCAAAAGCTAAAAATATCTGTGCCTCTATTAGAATTACTAAGGAGTGAAGTGTTTAGAAATTCTATCCTTGAAGCTCTTGAGCTGAAAGCCACACAAACCTCCATTGACTCTATAAATTTGCAAGATGATAAACTTGCAGTTGTGCTGAGCCCAATGACCGAACCTGTTGATGATAATTCTCCATCTTTTTATGTCTCCTTGACCATTCATGACAAAATCCTCCACAATTACCTGCTAGACACTGGGGCTAGCCACAACCTGATGCCAAAAGTTGTCATGGAAGAGTTAGGCCTTGATATCACCAGACCATACCATGATTTATTTTCATTTGATCCAAGGAAGGTGAAATGTCTGGGACTAATAAAAGATTTAGCCATTACCCTAACTCAGCTACCTATGAAGAGCATGGTGATGGAAATTGTGGTAGCAGATGTCCCTCCTAAGTTTAGCATCCTGCTATCCAGAGGATGGATTAAGAGACTAGGTGGGACTTTACAGAATGATCTATCTTATGCCACTGTCCCAGTATTTGGAGGAGAGAGCAGGAGATTATACAGAGAAGCACAACTGGCATACATCATCAGTGATGAGAAGAATCCTTCTAATCATCCTATTTAAGCTATGGGCACTGATTTTGGAGCATGTATCCTTCGAGTAGAAGAATCGCAGAAGGCCTCAATACAACTCAGGAAACAAATAGTTTAGGTCGAGGAAGAGCAAGGAAGTCAAGTTTGGGAGAGGTTCTTTGATAGAGCATATTCCATAGAGACAACAAGAGCAGGGGTGGTGTTGATATCTCTAAAACAAGAAAGCACACAGCTGTCTTTTAAGCTCGCTTTCCAAGTCACAAAAAACATAGCAGAGTATGAAGCTCTGATATTGGGTCTGAATGCAGCTAAATATAGACGAATCAGAAGAATAAAGGTGTTTGGAGATGCTGATCTGATTATTCAGCAAGTAAACAGAACATTTCAAGCAAAGCACCAAAGGCTGAAAGCATACACAGATGAGGTATGGAGACTCAAAGATTCCTTTGATAATTTTTGTATTTCATATATCCCTAGAGCCAAAAATTAGCACGCTGATTCCCTTGCTGTGTCTGCCAGCATGTTTATCCCCCCCATGCCTCCCATATTAGTTTATGAAGTCCAAATGAAGTATAGACCATCCTTGCCTAATAATGTCCAGCATTGGAAAGTTTTTTAAGATGATGATGAGGTAAATAGGTTCTTGCAAGTCATTGATGAATTTTCTGAAATGAAAATTGACCAAGAGAATGAATCCTTAGAAGATAATCCCCAATCTGAGCTTAGAAATAAAATTGGTAAAGATAGCATTGTCCAGCTTCCCAGCAATCATATTCCTAAGGGTTTAATTCTTCTAGAAATACTATTTGACCAGAATGATGTGCCTTATAAGGCTACCCAAAAAGAAGATCAATCTGTAGTCTATAAGCATGATATAGGGAGTCCAGGTCAGCCAAGATATATAAATCTGTCTTCCCATCTATCTGCTGACCAAAGTACTGAGTACTTCAATTTAATGAAGCAATTTGCTGATGTCTTTGCCTAGGAATATAGTGACCTGAAAACATATGACAAAAAGATCATCCAACACAAAATTCCCTTAGAGAAAGACACCATACCTTTCAAGCAAAAGCTGAGACCAATAAATCCTTTGCTCCTTCCACTGATAGAAAAAGAAATAAAAAAGTTGTTGGCTACCAAAATCATAGTTCCCCTCAGATATTCAAAATGGGTAGCCAACCTAGTAGTGGTGAGGAAGAAAAGTGGAGAAATCAGGCTTTGTGTTGATTTCAGAAACTTAAACAAATTCTCTAAGAAAGATAACTACCCTCTACCCAAGATGGAGCATTTGTTGCAGAGGGTCTCAGGGGCCAAAGTGATGTTTTTCTTGGATGGATTTTTAGGATTTAATCAGGTTGATGTACATCCAGATGACCAAGAGAAGACTGCATTCACCACTCTTTGGGGCACTTTTATGTATGCTAAGATGCCTTTTGGGCTGACGAACGCTGGAGCCACCTTTCAGAGGGATATGGATATAGCATTTGTTGGAGAGAAGGACAAATTTGTCCTTGTCTACCTTGATGATATAACAGTATACTCCAGCAGCCATCAAGACCATTTGCAACATTTGAAGAAAGTATTCTTGAAGTGCAGAAGGTTTGGAATTTCAGTCAATCCTAAAAAAGCATAGTTTACTTTACAAGAAGGCAAGCTATTATGACATATTGTTTCTGTTGTAGGTGTCTGAATTGAGCTAGAAAGTGTCAAAGAAATATAGACTTTGTTTGTCCTGAGATCAAAGAAAGACATCTAGTCCTTTATGGGAAAGATTAATTTTGTGAGGAGGTTTATCCATAATTTCGCAGAACTAGTGAAGCATATTACCTCCATGTTGAAAAAGGGGTCAGAAGTCAAATGGACTGATTCAGCAAGGAGATCCTTTGAGTCCATTAAGAAAGTCATTATGGAAGCTCCCACTCTAAGCAGTCCAGATTATAGCAAGGAGTTCAATATATTTTCATTTGCCTCTGAAGACACCCTTGTAGCAGTTTTATTGCAAGCAAATGAAGAAGGCTCAGAACATCCAGTGGCATTTTTCAGCAAAACATTAAGGGATGCTAAACTAAGGTATGATATCATTGAAAAACAGGCATATGCTCTTATTAAGTCTTTGAAAGACTTTAGAGTTTACATTTTGCATTCTAAGATAATTGCATATGTACCCTCTGCTACAATAAAAGATGTCTTAACACAGCCTGATGCTAATGGAAGAAGGGCTAAATGGATTGCAAAGCTAATTGATTTTAATATAGAATTGAAGCCCACCAAACTTGTCAAAGGTCAGGGTCTTTCCAAACTGGTAGCTGAAGAAAATTACAGAACATTGGACATTAACCTCATGTGATCGAATTCAGAGAATGGTCAAACAGAAGAAGAGGAAGCAGTTGAACCAGAGAGAAAGTAGTCGGTGGCAGAAAATCTAGCTTCTTGTGATTGGTACTCTGCAATAACTAATTTCTTGCTGAAGCTAGAAATCCCTCCAAGCTCAAGCACTAGTCAAGCTAGAACTATTAAGCTTAGGGCAACTAAATATTGCATTCATGAAAATCTGCTCTACTGGAGGGATTCATCTAGAGTGCTTTTGAGGTATCTGGACAAAGAGCAGTCTATAGAGGTTATGCAGCAATTTCATTCCAGCATGTGTGGAGGACACCACTATTGGAAAACTACAGCCCACAAGATCATCAAAGCTGGATATTATTGGCCTTCCTTGTTTTCTAATGTATTTTCATTTGTTAAATCTTCTGACAGGTGCCAAATATTTGAAGAGAAATCAATCCACATTCCAGTGGCTAGCACAGATGGATATTAGTAGCCACTGATTACTTCACTAAATGGATTGAAGCAATACCGGACAGAAAGGCCGATCATAATGTGGTCATGAAGTTTTTAACAGAGAATATCTTTACCAGATTCGGTTTTCCACATAAATTAATCACAGACAATGTATCAACCTTCAGGGCAAAAGAATTGGTGGAAATGTGTGATTCAACGGGTATTAAATTGGTTCATTCCACCTCATATTATCCTCAAGTTAATGTTCTAGCAGAATCCTCTAACAAAAACCTAATAAGGATAATCAAAAAGCTGTTGGAGAATAACAAAAAGAATTGGGATTCCAAGCTCAAATATGCACTTTGGGCTGACAGAGTGACCATTAAGAGATCCACAGGGAATTCTCCATTCAAGCTGGTATATGGCACCGAAGCAGTATTTCCAATTCAGCTTATCCTCCCTGTGGCAAAGTTCCTGCAACAAGAACAGAATGAGGAAGAAGACATGGCAAAAAGGATCACTGATTTAATGGAGATACATTAGATCAGAGAACAGCCAATTGAAAAGTCTACAGCACATCAGAAAAAGATCAAGGAAGCTTTTGACAAAAGGAGAAAAACAGATAATTTTCAGGTTGGAGACTTGGTTCTGAAGTGGGATGCACTGAAAGAGAAGAAAGGCAACCATGGGAAGTTTGATGCTTTCTGGAAAGGGCCTTTTGCCATTTCTCAGATCCAAGGGAATAACACCTTCATGCTGAAAAGTATGGGAGGAGAAGTAGTTTTTGATGGCCCAGTTAATGGGCGTTTTCTGAAAATTTATGTGATTTAAGGTCTTTGGCCTTAAAATTGTAAATATTATATTTCATAAGTTTTAGTGTAAGCTCAGTAGACTCCATGCCCAATGGAACAATAGGAAATTTTTCTAATTTATTTTCATCAGAAAGGAATTGATCTGCAAGTTCTTGAGACCTCACAGGGAGGATCTCATCCCCAGAAGGAGCCAGTGTTAGCTCTGCTACATACTTCAATTTTTGATGGATCAAATACAAGTCTGGCCGTGTGTTATGCTCAGAAGGTAGCTCGCAGTATTTTGTTCCCTCCTTCTCCTTCATCCTCCTTACACTCTCTTAATCCCGCTACCCTTGTTTTCCCTCCAAACTTGGCATACGCCTCTATTTCCTCAAGCCCCGAAGCGCTAAGTCCAAAGTCACATGGCACCACCACCTGACCGTGCACCTTCACGATTTCTTTCCCTGTCACGTCAGTCAAACAAAACATGTACGTTAAACCCTGCCATCCGATCGACTACTGTGTGATCCGATGATATTCGCTTCCCCCGATCCCGTCAACCGCCCGTGCGTTAACTAGTGGGAGAAGCGGTTTCCCTCCCATCACGTTCGCCACGCGTCACCCGCTGACTCGCATAGCTCGCCTGCGTACCTTTACCGCTTGTCTCCCAAAAGTGGTGTGAGCATTACCGCTTACCGCTTAAACCATTACTCCCGGTTGTTAAGTCCCCTCGCAGCTTCCGCCCCCGATCACTATTGGATCTTCCCATGTTTAATCCAACAACCCTCGTCCATCCTAATCCCATAGCTCCTGATATCTTCTGCAAATCGATCTCTGCCATCCATTCATGTGATCTAACGGCTGATATCTGTTCCCATCTTGCTCCTATGTCTGTCATGAATTCTTCATGCTCTCGACCTGTAACATGCACTCGAAGGACAGAAGAGACCATTTATTAGTGTCTGGTGCATTACTACTTCAACTACTGCATTTAAGAGTAATATGGCCGAAGGACGAGAAGGACAAATCTCGAGCAGGAAAACGCAACCAGCAGTTATGGAATTTCATACATATTACACTCCACCTGATCAAGAAGTACAACAGAGTATCAGAAAAGATCTATTTTGTTCATTAAAGAAAAAAGGTTGTAGCAAAGACTACATCAGAGAATTAAAGCAATTGGTGGTCAATTATGACCCCTCCACACATAGAACAAGAGAACATTTTTGTAACCAAACTCTATATATACCCCGAACACAGATGTGATGAGGGTTGATGGTGGTTTTTTTGATGTAAGGTTCAACTTCTGGAGACTGTAACTACTTTGATACTTGTAGCTTCTGGTCTTCATTTTCAGCTAATACAAGTTTCTTTTGCCGTTAATTTCTCACTTTCCATTTCTACTCTATTCTAAGTTGTGCCTATTATGCATTTGTTCATGTGTTGTTGATATTTAGCATTAGAGGAGCTGTCATCCCACCTTTTTGTTGAAGTTTAGTATGTATCATTGAATGTGTTATGCAGGTTTCTGTTAACTTAGTGCCATAGAGCTGTCATCCTGTCTGCGCATTAAGAAATAGATTTGTAGACCTTTTCACTGGTTGCAGCTAGCCATCACATGGTCTTGTGCATCTGTTGGTATGGTCAATATTCTCCATATTCACCTAATCCTCAAACTGTGAGTAATTGGTGTTCTAAAGCCTTGTAGTCTAGTGGTGTTCACCCATGTCTGGAGTTAAGCATAGTAGAAGTGGTTATATGGCTTGAACAAGCATCATTCCTTCCATTCATCCATTTCCAACATCATGTTGAGTTTGTAATGTTCCTAAGCATCTTCGAGATACAACCTAGGAGATTTTTTTGGGGTGATAACAATAACCTTATAGCGGCAGCTCTCAACTCAAAAGGAACCTTTAGCTCTTCTAACCTGTTCCAAAGGTTGTTTCTAGGAACTGTATCGAAATCCTTTCTAAAGTCCACAAAGAAACAAAAGAGATTGGATTTATCATTGCGACATTCCTCCACAATGATCCTAAGCATAACGAGGTGGTCTGTTATTG
This sequence comes from Pinus tabuliformis, assembly GCA_031772625.1. Taxonomy (NCBI): domain Eukaryota; kingdom Viridiplantae; phylum Streptophyta; class Pinopsida; order Pinales; family Pinaceae; genus Pinus; species Pinus tabuliformis. Next base: position 1,313,113,078 of record CM062818.1, read on the forward strand.
AGTGTTGCTTTCTAAAACCCGCTTGGCCTTTAGCCCACTTACCTTTACTTTCAAGCCATATTCTCAACTTCCTTTCCAAAATAATATCATATAACTTGGCTAGTAGAGGGCTGATCATAATTGTATGATAATTAGAGGGGTTACTTGTATCCCCACTTTTAAAAATAGGGATAATGAGGCTTTGAGTCCATGGTTTAGGGAACCCTTGCTTGACCGTTTGATTGAAAAGCTTGTGAATGTGGGGGTTGAGGACAGGACCCTCAATTTTTAAGATTTCCACCTGGTAACCTTCAATGTCCTTAGCTTTCCCATTATCCAAGCGATTAACCCAAAAATCAATGTCTTCTAATGAGAAAACTTCTTTTTTTGTGAGAAGGGTTTCAAAGTTATCCATGACATTTGGAGATTCATAAAGCTTTTTAAGATATGAATTCCTTTCATGTAAAGCAATTTTATTATTAACTTTAGTTTTCCTAGTTAGAATATGCCTCCAGAATTTCTTAGGTGCTACCTTAGAGAGGTGTAATAGATTCATCTTTAGTTTTCCTAGTTAGAATCTACCTCCAGAATTTCTTAGGAGCTACCTTAGAGAGGTGTAAGAGATTCTCGTCTTTTACGAGTATACTGTCTTTTTCTCATTTTAGTTAGGGCTTTGTATATTTTTATCTTGCCAATTTTATGAGATTCATCAACAACTTCTTTAATTGCTCTGCTCACACTTTTACAATCTTTGTCATACCATGGGTTGGTTTTGTTATTTCGTTTATTACTTGAAACTTCAATTAAGAACTTGTTAACAGAATATGAGAGGGTTGTAGTAAAATTATGATAGAGATCTTCTATGTTGTCTATACTAGATAAAGGAAGAAAATTAGTTTTTAATTCATTTAGAAAGAGATATTTTTTATTTCTATCAAATATTAACTTCTTTTGGCTATAAAGATGATCTTCTATGGGATCTCTATACATGAAAAAATTGAGAGTTCTAAGTAAAGGCATATGATCAGAGTCAGGCTCGTGGTCGTTTAAGATGTCAAAATTTGTTATTTCGTTGTATAGAGGGATATCGGAGATAAATCAGTCTACCATGCTGCTACAAAGCCCATGGATGCAGGTCATCTGGCTAGAATTGGGCTACTTCTTTAGACCATTGCAAATTATGAGATCCTGAGCACTATAGAGCTTGACAAGCTCCGACCCAAACAAATTCTCCCCGAGGTCTTCACACTATAGAGCTTGACAAGCTCCGACCCAAACAAATTCTCCCCGAGGTCTTCTGTTATGAAACCAGCTCAAGAAAAGATAGAAATGATAGATCAATGCCTTAGAATTCAGCCTCTTCGAGGGGGCAACCTCCTTTACATTACATAAATGAACAATTCTTCGATGATACAAATGACAAAACCTCCTTTCTATATATAGGAGTCTAAGGAGTCACAATATAATCCAGCCAATCTAAAAATAATAATATAAAGCCACAAAAATAACAATAGAGGGATTCTATGGGGCACAGAAATAACAATATGGGGGTAATAGGGGCACAACAATATAAATAAGGGGTATAACTACAATAGTAATGGGGTAATCACTAGTATTATAGGGACCGAACATGCCCCTCTCCTTCAAAAAAGTGTTGTCCTCAATGCTTGAGTAGTTCTGGATACTTCTGCATAAAATTCTCATCCTCCCATGTGGAATCTTCAGCGGATAAGTTCTTCCACTTGATAAGATACTCTGAAATTGATCGATTTCGTAGCTGCCGAGTTCTTGTTTCTGTGACCGCTTCTGGTTCCAATATAATTTTTCCTTCCTCTTCAAGTTCTGGCAATATTGTTTGAATTGGGAGCTTGTCACCTATAACCTTCTTTAAACATGAAACATGGAAAACTAGGTGCAATCGAGAAGCTGCAGGAAGCTCCAATTTGTATGCCATAGTACCAATCTTTTGCAACACCTTGTACTTTGGTGATAATTTATTATCCTTCTTAGCTTGCTTTAGGGACATTTTCTTATATGGTTGTAGCCGTAGGAATACCCAATCACCTACATCAAAACTTCTTTCACTGCGATGTTGATCTGCTTGTTGTTTCATTCTATTTTGTGCCAACACGAGGTTATCCTTTAAGAGTTGGAGGACTTGTTGTTGATGTTCGATGTGATGTTCCACTGCCTGAACCTTAGAATTTTCTCTTAAATATGATGTGATGGATGGTGGTTGATACCCATAAAGTGCCATAAATGGGGTCATTTTTGTTGCTGTATGGAAGGAAGTGTTATACCACCATTCAGCCAGAGGCAACCATTTGACCCATTGTGTCTATTTATCAGATACAAAGCAACGAAGATATCCTTCCAAACATTTGTTTACTATCTCAGTTTTCCCATCAGATTGAGGATGATAAGATGAGCTATGAGCTAACTGAGTACCAAGACAATAAAATAATTTTGTCCAAAAATTTCCAGTGAAAATGGGATCTCTGTCACTTACAATAATCTTTGGGTTTCCATGTAGCTTTTGAACTATTTCCATAAACGCAGTAGAAACTGTACTGGCTTTAAATGGATGTGATAATGCACAAAAGTGTGCATACTTGGTAAGTCTGTCAACTACCACCATGATGACACTCTTTCCCTCAGACTTGGGTAAACCTGTGATAAAATCCATTGAAACCTCCTCCCAACGTTGGCTTGGAATGGATAAAGGTTGTAATAGACCCGGTGTCTTAATTGTTTCAACTTTATTTTGCTGGCAAACCAAACATTCCGCCACAAACTTTTGAATATTTGATTTAAGGCCATCCCAAAAAAATTCCTTCTTAACCCTGTGGTAAGTTTTTAAAAATCCTGAGTGCCCTCCTAAGGGAGAAGTGTGCAATTCCATAAGAATCTTTTGTTTTAGCTGGGAATTCTTACAGAGGTATAAGCGATCTTTGTACCATAACGAATCATTTTTCCAGCTAAATGTATCAGAAGTACTGGAATCTTGTTGTAGCTTTCGAATAAGTGCCCACACTTCTTTGTCATTCTTCCATTCCTCCCTTGCTTTGTTTATCCAATCTGGTTGGATAATAGAAATGGCACACAACAATGCTTCCACATCCTCATCCTTTCTTGAGAGTGCATCTGCCACCACATTTTGCTTCCCTTTTTTGTAGATGATTTCAAAGTCATAACCCAACATCTTTGTGACCCACTTTTGTTGCTCTTCAGAGGATAATCTTTGTTCTAAAAAGTATTTAAGGCTATCATGATCCGTTTTTACCTTGAAGTGTCTTCTCATTAGGTAGGGTCGTCATTTCTTAAGTGCATGGAGTATTGCCAACATTTCCTTCTCATAAATAGCTTTGCTTAAAAACTTTCCCTTGATTGGACGACTTTCAAAAGCAATGGGTCTTTCATCTTGCATTAGAACAGCACCAATTCCATTTCTTGAAGCATCACATTCCACAATAAAGGTTTTTGTGAAGTTCGGTGTAGCTAAGACCGATGCTTGGCACATTGCCTCTTTAAGATGTTCAAAGGCCTTTGTTTCTTCCAGAGTCCATGAAAATGAATCTTTCTTCAATAATGTTGTTAGAGGTGCTGCTATTCTCCCATAATTCTTAACAAACTTGCGATAATACCTTGTCAACCCAAGAAATCCTCGTAGATGCTTTATGGATGTGGGGATTTTCCATTCCTTAATGGCTTTAATTTTGCTAGGGTCTACCTTAACTCCTTCATGAGATACAATATGACCCAAATATTCCACCTCTTGGACTCCAAAGAAACATTTGGATCTTTTTTCATATAATTGTTTCTCCTCCAATAGTTGTAGCACCCTGTCAACATGTTCAACATGATCCTTCCAAGACTTGTTGTAGATTAGTATATCATCAAAAAATACTAACACAAATTTTCTAAGGAATGGTTTGAAAATTGAATTCATCAAACCTTGAAATGTTGAAGGTGCATTGGTAAGGCCAAAAGGCATGACCAAAAATTCATAATGACCCTCATGAGTTCTAAATGCCGTTTTCGGAATGTCTTCAATCTTCATTCTGATTTGATGATATCTCGAACGAAGATCCAACTTGGTGAAGTAAATTGATCCATGCAATTCATCCAGTAATTCATCAATAACAGGAATGGGGAACTTATCTTTAATAGTGAGCTTGTTGAGCTCCCTATAATCCGGACACATGCACCATGATCCATCCTTCTTGTGCACCAATACTACTGGAGTTGAGAAAGAACATTGACTCGATTGAATTATACCAGCCTCTAGCATTTCTGCAACCATACGTTCAATTTCACTTTTTTGGACATAGGGATATCTGTACGGCCTGATGTTTCGAGGAACACTTCCTGGAATCAGATGAATAGCATGATCATAATCACGCATATGTGGGAGACCCTTGGGAGTCTCAAATATTTTGGAATGATTGTCCAGGACTTTTTGGAGATCTGGAGAAATAGATGATTCCAATGTGGAAACATCTAGCGAGCATAATTGTGCAATTACACCTCTTTGCTCCTTTTCTAGAAGCTTTGTCATACCATGAGAGCTGATTATCTTTCCTGGTTTCCCTGCAATACCCCTTAATTCAACTTCCTTTCCTTCCGTAGAAAATTTGATGAAAAGTTCTTGAAAATTAAAAGCTATTGTACCCAAGGATTGTAGCCATTGGACTCCTAGTACAACATCCGCACCTCCCATTGGAATGGAAAGCATTGGGCTAGTCAATACATATTCTCCCATGGATAGCTTGATATTATGGCACTTTCCAGAGAAATTTATTGTTCCTCCATTTGCAATCATCACTTGACACTCTGGTGTTGGATATAAGAAGCAATTCAAGTCTTTTGCTACCCTACAATGAATAAAATTGTTGGTGCTTCCTGAATCAATCAACACTATTACCTTTTTCTTCTTGATTTGTCCTTCTATCTTGATGGTTTGAGGAGTGGTAATTCCCGCCAATGCATTACAAGATATGGTCGTATTTATTTGTTCTTCATCTAGGCTTTGTTCCTGGAGTATATCTTCTTCTTTTGACCTTTCTTGCTCCTTTTCTTCTTCCTCTTCACAATCTATGTAGAATAATTTCTTCTCAGCACACTTATGACCTTTAGTGTATTTGCTATCACAGCTGTAACAAAGCCCTTTTGCTATTTTTTCTTCCAATTGTTGTGGTGTCAACCTTATAGGTTGTGGAAGACTAGGGGCAACAACACTTCCTTCTTTATAGTTGTGAGTGGTATGCTTCCTGGTTGACATAATTTTGCTTTCCATTTTTCTTGCTAACCTGAATTTCTTCTCTAATGAATCAGGTTCCCAAAGGCGAACATCATGTTGGATATTATCCTTTAAAGACCCTATGAACACATCAATCCTATGCTCCTTTGGAATATCTTTTACCCTTATGTTCAATTTTTAGAACTCCTCAATGTGCTCCATTACTGAACCCTTTTGTTTGAGACTTATCAATTGGCTAAAAAAAGTGTTGCTTTTTGTATCTTCATAATGTGCTATCAATTCTTCCGTAAAAATTGCCCAAGTGATAAATTGTTTACGAGAGCAAAGCCATTGATACCATACAAACTGATTTGGTTCCAAATATATAGTTGCCATACGTACCTTTTGTGTGTTTTGCACATTATCGAGATCGAAGAATTGCTCCATATGTAATATCCATGTGGCGGGATCATTGCCATCAAACTTCCTCATATCGATTTTTGGAATATGGTGATTCTTCGACCCAACATTAGCGTCTATGGAATCATGATTAACATTTATTTTGTTCTCATCATGAGTTTCCTTTACTACCTTTTCACCATTAGTGACCCTTTCTTGTAGCAACTTCTTCAATTCTTCCATGTCTGTCTTCAAATCTATCTTCAAATCTACCATGTCTCTCTTTAAATCTGTCTTCGAATCATCTATCTTAGCTTCCATGCCCTTTATCTTAGATTCCACGCCACTTATCTTAGCTTCTGTTAGCTTTTTTGAGTGTGACATTTGTTTCACTTGTTCTTGTAATTTTGATATATCATGTAGCATTTCTTCCTCTTCTTCATGAGTCATGCTAGAGCTTTCAGGTTCCTTACTAGGTGTTTGCATTTTCTTTCCTCGGGGCGTCAGTTACCGATAATAATGCTTTACTATGCCCTTTGAATTCCGTTAAACCAAGCTTACACAAAAATTAAAAAAAAACTACACACTTTTTTTCACTTTAGAACGCTAAAGGTAGATTGAGTTGAACCCGGTCGAATTTGAGTCCTATATCCACCAGTTGAAGTTGATGTAGTTATTGAAGATAAAGATCCAGAGCTCACGGGTGCAGTTCCGGATCCAGTTGGAGATTCATATACAGACAGATCGCGTTCGGGAGCAGCAACATCCATTCTCATTCAATAGATTGTGAGAAAGTAAACAGCAGCAGCTGGAGACGGAAGGAAAATGGTTTAAATAAGTTCTTACTCGTTAAATTTTGTGTTAATTATTACTAACTTTTTAACTGATCATTAAACTGAAATTATTAATAACCATTACTTTATTATTAACATAAAATTATTATTATTATTATTATTAACTATTAACTAATTAGTAATCCGATGGTTGATTTGTGTTTAATCTTCTAATATTAATGTTGAAGTTGCACCGTAGTGCAAGGTGGCAATTAGGAGAGTCTTCCTCAAAAAAAAAAGTCTTACATAACACTGAATACCAAATTACTAGACAATTTCTAAAAACAATATTATTTTTTTTATTCCTCTTAGAAAATAAGGGAACTAAAAATATAGATTGAGAATTTTGTGGATAATTTATTCAAATTTTAGTTATATTAATTAATACACTTCAATAACCTTATTTCAAAAAGTTTCCCATTAGGAAAAAAAAGAAATATTTTAAATTAACAATACTTTTACTTAAAATTTATATAAGATTTTATTTTTATTAATAAATTAATCATAAAGAATATTTCAAAAAGTTTCTCATTGAAAAAAAATGCAAAAGAAATATTTTAAATTTACAATACTTTTACTTAAAATTTATATAAGATTTTATTTTTATTAATAAATTAATCCTAAAGAATTTGTTTGGTTAACATTTAATGTTTTTTATTGATAAACAAATATATATTTCAAGAATTAAAATGATGTATTTTATAAATAATTAAATGAATTTTAAATTTTATTTATTATTTTTATTTTAATAACCATCTAAAATATAGGTTATATTAAAATAAATATAAATATATATATATTTTTAAGAAATTTAGACTTTTAATTTAAAAATATAGAATAATGAGTTAATTAATTAATTATATTAATATACATTAGGTATAGTTTAATTTATAGATAAAATAATTTTTTTTGCTGAAATTTGGTGATACAATTTTAATTAAAATGTGATTTTTTAAATATATAAATAAATTCAACACTTAAAAAAACCTAAATCATTCTAACAAAATTGATTAAATAACTTAATTTCAAGTTTAAAAAAATCTTTATTAAATTTTCAACGTTTTATTATATAAATATTTAAATGACAAATGAGTCTTTACTAGAAATAAAAAAGCTTTTTATGTTCTCGTTTCTCATTGGAAAGAACCGAGTGATACCCCACGACTAAATTCGTTCACAATTTACCACACTTTTCTTTATCTATGTGCCCCACCGACACTCGCCGAATTCTGTGCTAAACTGAAAAATACAGTGTACGGCTCGATGCGAGTTGGCGAGCCATATTTCCCATGCTATCGGGCCATAAATGAACGACGGGTGTATATGCCCACCGTTCGATTTCGACCTTAGCAAAATCGAACGGTGGGCATATACACCCGCCATTCATTTATGGCCCGATAGCATGGGATTTATTGATCCCCATGCGAGTTTACAATTTTACTAATCTCTGTGCGCGTGCCCAACCGAGTCAAATTCCCACTCTGTGCGCGTGCCCCACCGAGTCAAATTCCTGAAGCCATTACTGATTTAAGAAAACTTAAATTCCTTGTCCTCTCAAACAATGGTTCGACGGGGTAATTCCAAGTACAATAGAGACAAATTTTATTTGCTGACTTATTTAATTTTGGATTTAAATAAATTAAATGTTCAAATTTATGATGTCATTACTAATTTAAGAAAACTTAAATTCTTTCTCCTTTCAAAAAGTACAATAGGAAATTTGAGAAAACTCGAATGGTTTTTACTTTCAATCAATAGTTTGACGGGCATAATTCCAAGTACAATAAGAAATTTAAGAAAGCTTGAGTACTTTGTACTCTCAAACAATAGTTTGAACGGGGTAATTCCAAGTACACTAGAAAAACTTTAAGTATTGGAATATTTTTCTTTGTATTCAAACAAATTAACTCATCAAATTTCATTAAAAGCCCTTTTTATACTTTACATCTATAATAATAGCTTTTTGGGGAGTATTCCTAACAATATCAATGGTTTAGTTTCACAAAACAAATTAGAGGGATCCATTCCTATTGAAGGCATCTATAATTGGATTTATTTCACTTTTTTCTCTGCTTTTTCCAACAACTTTTATGGGACTTTTCCCTCATTATTAGCCAATTGCACAAAACTTTTGGTGTTAAATTTAACACACAATGGGTTTACATGCGAGTTTCCTCCATACCTCGCAAATTTTGTAGAATTGCAAGTTTTAAATGTTGGTTATAATAACCTTCACGGTAGTATTCTTTAGTGGATTATGTTGGATTTATCCAATAATAAATTTAATGGAGAAATACCATCTAATCTTGATAGACTTCAGGGATTTGCAATAAACAAATCTTCACAAGTGTTCAAGTATAAATATGAAATGGAAGTTGACATAAAAGGGATTGAATATACTATGCCATATGTGTGGCAAACTAACAAGATATTTGATTTGTCTATGAATAATCTTACTAGAAAAATACCTGTAAGCATAGCAAGTATGAATAGCTTCTGATTATTGAACTTATCTTGGAACCAATTAAAAGGGAACATACATGCAGGCCTTGGGAACGTATCTACTTTACAAGAGTTGAACCTGGCAAAAAACAAATTATGTGGAGAAATTCCTCAAAAACTCTGTAAATTATCAATGCTAGCGTCTCTAAATATTTCATATATTAATATTTGTGGGCCAATCCCAACAAGAACACAACTTTACACTTTCACTGTGACTTCATTTCAGAATAATAAATGCTTATGTGGGCTTGCTCTACCACCATGCAAGAAAAATGTAAAGTCAAATACAAAAATGGCAAGAGACAATGGTAGTGGAAATACTGTTAAAGCAAGATGGTTGATCTATGTAAATAAAAAAATATCTTTCTTAACATTAGGGATTGGATTTGTGGGAGTTGTTGTTATGTTCATTGTTTGGGACAAAGCAAGGTGTTGGGTAATGGGGTTGTCTCCCAACAATACACAAAGACTAGTTTATGGATTGCATCAATTCCCTACATAGATCAGTAACACTTCTCTATATACATTAATGTCTTAGTGTATATAATATGGTTTTTTGGTATAATATTTGAAAGTCACTTGCTCGCATATATCATTCTTTTATTCAATATAATGATATAGTGTTTCAGTGTAGGTAAACAACTCCACAAAGAAATGTAAAATATAATTCAAAAATTCTATTTGAATTTTTATTAGTTATTAACACACAAATATATATGTGAAACATGCACTGGACTATCTAGATGGAAATATCTTGCTCATTTAAAATTTTGAATCAAAGAATTTTATGGCTCACTTCACTTAAATGACTAAACTTTGATTACAAATGTTTATTTTCCTAGGACCTCCAAATTTTGGAATGTAATAGAGGCTCTATTATATTTAATAAAATACATTCTTCTAAATGAAATTAGCCCAAATAAGCATAAAATTTTCTTTATTGTATTTTAAGAACATGTTGGTTGTGCTTAACATGAGAATTGTGTATGTTGGTAGATACAAGAATTTCAATATAAGTTTGTTAATAATTTAATAGTTTCTAAAGATTTTAAGTAGAGGATTTCAAAAAATTTAAAATTTGCCCCTATTATATCTAAACCAATTTAACCAATCTCATAATTTCCAAGTGCTCTTGTACTAAATCAAGGCACTCTTGAAAATATCATTTATCTTGTTGTAAGCATGAGAATGACGCCTTGTGAAATGTGTCCAAAAACTCCTTATGGTATTATTTTATGGTAAGAAATAAAATGTTTATAAAATATAATTATTAATTTGTTGAATATATATATAATTAGTAGATAAGGATGGAATCCAAAACTTTGTTTTAATTAACCAATACCCAATTCACATCCAAAACTAGGAACATGAGATGAATATCGCTGACTTTCATCGTTGCGAAGAAACCAACACAACCAAATACATTACTTACCTACTATATTTTTGTAATGTCCTCGGCCTCAGCCAGGTGACATTACGCAATCCATTATACAAATTTCATCAATTCACCAACATTTATGTAGAATCTTGTAATTTATAATTTAGTTTCGAGTCTAAATCAAAACCAAAGCCGAGAAGAAAATATAGTAAAGGGTTGTATAAATATGAGAGAAATATCAAAGAAATGGCTGACACACTACACTAACTAAGGGGAAAGATGAATGAACAAGTCGATGCAAGCAGAAGGCGACAATGGAGAAATACAATGAAATACTATTAAAATGTAAATTTTATTTAATTTTGTTAATGATTATTAATGATGTATCAATATTAGTATAATTTAAAATAACATTAATAATATTAATAATAACTCATTATATATATTAATATTATTAATGTTTTTATTATTAATATTATTATTGGTTAGATTAATATTTTATAAGTTGTTAATTTTTTTTTGCTAGGTAAGTACCCACGGGGATTTGAACCAGTGACCTATTGCGAGGAATGCCTTAACAGTGCACCCATTCACCGTCAATCCAAAACCCTGTGGGCTTATAAGTTGTTAAATTAATTTTAACAATGTAATTAAATTAATTAGCAATATATTAAAATATTAATCTAACATTAATAATATTAATATTAATCATTATTAATATGGATATTATTAATGATTTTGATGTTATTAATATTAATAATTTCTTATTATTAGTATTAATAATATCCTATAAATATTATTAATGTTATCATTTATATTAAAAAAAGTTATAAGTTTTTTAATAACAAATGTTATTAATTTAAGGAGAGGAAGGGGAGTGAAAGAAACAATAAGGAGGGGATTAGATAATGATGAGGATTAGTTTCTAGGAGTGTGGTATTGAGTGAGTAGGGAAATCCAACTTTGCTAACCTATATCTCTCTGTTTCTATTAACATGGAACTTCTGCTAATCAATATCCCCTGTTTCTATTAACATGGTCAGGGTGCAGTAATCCACGCTGTTTTTCTGGATCCAGATTTCATGATAACTTTGTTGATGTCTCTATTCTTGTAGTCAATGTTCAAGAATTTTTTTTTCAAACATTGCATTTCATTCTCCTCATTCGTGTGATATTCTTATTGCTCTGGTGAAGAGAGTGTTGAGCACTCCAATTTTTATTTGCCATATAGCGATGAGAATCAGCATGGAGGTAGCTATATGTGTGTGCTTTCTTTTTATATATTATTATTATTCAGTAATATAATTATTAATTAAAAATATAATTTTTTATTGTTATTATATATATATATATATAAATAAATAAAATTAGGATGGTTATTATTGAATTAATAATCATATATTATTATTAATAATTTATTAGGATCGTTATTACTATTAAGGAGATAAGTGATAAGTTATAGTAATATGGGTATAAAGTTATAATTAAGAAGGTTTATCATTAATATCATTATGTCAATTTTATAATATTAGCATTAAATATTATTGTTAGGTTATATTTTTGTTATAAATTAATGATATGTAAGTTAATATTGTTATTAATAATAGGGTATTATTAATAAGATATTAAGAAATTGGTTATCTTTAATATTGTATAAATGATTATAAGTTGATTTATATTATTAAAAATAAAATGAGGAATACTCATTAATATTATTAAATTAGGATTATTGTGGAAGGTAATTTAATTTTTTTTATAATTAAAATGGTTAATATATTTATAGATCAACGGTTGGGCCGTAGCCTAATCAACCGACATTACATGGAGGGTAGAGTTCACTAATCCTTTCTACACCTAACAATCTTTCCTTCTTAGTTTTGAGACTTGAAAGAACTTTGCATCGGCGAAAGTAGTTTACAAAGTGGCAGCCTTAAGACATAAAAGGGTGTGATTTGTGATCCTCGAATAATCGCATCGGAGAAGAGCTATCGGTGATGTCGGAACAAAAACCAATTCTTTTAGCGATGTGATCAGCCTCCAATGGTTAAGGCCCCTAAATACTTATCGGGACTTTTAAAACCCTCTCATTAAACTTCGTTACGCCTTAGCCACGAATATTTAACCTTTTCCTTTCTTAACATTGGTTATATATAAATAACACGTAAAAACCTTCCATCGGTGCTAATTCCTTTTAAACCATTGTAAAGGAAATATCCACAAAACAATCCTTTCCGCCTTAGTACGGTCTTGACACACTTTCCGAGGTTCCACCTTTATCGCAATCGAGTATGGGCACCTTCGCAGCTTGCTTTACAACACACCTCCTCCGCATCTGATATGCGATTGAGTTGTCGGACTTCAAACTTTATAAACTCACGCACATAACTACATCGGGTCTGCACCCATCGACCCTTTGCATTATCACGTGATGCTACCATACCCCGAACCCCGATCGACCAACTTGCATATTAAACCTCCGCCATTGATCTACTCTTATTAGATCCGACGGTTCGCACTTGTTTCAGGTTGAAAACACACACAGGGGTTAAACCCCCGATAAAGAAGTTTCCCCTCACTCCTCCGCTGATACATGTCCTCCGATTAGTGGAATCAGAGCCAAGCCCTTGATACCACTTACCACTGCTTTGCCACCCGAAATACCACTCGAGGTTAAAAAATCGCCTTTTCGTTGCGTTAACTTCTACGCTCTTTCACATGCGATGACCCTTAATCTGCTCCATCGGTCAGTTCCGATAGTTCCTTTAGGTTCCTCTATTGTTGAATCTGGACCGTTGATCACTGAGATCCAACGGTTACTCAGGGCAAATTTTGATCGGCGCAGCGCTGTTGAGCTATGGTATGGCGATCCACACGGGCTCTTCTGAGTTTTTTTTTAAAAACACTTGAGTCAGAAAGCATCCCTCATTGGCTTTGATATCTGCCTCCTTGTTTGAGCTGTGGAGGATGTGAAAGAAGGAGGAAGAGGTAAAAAAAACCAGCAGGCCCCGCAACCTCTAGAGAGTATTGTTGAGAGCCGGATTGCTAAAGTGCTCCTCTGAGTTTAATGTCTTTATCAAGAGCTCTGAGTCCTTGAAGACCTGAAGAGCTTTGTGTCCATGCTCTTGTGCGATCTGGCAGCCTTTAAGAAGCCCGAGAATTTCAGCCTGATTGTTTGTGCTCTATCCTAGTCCCCAGATGTAGTTATTTATTCGGGAGCCGTCCTGAGAGTAGACCACTCTACATACACTAGAGATCCCTGGATTGCCTTAAGAGGCACCATCGAAGAAAACAGTTACCTTTCCCTACATCCTCCACTAGGTTTGGAACTCTGCATCCAATGTTCTAATGTGCCAAGCAGGATTGAATGTGGGGTGAGCAAGTACTTTCTTGCTGACCCGAACGAGAAGGGTTCCCAGCTAGCTTCATTCTTCAGTTATGAGGGTATCGTCTAACTTGCTGGAATAGTTCCCTATAGCTTCCATTAAGGATGCCTTAGCTCTAGCAACCACTGACAAGGGAGAGGACATTACATTGTTGAATATCCAGTTATTTTGGGTGAGCCAGAGCTTCCAGCAAATGAACTTAGGAATGGAGTGCCAGATCCGATTCCACAGTGATTGTGCGCTGAGAGTCCTAGGGTACCTTGTAGTCCAGGTGGAGAAGAGTTCCACGACTGTACACTAGAGAGGGGCAGGTGCATCGAGATCGTGGAGGACGAGAGCCCATACCGATTGGGCAAAGGCACAACTTACAAAGATGTGGTCCACATTTTCAGATGCCGATCTACACAAAATGCACCAATGCGGCCCTATAATGCCTCTGTGGGCAAGATTTTCACCTGTCAACACTTTCCTGTGAATAAGTAACCAAGTGAAAAAATTCACCTTGGGGATACCATATGAGTCCCATGCACGCTGCTAGATGGAAGGGTTGAGAACTTGATTTTGTGTGGATTGCAAGGCTACAAAGCCAAGTGTAGGGGTGTAGACTCTTGTCTTCCCCCATCTCTAGAGATTCGATGTATGTAAGTTAACTGGTGCCGAGCCCTTCAGCTTATCCAAGAGAAGGTGCTTTTGGTGAAGTAAATGTGCTGGCAAGCTGGGGAAGACCCAATCTTCCCAGTTCCCTTGACTGTCCCAAGAAGAAATTTCGGCAAGACTGTGCAAGCCATGCTGGGAGAGCTAGTCACAGAGATTAGCTAACTCCACTGTGTGTTCAAGGGGGGAATTTCTCATGATTTTATCTTTCCATAACATAATATTTTTTCCATTTCCAAGCACCCTGTAAAGCTAGTTTTGGAAGGTGGCAAGCCTTTTTCTACATAGGTTCCAAAGCAGCGTGCCTTTGGGAACATTGTCCGCTCAGAGGTTTCTCAATGAGGCTCCTTTGAAGTATTTATTCTGGAGTAGTATGCTGACTAGATGATGTTTATTGGAGTAGAGCCGCCAAAGGATTTTTCCACCTAAGGAAATGTTGGCCAGGCCAGGGTCTCTAATTTGGAGACCTCCTTCCAGCTTTGGCCTTTTCAATGTGTCCCAACTAACTAAGTGAAATTTCCTCTCGTTTCCTTTGCCTCCCTGCCATAGGAAGTTTCTGAGTAGCTGTGAAATATTATCCGTGATTGTCTTTGGAGCCAGGAGGAAGGAGGCTTGATAGATAGGGAGAGAGGAAAGGATAGACTTTATGAGGATTAGCTTGCCAGCGTAGTTGAGCCACTGCCCACCCCAAGCAGCTATCTTGGTCTTGATCTTGCTGATGGCTTCAGTCCAGAGTGAGGCTCAGTTAGCCCCCAGAGTTAAAGGCAGTCTCAGGTATTGTATTTTGTCCCAGGAGGCATAGCCTGGAAAGTACAGGATTTTAGCAATTCAGAGTATGGTTTGCTCCTCTGTATTCCAACTGTACATTGCACTTTTTCTTTTATTAATAAGCGCTCCTGAAATGATACAGAAGCTTTGCAGGGTCCCATTGAATTCCTTTGCTATTCATGAGGAAGCTCCTCCCAACAGTAGAGAATCATTTGCGAACAAGGCATGGTTGATTGGTTCTAATCCAGTCGTCGGTCGGATGCCCAGGAGAGTACCTTTATTTCTTTCTGCTATCAGTTTCCTGCTCAAGGTGTCTGCCATTATTATGTACAGAAAGGGAGATAGCGGGCATCCTTGCCTTATCCCCCTTGAAGCTTGGAAATAAGAGGCAGGTCTGCCATTTACCAGTGGGGCGATCCAAGGTTTGTCAATGCATGCCTTGATCAGGTTCACAAAAGCTAGGCTGAATCCAAAGGAGAGGAGAACTTTGTAAAGAAATGAAAGTTTTACTCGATCAAAGGCGTTGGTCATATCCAACTTGATCAACATCCCTTGCTCCTTCCTCTGATGACTGGAATGCATCGATTCCTGAACAAGTATCACATTATCCAAAATATGTCTTCTTGCTACGAACCCTCCTTTACTAGGAGAAATGAGCTTACTTACCAAAGGTTTAATTATGTTTGCGAGAAATTTAGCAAGAATTTTGTAAGAGGCATTACATAGAAAAATGGGTCTAAATTTTTCAAAGGTAGCCGGATTCACTTCTTTGGTTATTAAGGCAAGAAAGGTGGATTTGGTGCTACCTCCCATTTTTTCCTTTTTCTGAAAAGCCTTTTCCATTCTTAGAAGGTCAGATTTGATGATTGTCCAACAATCTCTGTAGAATTGTGCTGAGAAACCATCTTGGACTGGGACTTTGTCAGGCTCCATGTCCCAAATTACATTACTAATTTCTTCCTCACTGAAGGGCTTCATAAGATTTGAGTTATTCTCCTCATTAACCAAGGAAGGGATCTGGGAGAGGAAGTCATTGGAGATCCCCTCATCTCTTGTTCCATCCTCTGTATATAACCACTGAAAATGAGTTTCAGTAGCTTCTTTAACTTGGGCAAAACCTTTGGCAACTATCCCATCTGCTAAGGTGATTTCTGAGATGTGATTCCGGGAGAGGCGGGCTCTGAACTTCCTGTGGAAGAAGGCTGTGTTTCAGTCACCTGCTTTCAACCATGGCCTTCGTGACTTAAGCCACCAAAATTCTTCTTCTTTTCTGAAAGATCTGAAAGAAGCAAGTTGGGCAACTTGTTCTTTCTCCAATTCATGTGTGGTTATGTCTTTGCCCTCCATCTCCAACTGTAAATCTACTAACTATTGGAAAATTTCTTTTCTATATGTGGTGAAGGTGTTGGGAGGTGTTTTGACCCACTCTTTCAGAGCTACTTTGTTTGCTTTTAATTTTTTCTCCCATACATAACTGGGTGACCCAGTGACCATGATAGACCAAGCCTTGGCAACAGCTTCCATAAACCCTTCCTGCTCTATCCACAAAGGGCTGAAGTGGAATAGTATAGGCCCCAGGTTTTCTTCCTCATCCAGTTGTAAGAGGATGGGTTTATGGTCCGAGGTGAGCTTTGGTAGGATTCTCGATGATACTATTCTCTTATCCATCAAAAGAGTGCACTGCACTAGGAATCTCTCGAGCCGGGTTGAGATGTGTGTTGCCCCTGTTATGTTGTTGTTCCAAGTGTATCTTCCCTTCTTGGGTTTAAGATCAAGAAGATCCCACTGCTAAATTATGTCCTCCACAAGGGGTAGCAATGGACATCTGCTATTGTTACCCCCTCTTTTTTCTTTTGTGTCAAGAACGATGTTTAGATCTCCTATGATTACAATGTTCATGGGAGAATAGTTGTCTACAAAATCGAGAAGTGTTTGCCAACACTCTTTTTCTCAAGGTAAAGAATAGGAACATAAAGATTAAACAGGGTGAGAGTGAGTATACTTGCTTTATGTCGAAGCTCGGTGTAAATCCAATGTTGAGTCTCGAAGGAATTCTCCAGCTGGAACAATTCCTCCATCCAGACCATGGCAAGTCCTCCTGAGGTTCCCCTTGCACTTACGGCCATCCCAACTTTGGTCTTCTAGTTCGTTCTACTTAACTCTAGAAGGGCTTCCCCTTCAATTTTTGTCTCTTGGAGCATGAGGATCTCTGGGGTTTCTATTTTCATGAGATCTTTAATAGCTGCAGCCTTCATGGGGTTCCCCAAGCCTCTACAGTTCCAAGAGACTATACGCATTATTTATTTAGGGTAGTGGAGGAGAGGCCTCCCTTTGGTGGTCGTGCTCTAGTATTTCGACTTATGGACATTTCTAGAGTGGACTGACTTTCTTGCAATTTTTTCCTCTCTACTTCTTCCTCTCTTGCTTCCTTAAGGGATTTCCTCCCTGCCCACTTTGAGGTCCTTTCAAATGTCTCCTCTTCTGATGAGCCTGTCAATTTCGAGGGCTTCTTTCTTATCATGTCTGCATAAGAGGATGGCAAAGAGCCTTTTTCTGGGGAGTCGGTTTGGGCAAGGGAAACCCCTACATTTCCTTCCTCGATTAATGGGGGATTGGCCTGCTGTTCTGCATCACTTTCTATAACAGGGGATTCTTTATGTGTGATGAGAGTTGTGAAGGAATTTGAGGGAAGGTCTGTTCTAGGGGGTACTACCCCTTCTAGCTGTAGCTCTGTGGATGGCACAATGGGTCCCGCTTGAGCCCCTTTCCCTCTCGGTTTGTTGTGCTGCTTTGATGAGGCCATCTTCTACACCATTGTCCATTGATCTCCTTTCATTTTCTCTGCTTCTTCCTCGATTTCTTTTTTACAACTTCTTGCAAAATTCCTGTATCCATGGCAATGCCTGCACTTGAAAGGCAGTTGCTCGTAATCCAGTTCTTGTACGTGAGACCATTCTGCCAATTTTAGTTTTATGGCTTCTGGAAGCCCAACATCCAAATCAACCTCGACACAAATTTTGGCACAGGAGTATTGTCCCTTCCTGTCTGCTCTGTCAATGTATTTTCCAAGGGTGTTTCCGATGGTTTCTAAAGTCTTCGGACTCCAACAGTGTAAGGGTAAATGAGGGAGGTGCACCCAGATAGGGACAATCGAGGGCACATCTTGGGTTGGATCAAAGTTCGGTGTCCATTTTTTCAGGTACAGACCCTGGGGACCCATGAAGTATGGCCCGTTTCTAAAGATGAGGTTCCTATCTTCAATGCAGTCAAAAATGAAAACAAAATAACCCTTACCGACGAAGTGGCATTTTATTCCTTTTGAACCCAACGGTCTCCAGTTGCATTGCACCCATGATTCTATGGCTCTTGGTGATGGCCGTAACTCAGTGAACTAGCCGATGAGTCCTCTTTCTGCGATATTCAGGCAGCACGATAGGGTTCTTCAGCTGGAAAGGCGACGGTCGGGATTGCTTCCATCTTCTTGACGAACTTCTGTTGGGAGGCTAAAATTGGGTGCTTGTTGCAGTCTCCCACCAGCTGCTTGAAGGCGAGGAGCTCAGGAGGGAGGGAGGGAGGAAGGAGGCTCAAAGCCTCCCTCTGAAGCCATGGCTGTGAGGAGGGTTCACAGGGGGGTGCTTGCAGAGGTAGCAACAACGCGCATATTCTTGAGTTGAAGGTAATTTATAAATATAATATAATATTTATTAATTAATATTCACGCAAAGGGTTTTAATAAAAATATTGGTTAATAATTATATCAATGTAGATTCAAAATATATGAATAAATACAATGATTTCATTTTTTTTTTTTGGATTTTGTACTAATTAAACTTGTAATTTTGATAAATCTTTGTCTAAGTTTCACACAAATTTGACAAAACAGCATAAGTGAAAAATGGTCAAATTGTAGAATAGTGAAGCTAGTTGAAATGTTTTAATTATAAAAAATTCCTTTTGTCAATTACTTAATATGATATATGCATGTTTTTTTCTTAAACCATATTAGATATGTAGTTAAGATGATTTTTTATTTATTTAACATGGGTATTGAAATATTTTATTTATGGACCATATTTTCATATTAAAATGTATTTTCTTTATCAAATACATATATTTTTTGCTAGCTAATGTGGGCTTTGAGATAACTAGCATGCCTAACATGTGCCTTGAGTAGCCATGAACCAAGAGTATCTATGTCCTCAAAATCACCTTGCAATAGCATTAACATGGTTGGATTTTTTTCCATAGAGTTTTGAAGAGGTGACCTTTACCTTTACACCACAGAGTACCCTAAGACAATACTCTATCACCGTGTACTATACAGTGAGTAAGCTCATTATTAATATATTTTTAAATACATGTAAATATTTTTAAATATGATCAACATTGAATTTATTATTATTATTAATATTTTTAAAATGTCATGTCAATTTTATATTAAAAATTAAATGAATTACACATTTCCCTCATATTAAAAACTAACTGAATATTTGTACTTTCAATTATTTCTTCTCTTTGCGCATTTCAATACTTTATTATGGCCAGTATTTTTTTATTTTTATTTTTATGTTTTTTACTTTATCTCTATATAAATATA
This sequence comes from Pinus tabuliformis, assembly GCA_031772625.1. NCBI lineage: Eukaryota > Viridiplantae > Streptophyta > Pinopsida > Pinales > Pinaceae > Pinus > Pinus tabuliformis. Next base: position 1,313,132,810 of record CM062818.1, read on the forward strand.
TGCATGAAATTGATATTGAAATAATATTAGTTAATATGGATATTCATATGGTTTATTTAGTTTTATATTGAAATATTTTTAAAAGTAATATAAGAAAGTTAAAATATAATATTTTTTGACTTTTAATTACTTTATTTATTTTTATAGTTAGTATAAATTATGTTACTTAACATGGACATAGAAATATTTCATTTATATCTAAAAGTGCAGAGTGAAATATTTTTATGGCATCTCTTTAATATGTATGCTTGTAAAAGTAGGATTATCAGGCATATTCATTTTTCAATTTTTTACAATTATAATTGAAATTGTTTATTTTATTTTTTGTTTTAAAAATGACATGTTTTAACTCTATATTAAAACAAAATCACCCATCAGTGTCATACTACATTGTAGAATGCACTTCTTAGCGCAATAGCATATTCATATTAACATTTAAAATAAAGATTTTACAACCCAATATGAGGGTGCTGTGTGATTTTGTTTGTGTTCAATGAGGAGTTGACATGTGTCCCTTTTTAAAATAAAAATAAAATATTTTTTAAATATTAAAAACAATTTTGGCTAAAAAAAAAAATAATAATATATATATTTGGTATTGAGATGTGGTAAAAATATTTCACTTTCACTCTCAATATCCATGTGAAGTAACATATGGTGTAGTCTAACTTATAGAAGAAATAGCCTTTTCACCATAATTGAACTATACAATCTCAAGCAAGATTCTAATATTTTCTTCTTTAAGATACATTTTTTAGTGCATAAATGGATTCAACGCCCTCAAAAATGTATGAGACACTCAAATTCTACAAATTAAACAACTTAAACTCAAGTTTTTAAAAATCTATGCTAGATTTTGGTTAAAATTAAACATAAAAATATGCTTAAAAAAGGCCATTTCTTCTATATTTTAACTTTTGACTGTGAGAAACATATGCAAAATATTATATTTTTAAAGAATGTTTCAATATAACAATTAAATAGACTATACTAACTAATTTATTTGAAATTAGTTTCAGATATATGTATATAGAGGGTGAAAAAATTCAATTACTTCTTAATACGAATAATAAGATTTTTGATGTATAATTCATTCTATTCTTAGTATAAAATTAATATGCCACACTTACCAAATATTACTGATGGTTTAATATTCAATGTGCATCATATATAAAATATTTCAATACACACAGTGAAGTAAAATATTTCCATGTTTATTCTATATATGTGTGTGTGGGGCTCATGGGTAGGCTTAAACAAAAACTATGTATATATTATATAAATCAATTCAAAATAAAATTTATGGTTGAAAAAATTCAATTAGTTTCATTATTCTACATTTTGACCATTTTTTAGGTATATTTTTTAATCAATTTTGTGGGAAATGTAGAAAGGATTTGTTAGAATTACAAGTATAACCTATGTAGTCTAAGCAATCCAAGTGGACAAGGGAATTTTCAAGGCACTAAATCGATTTATGTATGAAAAAATGCAATCTAAACAATGAAAAATGATATATATCCATTTGAACCACATATTTATTAGGTGGCAAGGGTAACCAAATCTCTAGAGCTACAAACATTGTTTCAAGTTTTTCACTTTAAAATAAACTTTCATTTCAAAATTTTCATCCCTCACTTGCTAGATCTATGGTTAATATGAATCTATATTGGTTATTCTAATAATATTGTTATGGTTATTATTATCATTAGGCCCTAAATTATGTATTATAAGTAAGCATAGAAATTATTACTTTTATAATATATTATTGAGTAATATTCTTGCTTTATAATGATAATTGGAAGCTAATATTCTTACTATTAATAAGTTATTAATAAAATGCATTGATATTATTAAAGAATATATCCACTTTGTCACTCAGCTTGATGGCCCTATGGCCCTAAGTTCCCTTCCCACTTTGCATTACAGATGCATGGTTCCTTTCACTTCTACTCACTTTCATCCCCTTTCTAATCTTGGCCTCATCTTCCTTGTGTTCAGCTTCTTCTCAGCACTTCCCGAATACATTCCCTCTGTCTTTTCCTCTTTATGCCGAGTCTCACTTTTGGCGTTGATTTATGCTTGTTGGAACATGTTTTCCTGGTTGGATGGTCAGCCATGACTAATCCTCCCCTTGATAATTCCCCTTTGGCTCAAGAAATTGCTACCGTAAGTTCCCTTCTGACTATTGGGTCCAATTTCAATAAAGTGCCTCCATCTTGAATAGTTAAGAAACTTGATGACACTCCAAAAGTTGAAGCCTTTGCCTCTCATACCAGATCACATGTGCTCCAACTATTTGAACGGGGCTTGATGGGTTAATTCATGGGTCTATCTCCCTCTCCCTTGATTATTCAAATGTGGATTGAAAATAACTGGAAACCCTTAATCAAAGGTGAAATCGCTTCCTCCTTTTATGGGAAATTGTTTTTCACCTTTTTCTTTGAAAAAAGTTGGACAGGTGCTAGATCTTTAGGAGAGTTTCGTATTTCATGGGCCCAAAGGCCTCTACCTTCATCATTGGAGCCTTAACTTCAACCCTGGTTGTGATATTCCCACCTCTATCCCTATTAGGGTAAAACTCCCCTTCCTTCCCCTCCATTGCTCGAATGATGATACCTTCAAATGCATTAGAATTGTTTTTGGCAAATACATTGATTTTGTGGAGCCTCGTGAGGGGATTTTATCCTATGCTCACATATGTGTGCAAGTTGATCTCAATAAAGGGATCCCCGCTATGATTTATCTCTTCCTTGACAATTAGTCCCATATTCAAGAAGTTGATTATGACCATATCCCATTAAAATGTAAAGTATATCTTGAATATGGGCACTTTGCAATAAATTTTCCTAAAACGCAAGAAGATAAATAAAAATAAGGAGATCCTGGTAGCAATAGAAACAAGCAAGAAGAGACAAGGCCCTAATAAACAATGGCCTCCCGCCAAGTCGAGTAGGAAAAGAAAATCCAACAAGTAAAATGACCTTCTTCTCTACAAAATAAATCTCTTAATAGTAACGAAGGGTCAAGCAAATTAGGGAATTGATAAGGAAATGAGAAAAGGTTTGAAGCCCTAGCCACTTTAATGGAAAAAGGGGGGACCAAACATCATGAAATCTAAGAACCATGCATGCAACTTCAGCAACCGTCCCATCCATATTTTCAGCTAAAACCCATGAACGAGCTCAGATCTAGTGAAGATACATATAGTAATTCAGAGGAACACTCAAAGGAAGAAGAGGCATTCCTCTCTCTAAGAGAAATTGCAGCTACTTCTATATTTTCTATTTGAGCAGAAGAAAAATATGAAGCAAAGAAAGAAAAAGTGTTTAAATGTCATTTTCACATTTGAGGAACGAAAACCAAAAGAGAAGTCAACATTGAAAATACTAAAAAAGCAAAGGATTTAGGCCACCAACATACCATCCCTCATCAACTCGAAGAACATAATAACAAAGAAATCAAGAAATGACTTGGAGAAGCCCCTCCTAAAGGGGCAGCCCAATCTAAGAGTAAGTAATTACCATAGTCTTTTGGAATTGTAGGGGCCTCAGATATGAAAAAATAATGGTTGCAGTAAAATCTCTCATCAAAACTAAAAAATCCTTAGTGGCCCTTCTTCAAGAGAGAAAATTGGAAGAGTGATAGATCATAGCAAGATCTAGAACAAAAATGAAATATATTTTATCAACTCTGGGGGAGCCTTAGGAGGATTATGCACTTTGTGGGATCCTAATTAACTCCAACTTCTAAACTCCTTCAAGACAACTCACTTTCTTGCTACTTCCTTCTAGATCCTCATATCAAACAAATTATGTTCTATCATCAATGTATACATTCCAATTCGTTTCAAAGAAAAAAATACTACTATAAATCCCTCATGGGCCCTAAATTCTCTTAATATGGCTCCAATTGCATATTTGGAGGGAACTAAATTCTACCTGCCATAATAGAGAGAAAAAAGGGGCATTCATTACTTGTGATCATTTCCAAGAGAATATGTAGGACTTTATAAGCCACCTCCATTTGTTAGACATCAAACCTCCAAGATTTCTCTATACCTTGAATAATAAAATACATGGCCTAAGTGATATTGCTACAGGACTAGATTGCTTCCTAGCCTCTTATGGTTTTTTACCTTCACTCCTCCATCCTCTCCTATAATGGCTCAAACCATTTCCCTATTAAGAGAATCTCTCCTCCTGGGCTAATTATGGCCCAATTCCCTTTTGATATTCCTCTCTCTGGTCCTTGTCACCGAAATTTCATGACTTATTTGCCTCCTCATGACTCCCTTGGGTAAAGGAAAAATTGATTCATATCTGGGAATCCAAAATTAAAATACTTGAAAGGAGAATCAAGTTATGGCTAGGAGAATCCAAGTTTGACTCAAAAGAAACTATCCAAGATACTGAACATAAAATGGAGCAAATCCAATCTTTTATTAAAAATTAGCCAGCCACAAAGGAAATATTATTTTAGGAAAATAACACCTTTGCAAAATATCATTCACTGCTAAATTAATAAGAAGATTAATAGAGGCTGAAATCCCATATAATATGGCTTCAAAAGAGTGATAGAAACACCAGATGCTTTCACAAGTAAGTTAAAAACTAGGAAAGGAAACATAATATCAAAGAAGTACATGTATAGGGGCTCAAAATTAACAACTTTATTAATGTCAAAAAGGAATCCACTATCCATTTTAGTAATTTTTATATGAATATTTATCCACCCTCAGAATAATATGAATCCTATATTCTTGAACAAATTCTGATGTTCGTCACATAAGATTTGAATCTCCAATCAACTACTCCACCCACAGAGGAAGAAATAAGTAAGGTTGTCTTCTCCTTCCAACATGATAAACCCCCTAATCTAGATGGATTTTTCACTCACTTATATAAAAACTATTCAAATGTTATCAAGACAGATATGTGCAGAATGGTCAAATACTCCTTAAACTATATTTGCATTGGCAAAGGTATAAATTCATCTTTTCTGGCTCTAATTCCAAAAGAATCTAATCCCTCTTCTTTTGATAGATATTTCCCAATCTATATATGCAATGTTTCATATAAAATTATCTCCAAGGTACTTGTGTATCATCTAAAAAAATTAATTCCTTACATTATACCATAAAACCAAGGAGGCTTTGTCCCTTGGAGATAGATCATAGCTAACATTATCCTAGCTCAAGAGGTTGTTGACTCCAATTGGACAAGGGCTGATCAAGGTATGCTTATTAAACTTGACCTGGCTAATACTTTTGATAAATTAAGGAAAACATTATAACTTAATGTTATGAAGAAGATGGGATTCCATCCCAAAATTATCTATAGATCACTCTCTATATCAACTCCCCTTGGATAACCCCCTTGATGAATGGTCGAGTTGCAAAATATTTCAAAGCCTCTCGGGGCATGCATCAATGCTTCCCTTTATCCCCATTTTTATACAGCATCATGGAAGATGCTTTAAGTAGCCACTAGATTTTGTACATAGCAATGGTTGCCTCCCTGATCTTACATGTGTTCCAAATGTCAAAAGTGCCAACCACTGTCAATTCATTGATAACACCATCCACTTGGGTGGAGCTTCTCTATCCATTTCCAAGAGATTCAAATTTTTTCTAGACATATTTGTCTCAACTTTAGGAGCTTTAGCCAATGCAACCAAGCCCCAAATATTTTCTTGGAACATATCTAGTTTCAAATAAAATAAAATTGGAGATATTCTTGGCTTAAAGTGTATGGGGATCCCCATCTACTTTAAATTTCATTCTCCTCAAGCACGTCATAATTCTATGGTTAAATAAAAAATAAGTTGGATGCATGGGGAGCCAGATGGATAAATTTTATAGGTTGCATCATCCTCATAAAGGTAATTTTATCAACCATCCCCTTGTATCATTTTTTGGCACTCATTGCTCTGTAATATGCTCTCCATCACTTCAGATTCTATATTAGAAAATTCTTGTGGGAAGGAAGCAAATCCTTTACTAAAAATGATCATTTGGTAAAATGGACTAATGTGCATGCTTCAAAGCTTCATGGAGGAATTGGTATCTGATATCTGATTCTAATGAATAAGGCAATAGGAGTTAAGCTAGTATGGAAGCTTAAAGTGAATTCAGAGACTTGGTGGGTGAAAGTCCTCAAAGAAAAATATCTACATCGTGGAAATTGAAGCAATATCGACCTTATTCAAACATCTTAGCAATAATCTCTAATATGGAAGCCTATATCTACCACAACTTCTCTCATTAATGACCACTTCAACTGGGTTCCTGGGAATGGAATTAAAAATCACTTGTGGATAGACTAAATAATGTATCAACTACATCTCCTCAAATTACAAGAATTATGTCCCTTGGAGCACTTCACTCGTGACGTTGGATAGACTATGCTTGCTCATATTTATAGATAAGATGAATCTAGTGGTTGGATCATATGGAACCTGTAGGCCCTCCTCATCAATCTTCAACCCTTAGTGGGAACCTTAAAAACAAAGCTAATAGGGTGTGCTCCCTAGAAACAACATGTTGAAGAGAAACTTGGATGGAAATCTTCTATCTATACTATCAAGGATGGGTATAAGGAACTTCGTTTCTCCTCTCATATCTCCCCAGGGTCCTCTCCCTCAAGAAATATAGGGTAATATAATTCTATACCTAAAGTGAATATATTCTAATAGCTCCTCTTCCATAAAAAGATTATGAATTTTGAAAATCTCAGGAAAATGAGTGTTTGTTAGATTTTGTTCTTTTGGGAGCATTAAACGGGTGTTCTAGTTTTGATTTGTGTCTAATAGGCTAAGGAACATGACATTTCCAAAACCCATAAAAGGTTTTGCAAGATAAGCTCGTGAAATTCCTTAATTAAATTAATTAGTCATGGTTTAAATTTTTTTCTAAGTCTAACTTAGGAAAACTAGTTAGTTAATGGGAATTAATTAAGGATGATTGAAATTTCTCTAGAAACTCACATGAATTGAGTCTAAGACGATATTAGCCATTGATGAGGATCTAATTGTGGTTATTGAAGCTCCAAAAAGAGATTATAAGAGAAAATCGATGTGATGGAGAAAGTCACAATAGGGGAGTGAGTTAGCTTGGCAAATCGAGCTTTCTAGTTGTCATGATTTAGTAAGCCAGAAGGAGAATATGAGTGATTGAGGGAGTAGTAGAGGATAATTTCCAAGAGATTCCCATTTTTTTTCTAGTGTCGGAGAGGAAGGAAAAGGGAGACCGAAATATTCTGCAAATAAATTTCTCCAAGTAGTGGGAGTTAGCTAGTTCAATAGAGCAATTTGCTAGGAAGGATTTGTTTCATATTCCAGTGGGAGGATTTCAGTATGGAAGGTAAAGAAAAAAAATGTGGGCAAGGGAAGGTTAGATGCCCCATTAGGAGGAATATTTAGGGATGTACGACTTTCATCAGGCTAATAATGCAAGCAGCCAGAGGGGAAGTGTGAGGGGGCTAGAGAGAGGCCAAATTATTTTCCAGAGCGATCATTTTTCTCCTAATTATTTTGCCCAGTATATTTTCTAGTGGATAGCTAGTCAAGCATTCAAATTATTGTACTAACAATTTCCTGCTACATCATAATAAAATAAACCCTAATATGTTACACCCATTTTCCCTTCAGGGTTTTTTTGGGGAATTTCAGTCCAAAAATATTGGTGTCTATTTTTATTGAGTGCATTTATTTCTCAGTTCTTGGTTTTTTATTTTTCATAGTGTTTTTTATGGTGAATATTGTAATTGTGAATTATTCGATAATTATTGTAAACAATTAAACTTCTAATAGTTAGGAGAATAATACCTAGTAATTTCAATCAAGGAATTTTCACATGGCATCAAAGCATTGAAGATCATATCAGAGGCTCAGAAGTGAGAGGAGCCGGATTGTGCAGTTTTAGAGGGATATCTTAGCATAATTTCTCTAGATCTATGCAAGCTAGAAATGCAATGTGAATTGTTGGGAAGAAATTGATTTCCATAGGTAGAGTGCAGGAAAAGTTCGATTTGCCTAGAGGAGAATTCCAACAGGTAGTGGATGTGTTGGATACATATTTCTAGCGAGAAAATAAGTTAATTCATTGAGTAGATCTAAGCACGGCAAGGGTTTTAGCTACAGATCTGTGCAAGGACAGGAAGAGAAAAGAACAAAAAGGAACTTCCAAAAATTTTTAGAGGATCTCTAGTTTCCAGTTTGCAGGAGGAGATTCGAGATTTCCAGTTGCACTAGGACTATAGCAGGAAAACAAATTTGGAAGTGTTAGTTTGTGAGACTAGCTAGTTCTAGTTACAAAGATTTCATTTTGTGTGCTAGTTTCTAGAGAAGGATGTCCAAAAGGATGAGTGAGTAATCTTAGTGAATAGATGAAGCAAAATTCTTATCCAAATAAAGACATCTGGAGGTAGATTTTCATTCCTAAAAGAGTGTGAGTAGTACAAGAGAGTCAAAGTAGAGAAGAGAAGAAGATTTCTAGTTTAACTCTCCATTTATTTGAGTTTCACGGAGATGGCCATAGTAGGTCTCAGAGGTTAGGATAGACTTGATAGAGCCTCAAAATTTTCCATCTAGAAGGATAGGATGCAATTCCTTTCAGATGAGCATGGCCTGAAAGAGTTCATCACAATAGTAGAAGAAAAACCAACAGATCCTATCCAATTTCATGAGTTTAAGAAGGATATGGCCAAAGCAAAGAGGATGGTCCTAGTTGGGGGCTGAGATCATATTGCAACACATGTTTCTTAGAATAATATAGAAAGGGAAATGTGGGAAGCCATTGTGAAGCTATACCAGGATCCATAAGATATTCTTAAAATTATTCTCAAGGCGAAGTTGCTGATAACCAAGATGCATAACGGTGAAGTCGTTACTTCTTATCTCACCATATTTCAAAATCTCTATGATGAGCTCGAAATAGTTGGATAGAAGCCCAATGACAAATAAATTATGCAATTTTCTCTGAATGTGTTTATCAAACACTTGGAAACATAATTTTGGGGATTACTAGATGAGATAAATTGCCATATTGGGAATGTCTATGGAGTGACTTCACAAAGGAGGATTTAAGGCTTAGTCTTATCGAGGGTGATGAGCCCCAAAAATGGGTAACTAATTGGGCTCATTTTTCCTATTATTCTCGATTAATCCACCATTCTTCATAGTTTATGCATGCTTTTGAGTATATTTATGTTAATTGAATGAATGAGAATAGCCACTTGACCATGAAGTCTAATACGTGCTTATTGCAGATTTTTGGACAACTTTTGGACCAAGGTCAAGCATCTATGAGCCAGTTGACAGCCAAATACGAGGGAACAAGGCTGATGATTTTTAGGAAGGGTGTCTCTTGCACTAAATTGCCCCTTCCTCGAGTTCTCCACAATCAGCTCGGAGTTCAGCAGCCCACCAAAGGTGATTCCCAAGGCCAGCCGAGCAGCTTTTGTGAAGTGGCTGAGTACTTGCAGTTTTGAGCAGCCGAGCCTCTTGAATTAAGGAGGACTGTTGGAGGTCCTTGTAGTGCATAAGTAGGAAGGCTTCCAACCTTCATAGTTTACTTCTTGAACATTTGTATTTCGCACTTTAGTGCTGCTCTGCCTTCCAGCCCATTTTGGAGCTTTTGTTGTAAACATTTTTGTGACATGGTTATTTTTTGAGTAATGGAGATCAGTTTCATTTTGCATCAGCTCTGAGCTTCTTCTTAGGAGGCTGTAGCTCTTAGGTTTGGGCCCAACCCAAGTGCCAGTACCTCCTTGGTGTACTTTTATATGTTTTTGCTGCATTCATAGAATAATTTCTGCTAGTAGATTAAAATCTTGCTTGGTTACTTAGGTCATTTTTGATGGTTGAAATAGCTTTTCATGTTTTAGGTTGATTTGATAGGTTGATAACAGAGAAGATCTTTGAAAAATGCCATCAAGAAACCCTTGATCTCACCTCTCCCTCCTTGGGACCATGAGCTGAGACCAAGGCGTCCTTGCTGCCACAAAAACATTGTTCTTGCTTCTTCATGCAATTGCTAGTGTTAGATTCTTAGTTGCAAAAGTTGATACCAGTTGTGATTACATGCTTAGATCTGTTCTTGCTTAGTTTTCACAGTTAACTTACATGATTTTCTACCAATAAATTTCTGTTCATCATGGTTGCTGTTTTCTAGGTCAAATTAGGTCAAAATAGCTAGATATTTGGTTTGCATAGTCTTTGTTTGGACAGTTTTGGAAAATAGTGTGCAAAACACCTATGATACCTCCCTGCCTACCCTTCCTCCATCAGAAAACCTGCTCCAACCCTCTAACTCCGATTCCTCCCCTTCATTTGCCACCCTTTTCTGATTTGACCTAACTTCTACATCCTTGTGCAACATCGCTCCCTCCATCCTTGAACAAATCCAACCATCCTCATCACTCCTCAGCTTCATTCACCAGGTCCTAGACCTATTCACATCCTCATCCAACCTCCATCTCCACTTTTCCACCTTTCTTCCACCATCAACCCTCCAAAATCTCCTTTCGGAACATCCTGTAGAACCCCTGCAGACTTCCTGTAGAAGTTCATGAGAGCGGTTTTTCGAGATTCGAACACTGTGAAACTCTTTGGAAGGGTGTTAGGGACCCCTTTGGCCCTGTTCTCACCTTCCCGACCTCCTGCAAGCACCTACCCCATCTCCTTTCGCCAATCAACCTCTGCACAATCAAAAATAGTTAAAGCACATGCATAATAATTCTGAGAGATTACTCAAAAATACAAAAAGATGCTTTATCCATATTTTCCTTCAGAAGTAGCTTAGTCACGTGCATTTTACCTTTCCAAGAGTCAATGGCATCCATTTCTGTAGCTTTCATCTTTTTTCTTGCACTAGTAGGGTTAGTCGGTAAAACTAGGGTTTGCTAGGGTTTGCATTTCTTTTCAGCTTTCAACTTCTTTCTACAAGTAGATTAGCCTCTGCTGAGTTAGCTTTCATCCATCATAGTTAAAAGATTCTTCTAAGAGCTCATAGAAGTTGGCTCAAGCTCCTAGTGGACTTGTGCCAGCTGATCAAGTGACAGCCTACGGAAAGAGCTAGTACTTGTGCAAATAGCACCGTCGCTTCCAAGTTTGTTACGAACTACCGGGTTGATAAAAGTAAAGAAGGGAGTCCCAGGAGTTGCAGCATTATTGCTGCAATACTGGAGCCCAACATATTTTTGGCGCCGTTGTCGGGGAAGCGTCAGAGTATTTGTGATTGCTGCTTTTCTTCTATTTTCTACTGCAACCTGTTGCTCAGTAGTTTATTTCAGCAAGCATAGAGTAGTTGTTTCATTTCCATTCTGCAATTTCATTTCCGCAAAAGTAGATTAGACATTTCCTGCTTTCCTAGACTAGAATTTCAATTCTATAAGCGTAGATTAGCATTTCCTTTCTGCAATTTCATTTCAGCAACATAGATTAGTCATTTCCCACTTTCATTTCAATTCTGCAATTTGCATTTCAGCAAGATTTATTGTAGTTAGTTGCAATTTGTTGTTCAGTCAATTTCAGTTTTGCAGGTACAAGCAGAAAAAAACACCAAAAATCAACCAAAAATATTTCATTTCATGCCTCATAGGAACAGAGACAATACAAGAAAATTCTTACCCAACACCCCCACCACATCACTGAGTCACCCTTCTCTCTTCTTCAGTGGCAGTGATCCAGAAGAACCTATAGGTTAACCTCGAGAGATATACGAAGATCCTATAATAGAAGAAGAGCAAGAGAACATTCCTCTTGAGACCATGGCTGAACACAGAAACGGTATAGGAGATGAGGAGAGAATAGAAGGTGCCTTTCCCATCCGAGAGACCAATGGGGACATGAAAATGAAAAACATAAGTCCCTCAGCCTTACCTCACTTCCATGGATTGACCACTGAAGACCCTGATACCTTCTTGTTTGAGTTTGTTGTCCTTTGTCGAACTTATGACTATGCCGAAGACGAGCAAAAGTTGAAACTCTTTCCCTCTACCCTTAAGGATGGAGCACTACACTGGTTCATGGGGTTACCTGGAAACAGTATCACAACTTGGGCTCAGATGCAGCAAGCCTTTAACAACAAATACCGAGATTACTGTAGGTCAAAGGAAACGAAGGGAGAGATCTTTCGGATGACCATGGGAAGTGATGAGTCTTTAGAAGACTATGAAGAAAGGTTCCAACTTAGTTATAAGAGGGCCAAGTGCACACTTGACCTTAAATCTCTGAAGCTGGTTCTACTCCGAGGAGTCCCTGAAGACCTTCTAGATAACCTCCATTTGCTGGTTGGAGGAGACATCTACCAACTACCTTATGATGACATAAAGACTGTGTTTAGAAACCATTCTAGGGCAGCCCGAAAAAGAGGTAGGGGGAATCCACTTTCAGCTAGTGCCACCTTCTCCAAGCATGAGTTTACAAATCAAATGGAAGACCTCAAAAGTGAGATGAGACAGACCATTGTCATGCAACTGGATACTTTTCGAATCCAACGGAAGAAAGAGGAAGCTGAGAGGGCTTTGGCCATCTTTTGTCCCAGATGTACAAGGAAGCATCCTAAGAACGAGTGTCCATTGCACTCAATAGAGGTATGTTTCATTTGTGAGGAAGAACACCCTACAAACCAATGCCCAACCTTACCCAGACTTAAAGCTATTTACCAAGGGGCTGAGGGAGCCATTGAACCACTCTACTTCCTCAATCAAAGGAGGCCGCATGGATCCAGACCTTACCAACAGGGGATGCAAGGGACATCCTAAACTTATTACAACCCCAACCAATCTACTCACATACCTTCTTGGGGTCCCCCTACTCATCCTTCCTGGTCCGCACCCCCTCCTTGGTCTTATCCATCTCAATACCATACTCAACCTGCTGCTCATTCGTTCCATTCTCATGTTTAGCCACAACCTCAGTGGAATGCACCTCATTCGGGGTGGAGGCCCTAATACAACTCTCATCCCGCTATTTTTCCTCCACCACCTGCTCAACCACAACCATTACCTCATGCTCCTCCAAGACAACCCCAGATGCCTGCTCAACCGAACTCGAACCCCAACAATAGACAGGCTCAACAGGTATATACTGGAGAGACAACATGCCCTACCTATGCTGAGGAGATTCAGGAGATCAACCTATGATCTGGGAACGTCCTTCCAGATCGCCAACCTCCTCCCTCAGAGGATGAGGAAGAGAAATAGGAAAGTGAACCCAAAGCCATTCCACCCTTTCCGGAGAGACTAATAGCAGCCACGCAACCAAACCCAAAGGACACTGAACTTCTGGGAGAACTTAAACAGTTGTGTGTGAAAATCCCACTTCTCGAGGCCATAAAAGATGTACCAATCTACAACAAATTGATTAAGGAGAAGTGTTTGAGGCACCCAGGCAGGTGCAAGAGAGATGCCCCAACTATCAATGTCATAGGACAACTGTCTGATCTGATGTTGGGACAAATAATCTGTCCAAAATATTTGGACCCTAGGAGTCCTGTAGTTGATGTCCACATCAATGGCACCATAATCCTCCACACCCTGATTGATCTAGGGGTTGCCATTAATGTGATGACCAGGACACTATGCTCAAACTTAACCTTCAGAGTTCCCTAAGAAAGACCTCGACAGTACTGCAGTTAGTAGACCGCTCCACCATGACCCTCGAAGGGATTGTGGAGGATGTCTTGGTCTCTATTGATTCTTGGGAGTACCCTGCGGACTTCTTGGTCCTTTAGCCAAAGGCAAAACTCACTGGATACCCCCTCATTTTGGGAAGGCCTTGGTTAGCTACTACGGATGCTTACATCAATTGTCGAGCTGGGAGCATGACCATCAAGAATGGGCCTATGTCCAAACAGCTAGTCCTATATCCTCTTGCCCAACCTCTGCTAGAACATGACTTACCTCTTTGGTTGGAGGAGGAAGATGAGGATGAAGTTTACTCTGCACCAGTGTGCACAGTGGAAGCCACCCAGGGAGGTCCTCAAACCGAGGATGACCTGATTGAGAATTTGATTCAAAATCCACCTCCCAGTGTGCTGTCATTAGAGGAGTTGGTGGAAGGTACCCAAGCCAGCACTTTAGTGGACCTCTGTGTGTTGATCCGACCTCCCTCAGAGTTAAGAATGTGGAATTTGGCCCTGAAAGAACCTTGAAGATCAGCTCATCCTTATCCCCCTCTCAGGAGAAGGAGTTGTGTAGCTTATTTCACTGCCATTTGGATGCTTTCGCTTGGCGCTATAAGGAGATGAAAGGAGTCCACCCTTTGGTCTGTACCCATCACATTTACATTAAAGAGGATTGTAAACCAGTCAAACAACCTCAGAGGAGAATGAATCCAACCCTTAAGGACATTGTTAAAGAAGAACTGCAAAAGTTGTTGGATGTAGGATTCATCTATCCCATCTCTGACAACGAATGGGTTTCTCCTCTGGTGCTTGTGCCCAAGAAAAATGGGAAGTGGAGAATCTGTGTAGATTATCGAGAAATTAACAAAGCCACCAAGAAGGACCATTTCCCTTTGCCTTTCATAGATCAAGTGTTAGATGGGCTGGCAGGGAAGAAGTTCTTTTCTTTCCTAGATGGGTTCAGCGGGTATAATCAGATCCAAATCAGCCCGGAAGACCAAGATAAGACCACTTTCACTTGTCCATGGGGTACCTTTGCCTACCGGGTCCTTCCCTTTGGGCTATGCAATGCTCCTGCTACTTTCCAGAGAGCAGTACTGAGTATATTTACTGAGCTGGTTCATGATTCAGTGGAAATCTATATGGATGACTTTACTCCTTATGGGTCCAACTTCCAAGAAGCATTGACTAACCTGGGAAAAGTTTTAACCAAGTGTATTGAAATGAACCTGTCCCTCAGTCCTAAAAAATGTGAATTCCTGATGACTGAAGGGACCGTGCTAGGTCATACAATTTCTTAGCAAGGATTACAGGTGGATCCTAACAAAATTGCTATCATCCAAAAGGTTCCGCCTCCTCAAAAGGTAAGAGATGTTCGGAGTTTTCTAGGCTTAGCAGGATATTATAGAAGATTTATTAAAGACTTCAGTAAGCTAGCCTCGCCATTGTTTGGTATTTTGGGGAAATATTTTGAGTTTAAATGGACTAACAACTGTCAAGAGGCTCTGGATGAGTTGAAAGATAAGCTGGTAATTGCCCCAATCTTGAGAGGTCCAAACTGGGCCCTACCTTTCCACATCCACATTGATGCCTCGAACAAAGCCATAGGGGGAGCCTTAGGAAAAGTCAAAGAGAAGCTACCATATGCCATATACTTTGTCAGCAAAAACCTGTCCAAGGCAGAATTAAACTATATTGTGATCGAGAAAGAGCTCCTAGCTGTAGTCCATTCCCTAAACAAGTTCAGACACTACATCACTGGCTATCAAACATTCGTACACACTGATCATGCTGCGATTAGGTATTTGATGAATAAACCTGATGTGAATGCTCGTATCATTAGATGGTTACTTTTATTGTAGCAATTTGACTTAACCATTGTTGACAAGCCAGGTAAGGAAAATGTTGTTGCTGATTTTCTATCTAGACTAGATTTGCCTGCAGGTGAAGAAGGGACGGTGGATGACCAGATGCCAGATGAACACCTGTTTTCTATTTCAGTACTCTCTCCATGGTTTGCTGATATAGCAAACTACTTGGTTTCAACATAGTTCCCTCCACACCTATCCTCAAAAGAGAAGAGCAGAATTGTGAGGAAAAGTGCCCCCTTCACTTGGATTGGGGGCAACCTGTTTAAACTCGGCCCAGATCAGATCTTGAGGCATTGTGTTAGGGAGGAGGAAGTTTTTGACATTCTCCTAACCTGTCACAATGGACCCTATGGAGGCCACTTTGCAGCAAAAAGGACTGCCTTCAAAATTCTACAGGCAGGCTACTATTGGCCCACTCTTCATCAAGATGTTAGAAGATACATCAGCCAATGTGACCGATGTCAAAGGATGGGGAAACCGACTCCGAGGGATGAAATGCCCCTCCAACCTCAAGTGACTTTTGAGCCATTTGAGAAGTGGGGCATGGACTTTGTGGGTCCTATCAACCCTCCTTCAAAGCAAAAGTCTTACATCATTGTGTTCACAGACTACCTAACATAGTGGGCAGAAACAAAGGCAATCAAGGCAGAGACATAAGAAAAAGTGGCTGAGTTTTTGAGGGAAAATATCTTCTACAAGTTTGGCTACCCAAGAGAATTAGTCATAGATCAAGGAAGTCAGTTCACCTCTAACCTGATTGAAGACCTGCTCACTCATCACAATATCAAGCATAGAACCTCCACCCCTTATCATCCATAAGAAAATGGGCAGGTGGAAGTCACTAATAGGGCTTTGGAAGAGATTTGACTAAAGTAGTGAGCAATAGCAGAAAATATTGGGCAAATCGCTTGGTTGAGGCCACCTGGGCCTACAACACCACTTGGAAAACTACAACAAGTTTCACACCTTATGAGCTAGTCTACGGGAAGAAGGCTCTGCTGTCCATAGAGTTCAAGTACAACACATTGAGGTTGGCAACTCAATTGGACCTAGATCTCAGCCATGCACAATAAGAAAGGTTACTACAGCTGAATGGATTAGATGAACAGAGAATGCAGGCCCTCCTCCACTCAGGAGTAGTTCAACTCCAGAAAAAGATATGGCATGACTGGCACCTTAACGAAAAGCAATTCCAGCTAGGAGATTGGGCACTGTTATATGACTCGAGATATAGGGATTTCAAATGGAAGCTGAGGACAAGGTGGCTGGGACCATATACAGTGGAGAAATAAAATGACAATGGTTCAGTCCTTATCATGACCATTGATGAAGAAGCCATCCCCATGCGCGTCAACGAGCATTGATTGAAAATCTATAGGAAGCCCCTTTCTAAGCAGGAGTTCATTGAAACTCTGGATAAATCAGTGTTGGTAGTGGAGCAGGGCCATGTCTCTACTCCACCCACACCTTGATCATCAAAAAAAAAAAAACAGAAAACAAATAAAAATATCCTTGGGTGAAAGCCTCTTAGAGGTGCTTGGGGTAGATAGTGAGGGTGAAAACCTCCTGGAGGCACCCCAGTTGTCTCTCTCTCTCTAAAAAAAAATAAGAAATAGACCTAATCTCTGTTGAATAATTGCAGGTTGTAGGGAAAGACATTGCAGGTTAGGAGGATCGCACAAAACAAGGACAGAGGTCAGCACCAGGCTGCAAGCATCCCTCACAAACAATTCCTCCATAACCACTCCCCTTTCCTAAGATTTGATCACATTCGGGGTAAGATTTCACCTTCTATAGGAAGTTCTGTGTCTTCTACAGGAAGATCTTGTAGAACCTACAAACAGGCCAGAATTGATCACGAGAAAGAATCCGAAGGTTGGGAATCTCCTTGTTAGGCCTGCAAACACCCCTATTTTCGTCCATCACCATATGTCACTCTTTTTCATCTCTTTACACCTCTGTTGCACTCATCCTTTTATTTGTTCCTACATAGTTACACACAGAAAACCCTGTTTTCTTCATACTGCTAGCAAAACCTTTTATTGACAAATCAGGAGCAGTTTTCTCACTTACTGTACCTGCCAATCTCCATCTGGACTCCTCACCAGCCGAACCCCTCGTCAGCAGTATAGCCCTACTCAGTCTAGCTTGCATCCCAGGAGGAGAAGCAGCTAGAGGACATCCTACAGGAATCCTGTAATAGCTGATCCCTCTGGAAGACATATTCTGGAGACGGGGACAGCCGAAAAAAACAACAAAGGAGACATGCAAAGGGCTCATCTTGAACGTGAAAATATCATCAACAAATGAAGCCAAGCAAAACCTGTGCATGCAGCGACAACAAACAATGGAATGGATTCCAAAACACGTGCATGCAACATCAATGAATGAAGGAATGGGTTCCAAAACCCGTGCATGAAGCAGCAGCAAACGAAGGAGTGGTTCCAAGACCCGAAGTCTGCATAACGCGGCCGTGACCACACAGGTAAGTTTCTAAACTCATTTGTCAATTGCATAAATCATATTTTAAAAGCTGCATGCCTATGGGAATGGTTCGGATTGAATGGAATCGGTGGCCAGTCAACTGGCCACCCTCGGCCAGTTACACAGCCTCGTGGGATCCAAACGAGCCCAGTTACATTCAAATTTTCTAACAAGATGTGAAGCCAACATGTGTGGAGTGTCCATTCAGGGAGAAATCGTCGGGACTGGTAGTGGTGGCGGCGAATAACGACAGAGGGGAGATAATGGTGGTCAGAAACATGCAGAAGCGTTATGGTCGTGACGTCGGATCAACAGTCCGGTCCGGCCACCTCATCCCCTCACCATGAATCACGCTGTAGTTAAAAGATGCCCGGCTGAAACTTACACCACCTTTTGTTCATTTTGCACTTGCAACGTCCTCAACTGGAGTACGAATCCTCCACTTCCAAAAACTGTTAACCAGTCGTCCTCCACCGGTTTTTCAGCCTGTTTTTGAAAATCTCTTGCATATCAGGCTCGCTCAGAGGCGCAGTGAAATTCTACAGGAACCAGGGGGGTCTTCTACAGGAAGGGTGTTGGGTCCCTATAATACTAGTGATTACCCCATTACTATTGTAGTTATACCCCTTATTTATATTGTTGTGCCCCTATTAACCCCCATATTGTTATTTCTGTGCCCCATAGAATCCCCCTATTGTTATTTGTGTGGCTTTATATTATTATTGTTAGGTCGGCTGGATTATATTGTGACTCCTTAGACTCCTATATATAGAAAGGAGGTTTTGTCATTTGTATCATCCAAGAATTGTTCATTTATGTAATGTAAAGGAGGTTTCCCCCTCAAAGAGGCTGAATTCTAAGGCGTTGATCTATCTTTTCTATTTTTTCTTGAGCTGGTTTCATAACATTTGGTATCAGAGCTTTGGATTCTAGGGTTTCGCTGCTCCAAACAGGTCATCGTGGAATTTTCGCTATAACTTTTTTTCTGTGACGTTTTAGAAGTTGCAAAAAAAACCCATTTGAGAAGAATTGGCGCTGAACCTTGGGTCCGAATTTCAGAGCTTTTCGCGTGATATTTTCGGAGATATGATCTGAGGAAGTTGTCCTTTTGCAGACTCCTGAATTACATTCAAAACAGGTGACCTGGGGAAAATCGTCATAACTCTCTCTCTGAGGATCGGATTGAAATTTCGTAAAAAGGTACAGAAAGAGGACGGACTGTAGTTTCTTGTGTGTTTGTTTCAGATTCAAAGGTTGAAACAGTGACTCGTGGCACGTCGTACAAGTTCGCTCTACTGAACTAGTCTAAAAGCAAGTCACTGTGGGAGATTTCACATAACTCTTCCTTGGAGAATCCAATTTGGCTCAGACTTGTGGCATTGGAAAGAGGACGCAGAAGGCTACTACAGGTAGCAATTTCAGAACTGTATGATCCGAAATTACAGAGATACATCAGATTCAATATCAGGCTTCTATAAAGTGAAAAAAGGTGTGTAGTTTTTTTTTAAATTTTTATGTAAGCTTGGTTTAACGGAATTCAAAGGGCATAGTAAAGCATTATTATCGGTAACTGATGCCCCGAGGAAAGAAAATGCAAACACCTAGTAAGGAACCTGAAAGCTCTAGCATGACTCATGAAGAAGAGGAAGAAATGCTACATGATATATCAAAATTACAAGAACAAGTGCAACAAATGTCACGCTCACAAAAGCTAACAGAAGCTAAGATAAGTGGCGTGGAATCTAAGATAAATGGCGTGGAATCTAAGATAAATGATGTGGAATCTAAGATAAAGGGCATGGAAGCTAAGATGGAGGATTCGATGGTAAATTTGAAGATAGATTTGAAGACAGACATGGAAGAATTGAAGAACTTGCTACAAGAAAGGGTCACTAATGGTGAAAAGGTAGTAAAGGAAACTCATGATGAGAACAAAAGAAATGTTAATCATGATTCCATAGACTCTAATGTTGGATCGAAGACTCACCATGTTCCAAAAATCGATATGAGGAAGTTTGATGGCAAGGATCCCGCCACATGGATATTACAGATGGAGCAATTCTTCGATCTCAATAATGTGCAAAACACACAAAAGGTACGTATGGCAACTTTATATTTGGAACCAAATCAGTTTGTATGGTATCAATGGCTTTGTTCTCGTAAACAATTTATCACTTGGGCAATTTTTACGGAAGAATTGATAGCACATTATGAGGATACAAAAAGCAACACTTTTTTTAGCCAATTGATAAGTCTCAAACAAAAGGGTTCAATAATGGAGCACATTGAGGAGTTCCAAAAATTGAACATAAGGGTAAAAGATATTCCAGAGGAGCATAGGATTGATGTGTTCATAGGGTCTTTAAAGGATAATATCCAACATGATGTGCGCCTTTGGGAACCTGATTCATTAGAGAAGGCATTCAGGTTAGCAAGAAAAATGGAAAGCAAAATTATGGCAACTAGGAAGCATACCATTCACAACTATAAAGATGGAAGTGTTGTTGCCCATAGTCTTCCACAACCTACAAGGTTGACACCACAACAATTGGAAGAAAAAAGAGCAAAAGGGCTTTGTTACAATTGTGATAGCAAATACACAAAAGGTCATAAGTGTGCTGAGAAGAAATTATTCTACATAGATTGTGAAGAGGAAGAAGAAAAGGAGCAAGAAAGGTCAAAAGAAGAGGATATATTCCAGGAACAAAGCCTAGATGAAGAAAAAATAAATCCGACCATATCTTGTAATGCATTGGCGGGAATTACCACTCCTCAAACCATCAAGATAGAAGGACAAATCAAGAAGAAAAAGGTAATAGTGTTGATTGATTCAGGAAGCACCCACAATTTTATTCATTGTAGGGTAGCAAAAGAATTGAATTGCTTCCTATATCCAGCACCAGAGTGTCAAGTGATGATTGCAAATGGAGGAACAATAAATTGCTCTGGAAAGTGCCATAATATCAAGCTATCCATGGGAGAATATGTATTGACTAGCCCAATGCTTTCCATTCCAATGGGAGGTGCTGATGTTGTACTAGGAGTCCAATGGCTACAATCCTTGGGTACAATAGCTTTTAATTTTCAAGAACTTTTCATCAAATTTTCTTCGGAAGGAAAGGAAGTTGAATTAAGGGGTATTGCAGGGAAACCAGGAAAGATAATCAGCTCTAATGGTATGACAAAGCTTCTAAAAAAGGAGCAAAGAGGTGTAATTGCACAATTATGTTCGCTAGATGTTTCCACATTGGAATCATCTATTTCTCCAGATCTCCAAAAAGTCTTGGACAATCATTCCAAGGTATTTGAGACTCCCAAGGGTCTCCCACCTATGCGTGATCATGATCATGCTATTCATCTGATTCCAGGAAGTGTTCCTCCAAACATCAGGCCGTACAGATATCCCTATGTCCAAAAAAGTGAAATTGAACGTATGGTTGCAGAAATGCTAGAGGCTGGTATAATTCAACCGAGTCAAAGTTCTTTCTCAGCTCCAGTAGTATTGGTGCACAAGAAGGATGGATCATGGCGCATGTGTCCAGATTATAGGGAGCTCAACAAGCTCACTATTAAAGATAAGTTCCCCATTCCTGTTATTGATGAATTACTGGATGAATTGCATGGATCAATTTACTTCACCAAGTTGGATCTTCGTTCGGGATATCATCAAATCAGAATGAAGATTGAAGACATTCCGAAAACAGCATTTAGAACTCATGAGGGTCATTATGAATTTTTGGTCATGCCTTTTGGCCTTACCAATGCACCTTCAACATTTCAAGGTTTGATG
This sequence comes from Pinus tabuliformis, assembly GCA_031772625.1. Taxonomy (NCBI): domain Eukaryota; kingdom Viridiplantae; phylum Streptophyta; class Pinopsida; order Pinales; family Pinaceae; genus Pinus; species Pinus tabuliformis. The sequence continues at coordinate 1,313,154,585 of CM062818.1, forward strand.
AATTCAATTTTCAAACCATTCCTTAGAAAATTTGTGTTAGTATTTTTTGATGATATACTAATCTACAGCAAGTCTTGGAAGGATCATGTTGAACATGTTGACAGGGTGCTACAACTATTGGAGGAGAAACAATTATATGCAAAAAGATCCAAATGTTTCTTTGGAGTCCAGGAGGTGGAATATTTGGGTCATATTGTATCTCATGAAGGAGTTAAGGTAGACCCTAGCAAAATTAAAGCCATTAAGGAATGGAAAATCCCCACATCCATAAAGCATCTGCGAGGATTTCTTGGGTTGACAGGGTATTATCGCAAGTTTGTTAAGAATTATGGGAGAATAGCAGCACCTCTAACAACATTATTGAAGAAAGATTCATTTTCATGGACTCCGGAAGCAACAAAGGCCTTTGAACATCTTAAAGAGGCAATGTGCCAAGCACCGGTCTTAGCTACACCGGACTTCACAAAAACCTTTATTGTGGAATGTGATGCTTCAGGAAATGGAATTGGTGTTGTTCTAATGCAAGATGAAAGACCCATTGCTTTTGAAAGTCGTCCAATCAAGGGAAAGTTTTTAAGCAAAGCTATTTATGAGAAGGAAATGTTGGCAATACTCCATGCACTTAAGAAATGGCGACCCTACCTAATGGGAAGACACTTCAAGGTAAAAACGGATCATGATAGCCTTAAATACTTTTTAGAACAAAGATTATCCTCTGAAGAGCAACAAAAGTGGGTCACAAAGATGTTGGGTTATGACTTTGAAATCATCTACAAAAAAGGGAAGCAAAATGTGGTGGCAGATGCACTCTCAAGAAAGGATGAGGATGTGGAAGCATTGTTGTGTGCCATTTCTATTATCCAACCAGATTGGATAAACGAAGCAAGGGAGGAATGGAAGAATGACGAAGAAGTGTGGGCACTTATTCGAAAGCTACAACAAGATTCCAGTACTTCTGATACATTTAGCTGGCAAAATGATTCGTTATGGTACAAAGATCGCTTATACCTCTGTAAGAATTCCCAGCTAAAACAAAAGATTCTTATGGAATTGCACACTTCTCCCTTAGGAGGGCACTCAGGATTTTTAAAAACTTACCACAGGGTTAAGAAGGAATTTTTTTGGGATGGCCTTAAATCAGATATTCAAAAGTTTGTGGCGGAATGTTTGGTTTGCCAGCAAAATAAAGTTGAAACAATTAAGACACCGGGTCTATTACAACCTTTATCCATTCCAAGCCAACGTTGGGAGGAGGTTTCAATGGATTTTATCACAGGTTTACCCAAGTCTGAGGGAAAGAGTGTCATCATGGTGGTAGTTGACAGACTTACCAAGTATGCACACTTTTGTGCATTATCACATCCATTTAAAGCCAGTACAGTTTCTACTGCATTTATGGAAACAGTTCAAAAGCTACATGGAAACCCAAAGATTATTGTAAGTGACAGAGATCCCATTTTCACTGGAAATTTTTGGACAGAATTATTTTCTTGTCTTGGTACTCAGTTAGCTCATAGCTCATCTTATCATCCTCAATCTGATGGGCAAACTGAGATAGTAAACAAATGTTTGGAAGGATATCTTCGTTGCTTTGTATCTGATAAACAGACACAATGGGTCAAATGGTTGCCTCTGGCTGAATGGTGGTATAACACTTCCTTCCATACAGCAACAAAAATGACCCCATTTATGGCACTTTATGGGTATCAACCACCATCCATCACATCATATTTAAGAGAAAATTCTAAGGTTCAGGCAGTGGAACATCACATCGAACATCAACAAGTCCTCCAACTCTTAAAGGATAACCTCGTGTTGGCACAAAATAGAATGAAACAACAGGCAGATCAACATCGCAGTGAAAGAAGTTTTGATGTAGGTGATTGGGTATTCCTACGGCTACAACCATATAAGCAAATGTCCCTAAAGCAAGCTAAGAAGGATAATAAATTATCACCAAAGTATTATGGTCCGTACAAGGTGTTGCAAAAGATTGGTACTATGGCATACAAATTGGAGCTTCCTGCAGCTTCTCGATTGCACCCAGTTTTCCATGTTTCATGTTTAAAGAAGGTTATAGGTGACAAGCTCCCAATTCAAACAATATTGCCAGAACTTGACGAGGAAGGAAAAATTATATTGGAACCGGAAGCAGTCACAGAAACAAGAACTCGACAGCTACGAAATCGATCAATTTCAGAGTATCTTATCAAGTGGAAGAACTTATCCGCTGAAGATTCCACATGGGAGGATGAGAATTTTATGCAGAAGTATCCAGAACTACTCAAGCGTTGAGGACAACACTTTTTTGAAGGAGAGGGGCATGTTGGGTCCCTATAATACTAGTGATTACCCCATTACTATTGTAGTTATACCCCTTATTTATATTGTTGTGCCCCTATTACCCCCATATTGTTATTTCTGTGCCCCATAGAATCCCTCTATTGTTATTTTTGTGGCTTTATATTATTATTGTTAGGTCGGCTGGATTATATTGTGACTCCTTAGACTCCTATATATAGAAAGGAGGTTTTGTCATTTGTATCATCCAAGAATTGTTCATTTATGTAATGTAAAGGAGGTTTCCCCCTCGAAGAGGCTGAATTCTAAGGCGTTGATCTATCTTTTCTATCTTTTCTTGAGCTGGTTTCATAACAAAGGGTTCTACAAGAAAGAATGCACAGCTTTCCGGAGCAGGAAAACCTGGGATTTTTCATTGAATTTGGAGCTCCAAATGAGGTAGGTTCAAAAAACTCCTCTATGCATGGTATGTTTTGCAAAGGTGGTGAATTGAACGACATCAGGTTGGAAAATCAGAGGAAAAATCTGCCTGTGTATTGGAAGTAAAACGTTTGCCTGTGTATTGCACTGAGTGTCCCAGTTTTTCTGCATCAGAATTCTCCTCCACGTTTCCTTTTTAAAATTCTCCTATAGGGAAGATATATGCAGCTATGGAGGCCAGCCTGTGTGTGTAAAAAATTTGAATTTTCATATCTGTCTGTGTGCTGAGAAGAAAACTTGATCTCTGTACTCTGTCTGTAGAAACAAAATTCTTCCTTTCATAAACAGATAGCCGAGTTCTGGGTGACAACAGTCTTAAAACCAAGGAATTGTTGCTAGTTGATATTGGACACTCGAGAAATTCCTTCTTGGGTCAGGGGAAAAAAAAAAAAAAAAAAAAAATCTCCTTTTTCTGATTAAAGCATACAAAGAGCACTCTCACCATGCCAGGAGGATTCATAAGGAAAGAACCCTCAGACTCTAGCAAGTTGCACGAGCATCCTGAGGTGGTGGACCTTTTCACCCGAGCCAATTGGATATCTTTCTTTGACAAAATTCAGGGTCATGACGAGGAGATAACTGAGGAATTTTTAATGTCCCTGAGACCTGAATCAAAGACACAGGCCACAGTTAGTTTTAGGGGTTTAACCCTAGAACTTACCCCTGAGCTCATCAGTCGAGTTACTGGTCTACCATTGGGACTCCCTTGGAGCAAAGAAGAGAGGTCATTGGGCCAAGTTGCCAAGAAAACATTCTTCCTGCCCGAGGAACATCCTGTAGAAGACAAAAACAGGGTTAGGAGAACCAGCTTGCCTCCGCTTTGGAGTGAGGTCAGTTTCCAAATTATGAAGTACATTACATGTGAAGGGAGGTTTAGCATTGTCTATGGTTATCATTTCAGGTTGCTGTGTGAACTAAGGCATGGGATTGATTTACCTCCAGCCAAGAAACTGAGCATTCCCTATTTTCTTCTTCAGTCACTAATTGAATGTGGTACAAAATTAAATGAAGGGATCCCGGATCAATTGGCCCATCATGGGCTCATCAAACTATTAGTGGAAGATGCCTTGCACACCTACACTATCCCCATATCTTGGGAAATCTTCCGAAACATGTCCCGGGATGACGATATTAGAATTCTGGCCAAAGACATCACCTCATCCAGTAGTGAGGAGGGAGAACACACTGAAGAAGGTGAGAAAACCAATGGTGAAGGAACACAGGACATTCAAGCACAAAAAGGACAGAAAGAAAAAGGGGAAATGGGCCAGATTGCTGAGCCTAAATTAGAGGAAGGAACAACAACGCAAACACCAAGGGAAAAGTGAATGCAGAGTAGAGCAGAGAGGGCTAAAAAAGCCCAAATGAAGGCTATCACAACAAAAGCAGGCACACAAAAACAAAAAGAAAAGACACTTCCTGAAATAGCAGCAACAAAGATAGAAACAGTTGAAACAGGGATTTCTATAGGAAGTAGGGAAAAAGAACAGCAAGAGGAGAAATCACCTGAGATATTGGCCAGGGAGGCAGCAGCTGTGCTTGCTGACTTAAGCACACCTCCCAAAAAAAAAAGGGAAGAGAAAGAGGCAAACCTCCATGTACTTTAAAGCAAGGAGGAGCACACGGATCAAAGTGGGCAGACCCCAGCCACAGTCAAAGGAGCCAATTATCATTGAGGACACCACAACTAAACCAAAAGAGGAGTCTCCTTCAAAGACATCCATCACCTATGAACGAGGAAGCCCAAAAACCTCCACTTGGAGAGAAAGAGTTAGGGTGATGGACTCAAAGATAGCTCTACAGGAAGCTGAGACGGCTCTACAAGAAACTCTGGCTAAGTTAAAAGAGACCGAGAAATTGGAGGAAAAGGTGGCCAAACCATCACAGGAAGAAGAAAAGACCGAGGAAATACTAGAACCAAGCCCTCAACCCAGCTTGGGCTCATACTACAACCTGTTAGAAGCCGAGAAGATAATTCCCCAGAAATTTGTGATGCCACTCTTCTTTGCACTAGAACAAGAAAGGGTGAGGACTCACACTTGGATGAGGATTGCCAAGTCCAAGGGTGTGGCAGACATAGGCCACCTAGAAGAACAACTCGAGGAATCAAGAAAAGAATTGGCCATGCCAATGCATGTGGAAATCAGTCAAAGGGCCAAACTACAAGAAGAGAATGAGCTGCTAAACCAGCAGCTACAGCTATAGGGAAGGCACAGGGAAGATAGGCCCTCCAATTTGGGAGAACAGCAGTAGTAAGAAAGGCCTCCAGCAGACAAGGAAACATCTGATGAATAGCAGAAAGAGGACAAGCTACAGGTTGGGATTGAGGCGCTAACGAAACAGCTACAGGAAAAGCAGTCACAAGCAGTAGAGGAAATACAACTTTTAAAGCAACAGGTGCAAGAGAAAGAAGCCCAACTGGCCTGTATGGCCAGCTGGGTAGTACAAGCCTTAAAATGTAGGCAACCTACCAAGTCATATGCCTTATATCTTAAAGATCAATGGTTGCAATTCCAAATTAACACCTTGGCCCAAAGGGGCACCATTCCATTTCATAATTATCATCAATTCATGACTTTGTGTGATAGCATCTCAGTAGAAGATAAGGCCAAGTTATCAGAATTCTATTTACACAACTTGGCCCTTCCAAACATGAACCTATGGGACCCCAATGCTGCATTGGGAGATGTGCAACTTATGGCCATGGCCTCTTGGCTAAATCATGAGGAAAAGAGGGCAGTAGAGATTCGGAATATCATGAACCGGGAGCTAAGTGAACCACTTAGGATCAGGGCAAAACCAGATGATACATCAGCCTTAATATACGCCCATCAGCACCTGGCCAACAATCCTCAGGTTCTACCAGATTACATTGAAAGACAAGCTCAGGCCGTTGCTCACTTTGAGGAGATGGAAAGACTGTTGGGGGATAACTGCGTTCATGCTTGCACAAGGAGGTGGAACACACTGTCCCACAGTCTAAAAATAAGAGAATGCCACTCCCCAACAAGGATGAGGGAGGCCTTGGCAAGAGTACCACTCTACAAACAGTCAATGCAAAATCTGTAGGCCAATTGGATCGGCCTAAAGTTTAGTCCTCCCTTGCTTTTAGGACTGCTGGAAGGGGTCAAACAAGAAGAGGAGCATAGGCAGTGGGAGGAAGTAGAAAGAAAAGCAGGGTTCCATGACCGAGAAGAGGGCATCACTTCAGAAGCTTGGGATGTTAGAGAGGCATTCAAGGCAATCAAGATGACGAGTTGGATTAGTTGCTCAGAGGATGAGCAACCCATTTAGCAGGGGGGTGATGATGAGCTCCAAAAATGGGTAACTTATTGGGCTCATTTTGCCTACTATTCTCGATTAATCCACCATTCTTCATAGTTTATGCATGCTTTTGAGTATATTTATGTTAATTGAATGAATGAGAATAGTCACTTGACCATGAAGTCTAATACGTGCTTATTGCAGATTTTTGGACAACTTTTGGACCAAGGTCAAGCATCTATGAGCCAGTTGACAGCCAAATATGAGGGAACAAGGCTGAGGATTTGTAGGAAGGGTGTCTCCTACACTAAATGGCCCCTTCCTCGAGTTCTCCACCATCAGCTCGGAGTTCAGCAACCCACCAAAGGTGATTCCCAAGGGCAGCCGAGCAGCTTTTGTGAAGTGGATGAGTACTTGCAGTTTTGAGAAGCTAAGACCCTTGAATTAAGGAGGAATGTTGGAGGTCCTCGTAGTGCATAAGTAGGAAGGCTTCCAGCCTTTGTAGTTTACTTCTTGAACATTTGTATTTCGCGCTTTAGTGTTGCTCTGCCTTCGAGCCCATTTTGGAGCTTTTGTTGTAAACATTTTCATGACATGGTTATTTTTTGAGTAATGGAGATCAGTTTCATTTTGCATCAGCTCTGAGCTTCTTCTTAGGAGGCTATAGCTCTTGGGGTTGGGCCCAACCCAAGTGCCAGTACCTCCTTGGTGTACTTTTATATGTTTTTGCTGCATTCATAGAATAATTTCTGCTAGTAGATTAAAATCTTGCTTGGTTACTTAGGTCATTTTTGATGGTTGAAATAACTTTTCATTTTTTAGGTTGACTTGATAGGTTGATAAAAGAGAAGATCTTTGAAAAAGGCCATCAAGCAACCCTTGATCTCACCTCTCCCTCCTTGGGACCATTAGCTGAGACCAAGGCGTCCTTGCTGCCACAAAAACACTGTTGTTGCTTCTTCATGCAATTGCTAGTGTTAGATTCTTAGTTGCAAAAGTTGATACCAGTTGTGATTACATGCTTAGATTTGTTCTTGCTTAGTTTTCACAGTTAACTTACATGATTTTCTACTAATAAATTTCTGTTCTTCGTGCTCGCTGTTTTCTAGGTCAAATTAGGTCAAAATAGCTAGATATTTGATTTGCATAGTCTTTGTTTGGACAGTTTTGGAAAATAGTGTGCCGAACACCTGTGATACCTCCCTGCCTACCCTTCCTCCATTAGACAACCTGCTCCAACCCTCTAACTCTGATTCCTCCCCTTCATTTTCCATCCTTTTCTAATTTGACCTAACTTCTACATCCTTGTGCAACATCGCTCCCTCTATCCTTGAACAAATCCAACCATCCTCATCACTCCTTAGCTTCATTCACTAGGTCCTAGACCTCTTCACATCCTCATCCAACCTCCATCTCCACTTTTCCACCTTTCTTCCACCATCAACCCTCCAAAATCTCCTTTCGGAACATCCCATAGAACATCTTGTAGAACCCCTACGGAGTTCATGTAGAAGTTCACGAGAGCGGTTTTTCGAGATCCGAACACTGTGAAACTCTATGTAAGGGTGTTAGGGACCCCTTAGGTCCTCTTCTCACCTTCCCAACCTCCTGCAAGCACCTACCCCATCTCCTTTCGCCAGTCAACCTCTGCACAGTCAAAAATAGTTAAAGCACATGCATAATAATTCTGAAAGATTACTCAAAAATACAAAAAGATGCTTTATCCATATTTTCCTTTAGAAGTAGCTTAGTCATGTGCATTTTACCTTTCCAAGAGTCAATGGCATCCATTTCTGTAGCTTTCATCCTTTTTCTTGCACTAGTAGGGTTAGTAGGTAAAACTAGGGTTTGCTAGGGTTTGCATTTCTTTTCAGCTTTCAACTTCTTTCTACAAGTAGATTAGCCTTTGTTGAGTTAGCTTTCATCCATCACAGTTAAAAGATTCTTCTAAGAGCTCATAGAAGTTAGCTTAAGCTCCTAGCAGACTTCTGTCGGCTGATCAAGTGACAGCCTACAACAAGAGCTAGTACTTCTGCATATAGTACCGTTGCTTCCAAGTTTGTCACGAACTACCGGGTTGATAAAAGTAAAGAAGGGAGTCCCAGGAGTTGCAGCATTATTGCTGCAATACTAGAGCCCACCAGAGGGATCCACCAGTAGTAGTAGAAAGGGATTGGAAGTAGACAAGGAAGAGGAGAATGTATCACTTTTTAGTAAAGGAAGGGCAAAGAAATTTCCCATTCAGGGAAAAAAATCAAAGGGAGGTGAGAAGAAGAAAAAGGACCTATCAAAGGTCAAATACTTCGGGTGTGTAGAGTTTGGCCACTATATCACTCACTGTCCGAAGAGAAAGAAGGAAAAGAAGGGGTAGGATCAAATGGAAAATTCAATAGATATTGATGAATTGACCTCTATCTTGGAGGACTTTGCATTGATAGCAACTATACCTCTAGATGGAGGAGGGGCATGATGCTTCAAAGTTGTAGGTTTGGGCAGGGTCTAAGGAGGCATAGCATTGAACAAGTGTTTCCTTTGGATCATTACCTTTGCTATAGGATGCCACAATATTTAGTAGAAAGAGGATTGAGGGGTCATCAATGTGCATTCAAATGTTGTGGGAGAGTGTAGAGCTAGTTGCAATCTGATACTAGAGGGGCGTAGAGATAGTTGGGCGTAGTAAGCTACTTAGTAGACATAGTACATATAGTTGCAATTAAAGACTCAAGGGATGGTTGTAGAATCTAGTTTCATGCACAATATCATAGTTTAAAGTTGTAGTAGTTCCAACATCAATAGCAGCATGAGATGGAATGTAGTCTAGGCAACATTGGCAGTTGTGCAAAGAGGTAGAGTACAACATCAACAACAACGTACATGTAGAGTGGTTCAGCGATAGGGTTTGAAGTTAAATAAAATTATGTGTAGTAGATTGGTGGATAGTGACAATATGTTGTAGATATCATACACCAATAACATGGTTTGACTATAGAGGAGAGATTTAGTGGAGTGGAGAAAACATCTTCCTCGCTAAGAGGGAGTGTTAGTTTTTGTTGTTTTGGTGGCATCAGACAGGTGTTCTAGTCTCAATTTGTGTATGAGAGGATAAATAAAATGATATATCTAAAACCCAGAAACGGTTTCGCAATATAAGCTCTTGAAACACCTTAATTAAATTAATTGGGAATCATTTAATTTTTTCATAAGTCAAACTTAGGAAAATTGGTTAATTAATGAGAATTAATTAAGGATGGCTGAGAATTATATAGAGACTCACATGGATCAAAAGTAAGATGATATCAATCGCTGAAGCTCCAATGAGATACTATAAGAGCGATTTGATGGGATCGAGAAAGACACAAGAGGGCAGCAAGTTACCTGGGTATATTGAGCTATCCACTTGTCATGATTCTGTAAGGAAGTAAGTTCGAGCCAGAAGAAGAGCATTAGTGATTGAAGGAGCCATAAAGGGGAATTCTAGAGAGTTTTCTAGTAGTTTTTTAGTGTCGAATGGGCAAGAAAATGGAGGTGGAAATATTCTGCAAAGAAAGTCGTATAAGTAGTGCAAGTTAGCCAGTTCAGTAGAGTGAGTTTCTAGGAAGGATTCATTTCAGCTGTCGAAGGTCATATTTCAATTTGAAAGGCAAAGAAAAAAAATTACAGGGGCAGAGGAATTCTAGATGGCCCAGTAGGAGGCAAATCCAGAGTTGTACAACTTGCATCAGGCTAGCAGCTAAAGAGGCAGTGCAAGTAGGTTAGAGGGAGTTTAGATTATTTTCTTGACAGAGAATTTTTCTCCTAATAATTTTCGCCAGTATATTTTCTAGTTGATAGGTAGTAAAGCTTCCAAATTATTGTACTCGTAAGTTGTTGTTGTATAATAATAAAATAAACCTTCATTTATTACACCAGTTTTACCTTTGGGGTTTTTCTGAGGAATTTTTAGTCTAAAAATATGGGTTTCTACTTTTATGTGTGTGCATCTATTTCTTAGTTCCTAGTTTTTATTTTCCACAACGTTTTTTACGGTGAAGATTACAATTGTGAATTATTCTATAATTATCATAAATAATTAAACTGCTAACAGTTAGGAGAATACTATCCTGTAATTATAGTCAAGGAATTTTCATAGTATTCAAGATCCCTCCCATTCCCCTTATGCAAGTAGAAAGAAGAGATTATTATTCATATCTTTCTCTCATGCCCATACTCCAAGATAGTTTGCAATATTTCCTTAGGCCCTATATATTCTCAAATAAGATTTCCATTTGACCTCATATCTTTATTTTCCTCTTGGAACAAGCACTATATTAGATCCTTGGTAGGAAAATCTAACCTCAAAAGACTCTAGGTATCCCTCCCTAAATATCTCTGTTGGAAAATTTGGTTATCCAGAAGTAGCGGCAATTTCAATATTTCTTTTTTTACTCTCGAGACTCACCGCTTGGAAATCCCTTTCCTTCAAAATGTATTTCATTAGCCCATCTCTTTCAACCCCTAATCCTCTCTTAAACAATCAAGAGAAATTATGGTTGAACTCTCTTCCTGGCCCCTTGCGAAATTTCCCCACCTCCACTCCCAGATCCTTCCCATTGGAAGAGACATGGAATTTATGCCTCTTTGATGAAGCCTTGGAATATTAAAAAATAAAATCATTATACCCTCTATTTTTATGGAGCCTCTAAGAGTAACCCAGGGATGGAAAAAGGGGGAGGGATAATATCTAATCCTGAAGGGAAAGTTGTTGCCAAATATTCTTGGGGGCTAGGAAATAAAACCAACAATCAAGCATAGATGTACGGTCTCTTATTGGGGTTAAATTTATCTCATGATATGGGAATTTTGGATTATCATCCAACACCTAATCAATGGTTCCTATTCTAAGTAAATCTTCCTTAAACTCCTCCTTAAAAGAATAAATCGATCTTTGGACCTCCTATCCTGAATTTTTCTCTACGATATTTTTAGAAGAAAAAATTCAAAGGCCAATTGTTAAGCCAATCTAGCTTGCATTTTGGAAGTGGGACAAAATTAAGTTAATGGTATCAAGGAGTGGCACCCGATCCCATATTTATCTAATGAATATTCCTAATTTTGTGCACCCCCCAAGTACTGCCCCTATTTGAATATTTCATGGATTAATGGAAACATTAATTTTAAAAGTTAAGGGTCATGATGGCTAGATATCTCACACATGATGTGGGTTAGATTCATGTGTCAGAGGTTATATTAACTCCCCACACCTCTACTTGCACAGTACAAAATATTGCATCTCATTTAGCTCCACCACCTTATAGAGTGATGAATCCGACAAGAATGGACATGCAGTGTGTTAATTGTGATATGAAGGGAATTGTGTGTGAGGGATGCCTCTTTGATTATAAATTCCAGGCTCGATTCAACCCCCCTCGCATATCTACCCAATCATTTGTTACACAAAGGATCCTTCCCTCCCATATCCACTAGCATTTTAAGCTCTTCCCCTCTAATCACTTCATCGCATCCATAACTTTTCTCTCTAAGTGGCTCTGTTATGAGCCTCGTGTGACTAGAAATTCCCTCAAATTTATTGTGATGAGGCCTTGGCTCCACCACACCTGTAGCCTGATCAATTGGTGAAATTCTCTCTCAAGGACCCTTGCTGAAAAGAACACGAGCAGATCTAAAGGGGGGTACTACTTCAACAACCTAGGGTTCATTGGTGTTAGGAATTTCAAGGTTTGTTCTCAATGTCTATGCTTAGTTGTTCTCTATCCTTCTCATATGATTGTGATATTCTTTTCTACCTTGAGCTTTCTCTACCAATTTAGGAAAATATGGAACCAGCTCTAACTTTTTACATTGATATGGGCCATCTTTCCAATATTTCCTTCTCTGAGGCTGAAGTTGGTTTTCACTCTTTTATCCTAGACTCCTATGATGCCCCTAGCATTAACCCTAACCCTCATTATCTGACCTATCCATGCTCAATTTTCCCATTTATGTTGCAACCTTATCATTGGACTCCCTTATTCCAATTTATGTCTTGTGAATCTCTTACAACATCACCTGCATGTACAACTGGTATACAACCTTTTCTACCTCTTGGATCCCCCTCTATTGCTTCTTGGACCCCCCATCCATGTTTTCTAACCTCAGAAATTCTTCCACCTCTGGAAATTCCACCTCTAACACATGAAACAAGAATTTGGAGGCTTTGCAAGTGGAGAATATGGACTTAATATGGAAAATCCACTAACAAGAAAACCTCCTCATTTTCATCATTGAAGAAATATGGTCTCTCAAGATTTAAAATCCCTCACTTGGATGATGAGATTGATGTAATTCAAAGATGTCTTGATGATATTAAACCAATTGGAAATTCCACATGGAAATATGATTCTACTAGCTCTATTCCAAGCCTCATCTCTAGCAACCTATAATTAGACTTGAACAGTCCTGAAGAGGAAGTTGTCTTATTTCTTCTATAATTGGAACTTTCTGCAAATTTTCTCTTCTATTGTCTCAATCTTTTCAGATATATGTATGTATGACCGATATTATAGTATTTCTTGTTAGCATTTTTTTAGTCTAATAGTCATCTCCTCAATGAATGACCCTCTAAAATTGATGAATTGTAATGAATTCCCCAAATATTTATTGCAAGTAGGTGTAGATTTAATATAATCGTTACTCATTTGTGTTAAAAAAATGTAATGATATTATTATTATAGTATAAAGAAATTTTTGATAATGTAGTTTTGTTAAAAATATTGTGTTATGACCCACAAGGAATAGTTTAATTAGTGATTAATGTGTTATGAAATATTACATAAACCATGTGATTCAAAGTTCAAATCCTTAAGCCATGTGATTAGTAGAGTTAAAAATTAATATTAATAATCCAATGTTATTTTAAAATAATATTGGGATACAAATTATTATAGTACTTGGGTTAAAGAAACTATTGAAAAGGTTAATCATGGGAATATGGTCTAGTAAATAGATACTAAGATGTGGTTATTCTATTTTTTTACTAAAAGGAATTGAGATGTTAATTAATTTTTAGAAAGAATTTAAATTTTTTGAGATATTCATATCAAAGCCATTAAGCTAAATGATAATAATAATACAAGGAAGGGATAAAATTACAAAATTAGGCATGGGGGGGAGTGGAGGAAATAAGATGAGTTTGAATTGTTGTGAGTACAAGAGAAATAATGGATAGTAGGTTTCCAAGAGTGACTTAATTTGAAGTAGTATTCATGATTGAAATTTTTGGGGTGTTTTTAGATTTCAACGACTTCCCTTATGACCCACTAGGGGTAGAAGGAGGAGGAGGACAATATTTTGAAATTGCTAAAATGGTAGGATCACAAAACTGAGAGAAGTGATGGTGTCTAAAGACACCATTTCTTGGGGTCCAAATGTCCTCAAGGAAAAAATTACCTAGAGTCTTTTTGTCTTAGAGAAGGATATATTCCGCATGAATACCATGGATTCTCATAAAATTGGAGATTGAAAAGCATTGGTAACTTGACTGAATTAGGTTTACCTAAAATACCCTAGACATTATCCCCCTTATACTTGACTTAGGGAGATTAACCTAGTCCAAATCCCATTGTCAAATTCCATATAAAAATGTTACCATCTGTCAGAGTACATAGGTAAAGAGTCATTATATCCATGACACCTTTTCGTGAACATGGTTCATCAACTATCTCACATTCTCACATTCATCCCCTCAAGTTAGGACACCAATACAACTTCCACCTTGGTACCTATCTAAGTGGTCCATTCCACAAATTGATAACTCCATGTGCCACTACACTACATGTATGCCTGATCAAAGTCTTAAGGTATTAAAACAACCAACTTCAAGATAGGATATGAGTACAATTGCCACCCTCATACCTATCCAAGTGGTTCTTTCCACAACTTGAGTCATCACATGCTTCTACACAAACATGTATGTTTGAACAATAAATGTATTACATCGTCCATGACGAATAAACCTGCCTATGGAAAGATTTCATAACTTGTACCACTAACCGTAAAGGTTTCACACACCACTGGTGTTATCACACCACTAGGGTCCTCATCGCACGTTGGCTCCTTCATTAAACATAAAAACATTTACTCCATCTCTATTTTCTCGTCCATACCACCTCTCTTTTACTATATTTCACCCATCGAGATCTAAAAATATGATCTTACTTTCATGTTCATGATATCCATGCTACCAATGTAACTTTCATTAAATTCTTCACATATACCTGCAATATACACAACCCTTTTTTTCCCTTATTAATTAATTCCTTCAAAATATCTGGCATTTTCCTTATAGGGATGAGATCCCCACAAAGCTTCAACTCTACCTTAACATCACATATATTTTTTTTCAACTTTTTCAATGACGAACCCCAATGATCTTGGTGGATATTGGTGGCCAATCGCCTATTCCACTTGGACCCCCACCATTGTCTCTGATTGATGATGCCATGCCTCATGCGACTACACAAATAAAATCCACACATGTACATTATGAGGTTGATAAAGAAACCTGGCTTATTGAACGCATCCAACACATCCGCCATCAGGTGCATGACATATTGGATAAGTCCAATGGCAAGTACAAGCAGCGACATGATTAACATCGAGTGCCATACAAGTTTCAAGTGGGCGATAAAATTTGGTTGCATACACAAAAAGAAAACCTTACCAGAGTCCATCAGAAGCTCATACAACTATGATATGGGCCTTAGATCATCACCAAGGCTACGTGAGACAATTTTTTTGGGCTCAACATTCCTCCATTCCTAGGCCTACACCCAGTGTTCAATGTGGACTACCTTCAACCATACTTTCTACCATTATTGGACACATAAGACTTTGCAGAACAACTCACACCAACGGATCTAAACCTAGACTGCATGGAATAGGACACAAGTGATCGGATCCTGGACACATAGATCAAGAACACCCACAAGCATAAGATCCAACTATTTTGGTTTATCATAGCTTGCCAATTATTGCACCAAGGGAAGTGGGTCCCCAGGGCCCAAGTTTAACAGAAATTTCCCCATCTCATGGAGGCACTCAATGCAACGAGGACCATTTATTCCTAAGGGAGTAGGACTAATCCAGGTGGATATTGGTTGCCACCCTCCTATTCCATGTGGACCCCCACCAAATTTTTTTTCAAATTCCTTAATTGTATCACAATTTACTATTTTTGGCAATTTTTCAGGTCCTGAACTTCTAGAGCCGTTTTGATGCCCTAGATGATATTTTTTTTGGAAAATGGAAAAATCCCTAACCTTTGGTAAGGGTTTGTAGTCAAAATTTGTATTCCTCAGATATATTTTTCTAACGACGTATCATACACATCAAACGTATATCGTATTCCGAAGTTACAACCCTAGGAAGTTGATGTACCAATTCACCCCAATGGTGCCCACTCACTTTCAGCGCTTCAACTCCTATGGTTATTGTTTTGGATGTTTAATGTTTTCTATATTTTCTCAACAATAAATAGGCTTTCAAGCCACATTGTAACACATTTCATAAGGCATGTAGCTGCCACATCATTTCTTATAGATAAGCTACCATTGTCTGAGCTAGTTTATTTTCATTCTACATGTAAACAATTTTCAATACTTTGTAACTAATGAATTTAAGTTATGTTTTTCATTGTATCTTTATGTTCCTATTTATATCTATACTTCATTTCATTCCTTCAGAAAATTCGGATCACCCAAACATTTTTCAACACTGAACCCATCTTCTATCCACATCTCACCTTCATATTTCTTACGCATGCAACTCCAGGGATTGGAAAATCGATTTACAATCTCCATTGTAACTTTATTTGTTAAGATCAACAAAAAATACCTCTTTAGTTTTTTTTATTTCATCATGGTAATTCTCATTGATCAACGCTTAAACAAGCTCCCATTTCCATACCCATGCACATCTGTAAATTTTTCCCAACATTTAAAGAATATGCTAGAAGCATCAAGCCCCTTTACATACCATCAACAATATTGACACTCAATCTCTCCAAGGTTTGGATTGTTCCCTTGGATCTCTCCACATCTTGTAGGAGGCCTGCGTTTACATGTCGTAGGCCCCACATTTCCAATTCTCATGTACATGCTTCCCATTTGGTAGGATCACTCACTCAATAGCATAAAGGTTACCTGACTATTCATATCTCACTACAGCTAGTGTGTTGTGTCTCACTCGCTTATAGCTAAATTATAATCTCACTTTGCACGTGAAATTAATTATCCACGTAACAACTACTTTTCTCACCTTGAACCCATTTATGACAAAAGTGATGGCACTGCTGCACAATGTTGCCTATTTCCCACTACCTCTTGGAGACTCTACTTTTTTCATCTCCTAATTCATTGCGTTCCAGGGTTCTCATTCTCATGCTTGTAGACATAACCACACCTCCCAATCACATTTTTCTAAGGGTTTCATCATGACCACATCCACAACCTCCAATCCACCACCGAAAGTCCCAATATGTGTGCCTCCATTTGGCCACAATGATGCATGAGTTACATACGTTACAAAGCTCTCCTTCAAATCATGAACATCATCTCCTCCTCCAGTCAAGCATTAACATTGTGTTCCTATAAATATTTAGACCATATTTGTGTATCTTAGCTTCCTTGCCAACATGGGAAATTTTCTTCTTCATGTCTTCTTTGTGTTTCTCATATAACTCTAGTCATTCATAACCATGCTTTGATCAACAAACAACAACATTGATCACAACTCTAATACTGATTGTTAGGATCACAAAATTGAGAGAAGTGGTGGTGTCTAAAGACATTGTTTCTTGTGATCCAAATGGCCACAAGGATAAATTGACATGGATTCTTTCTACCTTTAAATAGGTTATATTCCACATGAATACTATGGTTCCATACCATGTGTTCTCATAAACCTAGA
The DNA here is from genome assembly GCA_031772625.1 of Pinus tabuliformis. Taxonomy (NCBI): domain Eukaryota; kingdom Viridiplantae; phylum Streptophyta; class Pinopsida; order Pinales; family Pinaceae; genus Pinus; species Pinus tabuliformis. Next base: position 1,313,171,574 of record CM062818.1, read on the forward strand.
GATGAAAACCACCAGTAACTGGACCGAGTCAATTTTAACTAAACTACCCTAACACAAAGTTAATAAAGTGTTTGATATTGTCAGATTGATCAACAAAGGAATATTTAGAGATCATATTGTGTTGGGTTTCAACTATATATTCTTTAAAAATATCTTCCTATTTGGCCAATGTAGGTTATTCCATAAGAACTTGGAATTTGATAAACCCTAAGGAAGGCATTGGATGAGAGTGGTCCTTAACACAGGAATAATTGTTAAAGGGTGGTGTCAGGTTTAAAGATAGTCTTAATGTTCTTTTTTGTAAGGTATTTTGAGATGCAAACAATGATCACTTGGGTGTAAAGGTGACTATGGTTATGGGATTAGACAAGGGTTTGAAGGTTTTGGGGCTGATAGATGAATGTAAGGATTTTTTTATTTGAAAGATTTTGTAGCCATTAGATAAGAAGGCTTTAGTTAAATGAGCATTTCCTTTTTCAAAAATTTGGCATACATAATTTTGAATTGCCCTAATGGCTAAAGCGTTAAGGACGATAGATTGTTGTATTAGGTGGTAACGAGAGTCAAGATGAAAGTATCTATCTGTATGAATATTTTTTGAAATATCATATGTTTCACACGTACTAAACATTTATTTAGAAATAACAACACATTATATGAATTTGAATTTTCAAATACTACATTCTCAAATCTTATATTATTAATATCTAATTTCCTTTTAATATTTTAAATAAAAAATTAAATATGTAAATGATTTTTCCATAATTATATATATGTTTAAGTAATATTTTGACATTTTATTTTCTTTTTAATTATTACAATATTTTTTCAAAATTATAAATATTAATATTATATTAATTTGAAAAAATATTAATATTATACTAAAAATTATGTATAGTAAGAATAATTTTTTTAATTAATATGTAAATTTTTAATTAAAAAAATAAATATGTAAATGATATTTTCATGATTAAAATTTATATTTCATTAATGTTGATAAAAAAATTTCTTAATAGTATTTTCAAAATTATAAATAATAGTATTATATTATAAAAATATAAAATAAATCATCATATTATTAAAATCCAAAATATTTCCTTTTAAGAACTATGAAAAAAAAATAAACAAAATATTTCCTTTTAAGAACTATGAAAAAAAAATAAAGAAAGGAAAGAATGAAAAATAGAGATGGAATTGGGAAAGTTAAGAATAATAAAAAACAAAGAAATTAGAAATATTCGTATTATTTTGTATTAGATATAAAAGAAAATAAATCAATAGAAATTTTCATTAATAAAAAGGAAAACTATTATACGCATTTTAATTGACTTAAATGGGGTTAAGAAATGGGGATTTTTGGATAAAGAGATCTTTACTTTATGTGAAAATTATATGGGTTATTTGTATTGGTTTGACTTTAAGTGAGGTTAGAAAATGAGAAATTTTATTAGTAAAGAGAACATTATTATATTGTGAAATTTCAATGTATTTTCTAATTTTATAGGTTATTTATATTGACTTGAATCATAGGACTATAAAATGAAAAGAATTGTTGATAAAAATAACATTATTATACCATGAAAATTCAATGTATTTTCTAATTTTATGGGTTATTTGTATTCATTTTGTTGAATTAGGGCTTGGATATTGTCATATCCCCAGATTATTTTAAATATTTTATTTATCACAAGTAAGGAAAAAAAAAAAGAATGTTACCTGTTGTATAAATTTATATCTATATTATTTTTTCAGTAAATGGAGATGAAAAGATGATTTCTTAGTAACAGGGATATCATGTAACTTCTGAGGAGAGAAGTTAATACATATAAAATAAAAAAAACAGTTGCAAAACCCTAACCGCCCTTTCCCCCAACCGTGGAATGGTTTCCAGGAAAAGGAGGGGGAAGAGGGAAGAAAGACTGTGCTATAGAGGACAGGCAGTAGGAAAAGGGGAGAGGGCTTACCACGTCTAATGAGGATCAGATGGTAAGGGTGCAGAGCGCGTGCAACTAGCAAAGATTGTAGTCTTTGAGCAAGCTAGGGGGGAGACTAGTCTCGAAAGACAGTCTCATGGTTGGGTGGATGACTAGCTGTAGAGAGCAAATGTGACCTTATCTTGGAACAGAAAAAGATAGTGCATTTACAGGAGGTGACACAGGTATGTGGCCCTGACTCGAAACAAAGAAAAAAAATGTTTAATTTATGTAGGTTGCAGTTCTTTAGAGAAGTATGAAAGAGTACAGAAAAAGAAAGAAAAAGAAAATAGGGAGGCCTGGTAGTTCTCTATATAAATTATTATCCGGGTAGTATTGGCAATAAGTTGTCAAGAAGGGGGTCAAACACAGAACTTTACAGTTAACCGTCTCTGTTTAGATAATTTTCTTTCCTCATATTTGAAACTAAAACATGTTGGTAATTTGGCCATTAACAGTATTTGGTAAGGGTTGCCAGAATGAATTTGTTGTGAGGAATAAGACCACATGTAATAACCAGTTTCAAGCGACAGAGAATGAAAGGAAGTGAAACCCTTAGGAAGACAATGAAAATTAGGCCAACCGCTCAAGGGAACAAAATGTGAAAAACACTGCGCAATGCATAGACAGACCCGAATATAGGAAAGTGTACAGAATCGAATAAAGACCAGTATTATTCTCTAGTGGCTTGCAACCTTCGGACTGAGCCTATTCTTTTTAAAAAGACACACACACACACACACACACACACACAGATATATATATATATATATATATATATATATATATATATATATATATATATATATATATATATATATATATATATATATATATAAGTAGAAAGCCATCGGTTGCCTTGCCGCAAGCTGTATCAACCATGAAAAAAACCAATCTAAGCAGAGACTATTGCAGGTTGTGATTTAAGGTGTTGTAAGAATGTTTTTCCTTGTAGAAGGTAGGGTCAGAAAATAGTATGGCGCAGCAGGGGACCCGCACCATGAGCAATATCTAAACGGTGGAAAATCCCAAAAGAATATCTGGGTATTGAGCATGATGGAGCAAATAGGTTGGGTAGGGTTACTATCATTTCGCATTTAACTCTTCCACATCATACAAAGTTAATAACTTAGTAGCAAACAGGAGCTAATGAGAAAGAAGCTAAAAACTGTAATTAAGGTGGAGGGTTCGGACCCTCTTGACACGGAAAGATGCATGCATATGGAACAAGACCAGCCACAATTCAAATATATAGAACACTATATAAACTGTACATGTATTTGTATCTTAAACAAAGAGCGTGACATAAGAAAACGTTGTGTGAGACCATGGATTATAAAAAAATATATATATCTCCTGTACAGAAAAGTCGTGATGCGGTAATCTTTTTAACAAGCATAAACAAGGAGACTACCCTATCCATAAAAGCAATAGATCTTCACAATAATTACAGTCTAGTAGGCAAGAGGATTAACATGCCGTGAGCAAAGTGAACACAGGTGTGCATTAAAGTTTATATACAATCACAATGGTCCAAGCAGAGAAACTGTAGTCAGACGCCCAAACTCTAGTATCTAAATTACATAAGTCATTTCAATGGAAACTGGAGCCTGGAGGGGTCGAAAATACCCTCCACTCCCTTGTTCATCAAAATATGAAAGTGACCAGAAGGGTTACCCTTCTTTAAACATAAGAGAACCTCTGAAGCAAACAGACTCGGCCACCGCCAGTAGGTTTCCCCATACTTGGAACTCTGGACAGGATGAAGGTGGGGTTTCCCTTAGTCGTGCCTAGGCCACCGTGTGAGGAACAGGCACCCAGCCTGTAAGAGAGAAACCCACACAACACAAGTTTGACAATGGTGGAAGTAATGCAAGCTGCAGTAAAAATTCAAAGAAATTATTCTCGTTCTTGGCCAAAGAAACTTACCCACTAAAGGAAAACTCCAGCCAACGAATGAACATCACTCATTTCTGTGCTGTAGAATGCCTCCATTGCCAAACTAACCTGCAGATGCATGATACATGTGCAAAAACAAGAGTTCTTCAGTAAAACAAAGGAGCGTATAGCCAAAAGGATGTAGAAGGAACATGACTCTGTTCGTTTGATTACTTGAAGGGTTTGGTGATGAATCTGTTGGCATTCGAGCAGGGTCTACAAGTTGGGCTCTCTGGGACTGAATGCATGGGCTGAGCCAGAGCAGGCCTGCAGAGAGAATTGCCTAACCAAATGAGCCCGTCACCCAAAGCAACCGATAGATTTGGTCGGAAACTCGCGAAAGTCTACCACCGTTGGATAGCAAGGGGCGTTCTCCACCGTAGATGAGGTGAGGAATACCATGGAAGATGAGAGATTGGACAACCTGCCGGCCTTGTACAGCACAGAGCAGGGCAGGAATTAATACACACATTAGCGGATAAGGAATGCCATGTAATGGCGAGAGGAAACTGAAAAGTTACCTCCTGACTGAATGCCACGTGGATAACATGTGTGAAGCCATACAGAGATTTCAATAGAATATAAACAGTATATTAGCACATAAATCAAACCATTGCCGTATGTTAAGTGGTATGCATCTAGTGACATGAGGTGACTAACCATAGGCGAATGGTAAATATAATCCAAAAGGTAACCACGGGTACATTTAAACCTTATATATAAACAAAAAAAATTATTAATTAGAAATGGAGGCATGACAAGTGGTATCAGAGCCAAGTTACAAAAACTATGGCCTCTAGGAACTGAAAACTGTCAACGGATTGTGTATATACAACTTATTTCATCTCTATTGCATAATTAAAGAAATAGATAATGTGATAACTCTTCCACTGTTACTTGTCCTGTGGTAAGCACAGGAAAACAGAGGACTGACAATATGAGGAGAACAGACAGTGCGTCACACAGGTTTGTGGCAGGTAAGGGACCTACAACGGGTCCTGGAAATAGCCCCGAATTATGGGTACAGCTAGGAGAGGAGGCGCGCAATACCAATCTGGCAATTTTGGAGACAATACAAGAGCTGAAAAATGAAATGGCTCGATTATGGGAAGATAATGCAAGGTTAACTATGGAACAGGAGAGGATCATAAAAAGCCTATCCGACAGACAGAATCAGTAGCCACCAAATCCCAGTGCTGAGCAACAAAGAATGTCAGGAGAACAGAATCACCACACAGAACCTGAAGAGTCAGAAGGAAGGGAGGAGGAACGCTCGGATAATGCTTCCGAACAACAGACATCCAAAAGGCAACGGATAGAGTTGCAAGGGGAGTTCCGTAAAATCAAGCCACCACACTTTGACGGAGAATAGGAGGAAGCAGCTGAGGCCTGGTTGATTAATATGAAGAAATATTTCTAGCTATATGAATACGATCACAACCTCAAGGCACAGTTAACCATTTTCCAATTACAGGGAAAGGCCACCTTGTGGTGGGAAGAGGTTAAGATGGTAAGAGGAGTAAGCGAATAGAATATCACTTGGGAGAAATTTCAAAGATACTTTAAGGAAAGGTACCTGACTGAGCGCTTCTATGACGAGAAGGCAAGGGAATTTCATGACCTGCATTTGGGGCAGCAAACTATGGATGAATTTATCACTCATTTTACTTCCTTACTCCGTTATGTGCCCTATATATGGGAAGAAAAAGCTAAAGTACAAAGGTTTGTTAGTAGTTTACCCTTGAGTATGAGGGAAAGAATTGAATTTGACAACCCAAAGATGATGGACGAGGCTATACACAAAGCCCAAATTTGCTACCAGCAGAGCAAGCAGAAGGGAGAGATTCTGGGTAAGAGATGGGTCGATAAGAAAAGAAGCAAGCTAGCTGGAAGTACTAAAGGTAATCATGGTGGAGGTAACAAAGGATTCGCCAAAGGGAAAATCAACAGAAACTCACAGAAGAATTCGCTCCGATTAAAGCCCCCCAATGAGTCCAGAACCAATGATCAACCTGGGAAAATAGACAACGAAGGGACAGCAAGGCCCCCAGTGCAATGTTGGGGCTGTGGTGGACCCCATTACGTGAAAAATTGTCCCCAGCGAAAAGGAGCCGAACAAGTTTCCCAGGTCTACGAAGCCTCTACAGTTGGCGATGTAGGATGGAGTCTGCCAAAGATTAATGCCGCTTTGGAAGATCGCTAGGTGGAGTACCAACCGACCATGGTGAAATTTGAAGGTAAACTCTTAGAATTTTTTGTAACTGTTTTAATTGACCCTGGTGCAACATTAAGTTATATTAGTCCTGTAATTGTGGAGCATTGTAAGTTGCAACCTGTTAAGTTTAAAGACCCTTGGCTAGTTCAGTTGGCAATAGGGGCAAAAAGACGGGTAATGGCTAAGGTCAAAAATTGCCCTTTAAAAATAGTAGGACAGTCAGTTACAACAGATTTAAATGTGCTTCCCCTTGGCTCGTATGATATATTGATTGGTATGGACTGGTTAGAAAAACACTGGTCCATAATTAATTGTAAAACCAAGACTATCAGTTATAAGGACGAGCTTGGAATAAAACAAGAGGTGCAGGGGATTAAGCGGCCAGTGCAGATTCGACCCATAACTACCACACAGTTAGTGAAATGCATTAGAAAAGGATGTTAGATTTATGCCATCCAAGTGGGGTATGCCAATTCAAAAGATAAAACAGCCACATTGGAGAATATTCCTGTGATACAAGAATTTGCCATTGTGTTCCCATAAGAGATTCTCGGACTGCCACCCAAAAGAGACATAAATTTTACCATCGAATCGGTGCTAAGAGCAGCCCCAGTCTCTAGAGAACCCTACAGAATGAGCGTACCAGAATTGACGGAGCTGAAGATGCAATTACAGGAGCTGTTGGACAAAAAGTACATTCGCCCCAGTGTGTCCCCTTGGGGAGCCCCGGTATTGTTCGTTAAGAAAAAGGATGGGACCCTCCACATGTGTATGGACTACAGTCAATTAAATAAATTGACAATTAAAAACAAGTACCCCCTACCTAGCATTGATGAACTGTTTGACCAGGTGAGAGGAGCAACAATTTTCTCAAAGATTGATTTGTGATCAGGGTATCACCAAATCTGGATTAAAGAGGAAGACATAGCTAAGACAACTTTTAGAACTCGGTATGGCCACTATGAGTTTGTGGTGTTACCCTTCGGGTTGACCAATGCCCCCACCACCTTTATGTGTCTGATGAATAGTGTGTTTCATCGGTATTTGGATAAATTTGTGCTGATCTTTATTGATGATATATTGATTTACTCTTGGACTATGGAGGAGCATCAGGAGCACCTCAGGTTAGTATTGCAAACTCTCCGAGAACACCAATTATACAGTAAGTTCAGTAAATGTGAATTCTTTAAAGAGCAGATACAATATTTGGGGCATATCATCACTAAAGATGGGATCATAGTGGATCCTAAAAAGATAAGGACCATTATGGAATGGCCGGTACCCAAAGATGTGGCGGACATCCGATCTTTCATGGGATTGGCAGGCTATTATAGACGGTTTGTAGAGGGATTTTCAAAAGTAGCTTATCCAATCACATCCTTACAGAAAAAGGGAAGAACCTTCAGGTGGACCCCTGAATGTCAAAGAAGTTTCGAACAACTCAAATATTTACTCACCACGGCACCCATTCTAAGTATAGCCGATCCTAGTAAAGATTATGTGGTGTGCACTGATGCAAGTAAGGAAGGGGTAGGAGGTGTGCTAATGCAGGAAGGAAAAGTGATAGCATATGAATCAAGGAAGTTAAAAGAGCATGAGCAGAAATATTCTGCTTACGATCTAGAGTTGGAAGCTATGATTCATGCCCTGAAAATGTGGCGACATTACCTTATGGGAAGAAAATTTCTGTTATTGACCGACCACCATAGTCTGACCAATTATTTTAGCCAGCCCACTCTAAATGCAAGGCAAGCATGGTGGGTGGATTTCCTAAGTAGTTTTGATTTTGAGATCAAGCATTTAAAAGGGAAGGAGAATCGGGTGGCGGACGCTTTGAGTCAGAAATTGCAATGCCTATACAAGATTTCTTGCAGTGAAGGGAAAATCCCCTTCGGGGAAATGATTAAAAAGGCAGTCGAACAAGATGTTGTTTATCAACAAATAAAACAGCAAGTGCAGCAACCAACCAGCAAAGAAAAACAGCCGGATTATGCTTTGGATGTTGCTGGAATGTTGTATTATAAAGGAAGGTTGTACATGCCCAATCAGAACAATATTAAAAATCTAATATTGGATGAGTATCATAAGAGTCATTACGCTAGACACCCAGGATATCAAAAGATGATCACTGTACTTCAAAAAGAATATTATTGGCTGGGTATGAAGAAAGATGTGGCTGGTTACTTGGCACGATGTCTAGAATGTCAGCAAATTAAGGCAGAACACCAACATCCTGCGGGTTTATTACAACCACTACCCATCCCGGAATGGAAGTGGGAAAACTTCTCTATGGACTTTATAACAGGTTTTCCTAAGTCAAAGAAAAATAATGACTCCATCATGGTGGTGGTGGACAAGCTAAGTAAGTCATTTTATACCGGTGCAATCTACCTACAGAGCTGTGCAGATCACCCATGTATTCATGCAATGTTAGGACTATGGACATCACATATCTCCACAATGGTATGATATTGTCCACTTTGGGCCTAAGCCCTCATGGATTTGTTTTCGGGCTTTACCCCAAAAGGCCTCATACCAATGGAGATACTTGTCCATCCTTATATACCCATGATCCTCCCCACTTCTAGTCAATGTGGGACTTTGGTCGTATACCCAACAATCCTCCCCTCGAACAAAGGACCATCGAGCCTCCCCTCAAACGATTATCCATCTGTCCACTCTCTGCCAACCAGGATTCTTCGCTCCAATGCGTTGGAAGCACACGCCTTACATGGAAGCACCACCTACCTCGAGAGCTTGCTCTATCCCAAGTCAACTCCTCTTCACCGTGTTGGGACCAGGACACGTCCATGAAGAATCTGGAGCACACTACCTGTCTAACCGAGCTCATCCACGGATCCCATCATGATATTACCGGGGCCCACCACCTTTGTTCAGCATTCTGAGGATTCATCCACTTGGCTAACTTCGGGCCATGGCTCTGATACCACTTGTAAGGACTCTGGACATCACATATCTCCACAATGGTGTGATATTGTCCACTTTGGGCCTAAGCCCTCATGGATTTGTTTTTGGGCTTTACCCCAAAAGGCCTCATACCAATGGAGATATTTGTCCATCCTTATATACCCATGATCCTCCCCACTTCTAGTCAATGTGGGACTTTGGTCGTATACCCAACATGCAAAATATATTTAAGCTACATGGGTTACCAAAGACAATAATCTCAGATGATGATGTAAAATTTACATCGGTCTTTTGGAAAACATTGTTTGAAGAATTGGGAACTCAGCTGAACTTTAGCACGACTTATCACCCTCAAACTGACAGGCAAATCGAACGGGTGAGCCAAGTGGTGGAAGATATGTTAAGGGCATATGTGATGTAGCAACCAACCAAGTGGGAGGACTATCTACACTTGGTTGAGTTCGCATACAATAATGGCTACCACACATCATTGCTAATGAGCCCTTTTGAAGTATTGTATGGGTGGAAGTGTCGCACCCCCTTGAGCTAGAGTGGACTGGAAGACAGATTGATGTTGGGTCTTAAAATGCTTAAGGAGATGGAGGAAATGGTTAAAAAGGTGTGTTCTAATCTGAAGGCAGCTCAGGATAGGCAAAAGAACTTCGCTGATCGGAAAAGGAGGTTTAAGGAGTATCAAGTTGGTGATCATGTGTATGTGACAATTCGAGCAAAAAAGAGCACATTACAGTGGAGCGGGTGCGCTAAGTTGGCACCTCAATACTGTGGACCATTCCAAATCTTAGCAAGAATTGGGTCGATGGCTTACCAACTTGCTCTGCCTAGTCACATACGAGTCCACAATGTCTTTCATGTCTCCGTGTTAAAAAAATATGTTTATGATCCTAAACATGTGATTAATTGGCAGGATATTCAGGTGATAATTATCTCCGATAGATCAATCTAAATGTTTTCTCTTAAAAGAAAACTGACTTAGGATTTTGCATGTTGCAGGTAGAACTGGAAGGAGAAATCTGAGTCGAGCCACTGAGCATCCTCGACCGGAGAGAAGTCACGCTGCGGAAGCAGGATATTACCCAAGTTAAAGTGCAGTGGCAGCACTTTGGGCCTGATGAGGCCACTTGGGAGGATGAAGAACTCATGAAACAGGCTTACCTAGGGTTGTTTATAACCGAAGGACATTGGGACGATGTCTAATTTCAAGAGGGGGAGATGTCATATCCCCACACTATTGTAAATATTTTATTTACCATAGTTAAGAAAAAAAAAGAGTATTACCTGTTGTATAAATTTATATTTATTTCAGTAAATGGAGATGAAAAGATGATTTCGTAGTAACAGGGATATCATGTAACTTCTGAGGAGAGAAGTTAATACATATAAAAAAAACAGTTGCAAAACCCTAACTGCCCTTTCCCCCAACCGTGGAATGGTTTCAGGAAAAGGAGGGGGAAGAGGGAAGAAAGACTGTGTTGTAGAGGACAGGAAGTAGGAAAAGGGGAGAGGGCTTACCACGTCTGGTGAGGATCAGATGGCAAGGGCGCAGATCACGTGCAACTAGCAAAGACTATAGTCTTTGAGCAAGCTAGGGGACAGACTTGTCTCGAAAGACAGTCTCATGGTCGGGTGGATGACTAGCTGCAGAGAGCAGAGGTGACCTTATCTCGGAACAAAAAAGGATAGTGCATTTAGAGGAGGTGACGCAGGTATGTGGCCCTGACTTGAAACAAAGAAAAAAAAATGTTTAATTTCTGTAGGTTGCAGTTCTTTAGAGAAGTATGAAAGAGTACAAGAAAAGAAAGAAAAAGAAAATACAGAGGCCAGGTAGTTTTCTATATAAATTATTATCCGGGTAGTAGTGGCAATAAGTTGTCAAGAAGGGGGTCAAACTTAGAACTTTACAGTTAACTGTCTCTATTTAGATAATTTTCTTTCCTTAGATTTGAAACTAAAACATGTTGGTAATTTGGGCGTTAACAGTATTTGGTAAGGGTTGCCGAAATGAATTTGTTGTGAGGAATCAGACCACATGTATTAACCAGTTTCAAGCGACAGAGAATTAAAGAAAGTGAAACCCTTAGGAAGACAATGAAAATTAGGCCAACCGCTCAAGGGAACATTAATAAACAAAATGTGAAAAACACTGTGCAATGCATAGACAGACCCGAATATAGGAAAGTGTACAGAATCGAATAAAGACCAGTATTATTCTATAATGGCTTGCAACCTTTGGATTGAGCCTATTCTTTTTAAAAATACACACACACACACACACACACACACACACACACACACACACACATATATATATATATATATATATATATGTAGAAAGCCATCGGTTACCTTGCCCCAAGCTATATCAACCATGAAAAGACCAATCTAAGCAGAGACTATTACAGGTTGTGATTTAAGGTGATGTAAGAATGTTTTTCCCTGTAGAAGGTAGAGTCAGAAAACAGTATGGCGTGGCAGGGGACCCACACCATGAGCAATATCTAAACGGTGGAAAAACCCAAAAGAAAATCTGGGTATTGAGCATGATGGAGCAAATAGGTTGGGTAGGGTTACTATCCTTCCGCGTTTAACTCTTCCACATCATACAAAGTTAAGAACTTAGTAGCAAACAGGAGCTAATGAGAAAGAAGCTAAAAACTGTGATTGAGGTGCAGGGTTCGGACCCTCTCGACACGGAAAGATGCATGCATATGGAACAAGACCAACCACAAGTCAAATATATAGAACACTATATAAACTGTACATGTATTTGCATCTTAAACAAAGAGCGTGACATAAGAAAACGTTGTGCGAGACCATGGATTATATATATATATATATATATATATATATATAGATATATATATATATATATATATATATATATATATATATATATATATATATATATATATATATATATATATATATATATATATATAGATATATATATATATATATATATATATATCTCCTGTACAGAAAAGCCGCGGTGTGGTAATCTTTTTAACAAGCATAAACAAGGAGACTACCCTGTCCATAAAAGCAATAGATCTTCACAATAATTACAGTCTAGTAGGCAAGAGGATTAACATGCCGTGAGCAAAATGAACACAGGTGTGCATTAAATTTTATATACAATCACAATGGTCCGAGCAGAGAAACTGTAGTCGGGTGCCCAAACTCTAGTATCTAAATACATAAGTCATTTCAATGGAAACTGGAGCCTGGAGGGGTCGAAAATACCCTCCACTCCCTCGTTCATCAAAATATGAAAGTGACCAGAAGGGTTACCCTTCTTTAAACATAAGAGAACCTCTGAAGCAAACAGACTAGGCCATGGCCAGTAGGTTTCCCCATACCTGGAACTCTGGATAGGATGAAGGTGGGGTTTCCCTTAGTTGTGTCTAGGCCACCGTGTGAGGGACAGGCACCCAGCTTGTAAGAGAGCAACCCATGCAACACAAGTTAGACAACGGTGGAAGTAATGCAAGATGCAGTAAAAATTCAAAGAAGTTATCCTCGTTCTTGGCCAAAGAAACTTACCCACTAAAGGAAAACTCCGGCCAATGAATGAGCAGCACTCGTTTATGTGTTATAGAATGCCTCCATTGCCGAACCAACCTACAGATGCATGATACATGTGCAAAAACAAGAATTCTTCAGTAAAATGAAGGAGCGTATAGCCAAAAGGATGTAGAAGGAACATGACTCTGTTCGTTTGATTACCTGAAGCATTTGGTGACGAATCCATCGGCATTCGAGCAGGGTCTGCAAGTTGGGCTCTCTGGGACTGAATGCATGGGCTGAGCCAGAGCAGGCCCACAGAGAGAATTGCCTGACCAAATGAGCCCGTCACCCAAAGCAACCGATAGATTAGGTCAGCAGCCCGCGAAAGTTTGGCACCGTTGGATAGCAAGGGGTGTTCTCCACCGTAGATGAGGCAAGGAATACCATGCAAGATGAGAGATTGGACAGCTTGCCGGCCTCGTACAGCACGGAGCAGGGCAGGAATTAATACACACGATAGCAGATAAGGAATGCCATGTAATGGCGAGAGGAAAACGAAAAGTTACCTCCTGACTCAATGCTGCATGGATAACATGCGTGAAGCCATACAGAGATTTCAATAAAATCTAAACAGTATATCAACACATAAATCAAACCATTGCCGTATGTTAAGTGGTATGCATCTAGTGACATAAGGTGACTAACCATAGGCGAATGGTAAATATAATCCAAAAGGTAACCACGGGTACGTTTAAACCTTATATATAAGCAAAAAAATTTATTACTTAGAAATGGAGGTATGAGAGACATGAGAAATCACAATTTCAATGCGTTTTCTAACTTTGAGGGTTATTTCCATTGACTTGACTTAAGTGGGGTTAGAAAATAAGAAATTTTTGTTGATAAAAAGAAGATCATCATATTATGAAATTTCAATGTATTTTCTAATTTTATGGATTATTTGTATTTTCTTGATTTAAGTGAAGCTAGAAAATGAGAAATTTTGTTGATAAAAAGAACGTCATCATATCATGGAATTTCAATGTACTTTCTAACTTTATGAGTTGGATTGGGAGAATGAGAGAAGAATAAATATGTTGATAGAGATAGAATTTGTTGGCCAATTGTGATAAAAGAGAAATGTTTGATTCCATTTGGAAAATAGGGAGACTAAAAAAATAAGTAGAGAATTTTTCCATATTTTATTATAAAAATAGTTGTATTAATTAATAACGCATGTGAGATATTTGTATTGACTTGACTTAGGTAGGGCTAAGAAATTAGATTTTTTTTTTATAAAGAGAACATTATCATATTGTTATTTGTATTGATTGGACATAAGTAAGGCTAAGAAATGAGAATTTATGTGGATAAAGAAAGCATTGCCATATTATGAAATTTCAATGTATTTTCTAATTTCACCAGTAGAGTGGGAGAGTAAGAGAAAAATAAAGATGCTAATAGAGGTAAATTTTGTAAGACAGTTATACATAAAGATAATTTTTTTATTTCTCTTGGAAAATAAGAAATTAAGAATATAAATTAAGATTTTTTTAGATAATTTGTTAAAAACTTAGTTATATTAATTAATACACTTCTACAACTCTATTTCAAGAAGTTTCTCACTAGAAAAAAAAATAAAAATAAAAATAAAATATTTTAAATTTACAATACTTTTTCTTAAAATTTATATAAATTTTTTATTTTACGATTTTTTTTTGCTAACCTTTGATTCTTATATTGAATAAATGAATGTATATTTTAAGAGCTAAAATTATCTATTTTACAAATATTTAAATCAAATTTCATATTTATTTTATATTTTATTTTAATTTAATAACACTTTAAAATATAAGTTATATTAAATAAATAAAAATATAATTATTTTAAGTTTTGAAACTTTTAAATAAAAAATAAGAAATAATTAGTTAATTAATTAATTATATTAATATATATTAAGTATAATCTAACTTAGAAAAGACAACAAATTTTCACGTCATATACCACATTTGCGGGATAATCTAACACACCTACACATCTATCCATTTCAAGCCTGAATTTTTCTAGTTCTATTTCTTTGGAAATATTCCATCTACCCCTCTCGTCTCTAATTCTTAGTCTTGATTTTACCATGTTGACCGAATTAGGTCTTTACGACATCAGACTCAGTAATGTACCTCAAGGGATTGCCAACTTGGCCAAACTAAACTATTTATATTTGTCTTCAAATATGCTCACGGATAACATTTTTGTAAGCGTGGCTAGTTTGAACAAATCAAGCACTTTACCTATTAATGAGAATAGGTTAAGTGGTAATACTCCTATAACCCTCCAAAATTTGAATTAATTATCATATATATTTCTTGGGGTTAACCGTTTGAGAGGGACAATTCTAAGTTTTATAGGAAAATGCTTTTTACTCACTTATCTAAATTTGGCTTTAAATAAATTAATTGGCCAAATTTATGAAGCTATTACAAATTTAAGAAAACTTGAATCTAATGATGATCAATAGGAATACAAGTGATAACAAGCAAATAATACATGCATCGAATTACAAAAACGAAATATTCAGCAAACGCCCATATAAAAGCTGCAAATGGAGAACTTCTGAGCCATTTTATTATATTTATGCAAGTCAAATACAATAGATGATGGAATGGTGCAGCTAGGCTTGTCTAAAATGATAATAAGGACCAAGCCCAGGTAGGAAAATGGCTGAGCTAAAGGCTGCCTAGCTGTTGCACCAATCTACACTGAGCTGCCCAGAAACCATTGCTTTGTTGAAGTTCGAATGGATGGAAGGTGCATTGAAACTACTGATAAATTTTTATTCTTTTAAACCCGGACTTCTTGGCCAAAACCCACAAAAACCCAGAAATGGTTTGGCCCGATTTGGACTTCCCGAAATCGACCCCCAAAG
The DNA here is from genome assembly GCA_031772625.1 of Pinus tabuliformis. Lineage (NCBI taxonomy): Eukaryota > Viridiplantae > Streptophyta > Pinopsida > Pinales > Pinaceae > Pinus > Pinus tabuliformis. Next base: position 1,313,187,076 of record CM062818.1, read on the forward strand.
GTACTATTCAATCCCTAGCAATTCTACACTGCCTGCTGCAAATATATGACTTAAAACCCCACCTCTATTGCTCAGAAAATTATGAAACTTTAGATTTGGGATCCCTGTCAAAAACCTAGAAAAACCCAGAAGGGAATTTCTCTGGTTTTGACTTTGGATATTCGGCCTCCTTGGAGCTTGTCCCCAACTCTACAATGAAATTCAACTTGCAGGAAATAGCTTGCCAAGCCCTCTGAAGATACCCCTAGAACGTTGGGTCCACTTGTACTGAATAACTCCTTGCTTCTTGGATGACCCTTCGTCCGGATGACTGCACTCCCAGCACCACGAGTTTGCTGTGACAGTGGCCTCTGCGCTGGTCTAGCTAGTTGCTACTCCAATAGAGTTTCCCTTTCTATGCTGCCTCCTCAACTCCCGACTCTCCCAGCAAGCTGTGAATCCCTTTGTTGGTCTATTCCTGACTCTCCCAGCGAGCTGTGAATCCTCCTTGCTAATTTCTAACCCTTCCTGCCTATTCTCTGCCTGCCCAGGAATACGCAGTTCCTCCCTGTGCTGATGACTGAAGTGTGTGACTGTACCAGACTCCCTAGAAACTCCTGTGTAACAACCTCCCTAGGGTGGGCATGGATGGTCCCCTGAAGAAGAGGTTGAATCTTCCCTGTGGAAGACTCATGTCTAAACAGCCGGTAGACTTGCTAAACAGCAGAGCGTACAAAATGAATTTGTTTGTCAAAATAATCAGAATGCTCGAAAATGAGAGCTCCATCCCCTTTTATCACCTTGGGCTCCCTTAGCCTCTTGTGGGCCCCTCCTTCCACTAACTCTAATTCCCTCCAATGTCCTCCTTGGCCAAATTCAAATTATGCATGGGTGGCCTCCACATTCCACTAGCTGCCAAAAATAATTCGAACTGCCTATAGTTCCTAAGTTTCTTTGTGTGGGATTCTCCGCTTAAAACAAAATTGCTGCCAAAATTTTGTAACAGCACCCTATTACAAATGGGTTTGAGAAGGGACATGGCAGTCCTCCCCTCCCAAATGTTTCTTGCCCATAAGCAACCACAAAGCTGGGTGTTCCAATATTGGCTCTCCCTCCTAGGTGGCATCCTCATCCGGCAAGTTCTTCCAACACCCCAAAAATCACTTATCCTCAAGTAATGCCTAAATGATCATCCTCTCTAATTGTTGCTCCCCACTGTCACTATAACATGTTCCAAGGTCCCATCTGTGCCACTGAATCATCCCTAGCCTCAACATTTTCCTGATATGGAAGAATCTTTCAATACCAGGATCCTAGGCCATACTGTCCAACATGAAACTCCCCTCGCTCCACTCACTATCCTGCCCGGTGCAAGTACCAGAAGTCCCTTGCTCCATCAGTAACTCGCTAAATCCAAATGGAAGATCTGTATGATCTCCCCCTGCAGTATCTGGCGCATCCCTAAAGGTTATTGAGCTATGAGGGGTTGTGACGCCCCAGTTCCTTGCTAGTCTCAGAGTGGTGCCACCATGTTGATGCTACGCTACTCGGACTATGTCATACTCCCCATCATGTGCAGACAGTATCCTACTCTCCTGGAGCTCGATGGTGGCACCAAGGCCTACCCATCCAAATCTAACTTTTAACCTATGCAGCAATAGAGAATGTCTTCCTCCCCATATGATGAAACCCTCTATGAACCCCAATGTGTCATCCCAAGAACATACTATATCACTCTCTGCCATGAATCCGCTCATCATGAAAGATCTATCGATCAACTGAATCCATGCATACCATAGGCAGACTTGTTGCATCATAGCCCTGGCAACCAATGGAATCCCTTTGTCCCTCATCTATGGTCCATGCATGCCACCCATATATAGGCTCCATACATCATGAAATAATCTGAGGCATGCTAAACTATCCGGTGCCTGCCACTGTGTAGTACTGATGACCACTAGAAACCATGTGTGCCAAATAGCTACCCCCCGAATAAAACCAATAGATGGGTATCTGATATGCGCAATCGACTTAGTGTATGTGGATCCATCTTGCTCCTGCCAACCATTGCCACTGGTTCGGCTACCTGCCCCCTGTAGAATATGTCGATACAATGTCAGGATCCCAGATACATGATGGAAAACTATCTCAATCGCATACGGTACCCTCTGCTCATGCATGGTCCAGACGTGCCCTGTGGAAAGAGTGAAAAATGTCTCCCCCATGACTAGCTCCCTAAGTATAAGATCAGTGATGAATGATATGCCATCCTTATCGGTTATCACCTCATTTGTAGACCTATGGCTGTCAACTTGCACAATGACTCGATGGCCCCGTTGAGAAGTCTCCCCTCTATCGCACAAAGTGTCATCCAGATATCTTGGGTGAGCTCCCCACCCCCTGCTACTCGTGCCCAAAGTGTCAAAGGACAACAACCAGATCGCCCATTCTTGTAAGTGACGTAGAAGAGGGTCAGAGGTGTGAGTTCCCTCGGATACCATCATGTATCGCTCATCTGTGTCCCCATCGATCTTGGGTGAACTACACCTAAAGGTATGCCTGTATCTCCGTCCATGGGTGTCCCTAGAGGCAGCACTCCAAGACCTTTTTGTGCAACACCATACGCCTCTACATATCACCGATCATCCTAGTACTCCTGGACATGCCACTGTACACCGCGGCCTACCCCTGTACACTGCGAGATACCCTCGACTGTAGCTATGCCATATTGTATCATCCTACTTCCTACCTGTGTCACAACACCTATCACTCCCCGCATGTACTCACGACGATGTGAGGCACTCCCACTCTGCAATGCAGTGCAACACACTTGAACACACCACCATGCATCTCCATGCCCACCTGTAGACCACTGCTCAATGCTATATGCTCCCACACATCCCTGGATATGATGGCCTAGAGCTATTTCTATACATGTCAGGCCACACCCGATCAATATCATCACCTCCACCATCGCATCATTATCCCTGTCGATGAATGGATCTTCCCTCCAAATCCTCCTGAGGGATCCAAGAAGTTACTCTCCCTATGTGTCAGCAATGATGCCCTCTACATCCTTTGTGCCCTGCACAAAATTGAAGAACCCCCAGCTCCATGCAAGGCATCGTCTGGTGACCTACCAATGCCACCTCCTTCGACAAATTCCTGTCAGAGTATGTTGATCACCTAGTGATCATGTGCACAAATGCCATACCAAGAAAACCAAAAGAGTTTGTCCATAAACTGGTCGACCACTGGTGCTGACCGAGACTGCCCTAGCGAAAGTGCATGCTCAACTGCTCGGTCAACTGCACCATCTTGATTTTAGTCAACCAACATACATGGGAAATGATAGGTAGTCCCTCCGGATCCCAATGCCAGCCAGGGCTTCCAACATCCTGAGTGCCTGGAAACTCCTACTGAGCTCCACTTGGGTCCACTACCATCTCCATAGTCCACTCCACCAGGTACTAACTCAGAATATCTCGCACCCAACCCTAACAGAGGGATCGAATGCATGAACTCCCGCACATAGAACAACCCCACAATGAGGGTGTTGCACCCTGTGCAACTCAGGTCATCTCATCTCGCTATCCTGGTCAATACATACAATCTGACTAGGTAGCTCTGTCTCCCTCTGTCCAATGGGCCATGGTAACCTAACAGTGCTGCCAACCTCATCTATGTATGTTCGAAGAGAGCTGCTCTCACACTCCAACGTGCACTCTAGCTACACTAGTAGGGAATCCAACTTCTCCCCAACGTGAGTCAATTTGGTCATGGACTCGACACAAACTGCTCTCATGCCCTCCAACTCCTCGTTCTATTACAGAATCACCTCTCACACTAACGCAGACTTCCTTTTTAATGCTCGAAGGTCGGCCTGAAACTGATGGAACTGTCATGGGCATCTATCACCTGTAAACTCAGTCACGGCTCCAGATACCTTAGCAACTATTGGTATCTTGTCCAGGGATGGCACCCCCTCAAGAAATGGTTTTATGTGAGTAGGCTCTATCCTCTCCACCAGGGTGTCAACTGGGGCTATCAAAGAGGTCTCTAATAAAGGTGACTCCTGCACCACACCAGGTATATCGATGTTCTCCTCACCATCCTTAGGCTCCTAATATCTAAATCCAGGTCTCCTCCAGCAAAAGCGCCCCTTGGTCTCACCCTCTAATCGTCTTTGTCTTGTCTGCTCCTTTTTAGGAGATCTCATGCCCTGATCTGGTCGAATTTCGCCACACGATGCAGATGGCTGCACCCCCACGACCTTCTCACCTCTAACGTCTTTGTTGTAAGGGTGAGGATGGGTTTGGTCTGTTACCCTCCTCAACTGGGCCAACCTCTCATCGTCCCAATGGATTCTACCCCAGAATTTCTGCATACTCGATTTCCCTTGAGCCATGGGTTTGTCTTTGGTTTCACCCGTCACTGTGCAGTCATACACAAAGCTTCCATGATCTTCTTGCTAATTTCTCATAGGTAGGTCAAGATCATGCTCTCATACCATTGTAATGATCCTTAATAGGAATACAACTGATAACAAGCAAATAATACATGCAACAAATTACAAAAAAAAAATATTCAGTGAACACCCATATAGAAGCTACAAATGGAGAACTTCTGAGCCATTTTATTATATTTAAGCAAGTCAAATATAATAGATGATGGAATGGTGCACCTAGGTTTGTCTAAAAGGATAAGTAGGGGACCAAACCCAAGTAGGAAAATGGTTGAGCTGAAGGCTGTCGAGCTACTATACCAATCTGCACTATGCTGCCCAGAAACTATTGCTCTGCTGAAGTTCAAATGGATGGAAGGTGCACTGAAACTGCCAAAAAATTTATATGATTTTAATCCCGAACTCCTTGGCCAAAACCCACAAAACCTAGAAATTGTTTGGCCCGATTTGGACTTCCCAAAATTGACCCCCAAAGGTACTATTTAATCTCGAGCAATTCTACACTACCTGTTGCAAAGATACAACTTAAAACCCTACCTCCATTGCTTACAAAATTATGAAACTTTAGATTTTGGATCCTTGTCAAAAACTCAGGAAAACCCAAAAGGGAATTTCTCTAGTTTTGACTTTGGATTTTCAGCCTCCTTGGAGCCTCTCCCTAGCTGCTACAGCCAAATTCAACTTGCAGGAAATAGCTTGCCAAGCCCTCTGAAAATACCCCTAGAACACTGGGTCCACCTATACTAACTAACTCCTTGCTTCCCGGATGACCCTTGATTCGGATGACTGCTTTCACAACACCATGAGTTTGCTGCTACAGTGGCCTCTGTGTTGACTGTTGCTCTGGTCTAGCTGGCTACTACTCTAGCAGTGTTGCCCTTTCTACGATGTCTCCTCAACTCTCGGCTTTCCCAAAAAGCTGTGAACCCTTTGTTGGTCTATTCCTGACTCTCCCAGTAAGGTGTGAATCCCCCTCGCTGATTTCTAACCCTTCCTGCCTGTTCTCTGCCTACCCAAGAATATGTAGTTCCTCCCTGCACTGATCACTGAAATGTGTGACTATACCAGACTCCCTAAAAACTCCTATGTAGCAGCCTCCCTAGGGCGGGAATGGATGGTCCCCCGAAGAAGAGGTTGAATCTTCCCTGCGGAAGACTCGTGGCTAAACAACCGGTAGACTCATTGAACAGTGGAGAGTACAAAATTAATTTGTTTGTCAGAATAATAAGGATGCTCGAAAATGAGAGCTCCATCCCCTTTTGTCACCTTGGGCTCCCTTAGCCTCTTTTGGGCCCCTCCTTCCGCTTCAAATTCGCTCCAACATCCTCCTTGGCCAAATTCAAATTATGAATGGGTGGCCTCCACATTTCACTAGCTGCCAAAAATAATTCGAACTGCCTATAGTTCCTAAGTTTCTGCGTGTGGGATTCTCCTCTTAAACCAAAATCGCTGCCAAAATTTTGTAGTAGCACCATGTTACAAATGAGTTTGAGAAGGGACATGACATTGAATGCCTTATCTTCGATAACAATTATTTGCAATGGGTAATTCCAAGTACAATAGGAAATTTAAGAAAACTTGAATACCTTTTACTTTCTCACAATAGTTTGATCGGCCTAATTCCATGTACAATAGGAAATTTAAGAAAACTTAAATACCTTTTACTCTCAAACAATAGGTTGACAAGGTAATTCCAAATACAATAGGAAAAATTCAATCATTGGAATATTTAATTTTGTATTCAAACAAATTGACTGATCAAATTCCATATAGCTTAGGTCAATTAAAAGCCCTTTGTATACTTTACATATATAATAATAGCTTTTTCAGGAGTATTCATAACAATATCAATGATTTAATTTCACTTCAAGAATTAGATCTATCACAAAACAAATTAGAGGTATCCATTACTATTGATGGCATCTATAATTGGACTTATTTAATTGTTTTCTCTGCTTATTTTAACAACTTTACTCGGACTTTGCCCTCATCATTGGCCAATTGCACCAAACTTTTGGTGCTAAATTTAAGACACAATGGGTTTAGAGGTGTGCTTCCCCCCTCGCAAATTTTGGTGACTTGCAAGTTCTAAATATTGGTTATAATAACCTTGAAGATACTATTCCTCACTGGATTACAAGTCTCTCCAAGTTGTTTGTGTTGGATTTATCTCACAATAAATTTAGTGGAGAAATAGCATGTGATCTTGATAGAATCAAGGGATTTGCAATAAACAAATATTCACAAGGGTTCAAGTATGAATATGAAATGGAAAGGGACATAAAAGGGATCAAGTATAGTATTCCATATGTGTGGAAAACAAACAAGACATTTGATTTGTCTATGAATCATCTTACTAGAGAAATCCCTATAAGCATAGCAAGTTTAAATAACTTGCGATTGTTAAATTTATATTGGAATCAATTGGAAGGGAAAATATGCATAGGTCTTGGTGACATATCTACTCTAGAAGAGTTGAACTTGGCCAAAAATAAATTATAAGGAGAAATTCCTCAAGAACTCTATAAATTATCACTATTAGCTTCTCTAAATATTTCATCTAATAAGCTATGTGGGCCAATCCCAACAGGGACATAATTTTATAGCCTTATTGTGACTTCATTTCAGAATAATAAGTGCTTATGTGGGCTTGCTCTACCACCATGCAAGAAAAATGTGAATTCAAATAAAATAGTGACAAGAGACAATGGTAGTGGCAATAATGTTAAGATAAGATGGTTGAGATATGTAAATGAAGAAATATATTTGACAACATTAGGGATGGTAGTGTGGATTGGATTTGTGGGAGTTGTTTCTATGTTCATTTTTTGGCATAGAGAAAGGTGTTGGGTAATGGGGTTGTCTCCCAACAACACACAAAGACCAGTTTAAAGATTGTATCAATTCCCTACATATATTAGTGATACTTATCTATATACATTAATGTCTCACGTTATATAATATTGTTTGTTGGTATAATATTTGAATGTCACTTGTTTTGAGGCCCTAAACGACGTTTTTTTTGGAAAATAGGAAAATCGATAACCTTTGTAGAGGGTTTGCAGTCGAAAGTTGTAGTCCTCGGATATATATTTCTAACGATGTATCATACACATCAAACAAAGATCGTATTCCAAAGTTATGGCCCCACGAAGTTCATGTACCAATTTACCCCAACATGCCGAGTGACTTTTGGCGCTTCATCTCCTAGGGTTAGGTTTTTGGGTGTTTAAGTTTTTATATTATTTCTCAATAATAAATAGGTCTTGGTGAGGCTCATTGTAACACCATTCAGAAGGCATGTAGCTGCCACATCTCTTCTTAGAGATAAGTTAGAATCACCTGAGCTAGCTTATTTTCGTTCAACATGTAAAAAATATTGAATACTTTGTTATTAATGAATTGAAGTTATATTTTTCATTGTATCTTTATGTTCCTCTTTATATATGTATTTCATTTCATTCGTTCATAAAATCCACATCGCCGAAATATTTTTCAACAATGAACCCATCTTCCATCAAGATCTCGCCCTCATATTTCTTTCGCATGCAACTTGAGGGATTGGAAAATCGATTTACCATCTCCATTGTAATTTTCTTTGTTAAGATCAACAAAACTTACCTCTTTAGTTTGTTTCATTTTAGCATGGTCATTATCGTTGATCACTACTCAAACAAGCTCACTTTTCCATACCCATGCACATTTGTAAAATCTTCCCAACATTTCAAGAATATGCTAGATATGTTTGCTATTGTGAGAGTGCCTAGCAAAGGAATATTTAGATATTATATTGTGTTGGGTTTCAACTATATTTTCTTTTAAAAAAAATCCTATTTGGCCAATGTAGGTTATTCCACAAGAACTTGGAGTTTGATAAACCCCAAGGCAGGCGTTCGATGAGAGTGGTCCTTAACACAAGAATAATTGTTAAAGGGTGGTGTGAGGTTTAAATATAGTCTTAATGTTCTTTTTTGTAAGGGCTTTTGAGATGCGAACAATGATCACTTGGGTGTAAGGAAGGTTGACTTTGGCTATGGGGTTGGACAAAGGTTTGGAGGTTTTGGGGTTGATAGATGAATCTAAGGCCCTTTTTATTTGAAATTTTTTGTAGCCATTAGATAAGAAGGCTTTAGTTAAATGGGCATTTCCTTTTTCAAAAAAATTTGTCGCAGAATTTTAAATGGCCCTAGTGGCTAAGGTGTTAAGGATGATAGATTTTTGTATTGGGTGATGGTGAGAGTTGGGATGAAGGTATCTCTCTATATAAATATTTTTTGAATTATCAAATGTTTCACACATACTTCACATTTTTCTAAAAGTAAAAACACATAGTATGAATTTGAATTTAGAAAGCCTACATTCTCAAATATTATTAATGTCTAATTTCTTCTTTATTTTTAAATAAAAAATTAAATATATAAAAAAAATTCACAATTATATATATATATGTGTGTTTTTAAGTAATATTTAGAATTTATATTTTCTTTTTAATTATACATTATTGTTTCAAAGTTATAAATATTAATATTATACTATATATTAAGTATACTAGAAATATTTTTTTAATTAATGGGTAATTTTTTAATTAAAAAAATAAATATGTAAATGATATTTTCATGATTAAAATTTTTATTTTATTGATGTTAATAAAAATTTTTTCATTTTAAAAATTATAAATATTAGTATTATATTATAAAAATATAAATAAATAATCATATTATTAAACTCCATTATATTCCCTTTTAAAAACTACGAAGAAAATATAAAAAGAGAAAAAATAAAAATATTGATGGAATTGGAAAAGTTAAGAAAATTACAAAAACAAAGAAATCAGAAATATTCATATTTTCTGTATTCGACATAAAAGAAAATAAATCAATGGAAATTTTCATTAATAAAAAGGAAAACTATTATACATATTTTAATTGACTTAAATGGGGTTAAGAAATGGGGAATCTTATGGATAAAGAGATTCTTAGGTAAAGATTATATGGGTTATTTGTATTGATTGGACTTTAAGTGAGGTTAAAAAATGAGAAATCTTGTTGATAAAGAGAATATTATTATATTATGGAATTTTAATGTGTTTTTTAATTTTATGAGTTATTTATATTGATTTGATTTAAGTGGGGTTAGAAAATGAGATATTTTATTGATAAAAAGAATATCATAATACTATGAAATTTCAATGTATTTTCTAAATTTATGGATTATTTGTATTCACTTGTTTCAAGTAAGGCTCGAATATGAGAAACCAAAATTTCAATGTGCTTTCTAATTTTAAGGGTTATTTGTATTGACTTGACTTAAGTGAGGCTAGAAAATTAGAAATATTGTTGATAAAAAGAACATCATCATACTATGAAATTTCAATGTATTTTCTAATTTTATGGGTTATTTGTATTCACTTGATTTAAGTGGAGCTAGAAAATGACAAATTTTGTTGATAAAGAGAACGTCATCATATCATGGATTTTCAATGTATTTTCTAACTTTTTGAGTTGGATTGAGATAATGAGAGAAGAATAAAGATGTTTATAGAGATAGAAACTGTTGGACAATCATGATGAAAGATAAATGTTTGATTCCATTTGGAAAATATGGAGATTAAAAAAATAAGTAGAGAAATTTTCCATATTTTATAAGAAACTTAGTTGTATTAATTAATAAAGTACATGAGCTATTTGTATTGACTTGACTTAGATGGGCTAAGAAATTGGATTTTTCTTTTTATAAAGAAAATATTACCATATTGTGAAGCTTCAATCATATGAGTTATTTGTATTGATTTGACATAAGTGAGGCCAAGAAACAAAAAATTCTATGGATAAAGAAAACATTTCAGTATCATGATATTTCAATGTATTTTCTAATTTCATGAGTCGGAGTGGGAAAATGAGAGAAAACTAAAAATGTTAATAGGGGTAAATTTATAAGACAATTGTACATAAAGTTAATTTTGTTATTCTCTTGGAAAATAAGGAAGCTAAAAATATAAATTGAGAATTTTTTTGGAATATTTGTTATAAACTCAATTATACGAATTACTACACTTCTACAACCCTATTTCAAGAGGTTTCTCATTATGAAAAAAGAAAAAATAAAAGAAATATTTTAAATTTACAATACTTTTACTTAAAGTTTATATAAAATTTTAAATTTACTAATAAATTAATCTTAAAGAATTTTTTTGTTAACACTTAATTTTTTTATTGAATAAATAAATATATATTTTAAGAGTTAAAATGATCTATTTTATAAATATTTAAATTAATTTTAAATTTTAATTATTATTTTTTATTCTAATAATTTTTTAAAATATAAAATATATGTTATATTAAAATAAATATAAATATAGTTATTTTAATTCTTGGAAAAAATCACATTTTTAAATTAAAAATACAAGAAATTAGTCAATTAATTAATTATATTAATATATATTAGGTATAGTTTAACATATATAAGGTAACAAGTTCTCAGGTAATATATCACATTGGCTGGGTAATTTGACACACTTTACACATCTATCCATTTCAAGCTTGAATATTTTCGGTTCTATTCCTTTTGAAATGTTTCTACCCCTCTCCTCTCTAATTCTCAGTCTTTATCTTAGAGGGAGCATGCCTACAACCATTACCAATTTGACCATGTTAACACAATTAGGTCTTTACAACATCAAAGTCACTAATGTACCTCAAGAGATTGCCAACTTGACCAAACTAACCTATTTAGATTTGTCTTCAACTATGTTCATGGACAACATTTTTGCAATTGTGGCCAATTTGAACAAATTAACCACTTGAAGTCTTAATGATAATAGGTTAAGTGGTAATTATCCTATAACCCCCTAAAATTTGAATCAATTATCTTATTTATTTATTGCCTTACTTAAATTTGGCTTTAAATAAATTAATTGCTCAAATTCCTGAAGCCATTACCAATTTATAAAAAAATGAATTCCTTATCCTCGATAACAATTATTTGACATGGGTAATTCCAAGTACGATAGGAAATTTAAGAAAACTTGAATACCTTTTACTCTCCCACAATAGTTTGACATGGGTAATTCTAAGTACAATAGGAAATTTAAGAAAACTTGAATACCTTTTACTCTCACACAATAGGTTGATGGGGGTAATTCCAAATAAAATAGGAAAAATTCAATCATTGGAATATTTAATTTTGTATTCAAACAAATTGACTGATCGAATTCCATATAGCTTAGGTCAATTAAAATTCTTTTGTATACTTTACATCTATAATAATAGTTTTCTCGGGAGTATTCCTAACAATATCAATGGTTTAGTTTCACTTCAAGATTAGATCTATCACAAAACAAATTAGAGGGATCCATTCCTATTGAAGGCATCTGTAATTGGACTTAATTAATTGTTTTCTCTACTTATTCCAACAACTTTACTGAGACTTTTCCCTCGTCATTGGCCAATTTCACTAAACTTTTGGTGCTAAATTTAAGACACAACGGTTTTACAGGTGAGCTTCCTCCATACCTCACAAATTTTGGTGACTTGCAAGTTCTAAATGTTGGTTATAATAACCTTTAAGGTACTATTCCTTAGTGGATTACAAATCTCAGCAAGTTGTTTCTGTTGGATTTATCCAACAATAAATTTAGGGGAGAAATACCATCTGATATTGATAGACCCAAGGGATTTGCAATAAAAAAATCTTCGCAAGGGTTCAAGTATGAATATGAAATGGAAAGGGACATAAAATGGATCGATTATAGTATTCCATATGTGTGGAAAAAAAACAAGACATTTGATTTATCTATGAATCATCTTACTGGAGAAATCCCTATAAGCATAGCAAGTTTGAATAACTTGCTATTGTTAAATTTATCTTGGAACCAATTGGAAGCGAAAATACTCATAGGTCTTGGTGACATATCTACTCTAGAAGAGTTGAACTTGGCCAAAAATAAATTATATGGAGAAAATCTTCAAGAAATCGGTAAATTATCACTATTGACTTCTCTAAATATTTCATCTAATAACCTCTTTGGGCCAATCCCAATACGGACACAATTTTATACTTTTGTTGCGACTTCATTTCATAATAATAAGTGATTATGTGGGCTAGCTCTATGTCATGTCTCCATAAATTCATAAAATAAAAAAATTTGTTAGTTATTAAAATCCATATCTATAAACTATAATGTAAATGACAATATTGAAACAATCAACCTTTGGATTCCTTACCACAGTGATTACGCAAATCTCAATGATATATACATTAAACGATAAAATTCATTGTGATGTAAAAATGGTTTTAATTATGTTTTAATTACATATGGAAAGGGATTTAACGCTAATTCATTGAATCTGTCCTCCCAAGTGATGACGGGAGCAGGTCTCGAGAGACTTTCGTCTGCTCTCCAGCTATATTTCCCTCCTCGAAAACTCTGCTCCATCGGCGGTCCTTCACACCTTGAGTTCATCTGAAGGAAATGAGTAAACCTTTATTGGTCTTGTCGATTCATCCGTGAGGTATCATAATATTGTGTTTTAGTTTTGCAGCGCTAATGGCTTTGGCCTTCCTATGGTCCACTTACTCCATGGAAATGTTACAGTTATTCTGCTGCTATTTCTTTCTCCTGTGGCGTGGTTGGTTGGTCCTTCCAACGTTCTTTTACCACAGAAAATTGTTCCAAATCTACGGCCCTCATAGGTATAGGAAATTCCCTTGAGGATATTTACTTGTATACTGTTAATTTGTTTATTAAATCTCAGCGGGACATATGTAACATTTTTCCTTGTTTTTATTTTAACAGGTTTCTTTGAAGGCACCTTATCATTCAAGAAGGTTATACAAGGCACTCCTCCTAGAGCTCTGTCATAGTTTTTCGTCTTTCCCATTGCTTTTTTCTGGGTATGTGAAAGATATTTCCTCTGAAAATGCTACAGGCGACAACTCTTAAAAGTCTAGGGTATGAATCGACTGATTTTCTCGCTCCTCCTTACTTGATTTACCTATTGTAGGGTTTTTACCTACAGTCTTTAATCTGTAATGTCTGAGTTCAATTCTTGGAGTCATTTCTTCCTTAACTAACTTTCTGGGTAGGCAAATAGGTTTGCCCGTCTCTGGGAAGCATCTGTTGATGTATATATCTTACAATTTTTAGCAAAATTTTTAATGTTGAAGGCTCCCTTTTAGAGGGTTTTCCAAATTTTACTGTGTAAGTTTGTTTGGATATAAAGCAACTTGAATTTTATCAAATAGGGTCTTAAAATCCTGGATTGAACTAATTTCTCCTTCAATTACAAGCTATCCATAGTTTGATTTTGTCTTTCACTTTTTTCGTAAATTTTATGTATCAGATAGCATTTTTCTTTAAAAATATCTTTGATAACTTGACAATTCTGCCTCGTATTATTGAGTTTAATATTGCGGGTTTTGACCCATGTTTTATCTCTATTGTGCAATACTTTTTGTGTTTACTACAAGCGGTTTTGACCCGCATTCTATGTTTCCTGTTATCTTATTTGAGTTGGCTATAATCCATGGCGTCTCCTATACTCTGGAGCTACAATTCATTTTCAGGTTAGTCTTTTATTTATATTCCTCTCCTTCAATGAACCATCGTAAGTCTATTTAAAAATAGTTTATGTAAATCTTTTTGTTTAGGTTAAATTTTCTCAACAATTATTTGGTTTGGACAGAAATGTTTTGGATAAAGGTTCGATTCCTTGTTATTTACAACATTACTCTATATTGGAGTGAATTTACTAGAAATAGCCAGTCCTTTTTAAGATTCTCTTCAGCACCGTGATACCCTTGTTTAACAGGTTTAAAGTTTATCTGTAAATTTTCCACTCTTTATTTCCTACCTTTTCGCTTAAAGAGTTTTCATGGTAATCACTTTAAGTTTCATGCTTCTAAGAATCTTCTATTCTTACTATAGTTTCACAGAGTTTTCTTTTGCTTAATTACCATATATATATATATATATATATATATATATATATACACACACACAATTTACATCTTGCGACTACAGGCCAACATACTTATCTAACTCAAGCAATAACATTCTTCAACTTTATTTGCAACCTTAATATGACAACAAAATAAATAGAGAAGTTTTAATACTTATCTGGATTCCAATTTTTTGACCACTGTCGATTGTTTGAAGTCACAACAATAATCTATCAGATTTTCCTCCCAATCTTGAGACTTTCCTTTAGGTCCAAGCCTCTCCCTCAGTGGTTACTCATATGCAGGATATTCCTTGCAAGACCATTAGTTTTACTGGTCACAACTATCTGGTCTTAGCTAGACTTAGCCTTCTGGGAATCTTCCTGATTCATCAGCACAAAAATCTCCCTTCTCCTTTTCCTCTTTTCATCACAGGTACCAAGACCCTCTTGATTTCTTTCCTTGAGAATAAATCCTCAAGGAAGTAGTTAGGGATAGGTAACGGCCTACCCTAACCACCTGACATATGATTTTCATTATCAAAACATTTTTCTCATGTAAAAATTTTAATCAAAGTAATAAATTTATGAACTTAAAACAGTGATCTTTAGTTTTTTACTGTAGTAATAAAATATTTACAATTACTGGGGACATCAAATCTCCCCCCCCAATATTTAAAATCGTCCCGATGTTTATTTGCCACGAATAGATTCGGGTAAGTCTTCCTCCTAACTTGTTTGTCTTCCCAAGTGGCCTCTTCTGGCCCAAAGTGTTGTCATTTCACTTTAACTTGGGAGATAAACCATTTCCACAGCATTACTTCTCTCTGATCAAGTATATCCTAAGGTTCGACTAAGAACTCACCTTTTGGTTCAACCTACAGATAATAAAGAAATTTTAATCAACTTTTCTCTGGCAGTCTATCTTAGTAATTCTTCACAACATACTATATTCTCATAGAGATTTTCCTTACCTATATATCCTGCCAATTGATTAGGGGGTTAGGTTCATATACATATTTTTTTAACATAGAAACATGGAAAACATTATGCACATGTATGTGGATGGGCAAAGCCAGTTGATAGGCCACAGGTTCAATCTAGGCCAAAATTTGGAAGGGATCGCAAAATCCATGTGGTAATTTAGCACACTCACTCCAATGCAAAGTACTTCTTTTGGCTTGTACCTGAATGTAAACATGATCTCCTACTTGAAATATCTCTTTCGGTCAACAAAACTTTTTTGTCAATTCTGGGCGGTCTTTAAATTTGAGCGCATCCTTTTGACCATATTTTCCATTTCTTTTAACATGTCAAGACCCAATATTAACTTATCTTCCGCTCCAGCCCAGCTTAAGGGTGTTCTGCATCGGTGTCCATTTAATACTTCGAAAGGACTCATTTTGAAGGGTGTATGGTAGTTGTTGTTGTAGGCAAACTCCACTAAATGTATATAATATTCCCATTTAGGAGGCTATTGCATTACATAAGTTCGCAACATGTCTTCTACTATTTGATTCACCTGCTCAGATTTTCCATCCGTCTGAGGGTGATACATAGTACTAAAATGTAATTGTGTGCCTAGACCTCCAAATAAGGCTTTCCAAAAAGTTGATGTGAATTTTACATCACGGTAAGAAATTATGACTCTTGGTATTCCATGTAATCTAAAGATATTTTTCATGAATATGTTAGCAATTTGAATGGATTTAAAAGTAGACTGTACAGGTACAAAGTGAGCCCACTTGCTTAGCTTGTCTACTACCACCATTATGGAGTCATTATGCATTTTAGACTTAGGTAGCCCAGTAAGTTAATGGAAATAGTCTCCCATTTCTATTCTAGAATAGGCAATAGGTAGTGTAACCTAGTTGGGTGTTGACGTTCTGCCTAACTTATTGACACTCCAAATAACGAGCCAAGTATTCAGCCACTTCCTTTTTCATACCAGACCAGAAATATTCTTTTCTGAGTGTAGTAATTAATTTCTGATATCTGGGAGGGATTACACAAGGAATCTTGTGGTATTCGTCTAAAATTATTTTGTTAATGCTTTTCTCATTTCGAACATATATTCTCCCTCTATAAACCAATAAACCCTCTTGATTTAGATCATATCCTAGCTATTGTTTGTTGTTGTCTAGATTTTTAGCTTGCTTCCATAAGATTTTATATTTAGGATCTTGCATGGTTGCCTCCTTAATCTGCTCTGTGAAAGTGGTACACACCTTGCTAAAAGAGACTTCATATATGTAGTTCACTTTTCAGCTCAAGGCATTGGTGACACAATTTTCTTTTCCTTTTATGTGTTTGATGTCAAAGTCAAATTCACTCAGGAAATCGATCCAATGGGCCTGCCTAGCATTCATAGTAGGCTGATTAAAATAATTAGTTAAACTGTGATGATCTGTCAATAATAAAAACTTATTACCCAATAAATAATGTTGCCACATTTTTAATGCATTGATCACTGTTGCCAACTCCATATCGTAAGCCGAATATTTTTGTTCATACTCTTTAGGTTTCTGTGATTCATAGGCAATAACTATGCCATCCTACATTAGCACGCCACCAACACCCTCCTTGTTGGCATCTGTGCAGACAATATATTCTTTATTTGGGTCCAAAATACTTAGAATAGGTGTAGTAGTAAGCAAGTGCTTTAGCTTGTCGAAAATTTTTTGATAGTCCGAGGTCCAAGTGAAGGTTTTCCCTTTCTTTTGTAGGGGGGTGATTGGATATGCTACCCTAGAAAATCCTTCAACAAACCTCCTATAGTATCCATCCACACCCATGAAGGATCTTATAATCAGCTACATTCTTGGGTACTAGCCATTCCATTACGGTTTTTTTTTTCTCGGGGTCCACCGCAATCCCATCTTTGGTAATGATGTGTCCTAAATACTGAATTTGTTCCTTAAAGAAATCACATTTGTTGTACTTGGCATACAACTGATGCTCCCACAAGGTTTGCAGAACAATGCATAATTGTTCCTTATGCTCTTCAATGTTCGGATAGTAGATTAATATATCGTCAATATAGATTAGTACAAACTTATCCAAATATTGGTGAAAAATGTTATTCATTGGACACATAAAAGTTGCAGGTGCATTATTTAACGCAAATGGCAACACAATGAACTCATAATTCCCATAGAGAGTTCTAATTTTTTTTTGGGCTATATCCTCCTCCTTAATCCTAATTTGATGGTATCCTGAGCGAAGATCAATCTTCCAGAATACCGTCGCTCCTTTCACTTGGTCAAACAGTTCATCAATACGAGGCAAAGGATATTTATTTTTAATGGTTAGCTTGTTTAATTGTCGATAATTCATTCACATTCATAAGGTTCTGTCTTTCTTCTTGACGAAAAGTACAGGGGCTCCCCAAGCTGAGACACTTGGGCGTATATACATTTTATCAAGCAGTTCATGTAGCTACATTTTTAATTCAGTCAGTTCTGGCATGCTCATACGATAAGGGACTCAGGATACTGGAGCAGCTCCAAGTATCAGTTCAATTGTAAAATCCATATTTCTCTTTGGAGGTAGCCTTGGAATCTCCTCAGGAAATACATCTGGAATTTTTTTTACTATAGGTATATTTTCTAAACTTCCATAATTTTTACTTGATTTGACATACCCCACCTGTATGGCATAAATCTGACACCCTTTTCGAATACATTTACCTAGTTGGGAAGTTATTACAGGTCTTAACTTTAGTGGTCTTCTTATTCCCTGAATTTCTTGTTTCAGACCCTCTTCATCCATGTATTAATGGTTTTGTCCTTACAATTAATAAGAGACCAACATTTTTCTAACCACTTCATACCTATTAGGACATCGTATGAACCTAATGGTAAGACATTTAGATCTGTCGTGATAGACTGATCTGCTAGCTTCAGAGGGAAATTACTGACTTTAGCCAACACCCTTCATTTTGCCCCTGTGGCAAGTTGCACTAGCCAAGGGTTTTTAAATTTAGCAGTTTGCAAATGGAATTACTCAACCATTTTCAAGCTTATGTAACTCAAAGTAGCTCCTAGATCAATAAAAATAGATTTAGATTGGTTGAAGATCTTACCTTCGAACTCCACCATTGTTGGCTGGTATTTCACTTGATGATCTTCAAGAGCTGCATTGATCTTAGGAATACTCCTTGATACTTCCCCTACATTTGAGGCTTCCTGAAGTTGTGCCACCTGATCTATTCCCTTATGGTATGGACAATTTTTTGCATAATGTGGCCTTCCACATCCCCAGCACTAGCTACCATTTCTACTTTTGTTCTCCCAGATTGCTCATTTGTCTTGGACTCACCTATGACTCTAAATCTGGGCTGATTTCTATTCACAATTTTGTTTGGCTGACCTTTATGGTCTCCTTTGTTGAAAACAGTCTTATTTCCCTTGCTACTCGGGATGAACCTTGTTCCCTTTTTATCAAACCACCTCTTTCCTCCACCACCTTTTGGTTGTTTTTCTGATAGCATATACGAGCCTTCCGTATAACCTCATCCATGGTCTTTGGGTTTTCAAATTCGAGCTGCTCCTTCATGAATAATAAAAAAATATTGATAGACCTTTGCACCTTTGCTTTTTGTTCCCGTATGTAGGGAACATATCACAACAAAGAAGTGAATTTTGTTATAAATTCATCTATGGACAACTACCCCAAATGAAGGTCATGGAACTCTTTTTCGTTGTCATCATAAAATCTTTCAGTTAAGTATTTTTCTTTCAAGTACCTTTGGAATTTTTCCCAAGTCACGTTCTGCTCACTAACCCCATGTACCATCTTCACCTACTCCCACCGCAAAGTGGCATTTCACTGCAACTGATAAATGGCCAAGCGGGCCTTTAGATTATGGTCATATTCATATAACTAGAAGTACTTATTCATGTTGATGAGCCAAGCTTCAATAGCTTCTTCCTGTTCACCTTCAAAGAGGGGAGGTTTGATATTTCGAAACTCACCTTGCAACTCAATTTCATGTCGTTTTTTATTTATGTGATCTGATAAATTATAAGACCCCTCCTCTCAATTTTCTTCACCTTCCTCTGTTTCTGAGTTTTCATTTTTGAATTACTGTTCTTTGGTCATGTTTCCATGTTCGGGACTCGGAATCATTTGCTATTGATTTTTTCTATCAGACATAATATTAATAATCTTCTCTTGTTCTTGCATTAGTCTTTCATTATCTTCACACATCCTAGCCATTTCGTCCTTTAGTTCTTGTAATGTTTCAAAAATAGTAGCATTGGTACTATGTGGTTGTTCTCCTAGTTGTACCTGTGGCTCTTTTCCTAGTTGTACCCATACCTTAGGATTGGCTTCTCCAAGAGATGTTGGTCTTGTTCTAGAAATGGGTCTATGTGGAGTAAATCCAGTTCGCCTCATGCTGGTTGTCTTTGACTTATTTCTCTTTGTGCACATCACAACACTATTAATTATTTGTTCCATAGGTCTTAGTTTTGCAACCTGAGGCTCTGATACCACTTGTCATGTCTCCATAAATTCATAAAAAAGAATTGTTATTTATTAAAATCCATATCCATAAACTATAATGTAAATGAAATTATTGAATCAATCAACCATTGGATTCATTACCATGGTGATTACGCGAATCTCAATGATATATACATTAAACAATAAAATTCATTTTTTTGTACAAATGATTTGAATTATGATTTAATTACATATGGAAAGGGATTTAACGCGAATGCATTGCATCTGTCCTCTCGAGAGATGGTGGTAGTAGGTCTCGGGAGACTTCCGTCTACTCTCCAGCTGTCTTTCCCTCTTCGGCAACTCCTTTCCATTGACGGTCCTTCATTCCTTGAGTTCATCCAAAGGCAGTGTGTAAACCCTTATTGCTTCTGACGATTCATTTGTGAGGTATCATAGTATTATGTTTTAGTTTTACAGCGCTAATGCCTTTCGCCTTCCTATGGTCTGCCTACTCCATGGAAATGTTACAGTTCTTTTTCTGCTACAGTATTGCTCTTGCGGCGTGATTGGTTGGTCTTTCCGACATTCTTTTGCCATGACAAAATGTTCCAAATCTGTGGCCCTAGAAGGTACAGGCAATTCTCCTGAGGACTTTTACTTGTATACTATTAATTTGTTTCTTAAATCTCAACGGGTGTTACAATAAAAAATGTCACCATGACTATTTACAGTTAGTATGGCTCTATCAACAGTCATTCTATCCTCTTAGGCAAGTCTTATGCCTCTGCTCTCCATGTCAAACTCCAAAAAGAGAGAAAGTCTTTATAAATGTATTTATCTATGGGTACGCAGGTTCTCTCAACCTTACCTACGGGGACGCACCCAATGTTCACAAAAGCTGCGTCTTTGGACGCTCTGTATGTAAAGGGGAAGGTGTGTCCCCCTGTAAAGGTTAAAATGCGCAAGTTTCATCTTTAAAAAGTTACTTGTGGTCATTTCTAGAGCATTCTAGAAGGTTGTTCGACGTGTATTGAGTGCCTCCAGATGGTTCATGCACTCCTACCAAAGACGAACTTATCCCATCAATAAGGGAGCTATCCCATCCAAAGAGGGGATTATCCCATTGATGGTGGACCTGATTAACTTCCTTTTGAGCACTATAAATACAGGCATTGGGCCAGAAGGAGAGGAGGTTGAAAGCTATACATTTCTAAGGGTAGATGTTGCAGGAATTAGGACTCCCATTTAGAAGCTTGTGAGGAGAGATTGCCATCTTTGCTTGTTCTATTTGGAAGTGGGTGAGCTTTGTCAAAGTAAAGGAGAACTCTTGAGGGACCCTGGGAGGGACTTGCACAACACCAAGGCTCAGGTTGTATTTGTTCCTTTTGTTACCTATTAATGCAAATGAGTCCATTCTTCTCAATAACTTGTTATTTATGAGTTGTTTCATGTACTCCTTGGTCTATGTGTTAAATATGTTTTATTCTATGAGATTATCAAGTGCTATTTAATCATTTGATTGTCAGTGTATGCAGGTTTCAAAGTGAAGGAGGAGCTCATCCGGATCAGTGGAGCTGGACTGCTACAACAGCGTTGGACTACAGGTAGGATCTAAACACTTGATTTCCCATATAGTAAATACATGTTTAGAGAAGGATTGCTCTTGTTTGTCTTGTTTGTCACTAGAGAGTCTTAGGCTCCTAGGGAGGTTGGTTGTGTCCGCACAATCGACTCTTTCCGCCTGAAAAATTGGCAACCATACTGGGGACTCCATTGATGTGAAAAGTCTTTTCCTCTGTATGAACTTTGCTCTGAGAAAATTGGTTTATTTTTCTGGTTTTTGGCTCTGTGACTTTGTTTTTGGGTGGGTTAGCTTAGGGTTAGATTTATTTTGGTTTTTCTTGAATTTTCCAGTAGGACGCACCCTCTGAGTATTGCACAGTGTGTCCCTAGACGCACTGTCGCTGTGTGCACAGAGCGGGCCCGCACCTGTCTTAACGGGTTGCCTGCGTCCCCTGCTAAAATTTGAGAAAATTCCATTTTTTGCATTTTTGCTTTTAGATTTTTCTTTTTCTTAGTTTTTACTGCCCAGATTCATTAGTCTCTTGTCAAAGATCTTCACCTGAACTTGTTTCGATAGCATTGAGTGTTTTAGTGGATTTCATAGAAGTTTAAGCCCTAGGGTTTGATTTTTGAGTAGGTCTTGTAGTGACTTTGGCGGTAGAAGTTGTCAAGCCTTAGATCTCTCTGGTTTTGTCAGCATTCTTAGAAGTCAGACCTGTCATAAAGTCTACCTGTGAGAGAAACTTACCATTGAGTTGTCTCTTTGGGCAAATTTCGAAGTGCTTGTTGATTGAGTCTTGAATTCCATTTTACAAAAAGAACAAAAAGATTTGAATTTTGTTTTGACTAGTCTTTTGATTCTGCATTAGCTAGTCCTTGATTTGATTTTGATCAAGTAAAACAACCTAGAATCATCTTTGTGAGCTTTTGCCTTGTTAGGTTTGCTTAGAGTAATTTCCCTTTTGATTTGCTTGTGAGTCAAGTTTTCATAGATTTTATAGCTTTTGAGATAGATTTTTGTTAAAATAGGTTTATATGCTTTATTAAAAAGAGAAAATACAAAAACATCTCCTTTGAAAAGTTTTGTTTCAAGTAGCTTTGAAAAAGTTTTGAAAGAAAAAGAGTTTTTCGTGCACGTAAAGAGTGGTCATGTTTGTATGCTTGAAAAGATAAAGAGAATTGTTTCTTTGATTGTCTTTACTAAGAAAGTTGTTTTCTATAAAATTTGCATCTCTCAACTCTCTTAGTTAAGAATTTCATTGAAAAAGGAAAGTAGCGTAAATCATCTTAGGTGCATCTTTGTAGTGGTTTGAGTCGAGTCTACACACCATTGGTTTCACTTCCGCTACCTTTTGTCTTTAAGAAAAACCATAAAATTAACGCTTAAAGTAAAATCGACGTAGTAACTTTTATTTACTAGGGCTCTGAAACACCAATTTAGATCAGGCTAGTGTCTTGGAGTAGGTGAGTAATTAACTCTCCAAGACAACAAAACCAAACAAGTAACTTATCTTGTGATAGAATAAATCCAATTGTCTCATTTGTACTCTGGGAAAGCTCCTCTTAAAGGAGAAGCACGAGCTCGTGTCCGAACCAGTGAGGGGATCAATCCCCCCTCGTTGGGAACGACGCCAGACACGCACGTATTACAAACGGTAAACCTCAGATTAACCATTGTCGAGGAGCCAGGGGTCACTTGTCGGTAAACCTTGGATTATTGTCAAGGAGCCGGCAAGGGGATTGAGCTTGATACTCTGCCCTTGCGTGCTGTCGGAGTTTAGACTGTTCCCCCAGGTGCATTTGTTGCGGTTGGTAACCTTAGTGACCATTATCTTTAGGATTCTACCGAGGTGACAGTGGAGGGAAGATCCCACTGTACCTGGAGCAGACGTCGGCTAGACTCACTTGGATTTTCTGGGGGGTTCACTTCACTCGAGACGGTTAAAGTGGAGGAACTTGGTCTAGTCTATTCATTAAGCAGGTTTCCGGGGTAACTGTTCCACCCGTCACTTCTGTACTGAATCCGGCGAGGTTGGATTTCATCACCAACTAGCGCTTTCGGTCTGGAAGGCTATTGTTTGTGTTTGGTTTGACGCCCTAGATTCTTTAGGCGTGTGATTCAAATTTGTTTGGTTCTTTAGAGACTTTAGGTGGTTTGATTTGAAATTTTACTTTGGTTTCGTGTGTAGTAGTTAAAAGTTTTTAGCTGTGGCGGAATTATCGAGACAGTCCTGTAGACTTCGGGGTAAGTCTCCTGAGATTGTTACCGGAACAGATTTGTTAAGAAAACTCCGTAGGTCACGGGGTGGATCTCCTGAAGACGTTCCGGGTCAGTACGAAGGGTTGAAGGTCCTTGTAACTCCTCCTAGTGGCAGTAGAGTAGGTTCACCTGAAGAAGGAGAATCTTCCTTGGTAGTCCAGCCAGATTACCAAAGTTTAGAGACAGGTTATCATCCCGAAGCTGTTACAGTTTCTGAGCTTGTTGGTAGTTTTTCGTCTGCTAGTGATACAGGCGAAGAACCTGAAATATCTGAACCTGTTACTCCGACTTCTAGTGTTCCAGATTCACCGAGAATAGAAAGAATTATCACCGAAAATCTTCCTACTGGTTTGATTGCTATCGAAGAACTTGCTCCAGAAGAAGAAATAGGCGTCTCTAACCTTGAAGGTCAACTTACCATTGATCTCAGGGAGCGTGAATCCATCTTTTACAGTCCTCCTAGAAGTACTACTTGGTACCTTTCGTTAACCAATTATTTAGACAACTCAGGGATAGGTTTTTCTACACCTCGTACTCCATTTCCACCTGGAGGTATTCATACTCCTGTGAATATGTCTGGTCAGTGGTCCGTGTTTACTTAAAGTCCTGAATCTTTCTTACACGGCGGTCCTGCTGTTCCCACTAGGTATCAAGCACTTTCTGGTACCTTTGCGGGGGCATCTCCTCAACCCATTGATCATGGGTTATTAGCTGGAAACAGTGGTAATATACCATTGGGTGTAGGAGACATTTACATGATGTCAAGTTCAGTTCCCGTTTCCCAACCTCAAGGTGGCCAATTACCGCCTGGGGGGCAACCTCAGTTAACGCTTGGGGGGCAACCTCAAGGTACACAAATCGTGTTTGGGGGGCAACCTCAAAGTTAGTATGCACCTTTGGTACAATACATGCCTCAAGGTCAACCCCAGCCTCAATATGTACCCCAGGGTCAACCTCAGTATCAATATCAACCTCAAGTATGGCAACCTCAAGGATGGCAACCCCAAGGGTATCAACCCCAAGGGTACCAACCTCAGGTGTACCAACCTCAAGGTCAAGGTCAACCCCAGTATCCGTATTTACCTCAAGGTCAATACTCGAGTCAAGGTTATCAACCGCCTCAAGGTCAGTCATATATTCCAAGTATGGGAACTGCACCTTACAATTATCAATCCTATCCTCAATCCGGTTATGGATCTCAGTATCCTACACCTGTTACGGGTCAATACCTTGGAATGTTAGTATGGGATCCATCACAGGGTCAACAGGTGTTGCAGCCAAGTATGCAGTTGGTACCTCAAGCTGGACAACCCGTAGTTTCTGGTCCACCCCAGCAACCGCAACCTGTCCAGTCAAATGTTCAAACTTCTGTAACTTCGATAGTTACTCAGCCGCCAATTGCACCTAGTACTCCATCTCAAACGGCTGCTGCAACTACCGCCACATCTACCATACTTACTTCTGGAGTATCGACGGCTCCGGTTTCTACTGTCTCTGTAACCACTCCTCAGACATCTTTACCGTTGTCTGGATCTACGATTCAAACCACGGTCCAGATGCCTGCAGGTCAGCCTGGTATAAGTACGGTTGTCACTACTCAACCTCAATTTGTTCACCAACCGTACCAGGGACAATACCAACCTGGGCAAGCTGTCCAACAACCGGTTTACCAGTATCAACCGTATCCTGGGTACACTTATCAACAACCTCAACAACCCCAGTACGGTCCGGTTAATCCTGGTTTTCCAGGAGGATATAATATCCCAAATGCGACTCCTGTTCCTAGTTATCCTGGATATCCTCCTCCTGGGACTGGTCTTGTGACCCAGAGTTTTAGAGATCCTAACCGGCAATTACCGTTTATCGCAACTTTGGATTTACCAGACTTGACGCGCCTAACGAACGATCCAATTCAATATCTTCAGTTCTGGCCGCCAATGCCAAATAAGTTGCCCAGTGATATACCCAAGTTCGAAGGTAAGTCTGGAGAGGATCCGTCCAATCATGTGATGACTTACCACCTCTGGTGTGCTTCAAATTCTATCTCGGATGATTCGATCCGCTTACGTCTTTTCCAGCGTACACTCATTGGTCTCGCGGCCAAGTGGTACATTGAGTTACCACGGGCCTCTTTTTACAATTTTAGCCAGTTAGCTACCTCGTTCTTAACTCACTTTCAGTTGCCGGTCAGATACGATAACGGCACGGAATTATTAACTTCACTAAAACAATCGACGTCCACGTATATTTCTGATCACATTCATGAGTGGAGACGTCGAAGAAGACTAGTGAAAGTTTTTATCCCGAACCAAATCTTAGCTGAATGGTTTGTTAAATCATTATTACCGAAGATTACTGAAGATGTAGCTAAGGCCGGAGTAGTTACTGAGGAGCAAGTCATTGCTCAGGCGCAATACCTTGACTTAGTTTACACTCAGTCAGGTACGTTACACGAGAAGATTCCGGATCTTCCAAAATCGAATCAAATCGCTGCTGCTCCTTCGGGATCTCATGCCGCTGATGGTATGATTGGTATCGTGAATACAAAGAGCAAGAAGAAGTCTTCCAAGGCTTCCACTACTCCTATTATCACTTTGCCTGATTCCCCGACAGGAGAGTCTTCTCCTGAACTTACCGCCGATATTCACGCTGTAGAGACATCTACGGCCAAATCAAAAAACGGTGGAAAGAAGAAAGGAAAGAAGAAGGCTAAAGCAGACAAGGCTCCGAAGGAGAAAACGGAAAAGTCGGAAACCAATGACGAAAAGCGCAAACCTCGATATCCTTGTCTTATTTGTGAAGAGGATCATTTTACGAGAGATTGCCCTCATCGGGCCGAGGTTGTGAAAATAGTCAAAGGTTCTCCCACTCCTGCTGTGTTAAAAAATCCATTTCCGGAGCAGGAGAATAAGATGATAGGTTCTTCCTCGAATGCCAGTGAAGAACCCATTTTGATGATGTCTCATGTGAGGATTGCGACTCGATCGCAAGATTATGGTAGTAAGAATCTTGTTGATGGTAAGGAAGCAGAATCTTCTCACTCTAACCCATCAACCTCAGCTCCTGGTTCCGATCCACTACAGATCAAAAAACCTAACCCGGACTTAGTAATCAAACCGCCCGCCAAGGGTGTACTTCGAAGGTCTGCTTTCAATCCACATGCGAGAGCAGCCCAGAATTACAACATTGTTGAGGACTTAGCTGTTTCACCCTCAGCAATGTCGGCGTTAGAAGTGCTGCAATCATGCCCAGCACAACGAAAATTACTTTTGTCGGCTATCGGAGCTGTTGATGTTCAGGACCCAAATCTAATAATATTTGATCTAGAAAATAGTACACCGCGTCAACCCCATCAAATGGCTTTCCAAATTCCAGTGATAGTAAAAAACAGGCCTATTCATCGGACTGTGATTGATGAGGGAGCTTCTACGTGTATTATGTCGATTCAATGTTGGAGATCTCTTGGTTCTCCTTCGTTGAACCAATCCCCCACCATCCTTAAGGCCTTTGATGGCCGTGGGTTCCGTCCGTTTGGTATTCTACAGGAATTGCCTATAGGGGTAGAAGGAAAAACCGTTAGTCTGGATGTGGAAGTGGTTGATGCCCCTCTAGACTACAACCTTCTTTTGGGTCGAAGTTGGTCATATGCTATGACAGCGGTCGTTTCATCGGTCTTCAGAGTAATTAAGTTTCCATATAACGGTAAGATCGTGACTATTGATCAGCTGACATACTTTTCATCCGACCCAGCCTCTTCAGAGAGTATCCAGCATGTCGGTAAGACGACAATCCCTTATAGGGACGTTGGCGTAGGTTTAGTTAAAGATTCCGGTTTACTGGGAACTTTTCCTCTCCCTCCACTCAACGTAGATCCTTCATTTGCAACAATTCATATGATTACATCAGAAAACATTATTTATGATGATCCTTGGATTGTCCCATCTGACTCTGAGATAGACTCATTCGGTGATGCTATGCCTTTGAGTCCATATGAAATTGCTTATGAAGCCGTCATGTCTTTTACCGACTCGCGTTCAACCCAAATCGACCAAATGAATGTGGTCAGTGAAGAATCACTTTTCACCTCAACCTTAGAACGGATAGCGTTTCCCGAAGTCGTGTCATCTGACGAACAACTTCGCGAAATCCTAAGTGTAGACGATCTACCATGGGAAGATCTCCATCACAGATCTTCGTTTTTACCTAAGGATGATGCATTTGAAAATGATTTTTCATCTATTTTTACCGCTGAATATGTCAAAGACGCTCAGGATCCAACGAAACATTCTGATTCAGAGTTGAATTTAGGGAATATTTCTCGTACTATTCCCATTGATATTTCAGTGAAGCCCGGAATTGAGGAGAACATTCATATAGGTGCCGCATGTACAGAAGATGAAATCCAAACTTACAAGGCCCTATTCCAAGAATTCCGCGATGTGTTTGCCTGGTCTTACGAGGAAATGCCAGGAATCGATCCTGCCATTGTTGTTCATGAAATAAAGACCTACCCGGATGCTAAACCCGTCCGGCAACGGTTGCGTCAGATTCACCCTCGAAAAGCGGCTGCGATTAAAGCAGAAGTCGAAAAGCTGTTGAAAGCAGGTTTCATTTATCCGATCCCGTTAACGGATTGGGTATCGAATATTGTTCCGGTCAACAAGAAACAAGGAACAATAAGAATCTGTATCGACTATAGGGATATAAATCGAGCTTGTCCAAAAGACAACTATCCTACGCCTTATATCGATCAAATTATTGATGATTGTGCCGGAAGTGAAATGTTTTCCTTTATGGATGGTTTTTCGGGCTATAATCAAATCAATATTCTACCTGCCGACCAACCAAAAACGACATTCATTTGTCCATGGGGGACATTTGCTTATTGCAAATTACCTTTTGGGCTTAAGAATGCCGGGGCCACTTTTCAACGGGCGATGTCTTACGCATTTCATGACATCAAGCACATTGTGCAACCGTATCTCGATGATTTGCCTGCTCATTCTTTACATCGAGCTGATCACCTTGTCCACTTACGAGCAATCTTTATGAGGTGTAGGCATTATCGAATTCGGTTGAATCCCCACAAGTGTGTTTTCTGTATAGAAACAGGTCGATTGCTGGGATTTGTTGTTTCAAAAACCGGCATTCGCGTCGATCCCTCGAAGGTCGAAGCTATCATCAAATTGCCTCCTCCTTCGAGTTTGCGCCAACTCCAAAGTTTGCAAGGGAAAGCGAACTTTTTACGCCGATTCATCCCAAACTACGCCGAGGTCACTAAAGGTTTTACACGGTTGTTGAAACAGAACGCTCAATTCTTTTGGGACGAGATTGCCCAACAATCTTTTGATGCACTTAAACACGCGTTGACCCATGCACCGTTGTTGCATCCTCCCAACTACAACCAGGACTACTTCTTATACCTCGCAGCTTCGCATTCCACCATTGGAATGGTGTTAGTTCAAGAAGATGAATTCGGAGCGGAACATGTGATATATTATCTTAGTAGGACCTTAAATCCCACTGAGCTAAAATATTCGCATGTGGAGAAATTGGCCCTGGCAGCCGTTCAAGCTGTCCAGCGTTTTCGTCACTACATTCTTCTCCGTAAAACTACAGTTATTTCGGATTGCAACCCTATGATTTATATTTTGACAAAACAACTGCTAGGGGGCAAGTACTCTAAATGGATCGTTATCCTGCAAGAGTTCGACTTGGAGTTCGAGAAGTCCAAGTCTAAGAAATCCTTAGTTTTTGCGGAATTGATGTGTGATTTCCCGTGTGCTGACACAGAAACTGTGGCAGAGGAGTCCATTGCGGACGAATCTTTGTTTCTTATCAGTACTGTAGATCCGTGGTACGGAGATATAATCATCTATCTCCAAACCCAAACCTTTCGGCCTGAAGCTTCCAAGGCGGAACGTCGAAAAATTCGGTTTCAATCCCAGCAATACAAAATTATTGGAGATACACTTTATCGCCGGGGGCCAGACTTAGTTTTTCGACGTTGTTTAACTCACGAAGAGGCTGAGAGGGTTTTGAATGATTGTCACTCTGGAGCATGTGGCGGTCATATGTCTGGGTATGCCACAGCTCAGAAGGTGTTGCGCGCTGGCTATTTCTGGCAGTCTATGTTTAAAGATTGTATCATTGCAGTCCGGAAGTGCCACAACTGTCAAGTGTTTGATCGCAAGATGCGCGCACCACCTGCTCCTCTCCACCCTATAATTGCCGTTGGTCCATTCGCCAAATGGGGTATCGACTTTATTACTTGTAACCCTCACTCGGCCGGGGGGCATGCGTATATCATCCTCGCGGTTGATTATTTTACTAAATGGGCCGAGGCGATGCCTACATTCGACGCAAGCGGCAAAACAGCTGCAGTTTTCGTATTCAATCATATTATAACTAGGTTTGGTGTCCCACAAGCAATCATTACTGACCATGGGAGCCATTTTCGAAACATCATGATGACTGAGCTTACAAGCCAGCTTGGTTTGCGCCACGATAGCTCTACTCCTTATTATCCGCAAGCCAACGGTTTGGTTGAGTCTATCAACAAAGTTCTGGTTATCATGATCCGACGAACCATTGGTATTCATCGGTCGAATTGGCACAACATGTTATTTTCAGCGCTATGGGCATACCGAACCTCAGTGAAAACTTCAACAGGGTTCACTCCTTTCCAGCTAGTTTATGGCTTGGAAGCTGTGTTACCCATTGAATGCGAAATCCCATCACTTCAAATGG
Organism: Pinus tabuliformis; assembly: GCA_031772625.1. Classification (NCBI taxonomy): domain Eukaryota; kingdom Viridiplantae; phylum Streptophyta; class Pinopsida; order Pinales; family Pinaceae; genus Pinus; species Pinus tabuliformis. The sequence goes on from CM062818.1 coordinate 1,313,217,482, forward strand.
CTGTCGAATTACTTCCAGCTACTTCCGAAGAGGAGAAACGTTTATTGTACTTAGCTAAATTAGATGAGACTCGACGTGACGCTACATTGGCAATCGAGACTCACGCGAAGCGAATGAAAGCTCAGTATGATAGAAATGTGACCCCTCGAAGTTTTTCGGAGGGAGACCTAGTGCTATTATATGATCAAGCTAACGATAAGCTAGGTGCTGGAAAATTCGTTCCTATGTGGCATGGACCCTACATTGTAAAGCGAAAGCTAGCAAAAGGGGCTTATGAGCTGGTAGATTTTGATGGGGACTCTTTGGGTAAACCCAGAAATGGACTTTACCTAAAGAGGTATTATGCTTAAATGGTGGGTATGGAGAAATTTTTAGTTAGGTTAGATTTTCTTTCTAGCTAGCGTGTTTGTTAGTTTAGTTAGTGTGCTTAGCTTAGAGAGTGTGTTTTTCGTCGTTATTCTGGCTTATCTTGGTTTTACTCTTGATATTGCAGATGTCGACGCCTCTCCAAACATACATTGGATTTGCTGATGGTGCTTGTCGTAGTACACGGAATATCTCTTCCGCAGCTTGGGTTATCTATTCGCCCTCTGACGAGTTAGTTTCTATGCATGGGGTAAGCCTCGGTCAAACAACGAACAACATTGCAGAATACAGTGCAGTGGTTGAATTATTATCCGAATCTATTTCATTTGGAATTCGACGTTTGATAGTGAGGTTAGATTCTGAACTTGTTGTATTACAGCTTAATAGAGTATATGCCATTAGAAATCCTGTGTTATTAAGGTTGTTTTTGAGAGTGCGTCTCTTGGAACGTGAATTTGATTACATTGAATATCAGCATATTCCAAGGTCTTTAAATACATTAGCAGATGCAATTGCTTCTCGAATGTTGGACAGACATTTACAATAATCATGCAAGTAAATTTAAAAACATTTCATCACATATGTTAAACAAGATAAGCCGGTAATAGTGATATATATATAGATAGAAGTGTGTCAAAAAATATACATCGTCTTCGATCATAGGTTGAAAAACACATGATCAGCAAAAATGATAAAGTACAAAAAGTCAAAAATGTCACATGTGTCTACAAAGTGACTAGCCAATCACTGGTGGTGCTCCCTATACGACACCACTGCACGGGCTACCTTACACAAAAATCTCCTAAACGGTCCAGGGACTGCGACTACATAGCGCTGAAGTCTGATAGGAATATCATCTATGGTAGTCTCAGGTATATCCACCGTCAGACGCTCTAGATCCTGCTCCAACTCAGCTAGTGACTCTGCAGCCGCGTCCTGTGGGGCCGGTACCGGTGCAACTGGATGTCTCCTCTCAAAAGGCCGGAGGTTGGCTGGGCGCTGTGGACCAACATCTGCATTTTGAAAATTTTACTGTCAGTTTTGAGACGATATATATAAAAAACAAAAAAAAAATACATAATTTGAAAACTTGTGAAAAATAAAGTACCTCTGTCGTCCCATTGTTCTCCCTGTGGAAGAACCATGTCCGGATCACCTCGAAAATCTACTCCGGCATACGGAAAGTCCTGGATCGAAAAAACCTGGTCCTCTAACCAGTGAAAATAACTATCAGAGAATCGAACAATCGCTGTGCCCTCGTCAGGATGCCGGGCCATCACCGTAACCCATCGTATCAGCTTTGGCTCCCGAGGACCCAAGATATCAACAGTGAGTTGCTGAGGGATCAGCATCGGAACTCTCTCTAAGGCAAAGCTCACAACTAGAGGCCCATATCCAAAGGTCTTCAGTTGTCCGTTCTTTGCCCTAGTCAGTTGGCTCTTCATATTAGCCGACACAGCATCACACCAGTTGAAAATGGTGCCTTGGTAACAGTCAATCGCCATCCGCATTTGGGACCCTGAGGCAATATGTAAAGTGGCTGCGCCGCAAATTCTGGTAACCGTGAAAGCTATAACTTTGAGTTCACGCAGAGAGATGTGTTTGATTTCCACGCCTTTCGCATGGTGTGCATTGGGTGTGCACCAATCCGCCCGGAGACTAGCAAGGGATTGGCCACCCGGCCTAGTCCCGGCTAGATTGAGTTGCTCGCCTCTATTTGGCAAGCCAGTGAGAAAGTATACGTCAGAGGGCTCTATCTCGAGCTGGTGCCCTCCTATGTAAAAACATTGCTCTTGAACGTTCCATCTCTCAACCAGCCATTCCAAGAATCTCACCTGAGCCCTCATGCCAGGTATGGCCCAGTATTTATATAGCCCGCATGCTTTTAGGGCATCAATGGAAGGTTGATGTTCAATTGCGGCTAAATCAACGTCTTCGTGCTCTCTTTCTCTCCAATCCAACATGGTGAGTGCCCTACACACCAAGAAACAGAGATTAGAATTAATTTGGGAAATTTTAAATGGTTGATTGTGGAGTTTGGGGTTTCAAATTCCGCCTTTCGCGGGGGACGCACCCCGCGTTTAGAACACAGAGCGTCGGGACGCAGGTCACCCGAAGGGCACCTGCGTCCCCCGCAGAGCGCACTTTGAAACCCAAAACCCCCCAAAAATCAAAACTAAAACCTAAAACACAATTTTAATAGGATGAAATTGAAGAGGAGGATGTTGTAAAATACCTGGAAGAGACGGCGTTCGATTCTGACGGTCGGATTTTCCGCAGCGACCACGGGAAGTTTCTTGCCAAAAGCCCTTTTTTCAACCTCAACAGTAAAATGGTAAAAATGACATGGTAAAAAGTCTTTTTATAGGTTTTTTGGATGAATTTGTTCATTTTTCACCATGGAAGGATGTTTTTCGATGTATTTTTGCCTATCTTAAACAGGTATGAGTAATGTGTCGTTTTTGTGCAGGACAAAGGGATTTAGAGGGAAAATTGTCATTTTTCACGAACCAAAATATCAGAGTCATCTTTTAAGCCCTTTTCTGACTCCTAAAAAATGAAAAGATTGCCGAGCGTTTCTTTTACACTCGTTAAAACGGAATTAAAAGACGGTCCCCTTATAGCTCTTTTCTGACCGTAAAATCAGGAAAAGATTGCCGGGTTTTTGTCGTTTCAAACTCGATATGGAAATAAAACGACGTGTCCTTGATCGCTTTTTACTTTTCAGGTCAGTGGCACTAATTATGAAAGTACTCCTTGGTCGCAAGATCAAGCGGTTCCCCCAGGTATTATTTTATACTTTTTCGGGCTTGAGGGACACAAATCTACGAAAAAGTTCAACTTGGAGTCTTCTTAAGTTTTTCAGACTCTCTAAAATTGAAAAACGCCGAGTTTCTCCTATACTGGGCTCGTTAAACATTTCACAGTAAAGGACCTGTTCAATTACAAACAGGAACGAACCACTCCTTCCTAGGGTTCGAATCAAAACTAGGTTGGACTCATCCGAAGGATGAGCTTATAATCAAGCATATGTTATCCTCCTCAAGCTTGTTAAAAATAAAGAGGTACTTGCCAGAAATGGTGGGGGAAAAGAGAGAAGAATGAGCCTATTTGTTACCTTTTGTCTCAGAAGAAACTTTATTACCACTCTTGAACACGACACTTTTCATTCACCTGGGTTGGGAAATCCTTTACCTCACAGTTGATCAAACCACTTTGAAAGTCTTCAGCCGGGTTCCGGGGATTAACTTTGAGTCATTCATCACCAAGCCATCTGTCGTGTCGTTATGTGTTCAAGAGGTCTGCAAGCAAAACTTTCATCTGCAAAATACTTGTCATCCATTTGACCATCCCTGAGTCAGTCCTTACAGCAACATTTCTTCAACTTGAACAATGATTTCGTGTTGCAGGCTTGCCTGCAACGAGTCGTTTTCTATCGACATCAGCACATTATCTAGAGAGATGACTTAGAAATCGTCAGTACCTTGAAGTCTGCATGCATCAATGGCAGGTTTCTCGCCTTTGACGTCAGTTTACATCATTGACTTTCGATCGAAGGATTCCGTGAAATGTTCGACATCAACTCATTCATTCACATCTCATGGATTGTACTGGGTACTTTGAGAACCATTGACATTACTGGTGGTCTCTCTCACACTTGTTAACAGTTTACATCATCGACTGGTAATCAAGTGGTTTCTACCATGTTCGACATCAACTCATTTATTCGCATGGCTAGAATCGTACCAATTCGGGAAGTAGAAATGAAGACCCTGGATCTAGTTTCCACCATCCAGGCTGCGAGGAGTTTTGTATTCATTATCTAAGTAGACTAATCATAAACAGATGGCTGCGCCCATACTGTGTCTACAAAAGTCTATGATTATGATGTACTGCAAGATCATTCCTGTATCATAGTAGTTAGTCTGTTAGTTAAAGTTTTAATCTGAGTATGGGAATGCCTACCTCAGTGATGATATAATCTTATACATGTATTTTGTGTTGAAAATTGCAGGTTCTGACCAGGCTCTCCACGAGATAATCCTTGAAATGATAAAGCGCTTCACCCTTCCTAGATAATACAAAACCCTAATCTATTACAGGCTTCGCACTTTAGGGGGCAATCTGTTACACTAAAAAATGTCACCATGACTATTTACAGTTAGTATGGCTCTATCAACAGTCATGCTATCCTCTTAGGCAAGTCTTATGCCTCTGCTCTCCATGTCAAACTCCAAAAAGAGAGAAAGTCTTTATAAATGTATTTATCTCTGGGTACGCAGGTTCTCTCAACCTTACCTGCGGGGACGCACCCAATGTTCACAAAAGTTGCGTCTTTGGACGCTCTGTATGTAAAGGGGCAGGTGCGTCCCCCTGTAAAGGTTAAAATGCGCAAGTTTCATCTTTAAAAAGTTACTTGTGGTCATTTCTAGAGCATTCTAGAAGGTTGTTCGACGTGTATTGAGCGCCTCCAAATGGTTCATGAACTCCTACCAAAGAGTAACTTATCCCATCAATAAGGGAACTATCCCATCCAAAGAGGGGATTATCCCATTGATGGTGGACCTGATTAACTTCCTTTTGAGCACTATAAATACAGGCATTGGGCCAGAAGGAGATGAGGTTGAAAGCTATACATTTCTAAGAGTAGATGCTGCAAGAATTAGGACTCCCATTTAGAAGCTTGTGAGGAGAGATTGCCATCTTTGCTTGTTCTATTTGGAAGTGGGTGAGCTTTGTCAAAGTAAAGGAGAACTCTTGAGGGACCCTGGGAGGGACTTGCACAACACCAAGGCTCAGGTTGTATTTGTTCCTTTTGTTACCTATTAATGCAAATGAGTCCATTCTTCTCAATAACTTGTTATTTATGAGTTGTTTCATGTACTCCTTGGTCTATGTGTTAAATATGTTTTATTCTATGAGATTATCAAGTGCTATTTAATCGTTTGATTATCAGTGTATGGAGGTTTCAAAGTGAAGGAGGAGCTCATCCAGATCAGTGGAGCTAGACTGCTACAACAGCGTTGGACTACAGGTAGGATCTAAACACTTGATTTCCCATATAGTAAATACATGTTTAGAGAAGGATTGCTCTTGTTTGTCTTGTTTGTCACTAGAGAGTCTTAGGCTCCTAGGGAGGTTGGTTGTGTCCGCACAATCGACTCTTTCCGCTTGACAACGGGACATATGTAACATTTTTCCTTGTTTTTGTTTAACAAGTTTCTCCGGAGGCACCTTATCGTCCAAGAAGGTTATACAAGGAGCTCCTCCCGGAGCTCTATCACAGTTTTCCATCTTGCCCATTGGTTTTTTCTGGGTATGTGAAAGATCTTTCTTCTAAAAATGCTACAGGAAACAGTTTTTGAAAGCCTAGGGTATGAATCAACTGGTTTTGTCGCTCCTGCTTACTTGATTTACCTATCGTAGGGTGTGTACCTACATTCTTTAAGATGTAATGTCTGAGTTCAATTCTTGGAGTTGTTTCCTTCTTAACTAGCCTTCTGGGTATGCAACTAGGTTTGCCCCTCCGTGGGAAGCATCTGTCAATGTATATATGTTACAATTTTTAGCAAAAGTTTTAATATTGAAGGTTCCCTTTTAGAGGGTTTTCCAGATTTTACTGTGTAACTTTGTTTGGATATAAAGTTGCTTGAATTGTATCGAAGAGGGTCCTAAAAGCCTAGATTGAACTCATTTCTCCTTCAATTACAAGTTATCCATAGTTTGGTTTTATCTTTCACTGTTTTCGTAAATTGTATGTATCAGATAGCATTTTTATTTAAAAATATTTTTGATAAATTGGTGATTCTATCTTGTATTATTGAGTTTAATATTATGGGGTTTGAACTATGTTTTATATCTACTATGCAATACATTTTGTGTTTACTATAAGAAGTTTTGGCCCGCATTCTATGTTTCGTGTTATATTATTTGAGTTGGCTATAGGGAGTCGTGGCTCTTATCCTCTAGAGCTATAGTTAATTTTGAGGTTTGTCTTTTATTTAGATTCCTCTCCTCTGGCAAACCGCCATAAATCTATTTAAAAATAGTTAATGTAAATATTTTTGTTTAGGTTAAATGTTCTCAGCAATTATTCAGTTTGGGTAGAAATTTTTTGGCCAATTGTTTGATTCCTTGTTCTTTACAACATTACTCTAGATTGGAGTGAATTTACTAGAAATAACCAGTCCCTTTTAAGCTTCTCTTCGAACACCGTGATACCCCTGTTTAACATGTTTAAGGTTTATCTGGAAATTTTCCACTCTTTATTTCCTACCTTTTTGCTTAAAGAGTTTTCATGGTAATCACTTTAAGTTTCATGCTTCTAGGCATTTAGAATTCTTACTACAGTTTCAGAGAGTTTTCTTTTGCTTAATTGCAATATAAACACAGTTTACATCTTGCGGCTACATGCCAACATACTTATCTAACTCAAGCAATAACATTCTTCAACTTTATTTGCAACCTTAATATCACATCAAAATAAATACAGAAGTTTTAATATTTATCTGGATTCTAGTTTTTTGACCACTGTCGACTATTTGAAGTCACAACAATAATCTACCAGATTTTCCTCCCAACCTTGAGACTTGCCTTTAGGTCCAAGCCTCCCCCTGTGTAAGGCTCCATCCTAGGGTCCTCTAATAGAACTAAATTCTCTAATTTCAAATACAATAAAACGGGAAATAATTTATTTCTAACTAAACATGTAATTGATGATAATTTACCATTAAAATTTGTTTCCTACAATTAAATAGTGAGCATTTCATTTCAATCACTTACATGAGTAATCTATAAATAGAGGAATACATATTTCGGTAGCCTGGTTGAGATTCTCCTAAGCTCCTGATCCTGCTGGGATGCTCCCCTTGACTACCGACTGGATTTACCTCCCAGCTAACTAGGAAGTATTTCCTAGCCTAGGAAACCTCCATAGGTTCCCTAGCCCTCTGAGCCCAAGTCCAACCAGATGTAGTCTGTCCAAGATAAACAATACTCTCATTCTCTCCCTTCTCTCTTCCCCACCTTACTCTCAAAACAAATCCTCCAAAACCACAACCAAACCAAAACCAAAAGCAAGACCAAGGATCCCCTCTCCTCCCGTCATCCTTCTCCTTTTATGCCCCCTTCTCTTCTCCACCTCAACCACGTCTCCTTAATGTCATGACTACCCCCTCATCCTTACATTTGACTTATCTTCTACCAAGTAAATTTGAGAGGACATTTTGGAGATGAGATATGAATATATAATTTGGTAATTAATTGGAGAGGACCATGTCTTCTCCCAAGTAAATTTAAGAGGACATTTTGGGGATGAGATATGAATATATAATTTGGTAATTAATTGGAGAGGACCATGTATTCTCCCAAGTAAATTTGAGAGGACATTTTGGGGATGAGATATGAATATATGATTTGGTAATTAATTGGAGAGGACCATGTATTCTCCCAAGTAAATTTGGGAGGACATTTTGGGGATGAGATATGAATATATAATTTGGGAATTAATTGGAGAGGACCATGTCTTCTCCCAAGTAAATTTGAGAAGACATTTTGGGGATGATATATGAATATATAATTTGGTAATTAATTGGAGAGGACCATGTCTTCTCCCAAGTAAATTTGAGAGGACATTTTGGGGATGAGATATGAATATATAATTTGGTAATTAATTCGAGAGGACCATGTCTTCTCCCAAATAAATTTGAGAGGAAATTTTGGGGATGAGATATGAATATTTAAATTGGAATAAATGGAAGGAGATGATATCCTATGAAAATTTAAATTTGAGGAGGTAAGTTGGGAATTGAATAATAACAAAATTTATATGAGTAATAAATTTACAATTTCACCAATGCAGGTATGTACCAATATTTCTAGATAATTATAAGTCAGTATTATAAAGTAATTTAAACGCTAATAAAATTTGCATGATAAGATTAATTAGGGCATTACATACACTCCTCCTTCAGAAAAATTCATCCTGAAGTTATAGTGTAAAAGATACAAGGAGTTCAAAGCAGTTTGGCAATAAGGCATAACAGGATAGAGAGAGAGTTATAGTAGTAAAATTTGATAAGTCCGACAATGACATCGCGTTACATCAAGAGTCTCTAACTAATCTATATACTCATATCCTTCCTGACCTACTTCTCTTCCGACCCTATCCATCCTCTGCTTCTATATATGGTGGCATTGGCTATACCAATCTAACCACTGATAAAACCAATATGGCGAAAGCATCGACTATATCGACCTAACTTCCCGAGTAGGAAACGGGGAATCATCATCACACGTCTAGCGGAGCGTGTCCATCACTTCCCTCCCCCGATTCCAGGTTCGGAGGTTACATGGTTGGAAATACCTCCGCCCCTCCTCATAACTAGGCTCAACACCCTAATATGGACCACACTACAACACGAGTTGGATACTTGTCATCGAATAATCTAGTCAAGTAGCCTTGTCACCTGTCATTTACATTTCACCCATGTCATAAGAGTGCATATCCAGTAGATACAAAATGAAATAGAACAATGTACATTATACCTTTCCCGATGAGATATGTCGACCTTCCCCCAATGGAAGAGTAGATCTTGGCTATCATATAGTTCTTTCCAATCTGCGGGTTAGCTCTCATTCATGAATTTATATAAAAAAAAGATATATATATATATATATATATATATATATATATATATATATATATATATATATATATATATAAGTGATCTTAAACATCATGTTATTAAGTCTAGTATCTGCGTGTCAATCTTGCAATTCATACTGGAAATAAATCATAATTTTACTAAGTCATTCATTGAACATGACTTAGTGAAATTATGAAATTATGACAGAGGTTGTTTCGAAACGTCGATTCCAACAAACATGAATGCGATGACTCCGGAAGATAACATTACATAGAACATAGATTGCAAAAGCCTCAAATCATTAAATCATATCCACTTGAGCCATACATGAAACAAAAATAATTTTGATAAGTCACGCACTAGATAATTCATGACCAAGTGAGTCATACATTAGGCCATACATCAAACATTTCCATCATCAATACCAAATCCATCAAATGATTTATATAAGTAGTTTCACGTTTGTAACTAAATACATCAATATTACATAACGTTCATAAATAAATAACATGGAACTGCAAAATAGAACCTTAGCATAAGTAGTTGTCGAAGTAAAAAATGGGCATCACAGATGCTCAAAAAGTGAGGGGTAGTCATGACGTATATTCTCTGCATCCTCCCAAGTAGTAGATCCTGGGCTATACTTGTCCCACTGGACCTTAACTTGGTACACCATGCGACATCTGAGTTGTCGAACGCTACAATCCAATATGCGTAATGGTTTGACGATTATGGTTCCCATGTCCGAGACCTGCAATTCCCTCCAATCCAGTTTGTGAGATTCATCAGAAAGATAATGTCATAAAATAGATACATGAAAGACATCATGAGTTATATGTAAATCGGGTGGTAGTACAATATGGTAGGCAATTGTTCCAATCTTCTCTTTGATCCTAAAAGGTCCTACAAACCGAGGTGACAACTTCGTCCCTTTCCCAAACCGAATGGTGCTTTTGTTGGGTCGGATACGAATAAAACCTCGGTCCCCTACTTCATAACTATGATCAATCCTGTGTGAATAAGCATAACTCTTTTGTCTATCTTGTGCTTCCTTTAACCTTTGTCGAATCTTCTTTACCCATTCCTCCATTTCTTGAACTAATTCTGGCCCAACTATTACTCGGTCCTCCAACTTTTCCCAACTCAACGATGTCCTACATGGCCTTCCATATAGAGCTTGATAAGGAGGTATCCCGATTGAATTGTGGTAGCTGTTATTATAGGAAAAATTTACCAATGGTAAGTACCTTTCCCACTAAATCTGATTATCCATGACGTACATCCTAAGCATGTCTTCCATAACCTGATTTACTCTTTCAGTCTGCCAATCTATTTCTGGATGATATGCAGTGCTCAGGTTCAACTGAGTCCCTAGTGCTGACTGCAAACTTGTCCAAAACCTAGATGTAAATCAAGAGTCTCTATCAGAAATGATCTTTGACAGTAACCCGTGTAGTCGGATAACTTCACTTATAAACACTTGTTCCACATCAGTAACATCGTAAGTGTCTCTTACTAGAATGAAATGGGAACTTTTGGTCAATTTATCAACTGTAACCAATATAGAATTGTGCCTCTGTGAAGTGAGTGGCAAATCCGCAACAAAATCCATGGAAATTACCTCCCATTTAGACATAGGGATGTCATGTGGTTGTAGGAGTCTTATTGGATGGTGATGATCAACCTTCACTCATTGACATTCAAAACATTTGGCGACAAACTGGACTATATCGTGCTTCATGCCTGCCCAAAAGAAGAGTTTCTTCGTGTCCACGTACATATTCTTTACTCCAGGATGTGCACAATAGAGTGCTCTCTATGACTCTTCGAGGATGGTCCTTCTTATACCCCCTTCCTTAGGTATGTACATTCTCCCTTGAAATCTCAATAGTCCATCTGGTTCAAGGACATATCCCTCAAACTTTGGTTCTATCTGCTTCCCACTCTGGAGTGTTGAGATAACCTTTAGATACCAACTATATTCAAAGAGTTTCTCCAACACATGTTCCCTCAAATTTACCTTTAAGGCTACTAGGGAGAAGGTTCGTGATCTCCTGCATAGTGCATTATCCACCACATTCTCCTTTCCCTTGATGTATGAGATCTTAAAATCATACTCACTCATGAATTTGCTCCACCGCCTTTGTCTAGCATTCAAATCCCTTTGAGTGAAGAGATGCTTCAAGCTTTGATGATTTGTTCTTAACTCAAATATTCTCCCAACAAGGTAGTGTCTCCACAGTGTCAAAGCTAACATCACTGCTGCTAATTCTAAGTCATTGGTAGCATACAACTCTTTTTGTTTCTTCAATTTTATAGATGAGTAAGCTATTACTCTACCTCCTTGCATCAATACTGCACCCAATCCTTGCTTCGAAGCATCGGTGCAGAAAATGAAGTATTTTTCCATGTCCAGTACTCTAAGGATCAGTGCACAGTTAGTAACCTCTTTAGTTCTGTGAATGCAATGTCCCATTCATATGCCCATTCATACTCGACCCTCTTTCGTTGTAATGTGGTGATGGGTTTTTCAATCCTCGTAACCCTTCCAAAAACCTGCGATAATACTCTGCTAGCGCCATAAAACTATGTAACTCATGATAATTTTTCGGTGCTGGCCAATCCATTATGGCCTTCACCTTTTCTGGGTCAACTGAAATCCCTTCTCCTGAAATGATGTGCCCAAGGTAATGAACTTTCTTCTGAAAGAAGGAACATTTTGATAATTTTCCATATAGTTGATTTTCCCTTAAGCAAGTCAATACAACCCTTAGGTGCTTTTCATGCTCCTTTTCAAGCTTGGAATACACAAGAATGTCATCCAGAAATACTTGCACAAATTGGTCCAAATACTTGCTGAACACACCATTCATGAGGCTCATGAATACTGTTGGTGCATTGGTCAAACCAAATGGAATAACTACGAACTCATAGTGCCCAAACCGAGTTCGAAATGCATTTTTTGAGATGTCCTCTTCCTTAATCCTCAATTGGTGGTATCCAGACCATAGATCGATCTTTGAGAAAACCATTGCTCCCTTAATTTGATAAAATAGGTCATTTATTCGAGGTATCGGGTACCTATTCTTTATTGTCACTCTATTCAAGTCCCTATAATCTATGCATAGCCGTAAGGAAGCATCCTTCTTCTTGAAAAAAATCACTAGTGCAACCCAAGGTGAAATAATAGGTCTAATAAATCCCAAGTCTAAGAGATATTTTAACTACATCTGCAACTCACAAAGTTCTGGAGTTGTCGTCTTATAGGGTGTCTTAGATGTTGGTTCTGCACCAGGTTTTAGATCAATTGTGAAATCAATCTCCCTTACAGGAGGTAATCCAGGCAATTCCTTAGGAAAAACATCCTTTAATTTTGACAAAATTGGGTGTTGATCTAGGGAGGGTCCTTTCTGGTCACTTACAGCCTCGACCACATATAGCTTGCAACCTTGTCGGAGACAACGTTTTACCCTCATCATGGATATGAATTGTAGCGACACTCCTCTCTTGATTCCAAAAACCTCAATTGGCCTACCTTCATCATCTAAACAAATCACCTTCTTCTTGAAACAATCTACCAAATCTTGATGAGTGTCTATCCAATCCATTCCAATAAATACATCATACATCCCCAATGTTGTGATGTATGCCTTCAACTTAGTCATACACACCCTGAGGTTTACCTAACATTTGTTAACACTAGGTCCTACTGCTTGTTTTATCCCAGAAGCCATCTCAACTTGCTTAAAGTCATCGTGATCATAGGTTGCCAACCCACATTTTTCTAATGCAACTAGTGAAATGAAACTATCTGAAGCACCATAATCAAACAAAATTTTAACTTTTACTTTGTCTATCATACTTGAGGTTTCTACCACGGCAGACTAGTGTTCAACTTGTTGGTTATCAATTGTTGCATAGATTTGATGGTGGCTACTAGCCCCCCCCCCCCCTCCATTGTTGCTTTTCCTTCTCTACGTCTTTTACCAGCATGTAACTCAGGGCAGTCACGTTGGTAATGAGGTCCCCTACATCCCCAACAAGTGATGCGTGATAGACCTTGAACTGAATGTTGTGGAGTTCTTTGGAAAGAGTTCCTTCCCTTTGGACCCCTGCCCGTACTTGTTTCTCCTCACGTATGACCTTGATTTGCACGTGCCCTTGAAGCTATGGGTGAAGCTGCACTAGTAACCATTGAAATCCCCACTGTTGGTACTCTGGGTACAACCCTGTTTCCATATGGTGGTGGCCTCAAACGTACTCCCCTGGGGAAGGTATGAGGGGCCTTCCCCATAAACCTTGGTTGGCGTGGAAAAATGATTTTGTTTCCACCTTTTAAGTCTAAGTGTTCTTTGACATAACAAGCCTTTTCCACAGCTTCTGCAACTGAGGATGGTTTCCACATTCACACTATTGCCCTAATCTTAAGGTTCAATCCATAAATAAAATGATCTACTTGGCGCTGGTCAATATCCATGTAGGAGACATACTTGACCGATTCCATGAATCTAATTTCATATTCTTCTATTGTACAATTTCCTTGTACCAGGGCATGGAAGGTTCCTACCTATTGTTCTTCATAATATGCTGGTAGGTACTTTTTCCTGAATCTCTCCTCAAATAACTCGCAAGTAACTGTGTCCGGAGTGAGGTGAAGTTGACGCTCTAAGTTACACCACCAATTCAGAGCACTATCTCTAAGTTGGAATATTTCTATTTTAGCTTTTGAATTGGAATTATAATCCCTTAGTGCGAAGCAACTTCTCATTCCTTCTAACTAGGCTTCTGCATGTTCGCTGGCACGACCTCCTGCAAACTCTGGGAGCTTAATCTTTTGGAGCTCCCTAGTAATGTCCTCAATTGGAGGTCCTCTATCAGATTCTCTTGATCCCTTGAGATTTACTAACCCTAATGGAGGGTGCTCCACTTCCACTTTATTTGTTTGGCGCCCTTTTAAAGTCTCATTAATTGCTTCTAGTGAACGCAAGATGAGAGTCAACTCCGGTGAAGGTAATGGGTTATTTGTAGGAGGTCCTTGTGATGACTCTCCCTGACCTTGATTTCTTTGCGTCCTCACCATTTTGAGTTGTCCAAATATTTGTTCCGAGGGGAAAAGGAATAAATGATGGGTGTGATCAACTTAAATCTTGAAAATCGAAATTATATTTCTATCTTGATTAGTGTAAAGGAGAAGATAAATATTGGTAAAATAAGAATAAATTCTAATGAGATTTCTAGTGAAGTTAGGTGTTGGTGAATTCCCAAAACAACATGGGATGATAAAATATTTGCAACAGTCATACATGGCTAAAAATTAAAAATACTTTGCCTTTGATTGTTCAACTAATACTCACACTAAATTTGAAGTTCAAGATTTTGTCACACTACGAAACTTCTTCACCTTTTATGTCAACAAAATTATGTTATTCATAGAATGATTATCTTAATATTTTAAATTATATTGTTCATAGAATAATTATCTCAATATTTTTTTGAGTATAGAAATAAAATACTAATAAATTCAAAATAATATCTTATCATCTTATGATCCATTTCACTTTAGTTGATCATCATTATCAAAAAATATTATGATTTATTCTCTTATTGATATCTTAATGTAAATTGTTTATATCTATATAATTAATTACTTAAAATTTTTGTAACTCCCCATCAAAAATAAAATTTTTTTAAACAAAATCCTAAACTAAGAGGATAATATACATTTTTGAAGCAAACTTTAATGTATTTATATACAATATTATATTATCAGGTAGATTAATCAATGTAATGTTGGTTTGTGGAAAGTGTTATTTATGTTCACTTTCTATAAAGGTCAACCTGGTTGCTTAACAAAAATTAGCCACAGCTCAGTTGAACCCTATTAAATGTATTATAAAATTAACAAAACCTTTGGGGAAATTGGATCAAATTTGAATAAATAGTTAAAAAACCCTTTCCATTATTCAAAGTGACAATTCTATTGGAAAGGACAATAATGCTCATGAACTTTGAATACCTTGGACAAAGAATTCTCGCTAAACTCGACTTTTTAAATATATAATACAAATTCTTAAAAGCTCCTGAAGTTTCAACACTAGTTGAAGCCTTGCAGGATTTTCTTACCTAAACTGAACCTGGTTAAAGTATATTTTAAGAGTCAACATGGTTCTTCCTGAAAGTATTCCAGGTTTATAGGAAATGGAAGGTGTATTCTCGGATTTGAGGTAGTGGAAGATTCTAGCACAACTTTCGTTAATTATAAACACCAATTTTAAGCAACGAATAGCCAACAAAGAGATATGTAATCCTTCATAATAACGATTTTCTGATACAAATTGGATATTCCACAATGAAGCTTACAATGAATTTCTCTTTCTCAATATGATCCAATTCGTGGAGGCACAGTTATGCATCGGCAGTTTGTCACAGTGCTATTTACAGTTTTGGCAATTCTTTAGCGGACAAGGGGAACTAGTTAGCTTGGAATCCCACCGCTGCTGGAAACATTGGTAGACCGCCTTATGGCGAAAATTATTTCAAAAGAGCTACAAGCCGGTTTTCGAACGACCGGTTTTTAAAATTTTATGCTTTTTAAGTCATTGACTAATTACTTTCTGTATTTGGTAGCACAAACCATTGTTTCTCTCCATCGAGTTGAAAAATATATCCACAGTTATGAGGTGAATGCAAAGGCTGTTGAGAATATTTCTGAGGGAGTTGAATATGCTTTGTCAATTATAGATGGGTCATTCAAGTGGTCTCCTAAAGATGAAGAACTGATTATTAATAATATAAGTTTATGTGTGAAATCTTCATCTTTCACAGCTATTATAGGGACACGGTAAGCATTAGATGTCTTCGTAGGGAATGCATTTATAGATGCCTACGTTAAATGCAAAAGCATTTCAGATCCAAAAATAAATCTGGGGTAAGAAAGACTGACCACGACACTCCTAGGAATTCAACATCAGCAGATGGGGAATTTAACACATACTCTAAGATATCCTCGAGTTGTAATGGAGTTAAACGTTATAACAATAATTATGACAGGGACTCTGGATTCTACCGAAATCCGTCTTTCAATAGATATGAGGAAGTTAAGTCTGACAGAGATGTGCAATTTCATGACTGCAAAATTTGACAAGAGAGGGAACTAGAACAAAATGTAGGTGGAAGAGTTGGGAATGATAGGTATAGAAGAGTAAATGGAGATGATAAAGGCAGAGACTACAAGCAATTTGGTACTTCACATCATGGGTCCGGTTCAAGAGCTCAATGTATATTTGAAGAAAATAAAGCTTTTGGAGGGCACAGAAAAATATGGAAGAGAGTCACCTCTGCCCCATGCTTCTTTTGCCAGTATTGTAGACAAAGTCTCTTTTGAAAGAGACTTTCCATTTCTTGGTACTGAAATGAAGCATGCCAGTTTTAATTTAAATCAAGGAAATATAAGGCGAGGACAAGATGGGAGATCTGATTTAGGCAGATCTTTATCAGGCTTTTCTATCCTAGTTGGTTTGTCTCACGGCACATCAGGGAGAGGGATATCTGTTGCTGGAGCCAACGGACATGTTTTTTCCTTAGTTGACATTCCAATATCAACTATGGGTTTGTCAAGAAGCAATGGTTTCTCTACTTTAGCTTAAAAGATTGCTCATGAAAGTTTGGTTTCATCCATGTAGCCTCGTCTTGCACGTGCAGGTGGAGATAACATGGTCTTCACTTCAGCACAAAATCCCCCCTCAAATTTGTGCTTCTCCTAAGGTAAATGTTGCAACCCAAAATCGGGAGGAATTTTCCCTGAAGCAGTCAAGGCAGCTATTCCCATTGAAACGTACTTTACCAAAGAACACGACTGCTTTCCATTCTGAAAATTAGAGGTCAAAATTACTTAAACATGCCCAGTTTGAAACCGTCTAATCTGGTGGTAAATTTCAACAGCCTCTAGGACCTTTCGATCAGAATCCTTCTATTCGTTCACCTCAAAAAATGAAATTTAAGAAGCCAACTCAAGGAGAGAATCCTTTGCAGGGAGGAAATTTTAGCATCAAATCTTTCGATGCCTCAAATGCGAGGGGATAGCAAAGTAAGGTCAACAATGTCAATTATAGATTCAATAGGATTGGAAGCACAATCAAAACACAGGAGCTTAGCACTTGATGATAAGAAATCAGTGTTGCAAAACCGAAATTAATTTTTCAATGTTCTCAGGAAGAAAGCCTCTGGGAGTCTATTAATGACCAGAGAGGCACAAGATAAGTCCACTTTATCAACTGGGTAGAAAATGGATGAATTGAGTGGGAAGAGCCTTGTTGGGAATAAGTCTTTAAATGATGTAAAAATAAATGGCTCTCCTGACGAAAGTCCTGATAAATATAAGAAAGATATTACAGTAATAGATGAAGTTCACAAGAAAAATAGTACTGTGAATTGTTCTATTTTTGGAAATAGCAGTACTTGTCCTAAGGATACAGATAAATTGGGTTGCCCAACACCCATGAATGACATGTATTTCATTAGATGGTCAGAAGAGGAAGAAATCGCTTTTATGAGGTCTCTTGGGTGGGACGAAAATACAGAAGAGGAACCTCTCACAATAGAGGAAATTAATGAATTCTACAAGAAGCATAAGACATCTCTTAATGCTTTGCTCAAAGACAATCATTGGCAAGGGGATTAGAGGCATCACCTTGAAAATATGATAAGAAATTCCAGTTTTTAATAAGAATATTTAGTTTAAATTATTTTGGGTCAGGTATACTAATCTAAGTTAACCAGTGTACTAATTAATGAGATGACACCGTGAATGTAATCTCAGGAAAAATAATAAGAACAACCACATGATCTGATATTGAATGTGAATCTAGTTATAAATCAGATTCTATGATAGTTATATGTAATTGCTTTTGATATATTGACAACCTTATTTAGGTCGGATACTCAAATTTTGTTTTGATAAAAATGTCTTGAAAGTGAAGGACTGACCAGGGCAGCCAAAGAAAATGCTTCAGTCTTTTCAAAGCTGTTGCCTGAGATTTGTGTCTAGTGGGTCTTGGGTCCAGATTTTGAACCCGCTCTGGTACCATGTGTAAGGCTCCATCCTAGGGTCCTCTAATAGAACTAAATTCTCTAATTTCAAATACAATAAAACAGGAAATATTTTATTTCTAACTAAACATTTAATCGATGATAATTTACCATTAAAATTTATTTCCTACAATTAAATAGTGAGCATTTCATTTCAATCACTTACATGAGTAATTTATAAATAGAGGAATACCTATTTTGATAGCCTGGTTGAGATGCCACTGAGCTCCTGATCGTGCTGGGATGCTCCTCTTGACTACCTACTCGATTTAACTCATAGCCAATTAGGAAGTATTTCTGAGCCCAAGAATCCTCTATCGGTTCCCTAGGCTCAAGTCCAACCAAATATAGTGTGTCCAAGATAAATAATACTCTCCTTTTCTCCCTTCTCTCTTCCGCACCTTACTCTCAAAACAAATCCTCCAAAACTACAACCAAACCAAAACCAAAAGCAAGACCAAGGATCCCCTCTTCTCCCCTCATCCTTCCCCTTTTATGCCCCTTTCTCTTCTCCACCTCAACCACCTCTCATTAATGTCATAACTATCCCCTCATCCTTACATTTGACTTATCTTCTCCCAAGTAAATTTGAGAAGACATTTTGTGGATGAGATATGAATATATAATTTGGTAATTAATTGGAGAGGACCACGTCTTCTCCCAAGTAAATTTGAGAGGACATTTTGGAGATGAGATATGAATATATAATTTGGCAATTAATTGGAGAGGATCATGTCTTCTCCTAAGTAAATTTGAGAGGACATTTTGGGGATGATATATGAATATATAATTTGGGAATTAATTGGACATGGCCATGTCTTCTCCCAAGTAAATTTGAGAGGAATTT
Organism: Pinus tabuliformis; assembly: GCA_031772625.1. Taxonomy (NCBI): domain Eukaryota; kingdom Viridiplantae; phylum Streptophyta; class Pinopsida; order Pinales; family Pinaceae; genus Pinus; species Pinus tabuliformis. The sequence goes on from CM062818.1 coordinate 1,313,236,430, forward strand.
TGGGGATGAGATATGAATATTTAAATTGGAATAAATGGAAGGAGACCATATCCTATCAAAATTTAAATTTGAGGAGGTAAGTTGGCAATTGAATAATAACAAAATTTATATCAGTAATAAATTTATAGTTTCACCAATGTAGGTATTTATCAATATTTCTTGATACTTATAATTCAATATTCTAAGGTAATTTCAACACTAGTAAAATTTGCATGATAAGATTAAGTAGGGAGTTAAACCCCAAGTTGTTATTCATATGCAAGATATTCCCTACAAGACCATTAGTCTTATTGGCCACAACTATCTGGTCTTAACTAGACTTAGCCTTCTGGGAATATGCCTGATTCATCAACACAGAAATCTCCCTTCTCTTTTTCCTCTTTTCATCTCAGGTACCAATACCCTCTTGATTTCTTTCCTTGAGAATAAATCCTCATGGAAGTATTTAGGGATAGGTAATTGCCTACCCTAACCACCTGACATATGATTGTCATTATCAAAACATTTACCTCATGTAAATCTTTTAATCAAACTAATAAATTTATAAACTTGAAATAGTAATGTTTAGTTTTTTTACTGTAGTAATAAGATATTTATAATTATTGGGGACATCACACTCTACAACCATGCAAGAAAAATGTGAAATCAAATAAAATAGTGACTAGAGACAATGGTAGTGAAAATAATGTTAGAACAACATGGTTGAGCTATGTAAATAAACAAATATCTTTGAGAGCATTAGGGATGGGAGTGTGGATTGGATTTTTAGGAGTTGTTTCTATGTTCATTTTTTGGGATATGGCAAGGTATTGGGTAATGTGGTTGTCTTGCAAAAAAACACAAAGACCATTTTAAGGATTGTATTGATTCCCTAAATAGATCAATGACACTTCTCTATATAAATTAATGCCTTAGTGTATATAATATTGTTTTTTCTTATAATATTTGAATTCCCTTGTTTTGAGGCCCTAAATGACATTTTTTTGGAAACAAGAAAATCAATAACATTTGGAAAGGGTTTGGAATCAAAATTTTTAGAACTCGGATATATCTTTCTAACGATGTATCATATGCATCAAACATATATCGTATTCCAATGTTATGACACTAGGAAGTGGATTTACTAATGTACCCCAATGGGGCCCACTCACTTTTGGCACTTCATCTCCTAGGGTTAGGTTTTTAGATTTTTAAGGTTTTCCATTGTTTTTCAATAATAAATAGGTGTTCGAGCCTCATTGTAACAAAGTTTAGAAGGCATGTAGATGCCACATCTCTTCTCAGAGATAATCTACCATTGCATGAGCTAGTTTATTTATGTTCTGCATATAAAAAATTTCCAATACTTTGTTATTAATGAATTGAAATTATGTTTTTCACTGTATCTTTATGTTTCTTTTATATGTGTATTTCAATTCATTCCTTCATAAAATCTATATCACCTAAATATTTTTCAAAAACGAACCCATCTTCCATCCATATCTCACCTTCATATTTATGCCGCATGAAACTCCAGGGATTGGAAATTCTATTTACCATCTCCATTGTCCTTTTCTTTGTTAAGATCAACAAAACTTACTTCTTTAGTCTGTTTCATTTTAACATGGTCATTCGTGTTAATAAACGCTTAAACAAGCTCCCATTTCCATATCCATGCACATTTGTACAATCTTCCCAACATTTCAAGAATATGCTAGAGGCATCAAACCCCTTTCCATACCATCAACAATATTGGCACTCAATACCTCCAAGGTTTAGATTGTTCCCTTGGATCTCTCCACATCTTGTAGGACACTTAGGTTTACACGTCGTAAGCTTCACATTTCCAATTCTCATCTACACCCTTCACATTTGGTAGGATCACTCACTGAGTAGCATAAATGTTACGTGATTATTCATGGCTGACTCCAACTAGTGTTTTGTTTTGTGTCTCACTCGCTAATAGCTAACTTACAAGATCACTTCGCACATGAAATTAAATATCCACGTAACAACTACTTTGCTCATCTTGAACCCATTTTTCACAAACTTTATAGCACTACCGCACAATGCTGCCTATTTCCCATTGCCTCTTAGAGACTCTAGTTTTGTCATCTCCTAATTTGTTGCATTCCAAGGTTCTCATTCTCATGCTTGTAGACACAACCACACCTCCTCATCACATATTTCTAATGGTTTCATCATGACCACATCCACAACCTCCAAGCCACCATCGGAAGTCTCAATATGTGTTCCTCCATGTGGCCACAATGATGCATGACTTGCATATGTCACAAATATCTCCTTCAAATCACGAACCTCATCTCCTCCTCTACTCAAGCATTATCATCGTGTTCCTAGAAATATTTATACCATCTTTGTGTATCTTAGATTTCTTGCCAACATGTGCACTTTTCTTCCTCATGTCTTCTCTGCATTTCTCATAGAACTCTGGTCATTCATAGCCATGCTTTGATAAACACACAACAACATTGATCACAACTCTAATACCAATTGTTAAGTTCATGAAATTGAGAAAAGTGGCGGTGTCTAAAAACACTGTTGCTTGTGATCCCAATGACCACTAAGACAAATTAACATGCATTGTTTCTACCTTTAAATATGTTATGTTCCACATGAATACAATTGTTCAATACCATAGGTTCTCATAAACCTAGAGAATCAGTCAATTTTAACTAAACTACCCTAACACAAAGTTAATAAAGTGTTTGAATTTGATGAATCCCAAGACAATAATTGGATGAGAGTGATCCTTAACACAAGAATAATTGTTAAAGGGTGGTGTGAGTTATATATATAGTCTTAATTTTCTTTTTTGCAAGGGATTTTGAGATGCGAACAATGATCACTTGGGCATAAGGAAGGGTGACTTTGGCTATGGGGATGGACAAGGGTTTGAATGTTTTTGGGTTGATAGATGAATTTAAGGCTCTTTTTATTTGAAAGATTTTGTAGCCATTAGATAAGAAGACCTTAGTTAAATGTGATTTTCCTTTTTCAAAAATTTAGGGTGCAGAATTTTTAATGGCCCTAGTGACTAAGGTGTTAAGGATGATAAATTCTTATGTTGGGAGCTGGTGAGAGTCACAATAAAGATATCTATCTATATGGATATTTATTGAAATATCAAATGTTTGACACCTAGTCCACATTTTTCTAGAAATAACAACACATAATATGAATTTGAATTTTGAAAACCTACACTCTCCAATCTTATATTATTAATGTCTAATTTCTTTTTAATTTTGTACATAAAAAAATTAAATATGTATATGATTTTTCCATAATTATATATATGTTTAATTAATATTTAGAAAATTTTTTTTTTAAATTATTACAATATTTTTTCAAAGTTATAAATATTAATATTATAGTATAGATTAATTAAGTATATGAGGAATAATGTTTTTTAATTAATAATTAATTTTTAATTAAAAAAATATGTAAATGATATTTTCATATTAAATTTTATATTTTATTAATGTTGATAATTTTTTTCTTAATACTATTTTCAAAATTATAAATGTTAGTATTATATTATAAAAATATAAAAAAGTCATCATATTATTAAAATCCATTATATTTCTTTTTAAAAATTATGAAAAAGAGATTAAAAAGGGGAAAAATGAAAAATAATGATGGAGTTGGAAAAGTTAAGAAAATCACAAAACAAAGAAATTAGATATGTTCATATTCTTTTGTATTGAATTAGATATAAAAGGAAAAAAAGCAATGGAAATTTTCATTAATAAAAAGCAAAATTATTATACTATATAATAGATAAGGTATTTTAATTGTTTTAAATGGGGTTAAGAAATGCAAATCTAGTTGATAAAGAGAACATTATTTTAGGTGAAGATTATATGGGTTATTTATATTGATTTGATTTTCACTGAAGTTAGAAAACGAAAACTTTTGTTATTAAAATAACATCATCATATTATGAAATTTCAATGTGTTTTCTAACTTTATGAGTTATTTATATTGACTTGACTTAAATGGGTTAGAAAATTAGAAATTTTGTTGATAAAATGAACATCATGAAATTTCAATGTATTTTTTAATTTGATGAATTATTTGTATTTACTTGGTTTAACTAGGGCTCAAATATGAGAAATCACAATTTCAATGTGTTCTCTAACTTTAAGGGTTCTCTGTATTGACTTGAGTGGGGTTAGAAAATTAGAAATTTTGTTGATAAAAAGAACATCATCATATTATGAAATTTCAATGTATTTTCTAACTTTATTGGTTATTTGTATGCACTTGATTTAAGTGACTCTAGAAACTGAGAATTTTGGTTGATAAAGAGAAAGTCATCATATCATGGAATTTCAATATATTTTCTAAGTTTATGAGTTGGATTGAGAGAATGAGAGAAGAATAAAGTTGTTGATAAAGATAGAAATTGTTGGACAATCATGATTAAAGAGAAATTTTTAAATTTACTAATAAATTAATCTTAAAGAATTTTTTTTGTTAACACTTAATTTTTTTAATGAATAAATAAATATTTTAAGAGTTAAAATTATCTATTTTATAAATATTTAAATCAATTTTTTATTTAAATTATTATTTTTTATTTTAACAATGGTTTCAAATATAGGTTATATTGAAATAAGTATAAATATAATTTTTAAATTTTTGGAAAAAATCATATTTTTAAATTGAAAGTATAAAATAATTAATTAATTAATTAATTGTATTAATATATATTAAGCATGGTTTAATTTATAGGTAAAAGATTTTTTTATTATTATTGGAATTTGGTGATACAATTTCAAGCAAGAATGAGATTTTTTTGTTGTTTAAAATGTATTTTTGAATATATAAATAGATTTAACACCGTGAAAAATCCTAAACTTCTTGAATTATGTTGATTAAATAACTTAATCTCAAATTTTTAAAAATCTCTAGTAAATTTATTAAAATTAACTAAGAAAAACATATTAAAAAAACACATTTATAAATTACACTAAACCATATACATTATAACCCTTTTAGTAATTTTTTTTAATAAATTTAAATTAATTAATAAATACCATGAATCCCAATAGTATCATGAAATTAAATTACCTAAGATAACCCATATTTGATATAATTATTAAATTACCTAAGATAACCCATATTTGATATAATTAAAACCCCTCAAAAGCCCCTAAATCTCGTGTGTCATTTCTCCAATACAACGGGGTGGCGATCAAGTTCTTCTTTAGGTTTTAAGATAGAAAATATTGTAAAAAAAATTAGTTTTATATTTTATTAAATATTAATAATCCCATACATGTAAATAGCTCAATATTAATATTGAGGTATTATATAAATATATTTTAAATATTTTAATTAAATGGTAAAAGCTATTTTAACTACTGCGAGTTTCGGGTGGTCTCTAATACTTCACACAAAATGACAATTTGGTGTCATACTTATCCATAAAAATTAAATAAAAAAAACATATTATTTTTAACTGTTTTATTATATAAATATTTAAGTGACAAATGCGTGTTGTTAACTTTGGTCTTTACCTCACCACTAAATTCGTTCGCAATTTACCACACTTTTCTTTATCTCTGTGCCCTACCGCGGAATTAAGAGCTGAACTGAAAAAGCCTATTTAAATGAAATTTCCAAGTACAATAAGCGTATTTAAATGAAATTTCCAAGTACAATAGGAAATTTGAGAAAACAATGGTTTTTACTTTCAAATAATAATTTGATAAGGGTAATTTTAAATACAATAGGAAATTTAAGAAAATTTGAATATTTTGTATTCTCATAAAATAGCTTGAAATGGGTAATTTCGAGTGCAATAGAAAATTTCAATCATTGGAATATTTGTTTTTGTATTCAAACAAATTAAATGGTCAAATTCCATATAGGTTAGGCCAATTAAAAGTCCTCTATATACTTTACATTTATAATAATAGCTTTTTCGGGAGTAATCCTAACAATATCAATGGTTTAGTTTCATTTCAAGAATTAGATCTATCACAAAACAAATTAGAGGGATCCATTCCTATTGAAGGCATGCATAATTGGACTTATTTAATTATTTTATCTGCTTATTCCAACAATTTTTCTGGCACTTTTCCCTCATCATTGGCCAATTGCACAAAACATTTGGTGCTAAATTTAAGACACAATGGCTTTACATGCAAGCTTCCTCCATACATCACAAATTTTGGTGACTTGCAAGTTTTAAATGTTGGTTACAATAACCTTCACGTTAATATTCCTCAGTGGATTACAAGTCTAAGCAAGTTGTTTGTGTTGGATTTATCCAACAATAAATTCAGTGGAGAAATACCATCGGATCTTGATACACTCCAAGGATTTGCAATAAACAAATCTTCACAAGGGATCGTGTATGGATATGAAATGGCAGAAAACATAAAAGGGATTGAATATATTATGCCATATGTGTGGCATACTGATAGGATATTTGATTTGTCTATGAATAATCTTTTGAGGGCGAGTTCTTTGAATAGACCTGTGGTGTTGTCATGGGCTCACCCTTTCCCCTGTTGTTGCTAATCTTTTTATGGAAGATTTTGAATCCAAAGCTCTGGCCTCAGCACGTCTCCTACCTAAACTTTGGAAAAGATTTGTAGATGACACTAATGTCATCTGGTCTCATGGCCAAGAGGAGTTAGATCTCTTCTTCAAACATCTCAACAGTCAATCCTCTGCCATTAAGTTCACCATGGAACAAGAAGTTGATGGTTGCCTCCCTTTCCTTGATATTCTTATTTCAAGGAATATTGACGGTTCCCTCTCCCACCAAGTGTTTCGGAAGAAAACACATATGGAGCAATATCTTCATGCCAGTTCCCATCATTTCTTGGCTCAAAAGTTGGGCGTTCTCAACACCCTCGCTACTCGTGCCCTAAGGATCTCTAATGAAAAGAGCTTCGAGAAAGAGAAATCCCATCTCCTTAATGTCTTTGTTGAGAATGGTTATAGTAGACACCTTGGTCAGAAGGCTTTCCTTAAAGCTTCCAGAAATTCGATAGTTAAAAAAGAACCTAAAGAACGAATCCGAGGGGTCCATCTACCTTTTGTTCAAGGGACCACTGATAAGATTGTTAGGATTCTCAAGAAGCATAATATTCCCTCGAACTTTAGACCCCTTAACACCATTCATAAATCCCTCTGATCAGTGAAGGATCCTATCGACCCTAAGGACATGAAGGGTGTCTATATTATTCCTTGTTCATGTGGGACCCTATATCTGTGAGACTAGACACTCTATTAATCAAAGGGTTAATGAGCACGCAGCTGACCTAAAACACATGAGAACCAAGTCTTCCGCACTAGCAGAGCATGCAGAGAAGACCAAACATCATGTTTGTATTGAGGAGGCCAATGTTATTGTTAAAGTTGCGCAATTCCATCACTGAAAATTTAGGGAAGCCATTGAGATTGAAAGAAGGCCAAGCAATCTCAATAGAGATGATGGTTGGAAGATCAGTAGTTGCTGGATACGAGCCATCTTTTCCTAGTCGTTTCTTCCCCTTCCTCCCCTCCCTATATTAATAGCTTGTTATCCTTTAACCTGCTTTCTTTAGCCATAATCCTTTGATCCTCTTTAGGAATCTCCCTTGATTTCTTATTTTTAAGAGATAGTCCTTTTCCTAACTATATAAATAGATTAAATTATCTAATATAAAAATATTTAAATAGTTAAATTAAATATATTTACCAATAAATTTGGTTACCTTTAATAATAATATTATTATTATAACACTATTATATTAATAATAAGATTACAATAAATCCTTACTATTACTAATTTCCCTAAAACTGTTAGTTACCCTAACCATTAATAATTAGAATAATACTACAACAAGAATATAATAATAACTAATATTACTTATAATATATGTTAAATATTAGTATAAATATTCCCGTTTCTTGACTAATCTAGTATATATAATATAACAATAGTTAATTATTTTTGTTAATATTAAATACTTACAATTACTAATATCCCTAGATCTATTAATACTTATACCCATAAAATAACCTTACTATTAAATTTATATTAATTAGTTACACATGCCATTAATAATAAATACTATAACATTATTATAATAATAATATAATATGAATTATTATTAGTTTAGTTAATATCAAATCCTTTCGATTACTATCAGTTATTTTCCCTAGTTCTATTTTTATATGTTAACATTTCTATCAATTTTATTATAAATATTCCCTAGTAGTATTGTTAACTTATCTGGGTATTAAAATAATATTTGTTTTAGCATAATAATATTATTATAATTAAACAATTTGAATAGCCAAATCTAGCCATTTCTTGGTCAATTTTATCCGTTTTTTTCTAGTATGATCTAATATAGCCATTTTTCTAGCCGTTGGAAGATCTACTCTCCCTATTTAATTTGTAGCCATGATCTGATTCTTCAACTTGTCCTGACGATGAACCACACTCGTTGCTTCAAAATGCGTCGACAAATGTATTATCATGTGATTTATGCGGAAAAACTTTTTTCTCATAAAATCGATATGGATCAGAGAAGCCTCAATTCAACAAATGAATAATCTTACTGGAAAAATCCCTGTAAGCATAGCAAGTATGAATAGCTTGCGATTGTTGAATTTATCTTGGAACCAATTGGAAGGGAAAGTAACTGTAGGCCTTGGTGACATATCTACTCTAGAGGAGTTAAACTTGGCCAAAAATAAATTGCATGGAGAAATTCCTCAAGAACTTTGAAAATTATCAATGTTGGCTTCGCTTAATCTTTCATATAATAACCTATGTAGGGAAATCCCAAGAGGTACACAATTCTACACTTTTACTGTGACTTCATTTCATAATAATAAGTGCTTATGTGGGCTTGCTTTACCACCATGCAAGCAAAATATGAAGTCAAATACAACAATGGTGAGAGACAGTGGTAGTGGAAATAATGTTAAAGCAAGATGGTTCAACTATGTAAATGAAGAAATATCTTTGTTAGCATTAGGGATTGGAGTAGGGATTGGATTTGTGGGAGTTTTTGTTATGTTCATTGTTTGGGACAAAGCAAGGTGTTGGGTAATGGGGTTGTCTCCCAACAACACACAAAGACAAGTTTATGGATTGTATCGATTCCCTACATAGATCAGTAACACTTCTCTATATACATTAATGTCTTAGTGTATGTAATATTGTTTCTTGGTATAATATTTGAATGTCACTTGCTCGCATATATCATTGTTTTATTCAATATAATGATATAATGTTTCAATGTAGGTAAAAAAATCGTCAAAGAAATGTAAAACATAATTCAAAAATTCTATTTGAATTTCCATTAGTTTTTAAATACAAAAATATAAATGTGAAACATGGACTAGACTATCTAGATGGAAATCTCTTGCTCATTTAAAATTTTTGAATCAAAGATTTTTATGGCTCACTCCACTTAAAGGACTAAACTTTGATTACAAATGTTTCTTTTCCTAGGACCTCTGAATCTTGGAATGTAATAGGACTCTATTATATTTAATAGAATGCATTATTCTAAATGAAATTAGCCCATGGGAGCACAACATTTTCTCTATTGTATTTTCAGAACATGTTGGTTGTGCTTAACATGAGAATTGTGTATGTTGGTAGCTACAATAATTTCAATATAAGTTTGTTAATAATTTGTTAGTTTCTAAAGATCTTAAGTAGAGGCTTTCAAAAATTTTAAAAATTGCCCCAATTATATCTAAATCAATCTCATAATTTCCAAGTGCTCTTGTACTAAATCAAGGTACTCTTGATAATATCATTTAGCTTATTGTATGCTAGAGAATGATGCCTTGTGAAATGTGTTTGTGTATTCTTATAAGGCTTATGGTATTATTTTATGGTAAGAAATAAAATGTTTGTAAAATGTAATTATTAATTTGTTGAGTATATTCTTAGATTATGAGTGGATGTCCTCTTATTATGCATAGATAATATTCTCTTTATAAAACATAGTCAAGGGGATGTGTTTCAATAACATAATGGATTGGGTAATGTAGCCACCTTTAGTCTCTCATGAACCATTATAGCCCAATCTCTTCAAATTTCATAATGGAAAGGGATATTTTTGTATTAACAAACATGTTGACACCTTGTAGAAAAAGGGCTAAAATCCAAACACTCATAATATGTGATGTGCTTATATCTTACATTTATGAATGGGGCATAACTTCCAGTATTTTTTCGCTCATTTAGAAGACAATATAAGTGCAATATTTACCATTCTTCATATTTAAATATTTCTTTTTGGATGATTAAAAAACTTATTCAATTGGTTTTTATTCTATATCCAATTAGCTAGATACCTAGACAATACATATTTCATGAAAGACTATATCCTTTACTCGAATTTTAGATTGGACAAAGTAAATAGAAACCATAAACAAATAACAACTACCATGTCATAAATTTCAAAACCACAAAGATAATACTATAATTCATTACATTAAAAGCACACATCTTAGGTAAAAGAGACCATGGAATATGGTTGCCAATAAAGCACTCACTACCTATCCATAATGATTTTACTCAAGTTCCATTCATAAGATGTGGCTATAAAATAATAACGTTGATTTCTATATGCAATGTCCTTTAAAATTTAAGGTTGTGTATAGAAATACAAAGTCAATCCACACTATATTATTTGAAAATATTCAATAAATAATATTAAATGCTTATAGAAATAACATGTAATGTACTAATGCACATATGGAACATAGAAAAATATACAAATTTTTTTTTCATAGGTTCCTTCGGAAAAGGAATGTGTTCATAATCAATGTTAATAATTGATGCTTATAACATATGTCATTTCCATAATTGCTATTACTTTTTTATCATCTATATATATATATATATATATATATATATATATATATATATATATATATTCCTAGCAGGAATCAAATAACTAACATGTATATGTGAAATCAATATGTAGAGATTCAAATTCCATTCATCTAATTATGTATTTCTATAGAAACTTTTAGGGGCTAATATTTGCAAGTGGGCTAATTTCCCATGTTTTTCTACAAAAAAGATTCACCAATTTCCATTTTTTTATAAAAATGATTCGCCAAAAATTTACAATATAAAATTATTTTACCTTAAAAAATGAGACTATATATAAAATCATTATAAATTTTAAGAATTTTACAAATATATCAATAATTTTTTTATAGTTTGCATATTAGGGACTAGTGATATTTGCCAATGTTTTTAAATTTCAAGATAATTTTCCATCCTTAAAATTTTCCTTATGTATTTCATGGATTTCACAACGTCAAAAACAAATCGTGAATATGATCATGAGGCCTCCCATCATCTCAAGAACGATTATTAGAATTGGTATGTTCTTATTGTTTACCCCCCTTCCTAATTCTAGGCATATGAATGTGTTTACCTCAATTGGTGTCTAGTACTTGAACAAGGTTGCCTTTGTTACCTTCTTGGGTCATTCTTTGGTCTTGTTTACTCCATGGTAGATTTCTTGTATAGGAATTCTCTCCTTCCCATAGATCGACCCCTGTGTTTGTTCTTTATTTGTTCTACTTATGTTAGTTAGAGATGACTTCTTGAAATTCTTGGTACACATGAATGTTGACAAGATTAAAATTTATCTTATCCTCTCCATGTTTCTCTCTAAGACATGATATGCAGGTCATATAAGTAGATAAATTCCCATATCTTGTGGCTAGGTGGATCAAAGGGCCATTTTCAAATGGGAAACTCCTGAATATACTAAGGATAATGAATTCCTAACTTTGATACATAAATAAAGAGTTGGTAACTTCAACATTTTCCAAAGGGGTATTTGTCATGCCTTTTACACCTTGTACTTTATTTTTCTTATAATCAACCTCTTTTAAATTTTGTTTAGGTTCAAAAACAATTATTTCAGTGTCTCAAATCTTCCCAAAACTTTATCATATTTGTGCAAAGATTGGATCTCGACTTCAATAATTAAGCAACTAAACCACCTACATTTATAGTCTTCATTATCAACCTCGACCTCATAGTGATAAATTACCCTCATAATTGTCCCCTTATTGTTGATTGAATTCCTCCCATTCTTTAGTTAAATTCTTCTCATTCTTCATCCTAGCTGAGTTTGGATCTTCTTCTTTTATCTTGTGCATTTTTACTAGATCCTCTCAACCCCACTTTCATGACGGATTATTAATGCCATCTTTTAGGGAGAGGGCCTCCCAACTAATGGCTAAGTTTATCTTTGAATTGGTGTTATTATCGGTAGGTTTAGTGTGTTATTGTATATATATTTCATTGTGTTAGAGATTTATATTTTTAAAACAAAATATAGGAGATTATTTAGGGGATGGAGTTGAGAATTCTGCCCAAGATTTCCTATTGTATATATATTTCATTGTGTTAGAGATTTATATTTTTAAAACAAAATATAGGAGATTATTTAGGGGATGGAGTTGAGCATTCTGCCCAAGGTTTCCTTCAATAGCACATCACATACTAGTAAACATAGGAGTCAATTCTTTCTCTATGAGCCAAATGTATAAATAAGTATTTTTAGTTTCTATCTCTAACTTGACACAAACATATGGTATGACCCAAAATTATCTTGGAATTTTTCTCCTTCCCTTTATCCAATTGGGCATGTACATTCCTACTAGTCTTTCCAAGTGCTCATGTGACATGACCTACAATGTTTGACATGAGACCAATTAATCTCCCAAGTGGAGACTTATTTCTAGGACTTAGGACAATATCTTAGGAACACTCTGAACATCCTAAGAGATCCCCATCATCTCCCTATAATTATGATCTCTGGAGCTACTAACAATAAACCCATCCCTGCACCTATGTACCTCCTTCCTATACAAGAGAACGAATCCTTACTAACTACTAAGGATCCACATTGGCAAGAGAATTTTCCTCTTATATTTTGTTGCCACGAATGTGATTATATATATATATATATATATATATATATATATAGAGAGAGAGAGAGAGAGAGAGAGAGAGAGAGAGAGAGAGAGAGAGAGAGAGAGAGAGAGATAATTATACTTTGTAGCTAAGGATGGAATCCAAAACTTTGTTTCACATGGTTTAATAATTAATTAATCAATACCCAATTCACATCCAAAACTAGGAACATGGGATGAATATCACTGACCTTCATCATTGACCTGCGAAGGAACCAACACAACCAAAAACATTACTTAGCTACTATATTTTTGTAATGTCCTCGGCCTCCAACCAGGTGATATTACACAATCCATAATACAAATTTCATCAATTCACCAACATTTCTGTAGAATCTTGTAATTATAATTTATAATTTTCTATAATTGAACCTTGGATCACCACAATTATCCACTAGAAATTTTTTATGAATCTCACCCTAAGTTATAAATGGTAATACATAATTATTATATATTAAACCCCAGATTAATACTAGACTCCACCAGTAATTCCATAAATTCCGACTATAATTATCACCTAGGATTTCAACCTGAAACGGAAAATTTGTATTTATTAGAAGAATGCATAATTAGTAAACAATTTACACACCACTGCATCCACTCTTATTACACGCACTTATGGTTTAAATTAATTATAATAAAATTATGCATAATAGAATAATTCCCACATAATATTATGCACGGCAGTTATGAATACCTATGAAAGTATCAATAAACCTATGGGATTAACTAAACCTATAATTTTAACAACGTAAGCACATAAGCATATATAAATACATATGAAAACCAATAAATGCATAAAAGCGCTCAAAATCCCAAACTAGGGTGTACAATGAAACTTCACATAGATATAAAACTTGGCATGTAAACAAATTACCAATTAATTACAAAAATTTAAACACAAAACCCCAAAAATTATGGTTTCTTCATAACATTCATAATTTAGAAAAGTAAATCACATGGATACTTATCTGCATAAATTACTGATTGGATATAGGATCTCCACATTCCACCCTCCCCTAGGCTGTATTGTTGATCAATTTCAACCATGGGTCACGCCTCAGCGAGGTTGCAACTCCATGGGTAACAATAACCGAAAATAACCATATATCCATGGCCAAGGTGCCAACCCAAAAACTATGTTTTTCATGGCTCTGGACACCCTCTAGGATAACTACTAAGGTGGAAATCCACAACCATGCCACTCTAGGGCTCTAGGCACCCTCTAGGTCATCAAACTGACAAAACTCCCAGCTGGTCCAAAACCCAACCTCAAGGTTTATCAAATAGTTTCTTTGGACTAAATTCCAAAACCATCATCCTCCTTAGAGTGATGATGATTATCAAAATGACATTGAATACTAATTTTCGTGGCAAGTACACACACACACACACACACACACACACACACACACATATATATATATATATATTTATATATTTTTCTCACTGAATGGCTCTTTCTTCCATGTGGTGCTCTTGAAGCCACATGGGCTCCAAGTGCCTTTGTTAATGGAATCTGTCATCAAAACTTTGTTTCCCATCACCATGGAGTTGCACCACCCCTAATACTCTTACCACGGAGTGGCTTCGTAGCCAGTCTTTTTATTATTATTAAAATATTTACAAATTATATCATATTTACAATTTGGGCCCTCTCACCACTTAAACAACACTGACACATATGTGCGGTCATGTTTGTTATAGTGTTTTCTCCTCGAATATGTACGAAAAGGAAACACTTAAGACCGTGGATGAAAAAAAATCTCAACAATATAAATGGCTACTAAACATTGTAGATCTGCAGCAACTGACAGAAACAAAACATGCCAAAGTCCTGGTCTATGCCACAATCATAGTTAAACAAAAAAATGAAATAGTAATAACTCCAATAATCCAATGGAAACCAGATATACAAACAATATATTTTATTATAACACCTGTGAAGGGAACAAATAAATGTTACCAGTCCCCCTCTATGGGATGGGTTCTTGGCTATCCTCAAATGTCTTCAGCTTGTGTAGAGTCTCTCTCCTCTATAATGTGTAAACCCAAAAAATAAAATGTTTGAGCTCAATGGGAACTCAAATGGAAGAAAAATGGTGTGCGACAGTGAAAATAATCAAAGTTACAACAATGAGTGCAATAATGAAAATAATCGAAAGTGAATAATGAATGGAAAACCCTTCTATTTATAACAAAATATTGAGTTATCCTCGAATAATGAGAAATAGTAAAATATTATTAACCCCATTCTTGGAATAACCACTTGGAATATTTTATTATATTTGGTTAGGATGGAAAAAGTATTTAAACTTTTATTTAGAATAAATAAATAAATAAATGATTTATTTATCATCTCAAGAAATTGGTTAAGGATTAATAAACAAATAATGATTTATTTAATTATTCCTAAGGGATTTAGTAAAACATGACAAGAAATTATATTTAATTAGTGATTAATTAATTATTCCTAGAGAAAAATAAGATAATTAATAATTTATCTGTTGATTTTTCATAATTGGATCAAATATGACAAGGAATATTAATTAAACAATGGTTTAATTAATTAAACCTAGAAGATAATTAATAAATAATGATTTATTTAATTATTCTTCATGGGTTTAATTATAAATTACTTTAACAAATGTGGTTTATTAAGTAATTTCTCACAGTTAAAGCAATTTTACTATGGTAAAATTGGCCTTACATGGTGTACTTCGATCCATCTAGTAAATTAGTCTAGATAAATTTTTTGGTGATAACAGATTGCCCCCAACGTACGAGTGTTAGGAGAAAAACGTATGACCGAAGTACATTGTAAAGACACAATCACTAGACAACAAAGTGGAGTCAGAGAGAGAGAGAGAGAGAGAGAGAGACCAATAGGGTTGAAGCGAAAGAGGATAGGGATAGAGGGGACAAGACCAATGCAAGTCTCCTTTTATGTTGTGGTACTGGATCTTAGTGAGGCGGGGGAGGCATACCTATACCTGTCGAGATAACTTAGTAAAAAAAATGATGCGCCTAGAAACATAAAACTGAGAAATGAAGTACATGCTGAATGGTACATGACATGTTGGTATAACTTAGCCAAAAAATAATATAATGTGTCCCATATACATAATGCACCTGGGAAAAGCATGATCCAACACTGAATACAATATCATCTGAGTACATGACATATAATGGCCCTTCTCTCAAATAATGGGTGGGAGGGAGGGTAGAACAGCCGAAGAAGCCCGGTTGAACAGGGAGGGGCTCTGTAAAAATGAATGGATCATTTGAAGGAGACGTGCATGCTATGAACAGTGCAATCGGTAAGAACCAAACCCATGAAATCTGCAGAACTGCATCTGAGGATGTAGAATAATATGAAGGCATCCGGGCATGTGTGGGAATACCTGAAGGGCCACCCCCTCATGAGGTCTGAAACATCTCACACACACCCAGGAATCACTGGTACAATCTGCTACATCAATGGACCATCAACTGTATCAATCAGGAGCATGAAACAACCAAGTCAAAGGGCAATAATGAGCCCCTCTACTCGATGTGAGGTACTAATCAAGAATGGAAGTTGGAACCAAAATACACCGCCCTCTAGGCCATTCTTCTGGAATGAATGAGCTTATGTCGACAGAATACAGCCCGCGATAGGTGAGGCAATGAGGATCCTCAACTAAGGCATGAGGGAAAATAGTAATGTGTCTGATGGACTGACACTAGGGACAATGCAAAATGTGGGACTGAGGGATAAACAGATGACTTACCTTGTTAGAGCATAAAGTGCATGGTTGACCTGGAAATAACTGACTCAACTCTAGAGGGGATGGGGGACAGTATGACTCGAGGCCAAAACGGGCAACACAGGATGAATGGTATGCAAATATGGATGGAATAATGTGACATGATATAACGGGACGTGAAACAAACTCCATGGATGCAAAGGTGACTCATCGCGGATGCTTTGAACAAGGATGACTTGATGACGCTACCACATAGAATAGGTCCGGTGGGGGCCATGAAAGCATGAGTAGATGATGGTTACTCATGACTAAAATCGACATGTGACACAAAAAGTATTAAGAGGAGGTAGACCTCAAAGTACAAGGGTCTCTTTATGAATAAATCTGATTTTGAGAGGCAATGAAGTGACCCTTCTTGGAAAAATGGCTTCTTGGTGAAGTCTCAAATCATCAAGTGACATGATGCAACCTACCTAAATGCATGTTATGAAACCAGCTCACAAAAAGATAGAAAAGAGAGATCAACGCCTTCAAAATAAGCCTCTTCGAGGGGGAAACTTCCTTTACATTACACAAATGAATAATTCTTGAATGCTACAAATGAAAAGACCTCCTTTCTATATATAGGAGTCTAAGGGGTCATAATATAATCAGAGGAAACATAGCAATAATAATGTAAGGGCACAACAATAACAATAGTGGGATTCTATGGGGCACAATAATAATAATATGGGTACTACATGGCCACAACAATATAATAAGGGGGTTGCACTAATAACAATAAGGAGTTACGATAGTAGTATGGGGACCTAACATGCCCCTCTCCTTCAAAAAGTGTTGTCCTGAACGCTTGATTAGTTCTAGATGATTTTGTATAAAATTATCATCCTTCCATGTGGAATCTTCAGCAGGTAAGTTCTTCCACTTGATGAGATACTCTGAAATTGATCGATTTTGTAGCTGTCGATTTCTCGGTTCTGTGACTGCTTCAGGTTCCAATATGATTTTTCCTTCCTTTTCCAGTTCTCGCAATATTATTGAACATGGATCGTCTGCAACTTTTGAATGAGTCCCCACCCTGCTTCGTCATTCTTCCATTCATCCCTTGCTTCATTTATTTAATTTGGTTGGATAATTATACCAACTTCTAGCATTTCGGAAACCATACATTCAATTTCATTCCTTTGGGCATATGGATATCTGTAAGGCTTGATGTTTGGACGAACACTTCCTAGAATCAAATGAATAACATGATCATGATCACAAATAGGTGGGAGGCATTTAGGAGTCTCAAATTCCTTGGAATGATTGTCCAAGACTTTTTGGAGACATTGAGAAATAGATGATTTTGATGTGGGAACCTCTACCAAACATAATTGTGCAATTACGCCTCCTTATTCTTTCTCTAGAAGCTTTGTCATTCCATTAGAGATGATTATCTTTCCCAGTTTCCCTATGATACCCCTTATTTCAACTTCCTTTCCTTCCGAAGAAAATTTCATGAAAAGTTCTTGAAAATTAAAAGCTATTGTACCTAAGGATTGTAGCCATTGGACTCCTAATACAACATCAACATGACCCATTGGAATGGAAAGAATTGGGCTATTCAATACATATTCTCCCATGGATAGATTGATATTATGGCACTTTCCAGAGCAATTTATGGTTCCTCCACTTGCAACCATCACTTGACACTCTCGTGCTGGATATAAGAAGCAAATCAATTCCTTGGCTATCTTACAATGAATAAATTTATGGGTACTGCCCGAATCAATCAACACTATTACCTTTTTCTTCTTGATATGTCCTTCTATCATGATAGTTTGAGGAGTGGTAATTCTGGCCAATGCATTACAAGATATTGTCAGATTCATTTCTTGATGCTCGATGTGATCTTTCACTTCTTGAACCTTTTTCTTCTTGATATGTCCTTCTATATTGAGAGTTTGAGGAGTGGTAATTCTTGCCAATGCTTTACAAGATATGGTCGGATTAATTTATTCTTTCTCTAGGGTTGGTTCCTGGTGTATATCCTCTTATTTTGACATTTCATGATCATTTTCTTCCTCCTCTTCACAATCTATGTAAAATAATTTCTTCTCAGCACACTTATGACCTTTAGTGTATTTTCTATCACAACTGTAACAAAGCCCTTTTTCTATTTTTTCATCCAATTTTTGTTGTGTAAACCTTCTTGGTGGTGGAAGGCTAGGAGAAAAAACACTTCCATATTTATAGTTGTGAGTGGTAGGTGTCGAGCAGTAAAAAGGGTCTTTTTCACCTCTATTTACCCTACATTAATTGTCAATCCAGGAATGATTTGTTATCTCAAAGAGTGTACTCAGTTTGAGGTAGTCATTTGTCAGAGTAATGCTAGTAGTATAGTGCTCTAAATACAAGAGTAAACGTATGCTTGGAATAAAATATACTTGCAAAAAGAAACCTAAGACTCAAATCATGCGTTCAAAAAGCTACAACAATTTATCAGTCAAGGGTACAGTAATGGTAACTCTTCCCTCTGTAAACTGATGCAATAAAAAAGCACTCAAAGAAAGGATCATCAATCTGGGAACTAAATAGCGTATGTCGATGTTCACTACAGTCTCAGACCTTTTGCACACCAAAGCGATGATAACTTTAAATGACAAGAACTAGAACAACAACTATCTTTATAAACAGGATTGAACAGCAAAACCTTAACCTACGAAAATGAATGCAACAATAATTATAACTTACAGGAATTAAGTAACAACCTTTGAATTGAGCAGCAAATAGAAATGGAACAACGGACTAACAGAAATAAAATATAGAATAGCAACTTAGATCAAATATGAATGTACAACAAACCAGATTAAACACGCAACACACTTAATATTAAATGGAACAGTAATCTGAGCTTCGATACAATAAGCATGAATCATAGCTATAAAGTAACAACAATTGCAATCACAACGGAACAACAATCCCGAATGAACAACAATCACAATTTAAGAATGAACCATACAGTAGTATCGATTTAGGAACATACAACACTGTTAATCTGTAATCGAATGGCAATCTGTAAGGAACAACAATGTTATATCAATTGTAAAAAGGAACAACAATGCGATATAAAGTTAGAATGAATAACATAGCATTCTTGTTGCAGATAATAATACTACTTAGTCAAGTATATATAACAGAGCCGATATGTAAAACAGTAAAGCACGTCAGATTACTGAACAGAGTAAATGGAAGAAATCAACCACACATAAATAAGAAATAATGGTACAGGAGCAAGTGATCCACCAGGGCCGAGCCCTTAACCTCTAGGGACTCACTACTTAAGATTACTCCAGAATCAAAGATAGAACGACAACCAGATTTATATATTGAACATGAAATAAAGTTACAATGAATCGCTCCTCAAAGAGAGTCAATGATCAAAGTTCAAGTACCAAGAAGAATTTCATAAAAATAACAATAGTTCTCTCTCCCCCAAGCTAACAGTGCTACCCCTTCTTATAATAGCCAAATGATGATATCAACGATACAGAGGATTGTTAAGATAGCGATCCCTCAGGGTCAAAGGATCCTGAGGGATTCACCAAACTGTTAGTTCTCAGTTATCCCCTTGTTCTTTTGTGCCGATTGGATATCTCCTTTTCATTTTTTTCGCTGTTACGCTCCAATTTGGATCACCTTGTTTGAACGCGGTTCCCTGTCAAAGGGACAGCAGTTAACTTGGTCTTTTTCTTTCCTTTGGGATGGTAGTCTTCCGTTTTCTCCTCTTTCTGCATAGAAAAAGGGTAATTATTAGTTATTTCATGTTACATATAAATCTTCTAGATTTTATCATAATCTCTTGTCCTATACCTAGCTCATGATGTAAAAAGGTTATGAGTTTTGAAGAAAAGATAACAAAGTAAATGAAAATAGCATACCTTCTCCAGTGCTCAACACACCCCCCTGCTTACCCTTTTTCATGGCCTCATGAAAACGTTGTAGTTGACATGCAAGGTGGTGAGGGAGTAGGCTAGAGACGAGATCTCATGAGGAGGTCTACAGTGATGATGCCTAGCTAGGTTCTCAAAAATATGTCCTGTCCGACCCTCAGGCATTTTGTATAAAGTTTGGTATCCTGGTGCAGGATGCCAAATGACCGGACTTCGGAACCTACAACCTAACCAAGATGGCCCTTCCCTCAAAATAAGATCACCATAGAGGCCCAAGAGATCAACAACTAACTTAAAGTTCTCATAGTTAAACGGTTCCCTGTGTTGGATATTCGGATTAGAAGTCTGATATCAAAATTTAGCAGCTGCAATGGCAAGGTCTTTTATGGTAAAGAAGTATTCTATCCATTGCCAATTGATTGCTGTATGAATGGGTCCTAATGCTTCAATCATGCCCAGAGTCCTCATTAGGTTCCTATGTTTATTCCATAACTGCAATGGATCTCTAGGCTCAGCTCTCACCCATAAGTCTAATCCGTTTTCTTGTCTTTGGAAGGCATTATAGGCTTTAAGCCATTTTATTTAATTAACTCCAAACGAAATAAATGCCCGCAGTTGGATATCCCCAACGAAAGGGCTGGGATTATGTTCTGTTTCTTGATCTAACACAAGGTTGTGTAAATAGAATTCGCATAATAATCTCTGAACCTTCACCCCATAGTGCTTACAACAATTTATGAAGTCATCAATAGTGTTTATTTCTATAGGGGCTCCTGCTTTGACAACCTTAATTTTCAATTGCAAATATCTTTCCATTAAAAACAAAGCATAATTCTTAGCAGGTGCTCTACATGCTAGGACGTCAGTATACAAAGACCATAAGGTATCCATTTGTTTGATAACTACATCTAGCCTATGAGTTACCTTTGTGACTCTTTCTTCTTCCTTTCGCCGTCCTTCAAAAGCCTGACTTTCGGATAAATTGACATCCCTTAGCTGTTGTTGTAATTCTTCATACTTTTCTCGAGAAACAGTTTGTTCTGTAAGTTTTTCTACTGCTTGTTGGGCTTGCATCAAACCCTCTCACAGGGTTACTATCCTTGGGTCACTATCCCACATAGTAGTTGTAAGCGGGAGGTTCACTTGAATCTTCTTATTGCGTCGTTCCGTAGTTATGGTTCGAATTTCCTCAGAGGACTGTGCCTCTGTTTGAATTTCTTTGTCATAGGCCGTTATGTTATATGTTTGTATTTCGACATGGGTAGCAGTCGAATGCTGTTCCTTTTGATTTTGAATGGCAGGCTGGACCTGAGTCCTCTTAACCTTTTTCCTAAGGGGTTTCGCCGGAGTGGTTGCACGCTTTACCACCAGGGTCCTTTTTTCTTTCTTCCCCATCTTCAGAATCCTGATTTGTTCTAGAAGTCGCGCTATTACATTAAGAAGTCTTCGCTGTTCCTTTCGTAATCTTTTGATTTCTTCTGTTTTATTGGAAGGAACAACCATTCGCTCACTCGGGCCTAGACTTTCTCCTTGACCAATTTCTTGATTTTCCTCTTGGGGTGCTCCCCCATTATTCTGCTGATCGGATTGTTTTGGGGTAGAAACCATAGCTTGTTCTGCAATTTCCTGGGTAACTTCTTCTTCCCCCCTTTCTTCTTTATAAAATTCTTCTGGTGTATTCTGACTTGGAACAAATTGTTCCTCTTCTTCATCCTCATCATTTTTCTCTCTAGATGCACTTTCATCATGGTCGGTGTGATTCTCTTCTTCTTCTTCTTCCTCGTCACATAATTCTTCGGATTTACTCTTATCATGAACAGAGTGCTCCTATGACTCTTCTTTAGTGTGGAGGTTTAGTGGGCTGAGAGGTTGAGTATATTCTCCCATATTGGCTAGAATCTGAGCCAATTCATCTTCTCGCAGCGGATTTTGCAACAGGCTTTCCTCACGTTGCTCTATTTCTTCTTCTGCTTGACTAGATTGCTCAGTCTCTCCCTCTGTATCTCCCTCATCATTCAATTCCCTTGCATTCTCTCCTCCTTCTAATTGCGGGGGTTGCTCGTCCCCTGAATCATCTATCTCCATCGGTTGACTAGTGTTCCCTTGGGAATTTTCTAGCCTCCCTTTGATCCATGCCAATCTAACGGGTTTCCTTCGTTTCAACGATCTATTCGATGTACTTGCAGCATGCTTTCGTTTGGGGGCTGGCAAAGCCAGTCCCCCGTCTATTGTAAAAATTAGTTCTTCCCAGCTGCTCTGTTGCTGAGCAAGACTGTAGCTAACTATTAATCGTATCAGCCCGTGATGAGTTACTACTGAGTCTACATGGTGATATTTCTTCATGCTTCGAGCAACATCATGTAATAAAGAATTTAAAAACGCAGGCAAATTCACAGTGCATTTTTGTTTTAATACAGCTAAAAGCTTGAGGAGGCATGGTCTTACCACGTCTTTTCTGCCTTCACAGGTGATGTAATTCTGGATGATCTTTGCCAATTCTGCCCACAGTTCTCCCAAGGCTACTGGTAGAACTCCCTTTCCACTTCAAGTCAGGTTCTGACCTTCATCTTGGAAGATTTTGATGGCATCTCGTAGTCTTACCTTCTTCAGAGTCCACACAGATCCAGTGGTTGGCAGTCCCGAAACCTCTGCGATTATGTTGTTGGTGACTGCTATCTGTCTCCCTCTTACTATGGAGTGATATTCTTGCAGGTTCTACAAAAATTCAATTGCCATGGTCTTGTTGGACTGTTGCAGACGATTGCGATAAACTATCCATATTTCCCTTGTTAGGATTTCTCGTACGGCATCAGAGACTGTCAACACTTGTGGTTCTCTACGAATTGATCTTCCTCCCATGCGTAGCACATCTTAAGCCTTGCTATTCCTGAGTAAAAGTTCTCCAAATGATAAACTGACACGTATGCCAGTGAATTATGAGGTCACCTGCTCCCCCCTGTAATGTGATAGGCCATCCTCGGCTGTCAAATGAGGGAGCGGCATGCTAGACTAACATGGTACAGAGTCAGAGAGGAACAACGTATACCGAGATGCCATGTTTACAAGAACGAGTAGATTGCCAAAATCGAGGTATATAATAGAATTGCTTAATAAATAAGAGAATGCCATGATATGATGTGAGATTTGGAGGATAGGACAGCTGACGTGCACAAAAAGTTCAATGCAGTCACGATCAACTTTTTCTGTCATGATTGATTGTAATAGATTTCATGTATTAAAGGTTTAGAGGAATTATGTTCATAATATTATTTGATCCATTACAAAGGTAGAAGAAGGGATTCATAACTGCTATTAGTGTATAAAGAATGTGACTTCAATACCATCAACAGAGCTCTGTTTCCCACAGGTGTCCATAACCTTGACAGATTTGTTTATTTCACCCATGGAACCATGATCCTTTGTGTATGCTTAGGAAAGTTCTGTGGAATGTCAAAATGGAGGCCATTATGCTGGCTTGGTAACCAGATAAATCATAATGCCATTCACTAGGAAGGAGTGAAAGGTGGGCATGCCGGCTCGTGATGAGACCTCCTATTCCAAGGACTTTTTATTTTTTCTGATGTGCCTCTTGCATCATATCCCTGGTGTGGTGGACATAGTGGGAATGCCACTTCACTTTCTTCCTTATGATCATGGTAGGCTAGCTCTCAATGAGACCCCCTATCCTTCATTTGACAAACCATGTTAGCAAATTATATAAACATTTTCTTTTATCAAGTACTTTTCTATTTATACACAAAGGGTGGTTCAAAACTCCTTAAGAGTAGGGATGGTGGAAGAAGTCTTAACATCTCAATAGAAAAATATGCCCTTTGTTCTTATTCCTTAATAATGATCAAAGAGGATTATGGGAATTTAGAAGGAACCATCATGATAAAGATAACCAATCATATCGGTATTAGTAGAACAGTGATAGCAAGATGATCAATAGTTGTGTCCTTTCCTCTTTTCTCTTATCAATTCAGGGCAATTTCTTGTAAAGATAGCGACTTTTATGTAATCTGCTGATTTCAGTATCCTCTAGTTCTTATATTCATTACATAGGTGTATAGCTGTGTTTCAGAAGTGATCATAATGATAAAACACACAAAGAAGAAAAAGGTAAAACAAGTACTATGTACAAAATCGCAAGCAAAAAGAAAGAAAAACTTGAAATTGCTATGCACTAAGAAAAACAGCAGCAAAGAAAACAAGCACAAGCAAAACAATGCGAAAACGCTGTCTTTTCGAAAAAGGAATATCAGAAAATGCAAGTGTTGTTCCTTCGGAAAAAGGAACAGCAGAAAACAAAAATGTTGTTCCTTCAAGAAAAGGAACAACAGAAAACACAAATGCGCCATAAAAAGGAACAACAAAAAAACAAAAATGTTGTTCCTTCGGGAAAAGGAACAGCAGAAAATGAAAATGTTGTTCCTTCGGAAAAAGGAACAGCAAAAAATGAAAATGTTGTTCCTTCAGAAAAAGGAACAGCAGAAAACGAAAATGTTGTTCCTTCGGAAAAAGGAACAGCAAAAAACGAAAATGTTGTTCCTTTGGAAAAGGAACAACAAAAAATGCAAGTGTTGTTCCTTCTGAAGAGGAACAATAAAATGGTAGAAATGTTGTTCCTTTTGAAAGGAACAACAGAGTGCAAAAGTGATGTTCCTTGAAAAAGGAACAACAAGATGGTGAAATGCTGTTGCTTTCGAAAGGAACAGCAAAGTACAAAAGTGCAGTTCCAAGAAAAAGGAATAGAAAAGTGGTGAAAATGTTGTTCCTTTCGAAAGGAACAACAAAGTGAAAATGTTATACAACTACAAAACAAAAGAATTATGTACAATGTGTAAGAGTAGTCAAATTACTTAATGAACCAAAGGTGAGGAAGATTTCTCTTCCTCGACCAGAATCTACATTTCGGAGTCTTCACGGAGTTGCTGGTAGAAGGATTCCCAAGTAAGTGGTTTGCGGTATAATCGAACTCAGTGGCCGTTTGCCTTAAAGGTATGCCCAGATCCATCAATGGTGGTTAGGGTAATGGTGCCATTATCATGTACCTTCTGGATTTCGTATGGTCCCAGCCAGCGAGTCTAAAGTTTCCCCGGAGAATCCTGGAACTTGGAATTGTATAGGAGCGCCCAATCTCCTTCGTGGAAAACTTTCTTTTTAATGAGGGCATCATGCCATTTGGCCCGCTGTTGTTGGATTAACGCAGTATGTTGAAGGGCAGAGAGCTTGATTTCATCTAGCTCATTGATCTGCTATAATCTATTAATCCGGGCCTCGTGTAAATCTAGATCGACTTCTTATGTTTTTCGTAGTTTCTGTATTTCAAATTCTATTGGAAAGATGGGTTCCTTTCCAAATACTAGCTGGTATGGTGAATAACCAGTAGTACTTCTCCATGTTGTTCTGTATGCCCACAATGCTTTTGGCAGTCTTGCAGCCCAATCACGTCTGTGTGACGCAATGGTTTTTATCAGTATTGCTTCTATTATTTTATTTGTGCTTTCTACTTGACCATTTGCCTGTGGGTGGTATGGAGTAGTAATTTTATGCTGAATATGATAGTTTTTTAGTGTTGCAGCAATTTTATTACCAGCAAATTGTGGTCCTCCATCCGTAATTATATCTCTTGGGAGGCCATATCGCACAAATATGTGGAACAGGAACTGTATGACGGAATCCTTTGTAGCTCTTGGCAATGCCTTTACTTCAACCCATTTGTTGACATATTCTGTTGCTACCAGAATATATGTTTTCTGATTTGATGATGGGTTAATTGGACCAACAAAATCAAGTGCCCATCGTTCAAATGGTTCAATAACTAGCTGTGGGTTCAGGGGCATTTCATCAGACTGTCCCGAGCGTCCTACTCTTTGGCAGCTATCACAAGCTTGAACGAACTTCTTTGCATCTTTGAAGATCATGGGCCAATAATACCCTGTTTGTAGCACCTTGTGACCAGTTCTCCGATCTGTGAAATGTCTGCCACATGGTCCGTCGTGACAAGCTTTCAAGATGTCAAAAATTTCATCTTCACGGACGCATCTCCTGATGTGCATATATGCCCCTGTATGAAACAGTGAGCCCCCAATCCAAGAAAATCAAGTACTACGCTGGACAATTTGCTTTCGTTCATTAGGGGTCAGATGTTTCGTAATTTTCCTACTACTAAATAATTTGCAACATCAGCATACCAGGGTGTTTTAACAATAACAACAAACAAATATTCATCTGGAAATTGATCTTCGACCGCTGCTACATCCACTAGTTTTGGCATTCGTGAGAGAAAATCAGCTACTGGATTTTCTTTTCTAGGTCGATCCTTTATTGTGATATCGAATTCCTGCAATAAAATCAGCCATATGGTTACTCTACCATTTGTGATTGGTTTATTCGCTAAATATTTTATGGTAGAGTGATCTGTATATAAAATAACAGGATATCTAGTGATATAATGCCTAAATTTATTGACGGCATGTATTATAGCCAGAAATTCCTTTTCAGTCACAGTATAGTCAATTCAGCAGGAGGCAAGTTTTGCTAATATAATAAATCGCATATGGTTTTTTATATTCTTCCTACCCAAGGACTACTCCAATAGCTGTGTCTGAAACATCTAATGAAATTTGAAATGGCAGGTCCCAACTTGGTCCTCGGAGTACTGGGGCTGTTGACACAAGATTTTTCAGATCCTCAAAAGCGCGATCACATTTTTCTATACACACAAAGTCAACATTCCCTGTCAGTGCATATAAAGGTGCAGAAATATGAGAAAAATGTTCTATAAATTTTCTATAATAACCAGAAAATCTAAGAAAACTGCATACTTCTATCTAAGTGGTAGGAGTAGGTATTAACAAAATTATTTGAATTTTGGCCGGATCTACCTGTATTCCAGCTGTTGAAATATAATGGCCTAGAATAAGTCCTTCAGTCATCATCATATAGCATTTTTCATGGCTCAGACAGAGCCTAGTGGCAATGCATCGCTGCAACACGTTTTCTAGTGTGTCCAATGCTGGGTCGAAATCATCTCTGTATGGTGTAAAATCATCCATATATACTTCGAGCCCTTCATTTATTAAATCTGAAGAGATGCTGAGGATAGCCCTTTGAAATGTGGCAGGGGTATTGCATAGGCCAGGGGTAAAACTTTGTAGGCAAATTTTCTCCAAGAACAGATTAAAGTAGTTTTGTCTTGGTCTTCAGGGGCAATCTGTATCTGATTATATCCACTGAAGCCATCCAAGAAAGAAATGAATTTCTTTCCCGCTAACGTATCTAATACCTGGTTAATGAATGGAAGGGGAAAGTGATATTTTTGTGTTGCTTTATTTATCTCTCTATAATCTACACAAATCCTCCATTTTCCATTCTTCTTTGGCACCACTACAAGCGGAAAGACCCCTTTGCTATCGGAGATAAGGTAAATAAAGTTCACATCTAAATTTTTTTGAAGTTCA
This sequence comes from Pinus tabuliformis, assembly GCA_031772625.1. Lineage (NCBI taxonomy): Eukaryota > Viridiplantae > Streptophyta > Pinopsida > Pinales > Pinaceae > Pinus > Pinus tabuliformis. The sequence continues at coordinate 1,313,264,561 of CM062818.1, forward strand.
GCTTTTACAATGTCTTTTAGATGAGAGTTAAGTCTCCTTTGTGGTTGGCGGACAGGTCTTACACCCTTTTCTATGTAAATTTGGTGTGCACATAATTGGGGATTGATTCCTTTCATGTCAGGATATTCCCATGCAAATGCTTCTTTGTATTTTCTCAGTAGCTGGATTAGCTTCTCTTCTTGTTCCAGAGTCAGGTTGCCATTAATGTTTAAAGTTTTTCCTTGCTCAATTTCTATAGTTTTGTTATTTGATACAGAGGTAGTAGGTATTGTTTGATCATGAGTGTCTTTGAGAGGATCTTCTTCTAATTCATTATCAAATGCTACTTCTATCATATGACATTGTATGTGGGATCTAGATTTAGTCTGGCTAAGAAAGTTGTTAATGACATCATCCTCTGTTTGATCTTTGAAATCGAGGGCATTTTTTATGGTTAATGGGGATCTAATATTTTCGGTGAGGTATAATACAGGATGTTTGTTAGTTTTCATTATTGTGACACTTGGCTGGGCTGGAGGATATAAGGCTAGATTCTTGATATTAGCCCCTCTAGTTATGGTCATGCTGCCTTGTCGACAACCAATATAAGCATCAGTGGTTGCAAGCCAAGGTCTGCCTAAAATCAATGGATGTCCATCAAGTCGGTTTTTGGGGTTTATTATCAGGAAGTCGACAGGATACTCCCAGGAATCAATGGATACCATGACATCATGTAGTGTGCCTTCTGGCCTAACCATAGATCGGTCAGCCAATTCTAATAAAGTGGAAGTTGGTTCTACTGATGTAATGCCCAGTTTTTGACAAGTGGTGGTTGTTAGGATATTAATTGCAGCCCTTAAATCAACTAAGGCATTTGCAAAAGTTTTCCCATTGATTTGTATTGTTACTATTGGATTTACTGGGTCTTCATATTTAACGGGTGTTTCTTTTCCTGATAATAGGTCGGATAAGGTGCCAACTACTTGGACTGTTGGGTTATTTGTTATTCTCCTCGGTTTTTTATACATAGTTCTTTGATGGTTTTTTCATATATTGGGATGTCTTGGATGGCTTGGAGGAGTGGAATTTTTATATACAGATTTTTAAATTCTCCCAGAATGTCAAAATCAGGATGTTGTAGAGGTCAAGGCATAGTTAATCATTCTGGGAATGGAGGAGAAGATGTGATTACTTGATCATGAGTTTGCTATCTAATCACATCCTCTTCTTGCAGTGGTTGTTCTATAGGTAACTGGTTTTCAACTTGAATGATTTTATCTCCCTCTATTTCTATGGTGTGCCTAGATCTTAATTGAAGGTCATTACACTCCCTTAGATCGGTTTCTATCTCTCATGTTTCAATTATTTGAATGGATTGGACTGGTTTGTTATTCGGATTAGGGTTGGGTTGGGCTGGGAGTTGCAGTCTTAAGTTAGACTGGGGGTTTTGTTGTAGTGCTGGCAGTGTAGTTTGAGGGAGCGGAATGGTTCCTACTGTCTGATTCATCGGTCTTTGCCAGTTTGTCTGCCAGGCTTGACTCTGTGAAGTAGGAGGGGACCATTACACTGAATATACATTGTTTTGCCATTATGGTGGGGCATAGGGAAAATTTGGCCAATTAGGTTGACTTGCTTGATTCAGCCATGGTGATGATGAAGGAAATGGTTGTTGTGACCAATTTGAGAATGGAGGTTGATTTTTCCACATAGTATTATATTGCTGAGCATGATATTGTGGAGGCTGAAAAGAAGAAGCTGGATCGGAGAACATACCTGATTGTCGCGGCTGCCATTGACGGCGCTGATTAAGTAGGTACACCAGTTTTGGCTCTTCTTCCGCTTCCTTGTAGACTGCTTTCAATCCAAGAAGTGAGGGACAACTTTCTGTAGAATGGTCTTTTGTACAAATGGTGCAAACTTGAACCGCATCTAATGGACACTCTTTGTGGTTGTGTTTCTTTCTGCATCTGGGACAGAAGATTGCCAAATTTTGTTCTGCCTCTGCTTGTTTCTGCTTGGCTTGCATAATATCAAGTTGCGTTGTTAGAGTCCCCAATATGTTGATTTTGAAATTTTCTAATAAATTTCCAATTTCTGCGCTAGTTACTCCTTCTGCAAAAATTATGTTATCTCTTGCAAACCTATCATGTTCTACTGGTTTTAGTCTTGTGCTGCCTCTAGAACTCCTGATACATAAATTAATAATGTCAACAAAATTTTCTTGATAAATATCTCCTTTTCCCATAATATTTAGTGTTTCAATCCATTTTTCCTTCATTCCTCTAATTAATGTTGTTTTTAATACAATATCAGGTAAGGGTAATGATGCATAAGGAGATATTTGAAGATTATATTGAAAACGCTCAACATATTCTTCTAATGTTTCATTTGGTCTAGCTACCATCTGAAATATTTCATCTTTTAACTCTCTAGACCTGCAATAATCCTGATATTTTTTTAGAAAAGACTCTTTCATTTGATCCCAGTTATTTATAACACCACCACCCAACCCCATAAACCATCTTAAAGCAACCCCTTTTAATGTAGAGGGAAATAATTTTAGTTTCTGGGTATCAGTGGTATAGTCATAACCTCTACACAACACATCAAATTCAAACAAGAATGCATCCAGATCTTCTGATGTAAGGCCATGGAATGTAAGGATATGCTGGAGAGGAATTGCTTTCATAGGAGCATTAGCTGTAGTGTCCACAATGGGATATTGCAGTGTAGAAGTTTGGGTGTTTGGCTGGTTTTGGGCCATTTGGTCAAATATGTGCCAATAATCTTCTGGGATGTCTAGGAGGGTATTCCTAGGCTGACGAGGGGGATTGGCTTCAACAGGAATGGCCTTAACAACACTTCCTTTATCTGGGATGATGAGAGTTCCTAATATCTAGGGGGATTTTGGTTCTTGAGGTTCTTCAACTTCGTTATGGATGATTTTTGCAGCACTTCCCTTATCTAGGCTGCTTAATGGCGGAATTATCCCAAGAGGAGATCTAGGTTCTTCAGTTTCCCTAGTTTCTCCTCTCCCTTCACAGAGATTGCTAAGGTTCCCTTCTTGCAATGATTTTGGGCTAGAATTCTCAATTTCTTGAAAATCTTGCTCTTCGGTGTGACTATGCACCTCAGCAAAGGCTACAGATGGTGATCATGTGGCCTAAAGGGAACTAGTAGGTTGTCTAGAAGTAACATTTCTAGGTCTTACTGAAGGCTGAGATTCTGCTTTCTTAACGATTTCGTCTATAAAGGTTGATCGACCAAGGGTCACCGGTCCATTAGCTTTATCAGGCTTGGGTAGAGGTTTAGGATTATTTTTAGGGTTTTTATGCTTAGTCATGCACACAAATCAAAGGCTAATTTCTACCCAAAAAAACAAATCTATAGGAAAGTGGGTAGGGAAGTAGGGCTATTACATGCTCCGTACGCAGGTTCTTACCTTCCATTTTTAAAACCCAATTCTCTCCTAACAGGTTATTACACTACTCTAGAAAAGAAACAAATGGCTACACTCTTCCCCGGCAACGGCACCAAAATGTCAAGCAATAAAAAGGGTCTTTTTCACCTCTATTTACCCTACATTAATTGTCAATCCAGGAACAATTTGTTATCTCAAAGAGTGTACTCAGTTTGAGGCGGTCACTTTTCAGAGTAATGCTAGTAGTGTAGTGCTTTAAATACAAGAGTAAACAGATGCTTGGAATAAAATCTACTTGCAAAAAGAAACCTAAGACTCAAATCATGCATTCAAAAAGCTACAACAATTTATCAGTCAAGGGTACAGTAATGGTAACTCTTCCCTCTGTAAACTGATGCAATCAAAAAGCACTCAAAGAAAGGATCATCAATCTGGGAACTAGACAGCATATGTCGATGTTCACTACAGTCTCAGACCTTTTGCACACCAAAGCAATGATAACTTTAAATGACAAGAAATGGAACAAAAACTATCTTTATAAACATGATTGAACAACAAAACCTTAACCTACGGAAATGAATGCAATAATAATTATAACTTACAGGAATTAAGTAACAGCCTTTGAATTGAGCAGCAAATAGAAATGGAACAACGGACTAACATAAATAAAATATAGAACAACAACTTAGATCAAATATGAATGTACAACAAACCAGATTAAACACGCGACACACTTAATATTAAAAGGAACAGTAATCTGAGCTTCGATACAATAAGCATGAATCATAGCTATAAAGTAACAACAATTGCAATCACAATGGAACAACAATCTCGAATGAACAACAATCACAATTTAAGAATGAGCCATGGAGTATTAATGATTTAGAAACATACAACACTATTAATCTGTAATCGAATGGTAATCTGTAAGGAACAACAATGTTATATCAATTGTCAAAAGGAACAACAATGCGATATAAAGTTAGAATGAATAACATAGCATTCCTGTTGCAAATAATAATACTACTTAGTCAACTATATATAACAGAGCCGATATGTAAAACAGTAAAGCACGTTAGATTACTGAACAGAGTAAATGGAAGAAATCAAACTACACATAAATAAGAAATAATGGTACAGGAGCAAGTGATCCACCAGGGTCAAGCCCTTAGCCTCCAGGGACTCATTGCTTAAGGTTACTGCAGAATCAACAATAGAACGGCAACCAGATTTATATATTGAACATGAAACAGAGTTACAGTGAAGCGCTCTTCAAAGAGAGTCGATGATCAAAGTTCAAGTACCAAGAAGAATTTCATAAAATAACAATAGTTATCTCTCCCCCAAGCTAACAGTGCTACCCCTTCTTATAACAGCCAAATAGCGATATCAACGATACAGAGGATTGTTAAGATAGCGATCCCTCAGGGTCAAAGGATCCTGAGGGATTCACCAAACTGTTAGTTCTCAATTATCCCCTTGTTCTTTTGCACCGATTGGATATCTCCTTTTCCTTTTTCTAGCTGTTACGCTCCAATTTGGATTGCCTTGTTTGAACGCGGTTCCCTGTCAAAGGGACAACAGTTGACTTGGTCTTGTTCTTTCCTTTGGGATGGAAGTCTTCCGTTTTCTCCTCTTTCTACATAGAAAAAGGTTAATTATTAGTTATTTCATGTTACATATAAATCTTATAGATTTTATCATAATCTCTTGTCCTATACCTAGCTCATGATGTAAAAAGGTTATGAGTTTTGAAGAAAAGATAACAAAGTAAATGAAAATAACATACCTTCTCTAGGCAGTAGGATTCCTTGTTTCCATAGTTCCTCTTTCAAATTTTCTTGCCAACCTAAATGCCTTCTCCAACGAATTAGGTTCCCAAAGATGAACCTCATGTTGAATGTTATCCTTTAAAGTTCCTATGAAGACATCAATCCTTTGCTTCTTTGGAATATCATTTACCCTTATATTCAATTTTTGGATGTACTCAATGTGCTCTTCCATTGAACCCTTTTGTTTGAGATTTATCAATTGGCTAAAGAAGGTGTTACTCTTTGTATCCTCATAATGTGCTATCATTTATTCCGTGAAAATTAACTAAGTGACAAGTTCTTTACGAGAACAATGCCCTTTATACCATAAAAATTTATTCGATTCTCAATATAAAGATGCAATATGTACATTTTGTAATAGTTGTACACCATGTAGATCAAAATATTCTTCCATATATAGTATCCAATTTACCAGATCCTTGCCATCAAACTTCCTCATATTGCCTTTTCTTGATTTTAGGAGCTCGATCATGAAACGACTGTAACTATGTAATTACGGATCTCCAAGGTCTGAAATTGCAACCTACAGTATCCCTCTGCGTCTTCTTTCCAATTCCACCAGTCTAATCAAAATTGGATTCTCAAAGAAAGAGGTATGCCCAATATCCCAAGATAACCTGCTTATATAATTTTTTAGTAGAGCGAACTTATATGAAGTGCCACGTGTTTCTGTTTCAACCTTTGGACCAAAAAACAATACACAGAAAATTACAGCTCGTCCACTTTCTATATCTTCTTACGAAATTTCAATCTGATTCTCATAGAGAGAGTTATGATGATTTTCCTCAAGTCACCTGTTTTGAATGTAATTCAGGAGCTTTCCAAAACCTTAAATTTCTTGGACTGTATCTCTGAAAATATAGTGAAACAAGATCTAAAATTCGGGAGTGAGCTTTACCAAGTTTTTGGATCAAATGGGTTTTAATTTCAGAGTTTGAAACTTCGTAGAAAAATAATTATAGCGAAAATTCCACAATGACCTGTTTGAGATGGAATTATGGAGCTTCCAAAAACCTTAACTTCCTGAGATCAGATCTCCGAAAATATAGCGAGAAAAGATATGAAATTTGGACACGAGGTTCAGCAAGATTTCATCTCAAATGGGTTTGTTTTTTGGCTTCTGAAACATCGCAGAAAAAACGATATAGCAAAAATTCCACGATGGCCTGTTTGGAGCAGCAAAACCCTAGAATCCAAAGCTCTGATACCAAATGTTATGAAACCAGCTCACAAAAAGATAGAAAAGAGAGATCAACGCCTTCAAAATAAGCATCTTCGAGGGGGAAACCTCCTTTACATTACACAAATGAATAATTCTTGGATGCTACAAATGACAAGACCCCCTTTCTATATATAGGAGTCTAAGGGGTCATAATATAATCAGAGCCGACATAACAATAATAATGTAAGGACACAACAAGATAATAAGGGGGTTGCACTAATAACAATAAGGGGTTATAATAGTAATATAGGGATCTAACAATGCATGACAAAAATAAATACACGCAAATTAATGGGAAATGCTATGGGTAAAATTTCTTAAGGTAGAGTTCATTGAGAGGATTAGGAAGGAGTTGGACTTCGAAATCCTCCAAGAGATATGCCCCCTTGCCTAAGTCCTTATGAATGATGTAAGGTCCCAGCTATAATGATTTGAACTTCCCATGTCCTAGGGTATCATGGGGCTGGTCATACACCAGAACAAGATCACCTTCGTGGAAGGCACGAGAGTTGACTTTTTGGTCATACTCAGCTTTGGTGCGCTTTCTGGCCACTTCAATGGTTTGCAAAGCAATACGACGGTCTTCAGAGGCATGTTCAAGCATGACAAGTTTTTGTTCTAATGGATGGGTGTTAGGGATAAGTTCGACAGCTAGGTGAAGGGAAGGGATCTCACACTCGATTGGCAAGACTGCCTCCTCACCAAAAACAAGGTGGAAAGGAGTGAACCTAGTGGCAATTTTGGCAAAATTTCTATAGGCCCACAAAGTTGGGAAGAGCATAAGGTTCTAGTTTGTCTTGTGCTTATTCATCATTTGCAGAAGCATTATTTTCAGAATTTTATTGACTCCTTCAACCTGTCCATTACCTTGGGGTTAATAAGACAATGAATACTGGTGCTGGAAGCCCAACAGTGAGGATGACTCACGCAATAGCTCATGTTCAAAATGTCGGCCATGGTCAGAGACCAATTGTTTTATAACTTCGAATTGAGCAATAACATGGTTAAAAAAAACAGAGTTGCGGTAGCCGCCGTGTTATTGAATGTTGGCATGGCCTCAACCCATTTGGTAAAATAGACGACCGCCATGATAATATATTTATGGTTATTAATAGATGGTAGTCGACACTCCATAAAGTCAATTGCCCATTTATCAAAAGGACCAACAGCGATGACAGGATGGAGGGGAGAAAATGGGGCTCTTGCCTTTGGGGAAAAATATTCGCAATTAGGGAAGTTTTTGACTGCCTCAATGCAATCACTGAAGAGAGAAGGCCAAAAGTAACCAGCACGCATGACTTTCTGGGAAGTGGCCATACCAAAGAGGTGACTACCATAAGTGCCACTGTCAGAGGAGTTTAGCACTTTCTCTGCCTTAGGATGGGTGAGACAACTATGAAAGATAGAATCCACACCGCGACAATAAAGGTCATCACCAATGAGGAGGTATCGAGGGGCCTTGTATCAAATTCATCGTGGATCATCATGAGTAATATGGGGGGCGAACTTTTGGGTTCGAAAATATGTGAGGATATCTCTGTACCAAGGATCATCTGAAGTGATGACAAACAAGTGTTCATCCGGGAGCTCATCGTTAACCAGCGGATCACGTGCACTAGTGGGTAATTCAGAAATGAGTTTGGCGAGGGCAAAACCTTTCTTACTCTTAGGCATAACAAACTCAAGATCGAATTCCTGGAGGATGATGATCCAACGTGCATACTTCCCATTGATGATTCATCGACTCAATAGGAAGGTCATGGGGTTGGAGTTTGTTACGACCCTGGTGGTATGTGTAAGGATATAGTGACGAAACTTTTGGACGTATAAAATGATAGGTAGTGCCAATTTTTCTTCATGAGAGTAGTTCATGGGGGGATCTATGGGGTTATTACTGACCTAGTAGATAACATTCTCATTCTGATCATCATCTTCTTGAATAAGGACCCCATTGACCGAATGGGCAGAAGCAGAAATGTACAAGATGAAATCCTTGGTGAAGTCAGGGGGACTAATCAAGGGAGAAAAAGTGAGAGCATGCTTCAGGGCATCAAAATACTATTGAGCATGGTCATCCCAAACAAATGGAATGGTTGAGTGAAGGAGTCTAAGAAACCCATGTGTGGTGGTCGCATAGTCAGGCATGAACCTGTGAAGGAAGTTGGCTTTGCCTTGAAGGTTTTGTAACTAGCGCAAGGTACGGGGAGGTGGAAGCTCAAGAATGGCTTGAACTTTCAAGGGGTCAAGAGTGATACCATTCTTCGACACAATGAATCCTAATAGACAGTCAGTAGGAACACAAAAGACACATTTCAATGGATTAAGATGAATGTTATACTTGCAACATTGGAGAAAAATGGTGAGAAAATCATGAATATGTTGCGCCCGAGACTTAGAAACAGTGGTGAGATCATTAAGGTAAGAAAGGATATGGTGCGCCAAGTCATGAAAATAGTATGACATGGCCCGCTGAAATTTTTCTCCAGCATTTTTTGAGTCAAATGGCATGACCCGATAAGCAAAGGCTCCCCACGAACTAATGAGCATTGTCTTTAACTGATCAGCACGACGTATACTGATCTGGTTTTATCTGGAGAATCAATCCAAAAAGGATAGAACCTCATGCCTCACACACTCATCAATGATCTGGTCAATAAAGGGTGTGGGAAAGTTGTCTTTGGGATAGGCTTTGTTCAAGTCACAAAAATCTGTGCAGACATGAATGGTGCATTACTTCTTGAGAACATGAACCATTTTAGATACCCATGTGGTATACTCAATTTGATAGATGAAATCAGCTTTCTTGAGCTTGTCAATCTTGGATTTGATGGCCTCACAATGAGAAGGGTGGATGGGTATCAACTTCTGATAGACAAGAGTGGCATCGAGCCATGTTTCGATATGGTGTTCAACAATGGTGGGATCAAGTCGGGGCATCTCAGAGTAAGACTAGGCAAACACATCACGAAATGTTTTGAGGAGCTTGGTGTCAGGTTCAATTTCTTCTGGGGTGCATTGTTCCCCCAAGGTAATGTTTTTTTCAACCCCTGGTTTATCTAAAATGTTGATTTTGATAGTAGGAGAGATATTGGCTATATTCTCTTCTTCAAAAACATCTGGGGCAAGGATTGGATTTCAAAACCAATTGAATTCACCATGGTTGAAGTCTTTTGATTCCACAGCATATTAGTCATGACACTATTGTGGTAGGAAGTATGCATCATGGTTCATTTCATCTCAAGGGTAATCAGGGGTAGACATAACTATCATGATGTCCTCATCAGAATGGAAGATGGGCGGACGGGAGGAAGACTGACTACATGATGTGCTGACGGTACCTGGTGCATCAACCTGAGAAAGAAGGTTCAAAAATGCATCATCTTGAATGGTAGATGACGAGCTAGTAGATGAAGGATCTACGGATGTTGAGACCTATGATTCTGTTGAAAGAGGTTCGATAGAAGCGTGCACAGAAACCTCAGAAAGGTTTGCCTGTGACGAACTCAAGGATGACGATAGGTAAAGGATATGGCCCGTGGAATCTGTCATCTTGACATTAGGGGGAGGGATCAGGATGGTGGGACCAGAGTCCCCCTATTATGGTTTACTAGTGGTAACAAAATCCATGGGTAGAGGAGTAGGTGTTCCACTACGAATGGTCTCATATTCCCGAAGTGCGTCAAGGAAATCACAAAATTCGTCGATATGAGGGCAATAATGGGAGTAATGACCATGATGATCGCATAAGTCATAAGGGTGATTTGTGTGTAATGTTTTGAGTTTCTTGGTTGGACCTGGTAAGTTAACATGGACTTCAGGGATATTTGACTCAGGGAACGTTTCATGAACCAAAGGTTTAAGATGAGGGAGTTTAGGATAATTATTGGTGTTGTGCCCAACAACTTTACACAAAGCGCATGTAGGTGATGGATTTGGGGCCTTAGGGGTTGGAGGAGCTTGGGGAGCCTTGTCCTTAGGTTCTTTCCTCATATCTTTACCCCCTTGTCTGGATGCTTTCACAACAAGAGGGGGTTCATGTTGAGGTTGTGATGGAATTGAAGCAGCGGCAGGGGCCATAGGGATCGGCTGAACTGAGGTCAAAACATTATAAGGTCTTAGATGGCCAGGGTGAGTGCTTGCAAGAGTATTTATGTACCATACTAGGATCCCCAAAGTCATGTTAGGAAGGACCAGCGAAGCCATGAAAAGGACAGAAAATATTCCCGGAGGGGGAAATAAGAAAGGTATCTGGCCTGCAGGGTAATGTCTCGACCGAACAACTCCTAGATGGTTGAGACCTGGAGGAACAGTTCTAGGTGGGAACATAGGAGAGGCACCCACAAATGGAGGAGGTCCTTGGGGGGTGGATCTTGATGGCTTGGCTGGGATGGTAACTGCAGGGTGATGAGGAGTGTAGTGTTGTTTTAATCAATCCTAATTGACCGAGACTACAACATTTAATTGTCAACCCAGGGTAGTTCTCTTTGTTTCAATGGAGTTTGTACTGTTTGTGCCGATACACTACAACCAAGAATGAAAAATAGAAACAAAAGTAAAAGATGTCACTGAATCAAATTGCTGAAATCAAATCATTCATGTAGAAATAAAGACACTCTATGGAATTGAAATCACACTTTGCAACTACCAAAGTAAGGGCACACCACACAGTAACTAATATCTACTCCAACTTCTTACTACCATTCTGTTTGATTACTCAGTGTAACAACATAATATAAATTGGAACAGTAGTGAATGTAATTCACAATTTGTACAGCAACAACAGGAAACCATATGACAAATAAACAAAACAATAATGTACACTACCTCTACCACTACAGTCCCTAACAAAGAGGAGGGCCCTTCCTCCTTAGTAAGGGTGTAGGAATAACACAAAATTAATTAACGAATCAGCTGAAGAGCAGTAACAACATCACCGTAGTGATTTAATATTAAAAGTAATTCAGAGTTACAGAAGCGTTGTAACAATACCCTTCTATATGTCATCCTTGGACATAGGAAATCGAGTTTCTTTTATAGTTATTACATGCTAGAAAATAGAAATAGATCAGTCATAAGAATCTCATGATTCTCATGCTGATAAAAAATAAAATTAGTTACAACCTATTTCTAAATATAAGTATACATTAGTTAGGATTGCAACCACTTGGGTATGTTGCTTCCAAAATAAACAATTCCTAAAGCCGACACTTGTTATGTGGAATAGTACCCACACTTGCCAGCTCCGGTGCAACAGCATCCTGTGAGTGAATAGTGGTTCGGGATGTAACGACAATCACTGGCGACAACACCCTTGGTGTAACAGTGGTCCTTTGTATTAGTGCGTAGTGGAAAAACATATTGTAACAACATTCAATGTGTAACAGCAACCTGTAACAACATAAGGGTGTAACAATGAACTTCTCTACCCTACTCTATAATTGATCATCATTGGCTATTTACTCCATAGCCTTGTTCCCACGAGAAACACCTAAAAGGGAGAAGAGCTTCCAAAATACTCCTCCAATGCTCACCCCAGTTAGCCACAAAAATGAATAAAGTATTGTATTATTCAGCAAAATATGGAAAAATAACATGACAATGGAATAGGTTATAAAAGTGAGAAAAAAGGTGGTTAATCATGTAAAGTTCATAGGCATGGAGGATAAGAGGATAAAAACTAGGGAAGGAAGGTGCAAAAAATAGGTAAAAGGTCACACCCAACATCTCCCCCCAACTAAAGCAACTACATGTACCCATGCAAAATCTTAGATTCTCCTGCTATACCCCCGATGCAAGTCTATAAAATTGTAAGCACCAACAATGTCTTCACCCGGAGCTATGTACCCTTGAATGGCCATCAACTGATGAGGCTAGGAATCTTCTTCATAATCACATAGGTGGTAGTCTGACTGATACTCTTCTACTAGCAACCAAATCAAAGGAAATTTAAATCTGAGCCCAATCCAGAACGTCCCCAATGTCTGCACGATCCGAGCATACTCAAGCACCCGTGTAAAAATAACCACAAAATTTCTATATTCAAAAGGATCTCCTTCTCGCAACTCAGTGCTACAAGCTTCAGTGCGTTTAAGGCATCCTGCTAGCACTTGACTTTTCATATTTGCATGAAAATTGAGGCAAATCCTCACAATCCTTTTCCTATAGACGACATATTGTTCCTTGATCTCTGGAGTGCTTAGGAACAGCTTAAACTCACTCCTGAGTTCAGAAACCATCCCTAGTTCTGCTCTGACCCATAATGTTGTCCTCTCTTCATTATTTTTTGTTGATTTCATGGCCAGATGCCACTCAATCTGGTTCCTCATCAATGAAAGAAAGGTTCACAACTACAAATCTCCCATATAGGAGAAGACACTTGCTACCATTTTCATGTTGACATACTCACACATGATATTATGCAAAAATAGCTTACAAAGCAAGCTTTGTTCATCAAAATTGCAGGAGTGAAAAATCTCAAGAAAATTTCGGGTTGAATAACCCAAATAAGACCTATTCTCAAAAACTACTTTCAATTGAAATAAATAATAACGTTCCCAAAGTAACACTAGATACGATGGGGATGACTGCTTGCATGCTAGTAGGTTTAGGGCAAGATCACGGAGCTTGGTCTTGTCATTCGTCAGGTCCGAGACCTATCGCTATAACCAATACAGTTGTTCATCCTTCTTCTTCATGGCTTCCTTATGCCTCTATGCTTCCCATTCTCTCTCCCATTCTTGCTTTAACCAATTTTCCCTAAGGGAATCCATCATCCTTTTGTGTTCCTTGAGAGAGATTACCCCCTCTTGTAGAGAAAGCGCCTATTGCTTCCATTTTTGTAGCTCTGGTAACAACAACATCTTTTCAGAACACCATCCTTCATCAGGACCTAGTGTTCTCCCACATGCACTATCAATTGAGGGTGTAACAGCCCTCCCGAGGGTGAAACTGCTCCACTTCGACTATTGGTTCTTGTGTAATAGTAGCTTTGTGAATGAATTTTGTTACAGTTTCCTTCTCTCCCTAATCAACTTCCGTTCCCACTGTTGTTTCTTGTGTAATAGCAGTTTCATCCACAGACTTTTGTATATTGTTTTTCCCTAGGCAGGGTTCTGTCTCCACTGATGGTTCTTGTGTAATAGCAGTTGATGAGCCCCAAAAATGGATAATTATTTGGGCTCATTCAACCTCCTAATTCGACTTAATCCACCATTCTCATTAGTTTATTGCATGTTTTTTATTATATTTATGCTAATAGAGTGAATTGGGTTAGTCATTATGCCAACAAGTCTAATGTGTGCTTTGTGTAGCCTTTTTGGTCAACTTGGAGACAAAATTGAAGGTTTTAATGAGCACTTGGCAGCCAAATTCGTGGGAGAACAAGGGAGAGGATTTGTAGGAGGGTGTCCCCTTCATTTATGGGCCCTTGCCTCGAATTCTCCACCATCAGCTCGGAGTTCAAGGGCCACCAAATCAATTAACACAAGGGTAGCTAAGCAAGTCAAGTAGGACTGCTGTTAACTACAAGTTTTGGGCAGCCGAGTCCCTAAAGTTTAGGAGGACTGTTGGGGTCCTCAATTTGTATAAATAAGAAGGCTTAGGGCCTCATTTTGGTTAGCTAGTGGTTAGTCATTTTGTAGCTAGTGGTTAGTCATTTTGTAGCCAGTAGTTAGTCATTTTGTATTCATTTTGTAGTTCGATTTTTAGGCAGTAGATTAGCTTTGCTTTCAGCACATTTTCAAGTTCTCCTTGTGGACAGTTTTTGGAATGTAACATTTCTTTTGATCAATAAAGATGAATCCAGCTTTGCACCAGCTCTAAATCTCTCTTAGGAGGCTGTAGCTCTTGGGGTTGGGCCCATCTCAAGTGCCCAGTACCTCCTTTGTTTACTTTCATGTGTCTTTGCTGCATTCTTAGAATAAAATCTGCTATTTAGATCTAAATCTTGTTTTGTTATTTAGTTTATTTTTTGATAAGTAAAATATCTTTTCATGCTAAGATTTAGTTGATAGGTTGTTAACAGAAAAAGCTTCAAGAAAAGGGCGAAAAAACATCTGTGGTTTCACCTCTCCCTCAGTGGGATCAGGAGCTGTGACTAGGATGACTTTGCTGCCCACAAAAACATTGACTTTGCTTTGCCATGCAATCATTAGTGTTTGGTTTTCATTTGCAGAAGTTGGTTACATGTTCAGATCTTTGAATGCTTCATTGCATAGTTAATATACATGGTTTCCTTGCAAATAAAGCTGCTGTCCATTCTTGTTACTGTTAGCTAGATCATATTAGGGTAGCATAACTAGATCTTTGTTTTCTTGCATGTCTTTGTTGGTTCAGTTGGAAACGCAAATTGTAGAGCACCTGTACCACTTCTCTGTCTGCCCAAACTCCCTCAAACCCATCTTCTCCATCTCCTAACTTGGTTTCTTGCCTCATGTTGCCATACTGCCCTCATAACCCTACCTTTTGTGCAACATTACTTCAGTCTTCTTGGAACAAGTCCAGCCATCTACACCTTCTCCTCAACTCTATCCATCAGTCCTTGGGTCATTTCAGGCCCCTACCCTACCTCCCTATCCATTCATGCACCTTACCTCACTCACCCATCCTCCAAAATCCAATTTTTAAACATCCTGTAGAGAAATTACAGAACATCCTGTAGAAATCCTAAACATCCTGTAGAACCCCTGCAGACTTCCTGTAGAAGCTCACGAATGAGGTTTCTTGATAGCCAAACTGTGTGAAACTCTCTAGAAGGGTGTTAGGGACCCCTTAGACTCTCTCCGAACCTTCCCTACCTCTTCCAAGCATTTCTCCTCCTTGATCCACCTCTGCACAGTCAAAAATAGTTAGAAGCACATGCATGATAATTCCAACAACTTAATCAAAAATACAAAAAGATGTTTTCTTCAGATAGTGATAACTTAGACACATGCATTTTACCTTCATAGAAGTAATGGAATCTCTTTCAGTAGTTTGCATGCTCTCCTTTGCATCAATAGGACTAGCTGGTAGAATTAGGGTTTGCTAGGGTTTGTGTTTCTTTTTGGCTTTTAGTTTCTTTTCGCAATTAGATTAGCTTCCTTCAAGTTAGCTTTCATCCATCAATTAAAAAGCTTCTTCTAAGAGCTCATAGAAGTTGGCTTAAGCGCCTAGTGGACTTGTGCCAGCTGACCAAGTGACAATTGCGGCAAGAGCTAGTACTTGTGCATACAGCACCGTCGCTTCCAAGTTTGTTACGAACTACCGGGTTGATAAAATTAAAGAAGGGAGTTCCAAGAGTTGTAGCATTATTGCTGCAATACTGGGGCCCACCAGCAGTGTCAACCATAGGCTCGTGGATGTCAACTTCTCCTTCCTTTCCTTGGCTGAATTCTGTCTCCACTGCTAGTTCTTCTGTAACAGCAGTGTCAACCAAGGGCTCCTATGTATCCACTACCAGATTACTTTTTGTGGACTACACCGTCTCAGTTGTTGGTTCTTGTGTAACAACAATGTCCTCAATGGGTTTTTGTGTGTCAACCTCCTAGACTTTAGTTTTTGTTTCCCTTGAGAAGATGTTTGTTGCACAGACTCTAAACCCCGTTGTCACTAGCTTCTCAGCACATGCCGTTCAAACAGTTACCGGGACATCTCCCTTCCTAGCCCTATGCATGGCCTCGACCAAAGTGTCTAACCCTAGGGCTCTTGCCTCTACCTTCCCCTCTACTAGTTTTTCCCTTAGCTCTCTATTTTCTTTTTCTAAATTTTCAATTTTTAACAGCAAGGATTGAGTTTCACTCTTACAAGGTGAAGAAGGTTCCTCTGGCTGAGCGTGCTCCTTGTCCTTCTGCTCTACTGCCTCTTTGTTCTCCTTTGACATGGATGGGGACTCTGGGTGCCTGCTAACCCTTATTCTCTTCTTTTTCCATCTATGACCAATTGGTTTGTCGATTGGCCTCTTACCAACCCTTACTGTTGAAGGTTGGGACTGCTCCTTTATCGCCGCTAGAGCTTCCTCAGATGTCTCGGTTTGTCTCTTGCGGGTGGTCCTGGCATTCTTCCTCATGAATTCCTCCCAATTCCTTCCTTGGTGACTTAAGGCGTCTAGCACAATGAGTTTGATGAGGCCATGGTTGGTGACGCATGTTTTTGGATGCGCAACTATTTTCATGGTTGTGACCATATGCTTAATGTTTCCCAACAAGAAGTAGGGAAGATTTATCAGCTGTCGATGTCGAAGATGGTTTAGTAATGGAAAGTGGTAATTGAACAAAATTGTCTCCCTTCCCTCATAGGTGATGTACTTGATGAGGTAAAGGGCAACATCACCCCATGGCTAGGGAAGTGACAACATGTCAATCCCCCTCCCTTTCTTCACAAGTGACTCTTCCTCTTGGAGGAAATCCCCTTCAAGGAGGGGTTATTAACCTTTCTGTTAAACCACCTCTTTCCTTCCACTGGTAATCCCATAACTATGGAAACCACCTCTTTTGTAACCTCCAACTTCAACCCCCTAACCTCTGTCTGATTTCCCTCTAAATTCTTTTCAAATTCCATGGCAACTCCACTGTTTAATCCTTCCAACCTCTAGAAGAACTCAAACCAGCCTGCGTCCTTGAAAATTTGGCATGCTTTAGGGAAATTCTCCATGGCCTCTGTTGACCCTTGCTCATGTCAACTTGCTTCTCCACCCATTACTATGCAAATTCAGTGTTGTTTTCCTTCCTTTTCCTTTCCTTCAGAAGTTCTGGAGCAGTCGGCACACTACTTAGCTGTTTCAGCCTGCAATTGTTCTTTTCCCACTTCTCTGAGCACTCTGAATGGGAGTGCAATGCTCCAGTAGGGGTAAATGGTAGGGTGGCGTAGGTGAGAATTTCAAATTAAGATTTTGCAATCATGGTTCGTACTGCACAATAATATTGCCTTATTAATGTTGGGTTATAGGAGGTCTCATCGAAGGTACACTTCCCTTTTTTGGTATGATCGGGCATTAATTAACAATGATTACCATATCACCATGCCTTAATTACGGGTTTTTTAAATAATCACAGGTCATGCAAATGTCATGTTGCAATGTGATTCCCCCCCGGCTTAAATGTGATAGCCAACCTCGACCATCAAAAGGGATGTCGTGTTAAGTTGCCATAATTACTGAATAAAGCGAATAATGATACTACCTTTATATGACGTGGGGAGAAGTCATTGGTGGCGAGACGCGCGAACTTAGCTCCGGTGGCGAGACACGCGAACTTAACTCCAATGACGAGAAACATGATGATGCATGTTGTCTATTGCAATAAATATATTATTCCACTTATTTCTAGAAGTCGTCAGCTGTTACAAGTGTAACAACCAAGATGACTATTATATATTATTAATTTTTACAAAAATAGAGAAGAAAAGATCATGTAACAGCACTATCGTAAAGTATGCTTTGAAATAACAAATGTTGTTACAGAGTATGTAACATCCACCACAAGGTGGTTTTCAACTGCTACAAAAATTGTATGTATGCGCCCAGAAAAGGTTTTCATAGGCAGATTTATTTATTTATTTATTTTTTAAGTTTGAAGGTGTAATAGCTGCCAACCATGGTTGATTTTCAGCTGTTACACTTATTGGAAAAATTAGAATTTTTGCAGCACAGGGGGCTTCCCCCTGTTCCTGTAATCTGAAGATCCAAATTTGTAACAATGTTGATGAATGAATCCCTTGAAGTAGGTTTGTGATATAAACGAAGATGGTGCCCATTTGCAAGTAATGGTGTCCTCGCATTGTCAATTGTTACCAAATTTACAGTCCCATTATTATATACTGCATCTACCTCATAGGGACCTAGCCATATGGTGCAGAGCTTACCCTTGAAGTCTTTGAATATTGAGTCATATAAGAGAGCCCAATCTCCTTTCTAGAAATTCTTGTTCTTGATGAACCTGTCATGCCACTCTGCTGTTGAATAATCTCATTTTGTTGGATATCAGCTAATCATTTCTCTTCCAATTCATTGAGCTGGTTCAATCTCTACTTTTGCACTTTATCCATATCCAAATTTACCTACAATGTTGTTCTTAGTGTCTTGATTTCAAACTCAATAGGGAATAAGATATTTTCCCCATACACAAGTTCATATGGTGAGAATACCATGGTATTCCTCCACGTAGTCTTGTATGCCCACAACACTTCTGGAAGTTTGTCAGCCCAATTCCTTCCTTGACTGGCCACAGTCTTAGTAAGGATCCCCTCAATGAATTTGTTAGTGCTTTCCACTTGGCCATTTTCTTGTGGATGATAAGGTGTTGTGATTCTATAATGGATTTTATATTTTTCAACCAACTTATGGATCATATGGGATGTAAACTGGGGCCCTCCATTTGTGACTATCTGCCTGGGTATGCCAAATTAGACAAATATGTCTTCAAACAAAAAGTCTGAAAGAACCTATTCAATGGCTCTGGTTAGTGCCTTTGCCTCAACCCATTTTGTGACATAGTCAGTGCAGACCAAAATGTAAGATTTATGTCTAAATGAAGGATTAATTTGTCCCACAAAATCTAGGTCCCATTTCTCAAAAGGTTCTAAGACGATTTTTGGTTGTAATGGAATCTCATCTAATTGCAGTGGTTGGCCCATCCTTTGACAACTATCACATCCCTTCACAAACTTCTTGGCATCCTGAAATATTGTTGGCCAATAATACCATATCGAAAGGACTTTGTACCCTGTCCGCTTGTCTGCGAAGTGCCCTCCACAAAGTTCCTCATGACAAGCTTTAAGGATGTCAAAGATCTCATCTTCTCTAACACAACATCTGATCTGGAAATCTGGTCCAGTGTGATAGAGATTCCCATCTATCTAGGTATAAGTAACACTTTGTTGTATAATCTTTATTTTCTCCTTGGAGGAAAAATACTGTGGAAACTTCCCTGTAGCAAGATAATTGGCTATATTTGCATACCAAGTTGAGTAAGTAGAAATAGCAAAGAGGTATTCATCAGGGAAAGAATCTCAGTATGAATGATATTGTCATCAATAGTTAACCTAGGAAGGAAATCAACTACTACATTATCGTTTCCAGGTGATATCAAATTCTTATAACAATAATACCCAGTGTGTAATTCTACCATTGGTAATTGGATTATTCATTAAAAAATGAATGACATAGTGGTCAATGTGTACAAATACTTGATACCCGGTAATATAATGTCAAAATTTATTTATGGAATGCACAACTGCTAATAACTCCTTCTCGGTCACTGTGTAGTTGAGCTTAGCCGGGGTTAGATTTTTCCTTATGTAGTAAATAGAATAATGTTTCTTATCCTCCAGCTCACCCAAAACAACACCTACAACAATATCAGATGCATCTGTAGCTATGTGAAATAGAAGTTCCCAATTAGGTCCTCGCAAGACTGGAGTTGCTGATGCACAACATTTCAGCTTTAAAAAGGCCTGCTCACACTTTCCTATCCACAAAATGTCAACATCCTTCATGAGAAAAGAAAATAATGGTGATGCAATTTTTGAATTTTTTTTTATAAATATCCTGTAATACCCTGCATGGGCCAAGAAACAACGTACCTATTTTTACATCTTGGGGGTTGGAATTTTCAGAATTACCTCTATTTCTACAAGGTCTCCGTTGATCCTGTCAACAAAAATGTAATGTCTGAGCATGATCCCTTTAGTCTTCATCTTGTGACATTTTTCAGTTCTCAAAGAAACATTAGTCTCCACACGTCATTCCAACACTTTTTCTAGATTAGCTAATGTTGTTTCAAAATCATCTCCATAAGGTGTAAAATTGTCCATGAAGATTTCAAGGCATTCATTCAACAAATCAGAAAAAATTCCTAGGATTACCCTCTGAAAGGTTGTTGCCACATTGCAGAGTTCAAATGAGAGTACTCTGGATGCAAAAGTTCCCCAAGGGAAAGTAAATGTTGTTTTATCTTGATCCTTTGGGGCAATCTGTATCTGATTGTAGCTATTAAACCCATCTAAAAATGAATTTTTTTTTTTTCCGGAAAGGGTATCAAGGACCTGATCTATAAATGGTAAAGGAAAATGGTCCTTTTTAGTGGCCTTATTGAGTTCTCTGTAATCCACACAGACTCTCCACTTGCCATTCTTCTTAGGAACGATGACAAGTGGCGATAGCCACTGACTGCAAATATCAGATAAATAAAATTAGCACTCAGGAGTTTTTGTAATTCTTCCTTCACCACCTCCTTCAGTGTAGGTCTCATGTGGCGCTGTGGTTTTCTCATTGCTTTGCATCCATCCTTCAAATAAATATGGTGAGCGCACAATTTAGGGGTGGATCCCTTTCATATCCGTATAGTCCCATGAAAATGCCTTTTTTTATTTATGTAATAGTTGTGACAGTAATTGGCTTTGCTTAGCAGTCAGGTTGGGGTTAATATTCAAAAACTTTCTTGGTTCTATTTCAATTGGATTGCTGTCAGTATTCTGAGTGGATCTCATTTGTTCAAAATCTATATCTTCCACCACTTCTTCCTCGTTCTCATTTTTCACAGAAGCAACAGAAAGTGAGTTACTAATAAAACCATTAATGATGTCATCTTCTATCTCATCCTTGAAATATTGGGCTTTCCCCAGAATGAGGAGTGGTAGGGAAAGATCTGATTTAGGCTCAAACTCATCCCACCAACGGTTATATAAATCAACATTTGGTTTTCGGGGGTAAAGATTGAGGTTCTTTGTCACCTGGCCATCTAAGATCACCATAGACCCAGATATGCAACCTATAAATGCATCTGCAATGGCCAACCAAGGTCTCCCTCAGATCAAAGGATATCCACCCAAATTGGATTTGGGTTGTAAGATAAGAAAGTGAGTCAGATACCTCCAGGAAGCTATTGTAATCACAATATCCTCTAACACCCCGTTGGGTTTAACATAGGACCTATCCACTAATTCAAGTACATTAGGAGTATGTCTAAATCCCTATAGCCCTAGGATGGTGAAGAGCTCCTTTGTCATTACATTAATGGCAGCCCCAAGATCGATCAACGTGTTAGCTATGGGCTGATCATTAATGTAGAAAGTAACTGTAGGCTTTCCTGGATCATTATACTTAGTTAGAAGAGGCTAAGTGGACATTAATTCGGATAACCTCCCCATCACATGTATGGTAGAAGGGTGTTGTCGGGAAAAGTATCCAATACGGAATGCCCCTATCCCACTCTAAGGTGTGATAGTGCCTTAGCAACAAACAAGGAAAACAATCTGAGTATTCTTCTTTATGAAATGCAAATAGAGAAGAGGGATGTAACTAACCGGTGTCTTCCGCTAGTTTGCTGATCCAATCTCTCTCTTTTGTTCGCTTCCCGCTACCTGCTCCTTCACTGGTCCAGCTTCGTCAAGGTCCTGCAAGATCACAAGAGAGGGAAACTACAAAAGCATAGATTCACATTCATAACTAGTTTAGGATTAGAATAAACTAAATATGCAAATACAACAAATCATCATTGATATACAAGCATATAGGAGAAACTCAAATGGTTCTATTGATGAAGTAACAAGGTTCAGGAAGAGATACAACCAAGTGAGGCCCAATCCAGCATCACCTTCCCAGCAAAAGGAATCCCTTCTTCACCTCCTTCAAAGCAAATCACCCAATAGCTCTAATCTCAAACCAACAGCAATTCTCTGCAAAGTACAAAATTCCAGCCTCCTGAACCTCTGGGTGAGAGATCCATATATAGATGTGAGCAGAGATGATGAGTCAGCTCATGTTTTGACTTGTGGCTTCTCTCTGTCATTTCTTGTTTCCACTTAAAGGTTGAGAACCTCTTACTCATCACTAGTCGAATTCCTTGAGGCAAGTGTCATTGAGGAAGATTCTGGAAGCTTCCAGTGCTTGGACACCTCGTTGAATGAACTTGCCATTTGGCATTTCTCACTCAGCGCACCCTGGTAGTGCTTCTACCTGCGTTGCAGTGCACCTAGCCAGTGTAATCCTTGCATTTCAGCGCAGACAGCTAGTGGAGCTCTTGAATTGATCCTGAATTGACTGTTTCTGAGTGGTTTTTGGTGGAGAACTTCTGGGAGAAACTGTCAATGGTTGACCTTGTTCCTTTAGGGGTAGGAACAACTCATTTAGGGACTTTGGATCCCTTGGATTATGGACATTTCATGCTCAATGTTGTAAGGCACAAAAATGTCTATAACAGTTGCCCCCTAAAGTATGAGGCCGTTTATCGGGTGAATTGCTTTATCAGGAGGATCCGAAGTTCTTCCAATGCTGGGAGGAGACCTGTAATAAGATACAATACAATACATTATTTTTCATACTGCTTTCATGATCTAGCTGAGGCGGGCATTCCCATGCTCAGCTTGATAAATTCATTTTTCTGTACATAAAACAGACAATCGTCTGATGGTAGACTGATGATTTTGATGAAATCATCATCCTTTTGGTAGGATGATTATCTGTTGCAATGTTGTACATGTCAATGTCTTTATTTCCTGAATATATATCGCAGCTCGGATGGATGAAACTAGATCCGGGGTCTTCAATCTCGTCCGATCTTCACTCGATGTACAAGTCGATCCATGTGAGAATTTTCTGAAGTCGAACATGGAAAGACATCGCTCGATTACCAGTCAATAATGTAAATTGTTAACAAGCGCAAGAGCAATCACCGATAATGATGATGACCCTCAAGGTACTGCAGTACAATTCATGTGGTGTGAATAAAGGACTTGGCGTCGAACACCACGCAAAATCTTTCGGTCGAAGGTCATTGAGTATACCTGTTGCTGGAAGTGAGAAACTTGCCATTGAGGCATGCAAGCTTCAAAGTACTGAAGGGGGTGTTCCTAGATCAACTTCTTGGATAATGAGCTGATGTCGACAAGAAGCGATCCATCAAAGGAGGGCCTTAATGTATCCCACATCAATGACACGGAACGGAGCAAATGATTTTGATGGAGGTGAAAACGATCTGATGATATATGGTTCAGGGTGGCGGTCATGAAAGGATGAAGGATAATGTATGGTAGTGGATGGGACACGGTTGACATCTCTGGATGACCTCTCTTGAACATATCTGCGACACTTGTGTGATGGATTGGTAGCATTTACCCCAAAGGTGGATGGTATGGTGAGACCATGGTGATGTGACCGGTGAATGAAACAACCCAACCCGACTCAGGCACGGAGTGGAAGTGTCATGTTCAAGAGCGACTTGCTACCAATAAAGTTCTTTGAGTTTCTTCCCAATTTTCCCCAATCATTTCTGACCAGTACCTCTTTATTTTTGTCAAGCTTAAGGAGGATAACATATGCTTGTTCTATAATTTTCCCTTCGGGCAAACCCATCGCTATGTTTTAACGAGCCTAGCGATAGTGAAACTCGTTCTTGTCTAAAGACAAGTTTGTCGCTATTTAATGCTTTTAACGAGTCTAACGACAAAGATAACTCGGTCCTTTTCAATTTTAGAGAGTCTGAAAAGAGACATAAAGGAAACTCCAAAGTTCCTTTTTCGTCATCTAATCCCTTAAGTCCGAAAAAGTATAAAACAATACAGAAGGGATGAGTTTTCGATAGTTTTAACGAGCCGAACAAAACAAGCGCTCGATATTTTTGTGCAATAATCCCTCAGGTCCAAAAAGATTAAAATCTAGAGGAGGGATAGCTCTTCCGGTCGCTTTAACGAGCTGGAAGGCCAAAACTCGGCAATCTTTTCATATTTTATGAGTCAGATGAAAAGAGCTTAAAGAAGACTCGTCTTTTGAGGAACGAGTGATAAACAGGGTAGCAGCAGATTCCAGGTAAGGCTTGGAATTTTCCAATCACGGCAGTGTCACAAGGATGGCTTAGTGAAATCACTCTTCGCAGCTGTTCCTCAAAATGGGTAAACAATCAAATGGAGGTGAATGATCGGCCAATGGAAAAGTGGAGGTGACGGTGCAAACACGACCAAGGCTTTAATGGCTGATAAATTTACATTCGCAGTGGTTATTTACCGGATAGTTCATTTTTTAACGAGCTTAAACACAGATTGAAACACTTGCTCGATCTTATGTTTATTTTTTAACGAGCATGAACTATGTGCTAAAACTGCTCAGAACTTATGTTTATTTTTTAACGAGCAGGAACTATGTGCTAAAACTGCTCGATTATCCAGTCATATGATAAGAATGTCTCATGTAAGATGCTATTTTTTATGGAGCTTACATCTCACAAAGCTATGCCCCGAATCCTTTCTTCATGCAAGTTCGGAAACGGCTAATCCTACGAGTTTAAAGGGTTAGACCTACAGGTTTAAAGGGAGGACCTAAAAATTTAAAAAATAAATAGTCGTCCCTTGCTTGCACTCAAAAAGGTTTGCATGCCCCCAGGCATAAAGTACGATTTCAAGGTTACCCCTCAATTTGCAGATAAAACATTTGTTTTACCAGGAAAGGCCTACCTCTTTCAGGTTACCCAAAGATTGTCTCATTTGCAGAACAAAACACTTCTTCGGCGATGTTTACCGAGATAAACAAAGGTGAGTGACCTTGTTCCGTCAAACACATAACTTTGACAAAAGAATCTTATTCTAGAACAACCCCTCTTCCAATCACGGACGGGGTACGGACTAGTCATATTCTCCCGCGGAAACCTACTCTATACCCAAAGTTTTCTCTGCCCGAAGCAGACCAGGATGCATGCCCCCTGGGTTCCAGTCATATCCTTCCGAATCACTCGCATTCATCGGGAGGACGGACCGGGGGTTGAGACATTTCTTGCGTGAAGAGACCATTTAGGGATGGTATATGACTATCTGCGATGCGTGATCCGGGAAATGAAAGCTAGTCTACGAGCTTGACCACTCTTCCTTCGTGCGGAAAACACATTACTCTAAAGAGTGAGGAGCCGATGGCTCCCATGCAATATATATAGTCTTGTCCAAGGAGTAGGTTATAATCAAAGGGTCCTTGAACGACCATGACGTTCATTTGAATTGTCTTCTTCCTCAATGTTATGGGTACATTGGGAAGAATTCCTAAAGGTCGACTGGTTCCTTTATCAAAGCCCGTCAGATTTCTCATTTCAGGCAAAAGCGATGGCGAACCAAGCGCTTTCCAAGCAGTCGAGGAAAGGATACTCATAGATGCCTCTTCATCAATGATGGTACCAGGCATAACCATTCTATATATTTGGACGATAATTCTAAATGGTATGCTTGCTGGTAGGCGGGGTGGGCGGGGTCTGCCTAGTTGATTCCAGTCGAAGGAGACAACCAGGTTGCTTGGAGGTGGGACCGAGTAAACGGCCGGGTACGACCCTGATGAACTCCCTTCCTGTGGTAAAGGGACGGGCATATTAGCCTCATGTTCATTGGAGTCTGTGTTGATGAAGAGAATTTGGATGGTGTCATCTTTATTCTCCTCGGTGACTGTGTCATTCGAAGATAAAACCTCTGAAGGCAATACCAGGTCAACTGCCGCCTCGACCTTTTGACTTTCGTCTGGTACTGGTTTAGTTGGTTCATCTTCAACGACAGACGCTTCAGCCGACCACTTGAGCGGGCCAGCTGTATTCTCAACTAACGAAGGACTTGGCAGGAGTTTTTTATATCCAGGAGGAAGTCGTAACGGTGAAACCGGATGATCTTCCAAAACTCTTTTCGCCTCGTCTAAGAAGGGACAACGGTGGATGGCATGGTCGCCTTCGCACAGTTTGCAGGGAGATCTAGCTCTCCCTCTCTGTCCTGGGACTTCACTTTCGCTAGTTGACGGTGTACTTTCAACATGGTAATCAGAGGTTGACGCCACCGGATTGTGCAAAAGAGGAGACCAGTCCCTTAGTATCCGGGGAATACAGGGACAATCTCTGTGGAAGTGGTCTCCTTTACATATGACACATGGCGATTTAGGCCTGGTCAGTGCTGTGTGTGGATTTTTGCTGGACGACGCTTGTTTGCCCCCATGCTCCTTTGGCTCCTTTCTTCTTCTTCTCTTTCTTCTCCTTAGGAACTTGGCTCTTAGCTTTACCAGTTCCCTCAAGCGAAGAGGAAGGAGGAGAGGAAGAGTTAGAAGAGGTAGAAGGTTGGTGGGCAACTTTAGACTCGTCTAGCTATCGATTCGACTGTTCAGGAATAGTGGTGTTCTGAACAACATTGGTTGAGAAGATCCAGACCGGCAGGCCAATTGTCAGTCCTGGAAGCGACAATGTGGCCATATGGGGCGCACCAACATCTCCCCAAGAGGAGAAGGGACTAGGATTTCCACTAAGGGGAATTCCTTGGTTGGTGGGCTCCATTTTCTCAACTGAAAGATCAACGCAGGAAACAAGGGGGTGATTATTCCGTTTAAAATAAATTTTAACGATGCTTAGACACAACTTGATTTTTCAATTTTAAAGAGTCGAGAAAAAGCTAAAGATGACTCTAGTCTCCTTCGATGTTTTAATGAGCCCGAAGTGACAAATGCTCGGATGGACTTTTTCTGTTATAGAGTCTGAAAAAGGCCAAAAGGAACTGCTCTAGAGTTCTAGGTAGAGGGTGTGCGAAACTTTTCGCAAAACCACAGAATACTTTTTAAGGTACGGGCGGTCAATCTTCCTAAATGCTGTGTTCAGTGCATTGCGATCAGTAGGGCGGCCGACACGGCTTCCTATGGATAAAGGCTTTATTCCTATAGGGGTCTCCCAATATATACACGATGGTACGTGGGAGCACAATCCGTACTGATATTTATCGCTTCACCGTGGAGGAATCACCCAACCACTCGACGGTAAGATATCAGGCTTTACGACGTCGGAACACGTCTCTAGCCAAGACCTCTATGTTGTGCATTATGTTACAAAGCGTTGTTAAGTTCATTCAATTTATTTTAGGTTGATCTTTCTTAGAAGTTTGCCTTTTTGGATCACCACGAGATGTATGATACAACTCCTAAAAGCAGTCTAAAGATGATAAGCAAGCTTTTATATCTTTTCGACAATGAAAATCCTAGCTACAAGGGGAAAAGAAAGACACCATCTTTTCTCAAAGAGCATAGAGCACACAGTAATGCACTTTTTCCTAAATGAACATACAAGCTGTCAAAATGCAAATGCACAAATGCATGTATTTCTTTTCGCTTTCTTAATATTGATGTTCTAAAAAGAAAGTTGTTGTATAAATTTGAATTTGATTTCAAGTGAAAACATAAACAAGTTCCTTTTTCAAAATCAAAAGACGATTACGAAACCTTATGATTTACTTGTTTCGACACTAGAAATGCATAAATTCAAACCAAACGACAAAAGTAAAAGCTAAATCAACTGTGAACATCAAACAAACTCACTCCTAAGATCAAAACGACACTTGTGACAGGTCTAGATCTAAGGGCGACAGTATGACTAGTTTACTTTCGTAATGGGAAATTGCAAATGATGTAACAAATACACAAAGAACAAGTACAGTTTCTTTATACAACTGAGGCGGAATTGAGGCAAAGAAAAGGTGTTTCAGATAGGTACATTGAGTGATAACAGGCTACAAAAAACAGAGATGAAACTGAGCAAAAGGAAGCAGAGGACCACAGCTGCACAAGGCAAAGACTGATCAGCGCACCCCCAGCATAGAGGTTTTGACATTCAGCACAGGTAGCCTTCACAGGACCTACGTTGAAATGCAGAACCTCTTCACAGAGTCTGCGCTGAAGCAGAAACAAGAGTTGTTTCTGGGTTTTGGGTTATGGTTTGCAGTTAAATCCACAGTTTTTGGCCAAATAAAAGCTATCGATTAGGTACAATCAGAGGGATGATTTAAAGGAGGACTAAGATCTATCACAAAGGGCTATTAGAGCACTTGTGGATCAGCTTTTTAGATCATAAACAGGCCCAGTGAATGGAATAGAGTAGCTGCTCTCTACTTTGCATTTGAAAATGGCAAATGCAGTTCAATTCGGCACTCTTTGAGTTTATGAAATGAATAGCAAAAACACAAATAAACTAACAAGATACTCTCCCCAGTGGAGTCGCCAATTTGTTGTTGGGAAAAGTATCCAATACGGAATGCCCCTATCCCACTCTAAGGTGTGATAGTGCCTTAGCAACAAACAAGGAAAACAATCTGAGTATTCTTCTTTATGAAATGCAAATAGAGAAGAAGGATGTAACTAACCGGTGTCTTTCGCTAGTTTTCTGATCCAATCTCTCTCTTTTGTTCGCTTCCCGCTACCTGCTCCTTCACTGGTCCAGCTTCGTCAAGGTCCTGCAAGATCACAAGAGAGGGAAACTACAAAAGCATAGATTCACATTCATAACTAGTTTAGGATTAGAATAAACTAAATATGCAAATACAACAAATTATCATTGATATACAAGCATATAGGAGAAACTCAAATGTTTTTATTGATGAAGTAACAAGGTTCAGGAAGAGATACAACCAAGTGAGGCCCAATCCAGCATCACCTTCCCAGCAAAAGGAATCCCTTCTTCACCTCCTTCAAAGCAAATCACCCAATAGCTCTAATCTCAAACCAACAATAATTCTCTGCAAAGTACAAAATTCCAGCCTCCTGAACCTCTGGGTGAGAGATCCATATATAGATGTGAGCAGAGAGGATGAGTCAGCTCATGTTTTGACTTGTGGCTTCTCTCTGTCAGTTCTTGTTTCCACTTGGAGGTTGAGAACCTCTTACTCATCACTAGTCGAATTCATTGAGGCAAGTGTCATTGAGGAAGATTCTGGAAGCTTCCAATGCTTGGACACCTCATTGAATGAACTTGCCATTTGGAATTTCCCGCTCAGCGCACCCTGGTAGTGCTTCTACCTGCGTTGCAGTGCACCTAGCCAGTGTAATCCTTGCATTTCAACGCAGACAGCTAGTGGAGCTCTTGAATTGATCCTAAATTGACTGTTTCTGAGTGGTTTTTGGTGGAGAACTTCTGGGAGAAGCTGTCAATGGTTGACCTTGTTCCTTTAGGGGTAGTAACAACTCATTTAGGGAATTTGGATCCCTTGGATTATGGACATTTCATGCTCAATGCTATAAGGCACAAAAATGTCTATAACAAAGGGTATTTAGGCTTCCTCCCAGGTTTCTTGATGCACAAATCTTGCACCGTTTTAGCATAGATAGGTACTTCTTTAAGGGCTTGCAGCAGAGGAATTCGTACATGCAGATTTTGCAACTCGCTAAGAAAATCATATTCGGGTTGTGAAGTCATTCTAGGTTCAGAAAATCTCTGAGGTTATGGAGGGTCTTGAGTTACAGCAGTCGAGTCGACTATTATAGATGTATTAGCCTTTCCCGAGTTGGTTGTTACAAAAGTAACATTCCTTTGCAGGTTGGTTGTTACAAACGTAACAACTTCCTCTGTATCGACTATTATATGCATAAAAACCGCCTCAGAGCCTACGGTATCTCTTCTGGAAGGTTCATAGTCCTCCTCTATAATGATAGGTGAGTGACTTGGATTAAGTACCTCACGTGATCGCAATTAAATTTCATTAATCCAGTGGGGCATGGAATCCCCCCGAGGCATGTTTTGGGGCTTAAAGCCCAAGTTTTGACCAGGTCTTTTGTAAAAGCTCCACGAATTGTGGATGCGGAGTGCGGAGTCATAATAGAGTCATAGGGTTGTCCACCATAGTTTTTGTAATGTAATGTCGGCTTGATAGACCTACCCATGGTCCGTGGACCATGGGATTGTATAAATAGAGTGAGGCTCTAAGTAATTTAAAGGAATAATTAGGAAAAATGGATGATTTGAAGAGATTGAGTTTGATTCAAGTGTATCGATTTTGGGTCATAGAGTAGGAGAAGGCTCTGCAGCTGAGTGCGCAAAGGCCTAGTAGTCCGCAGCTGAGTGTGCGGACCCCTGTAGCTCAGTGCGTAGGGAAGGTAGAGTCTGTAACTGTTTGAAGAATTAATAAAGAGAAGTTTAACATAATTCCGTGTATCTTTTCCTGTGTTATATGTTATTGGGCATGAATTACAAGTTTACTGTTTATTTACATGCGCGAACTTATATGAATGTGTTGAATCGATAAATATATTACAAGGCACCTATTTATGCGAAGGTAACTAAATTATGTAAGAAGCTAAGTACGATCTCGAGTGCGACTTAGGGAATTAGCACAGAGCATTTCTCCAGCAGCGCGGGCGTTCCACAACCCTAGTGAGGGCTACGTGAAGGCAGTGTATCAAGGCGCGAAGGCTTGGGAAGTGTGCGAAGCAACCTAGGCATAGGAACAAATAGTTGGACCAGTCGAAACCCTCAGACATGTCAAGGGTGAAAAAACCTGGTTCTAGCACCCTCCCATACTACTTTGGGTGAGAACTCATTCCACGTTCCATGAACTATTGCCGAAAGGGCTAGTAGTATAGGGATTTGCTTGGCTAATTAATGTTGAACCTAGGTCAGGCCCCAACAAGCCAACAAATGGTTCAGTTGCCAGGACCGGGATCTGCATAAGAGAGGTTTGATGTCGCATCACTAGAATCCAACTAAGAAGGAAATCGAAGACTGGATTGACATGAAAATCCACGAGTTCGTGGCACATAAGAACAGGAATTCACGACTGACAAAAGAATAGTGGTTAGATTGCTACCTGTATACAGAGATCCAAGAAATTTTCTTTGCGTCATTCCACATTGAGCTGTATGAGTGGATCGCAGAGCTAGCCGATATCCAAGGAATATGCAGGCTTGATAGTCCTATTTTGTGGACCCCAGAGTTGGTGCGCAGACTGGAAGAATCAAAGGATAAGATCACGCAGGTTTTTGGTAATTGGCTTGATCGAATTATAGGAGGATTCATCACTAAGTTTGTGATAGACACTTCAGTCAGCTACAGTGAGGCAGAGCGACGTTTTCTCAAAGGATCATGAGGTAAGTACCTTAAGTCTTTGAACACTTTGATTAAAATGCTATTGCATGAGAAACGGATTATGCAGTTACATTAATGTTTGGGGCTATGTGAAGTGGAAGAATTTATAGAAACAAAGGAAGTGCGGAACTAGAAACTAGCCCCCTAATATCACCCCCACGAAGGAACGAGGAAGAGCTTGCGCAGGTATCTCCGCACAGTGTGATCAACTTGATAAGACAAAGGATTCCATGCATACCACCTCCACCCACACCGCCACCAGCTTCGCCACCATCACCTCCGTCCTCGCCCACCCCACCTCCACCACCGCGCTGTAATATGGCAAGCTCAATAAAGTTTTTCGTGTTCAAAGGCGTCGGAAATGAAGATCCGGACCAGTTTTGGTTCGTGGTAAAAGCTGTGTGGGAAGCACAAGGAGTAACATACAATGTGATCAAGAGAGCTATGTTGGTTAGTGCTCTACAGGATCGCGTATTGACTTGGTACATTAAGCACTCAAGTGATCATCTAAATTCAGGAATTGGGGAGGTTCAAGCTACGCTAACCAAGGAATTCAGCTGGCCAAAATCAAAAGCGCAGTCAATAATTGGGTTCAAAGAAATCACGATGCTACCAGGCGAGACTCCTTGGGAGTTGGATCAAAGGCTGAAAGGTATGATTGGCGAAGCCAACATGACTCTGACAGAGGGACAACACCTCGCATGGTTTGTAGCATCCCTAGCTCCGCATCTGAGGAATGCGTTGTCACAACAAAGAATAACAACTCAAGCCAAAGCATTAGAGACCACGATAAGTCTACATGAAACCCCGATACAAGATCCTAGCCTGGGAGTTCAACAGATCCACGCACAGTTAAAAAACATATGCCTTGAGATGCAGAGCCTGAAACAAGATAGAACATTTCACCTGGAGGTGTGCGAAGAAGTATGGTGCGTAAAGTGCAAAGGTCAGGGCCATGACAAGGACCATTGCCTGGTGTTTACGAATTACCTTGCAGGAGGAGGATCGATGCTGTTGAGGCCAGCGGCACTCACAGGACCTAGCGGAGTGCCTGCATTATGGTGTGCAATTTTTCAAATAAGGGGGAAGCATGCCAGAGACAACTGCCACTTATTGCAAAAGTACACGCAGAATTCCCAGCAGTTGTTCTGTAATTTCTGTAGGTCAGTAGGGCATGATGATCGCACCTGCAGAAGTTATGAGCTGATGATGGATATGACTCCTACTTACAGAGTTCAGGCCAAAATGCAGCCGCTTGACCAAAACACCGGAGTGGCGTGCACCGGATTCTAGGGGTGTGGACGAGGCTGAGGGGGAGGAGGATTTGGGAGAGGGCGCAGACAACTCGTATGTTACAATTGCGGGGGGTTAGGACATTATGCCTATGATTGTACAAATCCAACGCTTCCGTCGTGCTAGTATTGTACGTTGTTTGATCACGAAATGGAGGATTGTCCCACACTAATAGCGATTTTGCGCGATAAAGGAACACTCCAACCTACCTCGACTCACAACCTGCAAATGATGAGGTCTGAGCCACACAAAGAGGATCCTATTGTGAACATTGTACTCCGGAGTGGAATTAAGATAGGGGATGACAAAGGCAAGCAGCCTGAAGAGAGTCCTTGGGTCCACAAGGCTCCAACAAAAGAACCAGAATTTGATTTGGAGTGCACTAAGGAAACCTTCATGGAAGCTAGGGAGAGCTTCGTTGATGCCTCCACTTCAGGAAGCAAGGACAGACCGGAGTTGGAAATGGACCCCTCGATGCTCACAACATTCCTGGAAACATGCATGAAGCTATTGCGCGACAGTAAGGCTGTAAAAGGACTACAGGAACTCATCAATCGATGTGCTGGGACCGCGCCAGGTGAATCGTGCATAGTCAGAAAGGTTGGAAAACATGCGACGAGGACAGGAAGAGAAATGATATTGACCATGCAAATCAGAGAATACGAGATGGATCAAGTGATTCTAGACTTGGAATCAAACACGAACATTCTTCCAACATAGACATGGGAGCACATGGGGAAGCCTACACTGCAATGGTCTCCTCTCCAGCTACGAATGGCGAACCAACATAAAATCCTACATGTGGGAAGATTGCTAGGAGTCACTTTAGATATCGAGGGAGCAAGTGCGCTCGCAGATTTTGAAGTGATAGAGATTGTTGATGACAATAATCCCTACCCCGCGCTATTAGGGATAGATTGGGCCACTGACATGAATGGGGTAATAAATCTAAAGAAGTGCAAGATGATTTTTGAGAACAAGTCTCTACGCGTAGTTGTACCATTGGACCCTGCAGAAAGATCATGTTACACAGAGCCATTGCGCGACTATGAGAGCGATGACGATCTAGATTACATCTACAAGATAACCGCATGAGAACAAGACTAGGTGAACCCAACCGCGGATGGACG
This sequence comes from Pinus tabuliformis, assembly GCA_031772625.1. Taxonomy (NCBI): domain Eukaryota; kingdom Viridiplantae; phylum Streptophyta; class Pinopsida; order Pinales; family Pinaceae; genus Pinus; species Pinus tabuliformis. Next base: position 1,313,298,256 of record CM062818.1, read on the forward strand.
AATCTCATGGTAGCGTGGAAGTTCCTGTACGTCGGATTCGGACGAAGAAATAGAACAATGGCAGAACCGGTTACACGAGGTAACCACACTAAACTGTAACATGATCACAAGATCATTGCATTGTGTATCTATCAAAACGAGGGATCTGTCTACGTATGATGGGTTAAGAAAGGTAGAGGATTTCTTAAACAAGTTTGAAAACAAGGTGCCAGAACAACAGCGCTTCGAAGTGATTAAATGGGTATTGCGCGCTATGCCTACAAGGTGGTGGGGTACTCACCAAGGAAGCTTTGGGGACTGGCGCATATATAGAAGGATGATGCACACACGATTTTGGAAGCCCATAATGTGATTAACGAATACATACCAGGGAGGGGATAGTCCATGCACGCATCTGTCTGCATGGATATGAGCATATGGCAATCAACCTGTGCGGAAGCACATGAACTACGCATTCACTGATTCGGTCCACGCGTAGGTGTTAGGGGGGAAAAAATATGCAAAGCTCCTCAAAGGAGAGCAACAAAGTGAATAGAAGATGGTCGCTTAGAATGGTAACCATACGGAGGCATTTAGTGAAGTATGCGAAGCTTTGAACAATGTCTGTCGCATGCAGTCGAGGAATTGGGACCTGCGTGTACCAGCAGTCCTATGGGCGTATAGGGAGACATGCAAAAAATTGACAGGATGGATGCCGTCTACGCTGAGTTATGGAATAAATGTTGTAGTCCCAATGGAGTACCCCAGGCCTAGTTCACACATAGTAGTGCTGAGGGATATGAAGGGTCGTCGTGCCCTGGAAGGAGGGACCACGGAGTTAGAAGTTGAGGAAGAGCGTGCGAAATCTGATGATGGCAATGAACAAAATGATCTTAGGCTTTAGGAACTTATGAAAGAAAGGGTGCAATTAAGGAAGAAAAGTGCTCTGATGGAAGCAGAAGTCAAGAAGCTTGAGGACGAGATAAAGAAATATTTTCTCAATCAGAAGACCAGGGTGGTAAAACAGGGTGTGCGCAATCACGTTGACAAACTTGGGGACTATCGCCATGAGTTGATCACCATGCTACCTTGGATGGCACCGCATATTACTAAACAGATCAACCAGGATGGGGCACTGCAGATAAGAGAATACGCGACGCAACCAGTAACGATACAAGATGGATGTTTTCCAGGGAAAGAATTGGAAGGCTGCTTGGAACATTACATGGGTGGTGCGGCCACTTGACTAACCGTGAGAGCTATAGTCTTAGCACTCCAGGAAGCTGAAAGGAGGATGGGACTATAAAATATTATGCCCAGGAGCTGCGTGATGTTGGAGCTGCGCGCAGGGGTAAGGTGTCCCAAGGTCCACGACGGCGCAACGGGGGTTGCGCTGACACGCGAGTTGGCCAAAAAGTTACCGTTGAAGTCAGAATTCATGATGTGATACTCAACTTGAGGCCAAATGGAGCGGGCTGTAGGAATTTAAGATGCAATTTATGGGCAATATTTGTGCAAATATGCCGCCAAGGGAGCATTAATGAACAAGATTTTGGGGGAACGGTCAAGTTCAAATTCAAAAGGCACTATAAATTACAAAGGGCTACCCAGCAAAAAACACTTGGTCATTTGTGAATTGAGCTATTAAGTTGAGCCCTAGTTGTGTTGTATCAAGCGTTGATTGAGCCCCTGAGTTCGTGAGTGATAAATTTCTGGACACATTAGATGGCAGCATCAGAGGAAGTTATGGAAATTGTGGAGATAACCGCCGAAGAGGCCGCACAGGCCTTGAATGTGGGAAATTCCTTGTAAGGCGTTGGGATTGTGGCAGAAATCCCGAAATCACCACGCATGCTAAGACTAAAGAAGGACAAACAGTCAATGATTCTGGTGCGTGTGTCCCCGCGAAACCCACTATGCACCAAGTTAACCATGGAAGAAAAAGGAAAAGCGGTTACTGTGAAAACTGAAGAAGAGGAGGAAGACTTGCAGGACCTCATCATTGAGGAAGACGAGGACGAGGGCATGGAGGTAGAAACTAAGCCTTCACACCCTCCAATAAAGTTTCCCACCTATATCCCCCCGTGGAAAGGGAAGACGAAAGTACCTAAGGATCTTGACGCGAGCAAGAGTGCTCTCCAGATGCCGCTTCTCCCGGACGACATAATTTTCGAAGGCCCACACCTAGGAAGGGTACCAAGATTAAAGTTTGAAGATTGGGATCTTGCTGACCACGAGAAACTCCCTCACCTAGAGACCGCACAACTCATGAAGCTGAAACAAAACACCCCGGCATGGATTATCGAATTGGAGCCGCGGAAGTGCTTACGCGGAGTGGTGAAGGCAAGGCTATTAAACCTGCTCTTGGTGCCACATTTTCATTGCACCCCCATAGCGATATTCATCATCAGGCAGCTCCTCTGCCTGGTGCGTGATGGGTGTTTATGGTTGGAGGAGCCCATCCCCATCATGAAGCATTTGATTCACCACATCACCATACTACCATGCAATAGAGAGGACCCTGTGGAAATCTCACAAGGGAAGAGCAGTGATATGGTCATCGCGGAGACGATGAAAAAGAAGTATAAGCTAGAGAAAACGAAAAGGGGCTACACCATATCTAGCATCAGCAACATGACCGTTAAAGTGGTGACCCAGATATTGGCGAGCAAGGTCATGCGCAAGCATCGCACAGACGAGGTACCTACACCGGTGGTCACACTGGCTGAACAATGTGCGAAGGGGGTCCAGTTCAACTGGTTCGATTTTTTGTGCCACAAATTTCTGGAGAATTGCCATGAGGCCTAGGAACAAGGAAAGATGTTCCACTATGCATGGCTTCTGCTATGCATAGTACTAGTGGAAGGAGAATTGTCGGAGGACAGTCAGTTCCCCACCATTGACAGGGATCTACCGGAGGCCATGAAGTACACTTCGCTATGGGCCACTAAGGATGCGAACCGGATCCGCGACAGCAAGATATTCTGGGTGTTCATGGAGATGAACCTTAGAATGGGGATCAACTGCAAGCCATGGTTATCACCCACTGTCTACAATAACCTGCAAAGTTTTGTAGAATTCAAAGCAGACTTCCACAAAGTCTATGTCAGAGCGCGCAAGGATCCAGCCAAGAAATGGCATGAGTTACCATTCATAGCCATGGATGATACAATCTTTGCCGTAATGGAAACATGGCCTCTAGAGTGGCGCGCCCCAGATCTCGCAGCAGTGGAAAAGACGGCTCTCCAACAAAATAAAGATGAGGCCAAACTGCACATAGTGTAGTTGGCAGAAAAGAGGAAACAGGAAGTAGCGACAGCCAAAGCGCAAGAGGCACGGGACGCTGCGTAGGTAGCAACAACACAGAAATAGGCCACAGCAGCAGCATCATAGAAGGTAATAAAGCAGGTGCACGAGGGCCAGCAGTCGCCTTCACATGAGTAGGGAAAAGAGGTAGAAACATACGAGGAAGAGGGCGGCACGGACCTGCAAACAACATCGACACTACTGAAGCGCCAGCACCTCAGCAAGCGGATAGGGCCATGCAAGAAAATGAAAGCCTCCAAGTTGTCGATCGATCCGATCACTCTAACTGAGGGTGATATACACGACATCAGCGAAGCAGTATGCGATGTCACCACTGGGGCTATCCAGGGTTTCGTGGAGGAGAATCAGAATGTGTTGGGAGCCCTCCGAGCGCAGCTTCAGGAGTTGCAGGTGCGTGCTCCTTAGGTTGGTACCCTTTCAACTAGCCTCGCAGTAGGGACAGCTGCAACCGAGTAGATGTTGCACGCTCGGACAACCAACACAATAGTGCTGCCAGAAGGGTCACTGATGACAGCCAATGACATTGACAGGCCTATGGTGTGTGCACTAAAGGGCATAGGTATCAATATGGTTGTGCTCCTGCGAGAGATGTTATATGTTCTACAGGACGGGATTACTGCAGAACTGCGGGCTAAGGAGAACCGTGCGTTGTAAGTACTAAGTGAGAAAAAGATCAACATGGAACAACTGAGCTTGCAATGCGACGAGGTGGTGGCACAGAACTGACAGTTGGAATAGGCACTAGAAGAAGCCTATCGGATGGTCCCCAAATTGTCCATCCCAGCAGATGCACCAGCAGAGGCGTGCATCCACCGACTAGCAGCAGGGGTGCGCGACACGCGAGAGGAAATGACGAAGGTTCAGCTGGAGCTGAACCTTTACATCGTAGAGCTGTGACTGAAGGCGCAACCATCCACCCCTCCAGAAGTCAGAGAACAATGCGCCAGTGCTATTACAGTAGGGATGGAAGAGATTAGCAGCGCAGTAAGGGACTGCACTAGAATGTTGAAAGAATCCTTCAAGGTCCTCACCACTCTGCAGGAGGTCCCCAACATCCAGCACTTAGAGACAGAGGCGTGAGAGCTCCAGCAATAGTATGATAGCATCAAAGGGACCGCGTAGATGGTGGCCCTTACTCAAAGGCTTGCATGAATGCAACAGGCCAAAGTGCTGAAAGAACAAGTGGATGCAACACGATACAAAGAAGCAGTTTTGAAAGCACGCGTTCAACCTTGGATCGATGAGGCCTTCGTCATTACAGTGGCAATTGAAGGCAAGCTTTCACAAATGAATGGGGCGCAAACACAGATGCAAGAAAGCAATTCCCACTCCACGGTCTCGTAGAATTGCGTAAAGCAGATCTAGTAGGCAGCAGCTCAGTGCGTTGCTGACCTTGTAGTAGTTCGAGCAGAGTTGGAGGGACTTTGCGTGAAGATCTCCGCGCCGACATAATCACTCAAGGGCAAGTCATGATGTTTGTGTTGGGGGCCTGTTGGGCATGGAATCCCCCCAAGGCATGTTTGGGGCTTAAAGCCCATGTTTTGACCACGTCTTTTGTAAAAGCTCCGCGAATTGTGGGCGCGAAGCGCGAAGTCATAATAGAGTCATAGGGTTGTCCGCCCTAGTTTTTGTAATGTAATGTCAGCTTGATTGACCTACCCATGGTTTGTAGACCATGGGATTGTATAAATAGAGCGAGGCTCTAAGTAATAGAAAGGAAGAACTAGAAAAAAGGGATGAGTTGAAGAGATTGAGTTTGAGTCAAGTGTATCTATTTTGGGTCGTAGAGTAGGAAAAGGCTCTGTAGCTGAGTGTGCAGAGGCCTAGTAGTCTACAGCTGAGTGCGTAGACCCCTACAGCTGAGTGCGCAGGGTAGGTCGAGTCTGTAACTGTTTGAAGAATCAATAAAGAGAAGTTTACCATATTTCTGTGTATCTTTTCCTGTGTTATATGTTATTTGGCACGAATTACAAGTTTACTGTTTAGTTACATGCGCGAACTTATAGGAATGTGTTGAATCGATAAATATATTAAAAGGAACCTATTTATGTGAAGGTAACTAATTTTTGTAAGAAGCTAAGGACGATCTCAAGTGTGAATTAGGGAATTAGTGTGGAGCATTGCTCCAGCAGCGCAAGGGTTCCACAACCCTGGTGAGGGCTGCGTGAAGGTAGTTTATTAGGGAGTGAATGCCTGGGAAGTGCGCGAAGCAACCTACGTGTAGGAACGAACAATAGGACAAATCGAAACCCTCAGACATCTCAACAGTGTGGAAACCTGGTTCCAACAGCCCCCCATACTACTTTGGGTGAGACCTCAGTCCGCGCTCCATGGACTGTTTCCGAAAGGGCCAGTAGTACAAGGATTTTATTGGCTAATTAATGTTGAACCGAGGTTAGGCCCCAACAAGCCAACAAAGCCCCACAGGGGTAATAAGGTAGGTCTGGAAGGTAGTCGAAGCCTCTATGCCCTGAGATGATTTATTGTTCGAGTTTGTGTTAGGTTGCATAGTTAGTTGGGTTTGCATAGGCGGTGTAGGAGCAAGAATTTGGAAAGGAGGTAACTGCAGCTGTTGTTGCATTGGTAATCCAAGTAAAGTTATATTCTGGGGATTTCCTCTCCAATTCTGGTTCCAAGGGTATGGTTGAGATTGAGGATATTGGATAGAGGGAGATGGACACCATTGGTTCCAGGGTGAAGGAAACTATGTTGAAGAAGGAGTAGGATATTTCCATGGATATTGCTGAGCAAGGAAAATTTTAAGGATGGAAAATTTTCTGGAAGTTTAAAACATTGGCGAATCTCACTAATCCCTAATATGCAAATTATAAATGTTTATTGATATATTTGTAAAATTAATCAAATTTATAATTATTTTATATATAGTCTCTCTATAATGTTGGCGATTTTTAAGGTAAAATAATTTTATATTCTAAAATTTGGGCGAATCGTCTTTTATAAAATTGGAAATTGGCGAATCTTTTTTGTGGAAAAATCATGGAAAATTAGCCCACTGGGCGAACATTAGCCCCTAAAATTTTCCATGCTGCTGAGTATTATATGCATCATTCCATGAATTGAAAGAGGAAAAATATTGACACATACCTCGAGGTTTTGGTTGACATGGCCTCCTTGGTGTGATGAAATAAGAGGATTGTGCCTCCTCGCTTGAGTCTCTAAGTATTGCCTTCAGTCTAGGAAGCTCTGGAAATTAACCTATCGAATGTTCCATCTCACAAATATTACACAAGCTGATGTTGTTCAATTCACATTCCCTCAAAGGATGCTTCTTTCAGCAATTCAGACAAAACACAACCAAAGGTGTATCAGCTTCTGCTTGTTTCATCCTGATTTACGTTGTCGTTATCTGGGTAGAGAGAGTACTGAGGATATCGGTCTTGAAATTTTTAATTCCCGATCTCTTCTCTGGTTACTCCTCCTCCAACACATTTTTGTATTCGGGAAGAGGCATCTTGATTTGTGCTCCTCCCCTTAGATGATCCTCTAGAGCATCTTAGACAGAGCTTTACGATTTCAGCGAATGGTTCTGTTCTATCATCTACAACCACCCTCCAAAATTTTTCCTTAGCTTCGTTTTGGAGCCTCCCTACCAACTTTTCACAGTAGCTTGCCTCACTTCGTCAAGTTCACAAGCTTCAGTGTTTTTCTTTCACAAAGGAAGCTTGTCAATCACAGCTCGATGTATTCCCATCACAAGCTGTTTAACCAGACTTGGTCCAGCTGCAAGCTAAGCAGCTCCCCCAAGAAATTGCGCAATCCTGTCTGGCAGCCTGCTTAGCTCCAAAATTGTGCAATTCTATCAGTCAACCCTTACAGAGAAAATTGTCCAATTTTCCCAAGCAAGGTTGCTCAGCCCATAATTTTCCCAAATCTGGGCAGCAGTCAGCTGCTTTGCCCAAAAATTACTCAAATCTCTTGGGTAGACAACCCAGCTCCTAGCCAGAAATGAGCATTTTCTCCGAGTAGTCGAACAACCTCTTACATGTGTAGTTGAGTTTCATGCATGGGCTTCTTCTCCCAAGGCAGAATGCAAGGGCATCCCTTGTTTCAGGGATCTACTTTTAGCAGTTGGAGTTTACATGCAAAGATCAGTTCAGAATCCTCCGACCAAGTGTCGATTTCCCTAGATTTGTGGCATGCATGTCACAACCTCAATGTTATCAAAACTCATCAACCAGACACTACAGAGCTCATTCCTCACATCAACCTTACAACTCTGACATCACAAATCACATCTAGGAGCTGTCAGCATATTCAGCTCAGTTGCTTTGGGGTAAGCCTGGTTTCCATGACGTATGTTGCAGTTCTAGAACGTTTTGTATTTCGCTTCGTATGAACATTGTCTGCTTGATTTCAGTGAGCGCTTGTTGTTGTTTTGATACATACTATCTTGTACTAGCATCGTTTTAGTTTTTGTTGCTATCTCACTGTTGTAGCATGCATGAACTGTTTTTCACGAATAGTCACCGATTTGGCGACTCGCTTCACCCACATGCATGTTGATCTATTTATTGAATCTTTCATTCAATGTTTTCATGCATGACCAATCACTTCTGTTTTCACTTAGTGTCACCATGCATTCACTTCCATATTTACTTTCAATTGCTCGTCAGCGAGTTTGACCAACCTTGGCCTGGACTCTACCTCACCAAGAGCCTCACCAAGATAGCATTGCGCAATCCTGAGAGGGAAGGCTCTGACTTCCTCTCCAGAAATGTCCATCTCTTCCTAGCAGTTGTTCCCCAGGCCTACTTTGTGCAATCTTAAGGGATAGTGATTGCTGACCCAAAAAATTGCACAATGCAGTCACTGAGCTTGCAGTCATTGCTAGCTAAAATTGATTATTGCGCAATTCCAGTAGTTAGTAGCTAGACTGGACTATGCATTGCGTAGTTCCAACAGTAAGTCATTCTCCCAGTAGCTCAGACTGGGCCTTGCGCAGTCTTGGCATTCAATCTCCCGACCTCTCAGAAGAAATTGCGCAACCTTCATGATCAGTCACATAGGTAAGTTGTAAGTCAGTTCTCAAGTTCATTTTGGTTTTCAACTGAGAGATTGCTTGCCATGAGTGTTTCCATGTCTCCAGGTATTGCAGGTGTTCATCTGCCTCTCAGCAGTGTAGGTACAATGGTTTCCAAGAGAGCCGAGTCAAAGACACCGTTCAGAGCACAACTGGAGATGCAGTCGATCAAATGTTTATGAGCTTACCTACTCACGAAGATATCAAGTTGTTCGTAGACAATAACATCAAGATATCATAGCGAGAAACATCATTACCATCAACTAAAGGCAATATTTCGAACACAACGAATGAAAAGAATACAACGAACGCAGCGCATGTAGCAAACGCAACAAATGCAACAAATGGAAGAGGAAGGTTGTTGACAAAACAGAGGCAGAACAAAGTTGCAAGATCAAGCAGATCCACTGAGGATGAAAGAAACTTTGGAGACTCAGGATATGAGGTGACGACGCGACATGAATATCGTGCAGAGATAGAGAATGGAACAAAGAAGGATTTGCATGTGCTGAAGCAGCAACTCAAGGAATAACATGAAGTTGCATAGATAGAAAAATGAGTTGCAACAAGAACAGGAACAACAGTGGGTGCAGCATGCACTCACGGATGAAACTCCACCCATACAAGTTTTATATCTATCCTAGTAGCTGGCACATAGCGGACATGGTGAGTAGTGTTTTTGATCGCATGCAAGGGATTCAGCAGCATGCATGTCATTATGTGCACACACGCGATCCAACCCATTCATATCACTCACCAAGGCCAAGACAAGAAGCAAGTCCAACTAGAGCTTAACATGTACTTCAGCAAGTTGATGTGCATGACCACCAGCACACACTTGAAGATTAACACGGACACTATGCATCAGTTTGTTGTCAGTTCAGCCATACCCAATAAGACTATGTGCATGTTAGAATATGAGTTGGATGAAGGCGTGAACCAATGCACCGATTGCAATGGAGGCAAGATTTCGCTTCAGCAATATGTCACCATGGGGTTCATGCATACCATCACAGATGACCAAACTTGGCATTAGATCACAACCTTCAACATCACAAGCATGTCAAAGAGTTTGTCTCACCTCAACGGACCGAGTGTGAGTGATGTCTTGCATGGCTTGCTCAAGCCATTTCGTCTCACATGAGCACATGTGCATTGTAATGTAACATCATGTCAAGTGGAAGTTCAAGTGTCAATAGTTGGATGTAACAGTCATAGAGTAGATGAAGAGTCATGAGTGTAGATGAACTGTCACAAAGGGGAATGTCAAGGTTCACCCCACCCTTTGCTATAATAGAACTTCATAACTCATTGTAGAGCCTTTTGGTCAACCAAGCTTCTGATAAGACTATCTTGGGGAGAGCTTGGACAATATTGTAATGTGCCTTGGCTTCTCCACTACACGAAGCTAGTACATCTCTTTGGAGGAGCAAGCAGATGTGGTTGTAACATTCCACTGTTGGGGCTAGTGGGATTACATGGATGTATTGTATCACAGGAACTTACACTTCTTTATATAATAAGAGGCAACATGTTTTCATGCATATGTTGTTATTGTAGTTGGACTGTTTTGGTTGCTGTAGCAATGTATGTTGTTTAGCTTACATAGTTATGTATGAACTGTTTTGTATGCAATTATATGAATCTTGTTGCATATGTGATGTTGGTTTAACCATCACTTTGGATTTCTGGTTGGCTTTCTTTCTAGCTTGTGATGCATCATAGCTCGTGTGCTCCCTTCCCATCCTAGTACTGTTACAGGTTGCCAAGGGGCGCACTCATCTCAACCCACCTGTGTTAGAACCTCTCATGCAGCTTCCTTAGCTCACTGCAGTGGTCACACCCTTGCTACTGACAGAGTTATCCTACTTTCCTCTATGCGAAATCGCGGTCAATGCATTACCATACGACCCACTGCTGGGACTCCTACATCAAACAGTCTGAGGTCTAATTGGGTATTATTACCGGGAGATCCCCTTGACACGTTGCCAGATCCAACAACTTCAACATTTCTAGTGCTAGAAGGAGGGTCAAATGACAAGGTGTGTCCTCTCATCCAGTTTTGAACCTTTTCATGCCTTTCATGGATTCTTACACTCTTCTCCCTCCATGATGTTTTTCGAATTGTGAAGATGTCTCTGTCATGGGGGATTTTTTAGATCTCTTGTCCACTTACACGTATGATGGTGCAGGCAAAGTGGCCTGGCCTGAGTACTTACATGAATTTCTTTCCATGCTTCCTGAGGAAGATGGGTGTTCTAATGAACAAGCCAGCTTGCTACTTGCACACACACACTTCGCGAATCTCCATGTCAATGGCTGCTCATCCTACCAGCAGACAACATGCACTCACTTGAGCACTTCTGTGATCTCTTTGAAGACACTTTCTATCATTTTGATCTAGACAATCTTGACCAAAAACTGTTACAACAATGGAAGGCTCCACATGGATCGGTTATAGATTTTTGGCGCTTCTGTGACTTGCAGTTTCAAGCTTAGAGGAGCCAAATGAAATTTTCCTATCTTTGGGATGGTTTGAGTATTTCCTTAAGAAATTTACCCGTCCTAAGAAGAAGCTTGAGATCAAGCCTCACTCAACATTCTTCACTGATGGAGCTGTGCAGTCTCATGTGGATGTGGTCATTGTCTCGACTAACTGCTCACCTTCCTCTGATTCAATAGCTCCACCACTGTTGAGTGATGTTGAGGATCATTCTCACACACTTGTTCAGTTTTCACACCCTCCCAACATCACTTCACTCAATTTTCGCGTAGATTTGGTTGAGTTCTTCAAGTTCTCATATGCATTCTATGCTATGTCCTCCATCTTCGCACTTGGGTGTTCCTCCAGATGATGTTGTCTTGTGTTCTTCCATTCTAGACTCTTCACTTGTTGTGAATGAGAAACAAGCCACTGACGGAGTTGGTGTTGCACAACCAACATGCATTGTTATTCATGAAGATTATGAGTGGGAGCTTTAGCATCAACACTCAGCGAAGGAGGACTTCCTTCCGTCCAAGCCCCCTATGTTCTTTCCTAACATCTTTTCCGGAAACAGAAAGGATGAGTTTGTTCGCTTTTCATCTACCCCTTTGTTTGATTTATCTGATCATGAGGATGCCGACGAAATCTTTGATTTTTCTGATCGTGGCTGTAGTGATCCATTTGTTTCCATATTTGATCATGATCATGATTCTATCATAGTTGATATTTTGAAGCCACTGGTCTATGATGATCTATCTGATGATGAGGTTGAAGCACCCAAGACTGTCAAGGCACTTCAGCCAGAGCTGATGGTTATGTCAGGTCCTCGCTCTCTTGGGGTTAGTCTCACTTCCGATCATGAAACTATTCAATCACCCAAGGCTCCTCATCACTCATCTATATGCATTGAAGATCCATCTCACACAAATATCATACTTCCTCCACTCGAACTGCACGACCCCATCGCTCATACATTGGATGAACCTTAGATTGCAAGCACTCATTTGCGACACAAGTTATATTTGTTTCTTTCATTTGATTTCATGTTAGAGTCAAGAGTGTGCTTATGCTCCAAAGTTGCATGCAGTGTCACACAACACCATGATAAGTCCATGGACTGCTCGTCATGCACTTGCATCCACTTATGTCCTGTGGGCATTGTAAAAAATGAAGTGTGGTTGTCTTCATTCTTATATCTTTCTTGCTTGCTGGTTCGCACAACTGGGTTGCTCGCGGACCAAGCCTTCACTAACATGGGTCAACCAATGTGTCGATGGCTACATTGGAAATATCACTTCACGTGATCAGGCCTATGCACCGTTAGTGTAGGAGTAGGAGTAGTTTTTTCTTTCAGTCAGTTTGCTTGCATAATTGTTTTCTTACTCACTTTGGTTTTTTCTTGTCTACTCGGTTGTTTTCTTTCTTTCTTTTCTTTCACTTTTACTTCTGCTCTTTCTTTTCTTTGTTGTTGCTTAGTTCGCCTGTTTTGTATAGTTTGCTTGTTTCGTTCGTAGGTTAGTTTCACATGAAACCATGTATGACTCTTGAAAGGAGTTGGGTGAAGTACAAGAGGGCTTGTACAACTATCACTACTTCGTTATCTGCCATCTTGTCTCTGTATGTATAAATTGTTTCTTTTAGTTCATGATACATCGAAGGAAAATATGTATTGTTCGAAGTGAACCTTGATGCAAAAACAACACTTGCATGCTAATTAGTGTCACCTTCTCAAGTCAGCTGTTTTTGGGTTAACTCTTGTCAGCTCAGTCAAGAAGAGTAAGGTGAGGGGGGAAACCTTAATAGGCATGTCAAAGATATAATAAACTACTTCTCTACTGGAACAACCTCTTCTGCTCTCAATAAGTCAGTATCCCTCTTCCGCCTCTGAAATGAATAAGTGTTATGCACTGTTGAAAAAAAATGAAAAATGAAAAATGAAAACATGAAAAATGAACAAGGCAAAAGAAGAGAAAGGCTTCCCGTGGAGGGAGGTGATGCAAGTAACTTTGCCGGTGTACTGACTAGGCTCAATGGGAGCAAAGCCACGCTTGTGCTCCTAGGTGACTCCATCAGGGTAATGTCTAGGCCTGCTAGCAGTGGCGCAACACTGGAGATGAATCTAAGACTCTCACGACTATACTTCTTGTGCACCAATATACCCCTCAACCCTAATAAAAAAACTGTGTTGACGTGACTTGGGATGTGTGAAAATTGACCAAGAGCTTGGCAGATGCTACATCTTACAATCAAGCTAGTGTGAAACCAAGATGAGTTGAGAACTGAACAATACTTCCGGAGGTGTTAGACTTGTTTTTCATGAACAAGGTCCATTCAGAGAGCTAGAGTTCTACCAGTGTGTCACCAAGTGTTGTAGCTACTACAACCACCCTCCAAATTTTTTCCTTAGCTTCATTTTGGAGCCTCCCTACCAACTTTTCATAGCAACTTGCCTTTTTTTGTCAAGTTCACAAGCTTCAGTGTTTTGCTTGCACAAAGGAATCCTGTCGAGCATAGCTCGATGCATTCCCCTCATAGGTTATTCACCCGGACTTGGTCCAGTTGCAGGCTGAGCAGCCCCCACAAGAAATTGCTCAATTCTGGAGGGAAACCAACCTTCCCTCCATAAATTGCACAATCCTGTCTAGTAGTCTGTTGGGCTCCATAATTCCACAATTCTACCAGTCAACCCTCACAGAGAATATTGCGCAATTTTCCCTGGCAAGGCTGCTCAGCCCGAAATTTGTGGAAATGTGGGCAGCAGTCAGCCACTCTACCCATAAATTGTTCAAATATCCTGGGCAGCCAGCCTAGCTCCTAGCCAGAAATGTGCATTTTCTCCTAGAAGTCGAACAACCTCTTGCATGTGCAGATGAGTTGATTGGTTCCCTTCGAGACTGAGCAAAACTGACTTGCATGCATGGGCTGCTTCTCCCTAGGAAACATGCAAAGGCATCCCTTGTTTTAGGGATCTATTTTTAGTAGTTGGAGGTTACATGCAAGGATCAGTTCAAAAACCTCCCACCAAGTGTCTCTTTCCCTAGATTTGTGGCATGCGCGTCACAACCTTGATGTTATCAAAACACATCAATCGGATGTTGCAGAGCTCATTCCTCACATCAACCTTGTAGCTCTGACATCCCACATCAAATATAGGAGTTGTTGGCACATTCAACTCAGTTATTTTTGGGTAAGCCCACTTTCCATGACTTATGTTGCATTTCTGGTGTTTTTTGTATTTCACTTCATACAAACATTGTCTGCTTGATTTGAGTGAGCACTTGTTGTCATTTTCATACATACTATCTTGTACTAGCACTGTTTCAGGTTTCAATGCTATATCACTACTGTCACATGCATGAACTGTCTTGCATGAACAGTCACCGATTCAGTGACTCGCTTCACCCACATGCATGTTGATCTATTTACTGAATCTTTCATTCAATGTTTGCATGCACAATCAATCACTTCTATTTTCACTTAGTGTCGCCATGCATTAACTTCCATATTTACTTTCAGTTGCTTGTCGGCGAGTCTGGCCAACCTTGGCCTGGACTTTGTCTCACCAAGAGCCTCACCATGACAGCATTGCGCAATCCTGAGAGGGAAGGCTCTGCCTTCCTCTCCATAAATGCACATTTCTTCCCAGCATTTGTTCCGCAGGCCTGCTTTGCACAATCTTGAGGGATAGTGACTGCTATCCCAAAAAATTGCGCAATGCAGTCATTGAGCCTGCAGTGATTGGCACCTGAAATTTCACATTGCATAATTCCAGTAGTCAATAGCCATACTGGACTGTGCATTGCGCAATTCCAATAGTCATTTATTTGCTCGATAGCCCATACTCTGCCTTGCACAATCTTGGCAGTTAGTCTCTCGACCTCCCAGGTGAAATTGCATAATCTTCATGATCATTCACAATGGTATGTTGCAAATCAGTTCTCAAGTTCATTTTTGGTTTTCGACTGACAGATTGCTTTCCACGAGTGTTTCCATGTCTCCAGGTATTGTAGGTGTTTATCTACCTCTCAGTAGTGTAGGTACAATGGTTTCCAAGAGAGTAGAGTCCAAGACACCATTCAAAGCACACCTAGAGATGTAGCCGATCAAATGTCTATGATCTTTCCTACTCACGAAGATATCAATTTGTTCATATACAATAACATCAAGATATCATAGTGAGAAGCATCATAAACAATAGTTGAAGGAAACATACCGAACACAAAAAATGCAGCGAATACAATGAACGCAACAAATGCAGTGAGTGCAGTGAATTCAATAGGAAGGTTGTTGACAACACAAAGGCGGAACAAAGTTGCAAGATCATGAAGATCCACTGAGGATGAAAGAAACTTTGGAGACTCGGGTTATGAGGTGATGACACGACATGAAGATTGCATAGAGACAGAGAATGGAACAAAGAAGGAGTTGCATGTGTTGAAGAAGTAACTCAAGGAAGAACATGAAGCTGCACAGACAAATGAATGAGTTGGAGCAGGAACAGGAATAGCAGTGGGTGCAACATGCACTCATGGATGAAGCTACACCCATATAAGTTTTGTATCTATCCCAGAAGCTGGCCCAGAGCATACATGGTGAGTAGTGTTGTTGATTGCATTCAAGGGATTCAACAGCATGCATGTTATTGTGTGCACATGTGCGATCTAACCCATTCAACACACTCACCAAGGCGAAGATAAGAAGCAAGTCCAACTGGAGCTGAACATGTACTTCAACAAGTTTATGTGCATGACCACTAGCACACACTTGAAGATTAGCATGGACACTATGCATCAGTTTTTTGTCAGTTCAGCCACACCTAATAAGACTATGCGCATGTTAGAGGACGAGTTGGATGAAGGAGGTGAACCAATGAACCGGTTGCAACGGACGCAAGATTTTGCTTCAGCAAGATGTCACCATGGGGTGCATGCACACCGTCATGGATGACCAAGCTTGGCATTAGATCACCACCTTCAACATCACAAGCATGTCAAAGAGTTGGTCTCACCTCAATGGACCGAGTGTGAGTGATGTCTTGCATGGCTTTCTCAAGCCATTTCATCTCACATGAGAACATGTGCATTGTAATGTAACGTCATGTCAAGTGGAAGTCCAAGTGTCAATAGTTGGATGAAACAGTCATAGAGTAGATGAAGAGTCATGAGGGTAGATGAGCTATCACAAAGGTGAATGTTAAGGGTCACCCCACCCTTTGCTATAAATAGAACCTCACAACTTATTGTAGAGGCTTTTGGTCCACCAAACTTTCGATAAGACTATCTTGGGGAGAGCTTGGACAATATTGTAATGCGCCTTCACTTCTCCACTGCACGGAGCTAGTACATCTCTTTGGAGGAGCAGGCGGATGTGGTCATAATGTTCCACTATTGGGGCTAGTAGGTTTAAATGAATGTATTGTATGACAAGAATTTACACTTATTTATATAATAAGAGCCAACACGTTTTCATGCATATGTTGTTATTGTAGTTAGACTGTTCTGGTTGTTGTAGAAATGTATGTTGTTTAAGTTACATTGTTTTGTATTCAATTATATGAATCTTATTGTAGATGTGCTCTTGGTTTAACCATCACTTTATATTGTCGGCTGACTTTCTTTCCAACTTATGATACATATTTGCTTGTGTGTTCCCTTCCCATCCGATTACTGTTACAAGTTGCCAAGGGGCACACTGATCTCAACCCACCTGTGTTAGAACCTCTCATGCACCTTCCTTGACTCACTGCAACGATCACACCCTTGCTATTGACAGAGTTATCTTACTTGCCTTAGTGTGAAATCGTGGTCAAGACATTACCATATGACCCACTGTTGGGACTCCTACACCAAATGGTCAGAGATCTAATTGGGACTTCTTACTAGGGAGATCCCTTGACATGTTGGTGGGTCTAGCATCGTCAACAGGTTACTGTGATATATCCCCCTTCCCTAGTAGGTTCAAGGTGTCAAGGCAGTTGTCCCTCATTCCTCTGATAAATATGGTCTTCAAGATTTCATGGTCTAAATCGTTGTGTTTAGACCTGTGCAAATTATAGTGGAACCACTTTACATAGTCGTCTAGGATCTTATCCTCCTTCTTTGTCATTCGGAATACTTCCTCCCTTAATTCCCTGGTTCTGCAATAGTCTTGGTACTTTGATAAGAACATCTCCTTCATATTGTTCCATGTTCGAATAGAAGTGGAGCTCAGTCCCATGAACCATCTCAAGGCTTCCCCTTTTAAAGTAGTAGGAAATAATTTCAGTTTCTGAGCATCTAAGATATAGTCATAACTCTTGCATAAGAAATCAAATTCAAATAAAAAATATGTCTAGATCTTCCACAGTCATCCCTTGGAAGGATGGTAAGGATGACAGAGGGATATTTTTCATAGGAGCTTCACCTCCAATTTCTCTGATTGGGAACTCAAAGGTGGTAATAGTAGCATCTGTCTTAGCATTGTTGTCATTATTGTCCCCCATGATTAATCCTTCTAACCCTTTCTATAACAGATGTTCTTCAAACTATTCTTCTGATGGTCTTGCAGGTGTGATTGATGGCTCAAGTATCCTTAGGGTTATTTGTTTCACTGCACTACCTAAATCTGGATATTGATAAACCAATATGTTCTCTCCCATCTCAGGTGTTTGATGTTCCCCCTTAGTCTCCCCTTGTCCCTCGCTCCTCAAGTTCTGGCTACTAGCTTCCCCCTCATGCTCCTAGATTTGATTCTTGATCTTGGGAGTGTGGGTGCTATATTTAGAATGATATGGCCCCGAGATAGAGGAATCATAGGTTTTTTCCCTTGTTATGGGAGTGACAGCTTTTTGTGGCCTTGTTTTCCTTGCATCCCTTTGAGAGCTTGATTGTTCTTTTTCTACCTTAGATATTAGTTCTTGGATAAATGTTTTCCTTCCCAAATCTACACTCTTCCTTTCCATTTTACGACCCATTTTTCCTATGACTAATTAGCGTGGGGGTAGTTTGGGTATCTCTATAGTTCCTTCGGTTGCACACATGCACCCCTATGTGTATTAATTCACACCCTAAGTGTCTCAGTCTTTGACAATGGTGAGCCCACCCAGGTATGTTAGAGCGATGCGCAGGTTATTACCTCTTGTCTTACCGCCCAACGACTGAAGAGCTAAAGACACGCTAAAAAAATCACCAAAATTCCATGCCCTAAGTGCCCTAGTTATCATAATGGTGAGCCCACCTAGGTATGTTATAGTGATGCGTAGGTTCTTACCTCTCGTCTTACCACCCAACAATTGTGGACTATGAGCACTCTATCATCAAACAAACAACTTGGCTGACTGTATCGTCAACTGCCATCCCCAGCAATGGCGCCAAAATGTAGTGTTGTTTTAATCAATCCTAATTGACCGAGACTACAACATTTGATTTTCAACCCAAGGTAGGTCTTGTTGTTTCAATGGAGTTTGCACTGTTTGTGCCGATACACTACAGCCAAGAATGAAAAATAGAAAGAATAGTAAAAGATGTCTCTAAATCAAATTGTTGAAATCAAATCATTCATGTAGAAATAAAGATACTCCACATAATTGAAATTGCACTTGGTAACTATCAAAGTAAGGGCACACCACACAGTAACTAATATCTACTCCAGCTGGTTACTACCATTCTGTTTGATTACTCAGTGTAACAACATAACATAAATTGGAACAACAGCAAATGCAATTTACAACTTGTACAGCAACAACAGGAAACCATATGACAAATAAACAAAATAAGAATGTACACTACCTCTACCATTGCAGTCCCTACTAAAGAGGAGGGCCCTTCCTCCTTAGCAGGGGCGCGATAGTAACATGAAATTAATTAATGAATTAGCTGAAGAGCAATAACAACATCACCATAGTGATTTAATATTAAAGATAATTCAAAGTTATAGAAGTAGAGTAACAATGCCCTTCTATATGTCGTCCTTGTACATAGGAAATTGAGTTTCTTTTATATTTATTACATGCCCAAAATTAGAAATAGATCAGTAATGAGAATCTCACGATTCTCATGCTGATCAAAAATAAAAGTAGTTACAACCTATTTCTAAATACAAGTTTACATTAGTAGGATTGCAACCACTTGGGTCTGTTGCTTCCAAAATAAAAAATTCGTAATGCCAACAACTATTATGTGTAATAGTACCCACACTTGCCAGCTCCAGTGCAACAACATCCTGCGAGTGAATAGTAGTTCGGGATGTAACTACAATCACTGGCGACAACACTCTTGGTGTAACAATGGTCCTTTGTATCACCGCGTACTGTAACAACATCCTGTAAAACATTCAATGTGTAACAACAACTTGTAACATCATACAGGGTGTAATAGGGAAATTCCCTACCCTTCTCTGTAATTGATCAACGCCGCCTATTTACTCCATAGTCTTGTTCCCATGAGCAACTCATGAAAAGGAGAAGAGCTTCCAAAATAATCCTCCAATGATCACCCCAGTTAGCCATAAAAAGGAATAAATTATCGTATTATTTAGCAAAATACGAAAAAATAACATGACAGTGGAATAGGTTATAAAATTGAGAAAAAGGGTGGTTAATCATGTAAAGTTCATAGGCCTGGAGGATAAGAGGATCAAAACTGGGGAAAGAAGGTGAAAAAAATAGGTAAAAAGTCATGCCCAACAAGGATCTAGTTGCATATCAGATGTACCATACTGCTTAAGAGCAGTCCGTGATGCTTGTAACATGAAAACACTCAAAGAGTTAGGCTATGAGATGAGAGGGGGAGGACCTAGGAAAGCACCCAACAATGAGGAATATTTGTAGAATCTGGGTGAAACACCAATGAGAGGAGTTGAAGACTACTTATCTGACATTGATGAGATAATCGAATTAGGGGAGGTCATCAATGCTGGATCATAGTAAGTCAATTGATCGATGGTGACAATCTTCCCTTCATGGGGGAAGCACATCTTGCAGAAAACCACAGATGCGAATTTTGACATGGCATATGTGTAACTACGACCTAGGAGAATGTTGTAATCTAAAGGGGCATCAATAGCCTCAATGTCTACATGGACAGTCTTACCCGCAAGAGTCACAGACAATTCTGATACATGCCAAGAGGCTGGGAGGAGTGACCGTCCCAAGCACACAATGTGATGGTGGATGGGGACAACTTAGGTGACTTAAGTTGTTTCCAAACCGCAGTGAACATCACATAGGTGGATGCACCTTCATCGATAATGCATTGGGAGATGATATCATTACGGACTCGACGTGGTATCTGGAAAGCAACAGATGAAGGTAATGGGGGATGTTCTGATGTATCAATTAGGAAGATAATCAAATGATCATCAGAAGGATCTACTGTGCCCAAAGTAGTTAGTAGAGCTTTCTTTTGAGATGGGTATGACTAGACAACCTTCAGCATCGACATGGCGGTAGGTGATTGCACCAAGTCATCTACTATACTCTATGTATGGGCAGCTCAATTAGAAGCCACATTATGGCGTAACGGGACCTTGGGGATATTAAAAACTTCCTCAACTTTACACTGAGGGTTTTGTAGCAGACCATTTGGTGGCGTAAGAGGCTTAGTAGATGCTTTGGTTTTGGAATCAGTCGCAGAAGAATTCGATGCCTTGTCATATTGACACGACCAAGTTTGCAAGTTTATATCAGACGGGTTAACCTCATCAGAATTCATCATAAGGATCTGGTAGTCACCAGGACCAGAAGTTTGGGGGGGATGGGCTGCTTGACCTTGTTGAGGTTGATCAGCAACAAATCCTTGCTGAGGGAAAGGATTTGTAAGCACTACCGATTGAGATGGCACAAAATTCTGAGGTGATTATTGACCTCTAGAAGCTACTTGAGCTTCCCACATTTGGCATATCTGGGGTAAAAGAAGACACTCAATTGTATAATGGCCATGTACACCACAACATGCACAAGGCTTGTTCATATAAATAGCCTTGTTCTACTTGGGTTGGCTGCCATGTTGCTGGTTGTTAGTGTTAGGCTAGTTCCCCTAGGGTTCACTAGGTTGATTACCTTGATTACCCTGGTTATCCTTGTTACCCTTTCCCTTATTCATTTTCTTCAAATTTTGGGGATTGGTTGCACTCTATTGCATAAACACTTGACCCTCAGGGGGTGGTGGTTGTTGGGGATGAGGATCCATGGGAGGCTTCGCGCTAATTCTTGAGGGGTTGGAGGCTCGGTTATTCATAAGGAGGAGCAACAGTGTTGTAGACAGGTGGAGCATTGGCTATCCCTATAAATATGTTTCTAGCAGGAGGGGCATAATTGTTGGAGGAACTAGTGCCCCCTGAAGATAGCCATAACTTTTTTGAGTATATGGTGAAGGGTGTGAAAGGCTTCGAATGATACTGCCAATGGGATGAGATTCCCCCGGTGCATTGGCACCTCTAGGACGGGGGAGGTATGCAATGATGGCATAGACATAACCAGATTGCACATAAATCAAGTCATAGCTGAGAGCGGTTTAGAGATATTCTTCCTCTATCTGAGGAAAATGGGACGCGACATATTTTCCAATGGGTGATAAAAGGCTCCTAAGAAACCAATCTAGATAGACATAGTCTTCGAAGGGCAGAGCACGACATGTGATCCTCCTTCTATGCCATTCCAAAACATGATCGAAAAGACGAGTGGCAGAGGACTGACGAAATGATGTCAAGAGCTCTGTATTAGTGTCGTATCGGAGAGGTAACTGAAAATATGAGAGGAACACTTTAGCAAGGGTGGTGAAAATGGAATGAGATGTGGTGGTCTAGTCTACATACAATTTTGCAGTGTCTCTAGTGAGCCTACGTTGGAATAGCTGAAGACGAATGCATTCATCGGTAATGGAGTTGGATTAACGCCAAATGTGGAAGGAGCGGATGTGATTAGTAGGGTCCTCTCCAGAATTACCCTCAAACATTGGGATGTCTGAGGGAAGCTTAGTCGGCATAGTAGGCCAACCAGCATCGTGGTGTATACGGTCATTTATCAAATGGGTAAAATCTAGGAGACTTAACCCATCCATAAAAGGGAGCATGGGGGCTGCTGAAACGGTTCGTAAGACTATTCCGCTAGATGTGACCACCAGGGTAGGGCAGGAGCCAACACTAGGTTGGGTTCCTGCACCAGCTATGGGTCAAGACATGGTGACGATATGTGGTGAAGGACTCTCAGAATCATATGAGGAATCAGATGAACCAGGAGAAGAGTCGGTATGGGGACTGAGGGGACTATGAACTCAAACCCTGCGGAGAGGAGTAATATACCCAAGTGGAAACTGGGGATGAAGGCCTAAGAGTCTCTGTGACAAATGCCTTGGTGGCGCATGTGTTGTTGGGAAAAGTATCCAATACAGAATGACCCTATCCCACTCTAAGGGTGATAGTACCTCAGCAACAATCAAAGCAAAGCTATTCGAGATTACTTCTTTATGAGATGTAAGAGAGGGGAGAAAGAGATCCACTAACCGTTGTCTTCCGCTAATGATTGATCCAATCTTCTCTCTTTGATGCTTTCTCCCAGCTCCTTGCTCTTTCACTGGCCCAGCTACACCAAGATCCTACAAAATGGCAAGAGAGGGAAACTACAAGAAGCATACATTCATAATTGATTCAAGGATTAGAATAAATCAAATACACAAGTATAACCATACACCATTGAGACACATGCATATAGAAGAACCTCAAATGCTTTATTAATGGAAGAAGTAAAGTTCAGGAAGTAATACAACCATAAAAGGCCCAATCCAACATCACCTCCCAGCAGAAAGAAATCTCCTCTTCACCTCCTTCAAGCAAATCACCCAATAGTTCTATCCTCAAACCAACAACACTTCCTTACATTCACAAGATTCCAGCCTCCTTAGACCTCATGAGATAGCTCTATATATAGGAGATTTGGAGAAAGGATGAGTCAGCTTGTGGCTGGCCTGAAGCTGACTAGTGTCCTCTCCCACTTCAGTTATTCTTCAGTTCTTGAGTCCACTTGGAGGTTCTTGCTTCCACTTGGAGATCTAGACCCTCTTACTCATCACAAGTCGAATTCCCTGATCCAAGTGTCATTTTGGAAGCTTCCTGGGCATTGACACCTTGTGGAATGACTGTGCCACTTGGCCAAACTCGCCCAGCGTAGGTAGCCTTCTTTGCAGTTGACATTCAGCGCAGGTACACAGTGGAGCAGTTGACATTCAGCGCAGATGCTCAGTGGAGCAGTTGACGTGATCCAGAATTAGCTTGTTTTTGAGTGTTTTCAGGTGGAGAAATGATATTTAGTGCTGTGGTTTGCTGACCTTGTCCCTCTAGGGGTAGGAACAACATGTTTAGGAACTTTGGATCCCTTAGATTATTGACATTTCATGCTTCATGCTGTAAGGCACAAAAATGTCTATAACAGTTGCCCCCTAAAGTATGAGGTCGTTTATCGAGTGAAATGCTTTATCAGGAGGATCCGAAGTTCATTCAATCGCTGAGAGGTGACCTGTAATAAAATACAATACAATACATTATTTTTCATTCTGCTTTCATGATCTAGCTGAGGCGGGCATTCCCATGCTCAGCTTTATAAATTCATTTTGGTACATATAACAGATGATCGTCTGATGGTAGACTGATAATTCTCTGCTGAAATTATCATCCTTTGAGTAGGATGATCATCTGCTGCAATGATGTACATGTCAAATGTCTTTATTTTTCCTGAATATATATCGCAGCCCGGATTGATGAAACTAGATCCGGGGTCTTCAAACTCGTTCGATCTTCACTCTAAGTACAAGTCAATCCATGTGAGAATTACGCTGAAGTCGAACATGGAAAGACATCGCTTGATTACGCAAACCGTTAACAAGCGCGAGAGGAATCACCGATAATGATAATGACCCTCAAGGTACTGCAGTACAATTCACGTGGTGTGAATAAAGGACTTGGCGTCGAACACCACGCAAAATCTTCTGGTCGAAGGTCATTGATGTATACCTATCGCCGGAAGTGAGAAACTTGCCATTGAGGCATGCAAGCTTCAAAGTACTGAAGGGGTTGTTCCTAGATCAACTTCTTGGATAATGAGCTGAAGTCGACAAGAAGCGATCCGTCAAAGGAGGGCCTTAATGAATCCCACATCAGTGACACAGAACGGAGCTAATGATTTTAGTGGAGGCGAAAACAATCTGTGAAATATGATTCAGGGTGGCGATCATGGGTGGATGAAGGATAATGTATGGCAGTGGATGGGACACTGTTGACTCTTTCTGAACAACATCTCTTGAACATATAACGACACTGATGCAATGGATCGGTAGCATTACCCCAAATGTGGATGGTTTGGCGAAGACCATGGTGATGAGACCGGTGAATGAAACAACCCAACCCGATGTGATACGGAGGAAAAGTGTCATGTTCAAGAGCGACTTGCTACCATTAAAGCTTTGAGGTTCTCCCAATTTTTCCCCAGTCATTTCTGACCAGTACCTCTTTATTTTTGTCAAGCTTGAGGAGGATAACATATGCTTGTTCTATAACCTGCCCTTCGGGCAAGCCCATCGCTATGTTTTAACGAGCCTAGCGATAGGGAAACTCGTTATCGTCTAAAGAAAAGTTTGTCGCTATTTAATCATTTTAACGAGTCTAACGACAAGGAAAACTCGGTCCTTTTCATTTTTAGAGAGTCTGAAAAGGCACAGAAAGTTAACTCCAAAATTCCTTTTTCGTCATCTAATCCCTTAAGTCCGAAAAAGTATAAAACAATACAGAAGGGATGAATTTTCGATAACTTTAACGAGCCGAATAAAACAAGTGCTCGACCTTTTTGTGTAATAATCCCTCAGGTCCAAAAAGATTAAAATCTAGAGGAGGGATAGCTCTTCCGGTCACTTTAACGAGCTGGAAGGCCAAAACTCGGCAAACTTTTCATATTTTATGAGTCAGATGAAAAGAGCTCAAAGAAGACTCGTCTTTTGAGGAACGAG
Source organism: Pinus tabuliformis (assembly GCA_031772625.1). Classification (NCBI taxonomy): domain Eukaryota; kingdom Viridiplantae; phylum Streptophyta; class Pinopsida; order Pinales; family Pinaceae; genus Pinus; species Pinus tabuliformis. The sequence continues at coordinate 1,313,323,058 of CM062818.1, forward strand.
TGATAAACAGGGATAGCAGCAGATTCCAGGTACAGGTTGGAATTTTCCAATCACGGCAGTGTCACAAGGATGGCTAAGTGAAATCACTCTTCGCAGCTGTTCCTCAAAATAGGTAAACAATCATATGGAGGTGAACGATTGGCCAAATGGAATGGAGGTGGCAGGTGCAAACACGACCAAGGCTTTTTATGGCTAATAAATTTACGATCACAGTGGTTATTTACCGGGGTATGTTCATTTTTTAATGAGCTTGAATGCTCAATCTTATGTTTATTTTTTAACGAGCATGAACTATGTGCTAAAACTGCTCGGATCTCGCTTTTCTATTTTTTAACGAGCATAAATTCCGCGGTAAAACTGCTCGATATACCAGTCATAAGATAAGAATGTCTCCTGTGAGATAGCTATTTTTTATGGAGCTTTATCCCACGAAGCTATGCTCCTTCTCATCCTTTCTTTATGCAAGTTCGGAAACGGCTAATCCTACGAGTTTAAAGGGTTAGACCTACAGGTTTAAAGGGAGGACCTAAAAATTTAAAAAAATAAATAGTCGTCCCTTGCTTGCACTCCAAAAGGTTTGCATGCCCCCAGGTATAAAGTAAAATTTCAAGGCTGCCCCTACTTATCCGTCAAAACATTTGTTTTAAAGGGTGAGGCTTGCCTCTTTCTGGTTACCCAAAGATTGTTTTGTTAACACCATCAAACGAAAACATCTCCTCGGCACTGTCTACCGAAGTAGACAATGGTGAATGACCTTTGTCAAACAAGTAACCTTAACAAAAGAATCCTGTTCTAGAACAACCCCTCTTCCATCCACGGACGGGGTACAGACTAGTCATATTCTTTCGCGGAAATTCTGCCTTATACCCAAGGTTTCCTCTGCCCGAAGCAGACCAGGATGCATGCCCCCTGGGTTCCAGTCCCATCTTTCCGAATCACTCGCACTCATCAGGAAGGAGGACTAGGGGTGGAGACATTTCTTGAGTTAATAGACCATTGAGGGTTGGTATGTGACTATTTGCGATGCGTGATCCCGGAAATGAAAGTTGGTCTACGAGCTTGACCATTCTTCCTTCATGTGGAAAACACATTACTCTAAAGAGTGAGGAGACTATTGCTCCCATGCAATATATATAGTCTCGTCCAAGGAGTAGGTTATAATCCAAGGGTCCTTGAACAACCATCATGTTCATTTGAACGGTCTTCCCTTTCAATGTAACAGGCACATTAGGGAGGATCCCTAATGGTCGACTGGTTCCTTTATCAAAACCCGAGAGATTTCTTATCTCAGGCAAAAGCGCCGGGGAACCCAGTGCTTTCCAAGCAATAGAGGAAAGGATACTCACAGATGCCCCTTCATCAATGATAGTGCCAGCCATTACCATTCTATAAATTTGGACTATGATTCTGAATGGTATACTGGCTGGCAACCGGGGTCTGCCTAGTTGGTTCCAATCAAAGGACACAACCAGGTTGCTTGGTGGTGGGACCGAATACACGGCCGGATATGACCCTGACGACGTTCCTTCCTGCGATAAAGGAATGGGTGCATTGCCCTGATGCTCATCAGAGTCTGTGTTGATGAAAAGAATCTGGATGGTGTCATCCTTGTTCTCTTCAATGAGGGTGTCATTTGAAGATGAATCTTCATTGACGGTGTCATTTGAAGGTGAAACTTCATTGACGGTGTCATTTCAAGATGAAACCTCCGAAGGCAGAACCGGGTCAACTGCCGTATCGATCTTTGGACTTTCGTCCGGTCTAGATTCAGTAGGTTCATTTTCAATGACTGACACTTCAGCTGACCACTTGAGCAGGCCGACTGTATTTTCAACCAACGAAGGACTTGGCACGAGTTTTCTGTATCTAGGAGGAAGTCTCAACGGTGAAACCGGGCGATCTTCCAAAACTCTCTTCGCTTCGTCTAAGAAGGGACAATGGTGGATGGCGTGATCACTTTCACACAGTCTGTAGGGGGATCTTGCTCCCCCTCTTTGTCTTGAACCTTCACTTTCGCTGGTTGACGGTAAGCATTCAACATGGCTATCAGAGGTTGATGCTCCCGAATTGTGCAACCGAGGGGACCAGTCCCTTAGTATCCGGGGAATACAGGGACAATCTCTATGGAAGTGGTCTCCTCTACATATGACACATGGCGATTTAGGCCCGGTCTGTGCTGTGTGTGGATTTTTGTCAGATGTCTTTTGCTTGCCCCCAGTCGCCTTAGGCTCCTTCTTCTTCTTCTCTCTCTTCTTCTTCTCCTTCTTCTCCATGGGAGCTTGGCTTTTGCCGGCTCTACCTTGCGAAGATGAAGGATTGGAGGAAGAGTTATAGGAAGTTGAAGGCTGGTGGGCAGCGCTAGACTGATCTAACTGTTGACTCGACTGTTCAGGAACCATGGTGTTCTGAACTACATTGGTTGAGAATAGCCAAATAGGCAGGCCAATCGTCAGTCCTGGAAGCGATAATGTGGCCATGTGGGGCACACCAACTTCTCCCCAAGAGGAGAAAGGACTAGGATTTCCATCATGTGGAATTCCTTGGTTGGGGCGTTCCATGTTCTCAACCTACAGATCAATGCAGGAATAGGAGGTGATTATGTTCCGTTTAAAATAAATTTTATAACGACGCTTTAGACACAACTTGCTTTTTCACTTTTTAAGAGTCGAGAAAAAGCTAAAGATGACTCTAGTCTCCTTGGATGTTTTAACGAGCCCGAAGTGACAAATGCTCGGATGGAATTTTTCAGTTATAGAGTTTGAAAAAGGCCAAAAGAAACTACTCTGGAGATCTAGGCAGAGGGTGTGCCAAACCTTTCGCAAAACCACAGAATACGTTTTACGGTACGGGTGGTCGATCTTCGTGAATGCTGTGTTCACTGCATTGCGATCAGTAGGGCGGCCGACACGGTTTCCTATGGATAAAGGCTTTGTTCCTATAGGGGTCTCCCAATATATACGTGACGGTACATGGGAGCACAAGTCCGTATTGATACTTATCGCTTCACCGTGGAGGAATCACCCAACCACTCAATGCTAAGATATCACGTTTAACGACGCCGGAACACGTCTCTAGCTTAGACCTCTATGTGTTTGCGTTATGTTTCAAAGCGTTGGTATGTAAATTCAATTTATTTTAAGGTTGATCTTGTTTAGCAGTTTGCCTTTATGGATCACCACGAGATGTATAGTAACACTCCTAAATGCAGTCTAAGATGATAAGCAAGCTTTTCAATCTTTCAACTTTGAAAATCTTAACTACTGAGGGAAAAGAAAGACAACATCTTTTCACACAGATCATAGGGCACACACTAATGCAATTTTCCCTAAATCAACATGCAAACTGTCAAAATGCATATGCACAATGCAGGTATTTCTTTTCTCTTTCTTAATGTTGGTGCAATACAAAAAGAAAGTTGTTGTATAAATTCGAATTCAATTTCAAGTGAAAGCAAACAAGCTTGTCCAAAATCAAAAGACACCTTAAGATTTACTTGTTTCGACACTAGAAATATATAAATTCAAACCATATGACGAAAGAAAAAGCTCAATCAGCTATGAACAACAAATAAACTAACTCTTAAGATCAAAACGACACTTATCACAGGTCTAGATCTAAGAGGCCACAACTAGACTAGTTCACTTTTCGTTATGGGAAACTGCAAATGATATAAGAAATACACAAAGAACAAATACAGTTTCTTTATACAACCGAGGCGGAATAGTGGCAAGGAAAGTTGGTTTCAGATAGGTACATTGACTGGTAACTGGCTGCAAAAACAAGGATGAAAACAGGGCAATAAACAGGAGGGAACCCCAGTAGCACTAGGCAAAACTGGTTCACCGCAGGTAGTACACTGGCAGTTTGTCCTTCAGCACAGGTAGCCCCTTCGGGAACTGCGCTGAAATGCAGACTGCCTTCACAGTGCCTGCACTGAAGAGATAAACTTTCATTTTTCTCAGTTTCCGGGTCACAGATTGCTAAAAAATTGACAGTTTTTGGCCAAATCAGAAGCTATCAGTCAAGTACACACTAAGGGATGAAAAGGAGGATGAAAAGCTATCACTAAGAGCTATTTAGAGTCCTTGTGGATCAGCTCTTCAAATCATAAACTTGCCCAGAAACTGAGCTAGAGTAGCTGCCCTCTACTTTGCATTTGAAAGATCCAAATGCAGTTCGATTCGGTACTCCCTATGTTTATGAAATGAATAGCAAAAACACAAACAACCAACAAGATACGATCCCCAGCGGAGTCGCCAATTTGTTGTTAGGAAAAGTATCCAATACGGAATGACCCTATCCCACTCTAAGGGTGATAGTACCTCAGCAACAATCAAAGCAAAGTTATTCGAGATTACTTCTTTATGAGATGTAAGAGAGGGGAGAAAGAGATCCACTAACCGTTGTCTTCCGCTAATGATTGATCCAATCTTCTCTCTTTGCTGCTTGCTCCCAGCTCCTTGCTCTTTCACTGGCCCAGCTACACCAAGATCCTGCAAAATGGCAAGAGAGGGAAACTACAAGAAGCATACATTCATAATTGATTCAAGGATTAGAATAAATCAAATACACAAGTATAGCAATACACCATTGAGACACATGCATATAGAAGAACCTCAAATGCTTTATTAATGGAATAAGTAAAGTTCAGGAAGTAATACAACCATAAAAGGCCCAATCCAGCATCACCTCCCAGCAGAAAGAAATCTCCTCTTCACCTCCTTCAAGCAAATCACCCAATAGTTCTATCCTCAAACCAACAACACTTCCTTACATTCACAAGATTCCAGCCTCCTTAGACCTCATGAGAGAGCTCTATATATAGGAGATTTGGAGAAAGGATGAGTCAGCTTGTGGCTGGCGTGAAGCTGACTAGTGTCCTCTCCCACTTCAGTTATTCTTCAGTTCTTGAGTCCACTTGGAGGTTCTTGCTTCCACTTGGAGATCTAGACCCTCTTACTCATCACAAGTCGAATTCCCTGATCCAAGTGTCATTTTGGAAGCTTCCTGGGCATTGACACCTTGTGGAATGACTGTGCCACTTGGCCAAACTCACCCAGCGCAGGTAGCCTTCTTTGCAGTTGACATTCAGCGCAGGTACACAGTGGAGCAGTTGACATTCAGCGCAGATGCTCAGTGGAGCAGTTGACATGATCCAGAATTAGCTTGTTTTTGAGTGTTTTCAGGTGGAGAACTAATATTTAGTGTTGTGGTTTGCTGACCTTGTTCCTCTAGGGGTAGGAAAAACATGTTTAGGGACTTTGGATCCCTTAGATTATTGACATTTCATGCTTCATGCTGTAAGGCACAAAAATGTCTATAACAGCATGGCAGTAAGACATAAGTGGTAGAGAAATGGGGAAGGGAGATAAACAATATGCCTTTGTCTCTATGTGGGGAGATAAATTTATTATGTCAAGTCTTGGCTTGGTGGTGTAAAACGAGCATCGTTTGTTTAAGGTGTGCTTGTGTGTGCAAGTGTGTTTACTAATTAAGCCCAGATCGTGTTTGAAAAAAGAAAAAAGGATTGATAAAAATGAACTGAAATTTGAAAAAAAATGAACAACAAACCAATTAACTAAACCCCACCCAAACTGGTTTTGCAAACACTGTGCTGGTTGGTGGAAAAATCCACCAAAAACACACTAAAAAGGTCAAGATATCTAAGTGCCAATGTGGCTAGGATCAAATGACACTAGGTTGCTGGAAAGCAGTGCAGCAACAACAAAACACCAGAGGAAGATTGCTGCCAAATGATAGGGAGACGGGTGAAAAACCTAGGGAAACCAATGGGACCCTAAGGAAAATGACCAAATAAGGTTTAAAATGAACCTTTGGATGGAAACGACCTATCTTTGAAGATTTGAAATAGAAAGGTACAAATCTAGAAAATATGGTTGAAAGTGTTGCAGAAACTCAGACTTCTTACTTAGCTAAACTCCTCCTATAAAGGTGGAAGTGTACTAGAAGCCTCGAGGGGCTAAATTCCACTTCGACGAGTAAATCATAGTAGATCAAGGCCTAAGAAGGATGAAACAGAGGTCAAAAAACCCAGCAGACAACTCTCAGAAAAACCGAGAAATAGATTTGACAAAAACCCAGAAACCCTAAAATCACAGGTACTAACCTGTTTTCAGGGGGAGAACAATTTTTGGGCTAAAAGGTGCGCTCTGAACCTCCAGATCGCACTTTTTTGGGTAGAAAAATGAAATTTCTACTCTTTGATTCCCAGTCAGCAAGTCTCAGAAAACTTTGTCATCTCTGTCACGGCTGGTTCCTGTGACATGCAAATAAGACAAAAAAACTTCCAAAAGTTAGAATTTGATAGATCTAGCATTAAAAAGCTAGTAATCAGCATTAAGAGACTGAAAAAAAAAAACCCTAAGCTAAAAACTGAAGGTCACCCAGGTTTCTGGATCCGAAGTAAAAAATTAGTGGAGTCAGCAATTTTGTTGTAGTGTTTTCTCCTCGAATATGTACAGAAAGGAAAAACTTAATATTGTGGATGACAAACAATCTCAACAATATAAATGGTTGCTAAACATTGTATATCTGTAGCAATTGATAGAAACAAAACCTACCAAAGTCCTGGTCTATGCCACAATCATAGTCAAACAACAAAATGAAACAATAATAACTCCAATAATCCAATGGAAACCAGATATACAAAGAATAGGTTTATTGTAACACCTGTGAAGGGAAAAAAAATGTTACCAACCCACCTCTATGGGATGGGTTCTTGGCTATCCTCAAACTTCTTCAGCTTCTGCAGAGTCTCTCTACTCTATAATGTGTAAACCCAACAAATAAAATGTTTGAGCTCAATGGGAACTCAAATCGAAGAAAAATGGCGTGCAATAGTGATAATAAATAGAGTTATAGTAGTAAGTGCAGCAATGAAAATAATCAAAAGTGAATAATGAATGGAAAGCCCTTCTATTTATAACAAAATATTGAGTTATCTTCGAATAATGAGCAATAATAAAATATTATTAACCCCATTCTTGGAATAACCACTTGGAATATTTTATTATATTTGGTTAGGAGGGAAAATGTATTTAAACTTTTATTTAGAAATAACAAATAAATAAGTGATTTATTTATCATCGCAAGAAATTGGTTAAGGAATAATAAACAAATAATGATTTATTTAATTATTCCCAAGGGATTTAGTCAAACTTGACAAGGAATAGTAATTAATTCGTGATTAATTAATTATTCTTAGAGAAAAATAAGATAATTAATCATTTATCTGTTGATTTTTCATAACTGAGTCAAATATGACAAGGAATATTAATTAAACAATGATTTAATTAATTATTCCTAGAATATAATTAAATAAATAGTGATTTATTTAATTATTCTTCATGAGTTTAATTATAAATTATTTTAACAAATGTGGTTTATTAAGTGATTTCTCATAGTGAAAGCAATTTTACTATGGTAAAATTGGCCTTACATGGTGTACTTCAACCCATCTAGTAAATTAGGCTAGATGATCAATTTTTTGGTGATAACAATGTTGGCCCCATTATATATGTATGTATGTATGTATGTATGTATGTATGTATATATATATATATATATATATATATATATATATATATATATATATATCTATATATATATTTATGCAGGCTGCATATTATAAACATATATGTTAGCCACCTAATTTTCTCTCTTTTGACCATTTTTCCTTTCCTAAATTATAACCATTTACAGATGTTTTACCTCTCTTATACACCCATATCTTGCACTAGTCCAAGAACGATGACATATTTCGCATGAACTTTATATTTCATATTTTTAACTTAACTTAGCATTAATTAATTATTTATTACGTGATTTCTTGCTTATAATCACTCTTGTAACTTATCAATATCTCCAATGTTTGTTTGGTAGTCAAGTGCTTACTGTGACCGCTAATCCTAGTGCAGGATCGGATCTTGCACCGGTGCCAGCACAACGAATCTTTGCAGCAGATCCGGACCTCCTTGATCACCTCCTCATTTTGCACCACCTCAACCACGACAGCAAGATAGATATGAAGGCAGCTGAGCTTCAGCCATGACAGCAGGATAGATCTGAAGGCAGCCGAGCTGCAACCACGACAGCAAGGCAATCCAAAGGTAGTCAAGATCGAACTTATGAAGAATGAACAACTGGATATTGGTTACGGCCAGTTTTGTTGAACTGACTAATTCTGAAGGCCAAGAAGCTAAATTCTGCATATCGGTTATGTAATTGCTTAAAGGATCCTTTTGGCCTTCGGCCAAGGATCTATATAACGAGGAATGTAAATAGGATGAGATAGTTTTTGATAGAGTTTGTATAGAACAGAGATATAACCAGGGAGGCAGTAACAGGCTTGTATTTTTGTCATCGCCCAAATCTGGGCTGGACTATATATTCACGCATGTATTTTCCTCTATTAATTAGTAACAAAGGGAGCTCCGCCTTATGTTGCATAAATCGTATTACTATGTTTAAGAGCTGATGAATAAATAAAGTGTTGAGCAGCATTTCTATTTGAAAGGGAAACGCGCTGGTTGGCTAGGGCCCAACCAACCCATCACGTTTACCCTAATTCCTGTTCTTGTAATTTATGTTTATACTGCCAAGTGTGATTTAATTTACAGCACATGTATTCCTATTGGAGTGAAAGCAGATCCACAACGTGAAGTAGTTAGATTTCCTTTTCCTGCATTTGATTTCGGATTGGTTTCCCCGCTTCGTCCAAGCAGGAAAAATACACCTACACCAGTGCACGTTGGTGTGCTATTCATTTTGTGCAGTCTTATTTGATTTGGTTTTCCTCACCTGGTCCAAGTAGGAGAAATAAACCTGCACTAGTGCAGGTTGGTGTGCTATTCAATTTCTGCAGTTTTGTTTGATTTGGTTTTCTCCACCTGGTCCAAGCAGGAGAAATAAGCCTGCACCAGTGCATGTTGGTGTGCTATTCATTTCCTACAGTTCTGTTTGATTTGGTTTTCCCCCCTTAGTTCAAGCAGGAGAAATGAACCTGCACCAGTGCACGTTGGTGTGATGTAGCAAGTCTTTAGTTTACTTCCAGCAGTTTTCTTTCTTTCATTAATACTTCATGACAGGATAAATTATATGGATTGTTTCTTTATTTCTGCAATATGTTAAAATCAGAAAAAATCATTTTTATGTGTGCAATTTGATTTCACAACACTTGCAGTAACTAAGCACTTATTTCAAGAATTAAATGCTAAGTGTAAGAAGCTCTGATCTAGTGCAAGAACTAGTTTCTTGCCACGGGATCTGAGTGCTCTGAACTTGAGAAAGTTCAAGCCCCTGCATGAAGAAAAACACTTTTAGTACAGACACCATTTATACCTTCTACATAAATCTCTGTTCCTGCACTAGTGCAAGCAGACTGCACTAATGCAAGATAGATTAGTGCAAGAAGGAAATCTCTACATAAGTAGGTTTGAAGGGCCCATTTGTTGAGACTGCTCAAGTGTCTCTGCTAAAGAAAACACACACTCAGTAGTTAATCCAAAGTTGGCTAGAGTGATCGCCCCTTTATTTCTAAATCTCTTTTGCAAATGCATTCTTCCTTGTTCTAGTCTTAGATTATTTTGATGGTTCAAGTTGGCTTTTTCTCTCTTTAGTTTGATTTTGCAATCTTTCCTTTAAAGAAAGTAGGGATTGACATTGGAAATAGTCATACCATCTTTGGCATTGACTGTGCTTCGTCTCTAAGTTTATGAATCCCCCGGGTTGACAATTTAAGTGTTGAGGAGTTTGCTTAAGTGTAATTCCTACACCCAACATTTTAGCGTCATTGCTGGGGAGATGATTTGATTTGGTAAGATTTTCTGATTATACAAGAGAGGTAATTTTTCCTTCATTTTTGCAATAATTTTTTGGAAAAGCTTCTTTGAAGGAATTTTACTGGTGTTGATTGATTTTTGACAGCATTTCTATTAGAAATTGTTTTGTTATTTTTCTTTCTTTTTTGAAATGAATGCTTGGAAAAGGTAGGGATTCAAAGCCCACTAAGGGCTGAAAGAATTCTGAAGACAATTCTCATATTGGGTCTCCTTCTATGAGCAGGAAGCCAAATCCAATTCAAACCCATCACACAGGAACAGTCCACCTAGATTATGGTGACAATAGCTCAGGTTTGGTTCAGTCTGTTGGGAGAAAAAGGAAAACAATGGCAGACCATGAAGCTCATGGGGAAAGGACTGATGAAAACCAACTAAGTGGGGAACAATCCACTTTTGTGTTTCCAATTGTGCACCCCGATATTGTGGCGCAGATGAAGAACATTCCACCATCAACTCTCCCTCATTTCCATGGTAAAGTTCATGAAGATCCTAACTCTTTTCTATTCGAATTTGATATTTTGTGTAGAAGTTATGATTATTCAACTAATGCTCGGAAGCTACTATTATTTCCCGTTACTCTCAAAGACTCAGCTTTATGCTAGTTTATGGGGTTAGGAGGAAACATTATAGCCTCTTGGGATCAGATGAAGAGAGTGTTTTTATCTAAATATCAAGAATATTGCAAAACTCGGGACATGCACGATGAGATTTTTCCAACCATATAGGATGATGATGAAACTCTTGAAGACTATCTAGAAAGATTTTTGTATATTTAACAAAGGTCGAAACTTAAGCTTGATTCCAATACTATTAGAACCTTGTTCTTAAGAGGACTTACTGATAATGCTAGAAATAATTTAAATCTGTTAGGGCAAGGTGATATTTCTCAGCAAACTTTCGAACAATTTTGTGAATATGCAAGAAATTTTCCATAAATCAGTATAGGTCCGGTAGAGGAACTCGAAATAGAAATAGAAAAACCGAATCTACTGATGCTATGATTATTGGACTAGAAAATAAAATGGAAAACATGAAAATTGATATAATGAATACTGTTACCAAAGAGTTGGACTCTTTAAAGTTTCAGCAAAAACTCATGAAGGAACAAGAGTCATTAAGTATTTTCTATCCTAAATGTAGAGACAAGCATCCTCCTAAAGAATGTCCTCTTAATTTGAAAGAAACTAATAAGTGTGCTATTTGGGCAGAAGACCATATCACAGAAAAATGCCCCTCTATACCAAGACTTAAAGCTGTATTTACAGGGGGACAGCCTGAAGCTGAATACTTGTATGTTATGGGAGCAAAAAGAAATTGGCCTCAGGTAGGTGCAAGTATGGCTCCTGAATTTTCTCCACACTATTTTGGTTATAATTCACATGCATATTCTTATCCTAACACTAATCAGCAGTGGCAGTATGGAAACCAATATTAGCATGGACAACCTTCTCAACCATGGCAACAAGGTTGGAGAGGGCCAACTCATTCTCCATATTCCTACCAGCCACGCATGCAGTCATATCCATCTACACATGCACCTTATCCAATGCCTCAACCTCCGAGTCAGTCTACTCAACCGTTACCTTTACCTCCACATTTTCGACCTCCTCAGTTGCATGTTCAACCTATGCCCAATCCTAACAATAATAAAATAGTACAAATGATCTATGTAACAAACCCACCTTTATTCGAGTACTAGTCTATTCCAGTTGGGGTTCATGATATTCAATTAATATCGGGAAGGAATGTAACATTAGAAAATCAGAAGTAACCTAGAGTGATTGTTGAAGAGAAAGAGGAGGAGGAAACTCTTAATCATTCTCTGAAAGATGTCACTAAGCAACCCTTACCCTCTGAATCCTTTCCATCTTCTTCTAACCAGCCTCCCTTCCCAAAGAGGCTAGTAATGGAAAGAAGTGAGCCTATTTCTGATACTAGCTTGGCATCAGAGCTTCAGAATATTTTCATTAAGATACCTTTTCTCCAAGCCATCAAAGAGATCCCTATTTGTACCAAGATCATTAAGGAACTCTATCTCAAGAAACCCAAGAGGAAGAGATTGGAACTCCAAACCATTCAATTTGTTGGTAGGGCAGCAAAGTTGATGACGAGATGTGTGTCTATGGAAAAATATACTCATCCCGGAAACCCTGTTGCCTCAATTTAGACTGGTAATGTCCTTGTCTCTAATGTTCTTATAGACCTGGGGGCAACCATTAATGTCATGACTAAGCAAACCATGGATCAACTTCAGTTATCTCATCTTCGCCCTACTCCCACTATGCTTGAATTAGCAGATAGATCTAAAATTAAGCCAGAAGGAGTATTGGATGATGTGATCATCTCATTAGATTCTTGGGAATATCCTGCTGATTTCATTGTGCTTCAGCCAAAGAACCCAGTAGGAGGACATCCCTTGATCTTGGGTTGACCATGGCTAGCTACAACCAATGCATATATTGGATGTCGCTCCGATGATATGTATATTTCACATGGAGATTCTAGGAAGAAAGTTACCTTATACCCCCTTGCTAGATCCATTCAGGACCTTCGAGATACTTTATGGTTGGATCAAAGCAGTGATGAGGAGACTCAGCCCATTTCCCTTATTGATCAGTATGTTGGGTCTTCACAAGAAGATGAGATTCAAGATTTCCTGAATAATCTAGACATTATGCCTAATTTTGAGCTATTGAGCCAGATTTTCAGCCTAGATTTTCAAGATAATCATGATTCTCATCCTTTTGTACCGCTGCATTTAGCCATCCCCTTGAGTACTCTTAAGCCTGATACTACTCTTGTTGAGATCAAGCCCGGTAAATCCTTGTATATTAGTTTAGATTTGGACTCATCTCAGTGAGAGCAGCTTGTGAATTTGTTGCAAAACCATCTTAGTGCCTTTGCATGGGGTTATGAAGATATGAAGGGCATCCCCCCTGAAACTTGTACACATAATATCTATATTCAGGAAGGAGCCCGACCTGTTTGACAACCCTAAAGGTGAATGAATCCATCTCTAAGAGATATTGTGAAGGAAGAAGTACATAAACTCTTGGATGCTGGTTTTATCTATCCTATTTCCGACAGTCAGTTGGTCTCTCCATTAGTGCTAGTACCTAAGAAAGATGGAAGATGGCATATTTGTATTGATTATCAAGAATTAAATAAAGCCACTCTCAAAGATTACTTCCCTCTCCCTTTCATTGACTAGGTGATTGATAGCCTTGCAGGAAAGAAATATTTTTCCTTTTTGGATGGCTTTAGTGGTTATAACTAGACATAGATTGCACCCGAAGATCAGGATAATACTACTTTTACATGTCCATGGGGTACATTTGCTTATAGAGTGCTCCCCTTTGGTTTATGTAATGCCCCGACTAGCTTTCAAAGGGCAGTCCTGGCCATTTTTGTTGATCTAGAATTTGTAGAAATTTATATGGGTGACTTTTCTGTGTTTGGTGATTCTTTTCAGGAAGCTATCGAAAATCTAGAAAAAGTACTACTTCGTTGTTAGGAAGCCCATCTCGCCTTGAGTGACAATAAATGTAGATTAATGTGCAAAGCAGGAGTGGTACTTGGCCATTTGATTTATGGTAAAGGTATCCAGGGTGATCTAGCAAAGATCGAAATCATTCTGCATCTTCCTGCACCCAAAACTCAAAGGGAAATAAGAGGTTTTTTAGGACATGCTGGTTACTATGGGAGATTCATTGAAAAAATTCTAAGATAGCTGCTCCTCTTTTTCGACTTTTAGCTAAGGATAGTGAATTTTCTTGGACCACAGCTTGCCAACAGTCTTTTGAAACATTGAAGGAAAAGTTAGTACATGCACCAATTTTAAGAGGTCCTAACTGGTCTCTACCTTTTCATATTTCCTCTGATGCTTCAGATTTGGCTATTGGCGCAGCTTTAGGAAAAGAGGAAAATAAACAATCCTATGCTATTTATTATATTAGTAAGAATTTGTCTTCCGCTGAATTAAATTATACAGTTATAGAGAAAGAGTTTTTAGCTGTAATTTTTGCAATTAATAAGTTCAGGCACTATATTACAGGATATGAAGTATTTGTACATACTGATCATTCCGCAATTAAATATTTGATGAATAAACCGTTAACTAGTGGTAGAGTGACTAGGTGGTTACTATTGTTGCAGGAATTTAATATTACTATTGTTGATAGACCAGGAAAATCTAATGTTGTAGCAGACTTTCTTTATAGATTAGATAATCCTGGTGAAGCAACTCCTGTTAATGATGATTTTCCAGATGAACATCTTTTTGCTATGTCAACAGATTCCCCGTGGTTTGCTGACATTTCTAATTACTTGGTTACTGGGAAAACACCACCCCACTTGTCCACTTGTGAAAGGCGGAGTATTGTTCAGAAAAGTGCTGCATATTCCTGGATTCAAGGAGATCTCTTTTACACTGGTCCAGATCTGATTATCCATAGGTGTGTAAGGGAAGAGGAAGTGTTTAACATATTGAAATCTACTCATGATGAACCTTGTGGAGGCCACTTCGCCGATAAGTGGACTGCATATAAAGTATTGTGTGCTGGTTACTTTTGGCCTTCCTGGTTTAAGGATCCAAAACAGTATGTCAGGCATTGTGATAGCTGTCAGCGAATGGGCCAGCCTATTCAAACCAATGAAATTCCTCTATGCCCCCAAGTTATTATTGAGCCATTTGAGAAATGGGTTATTGATTTTACGGGGCCAGTAAATCCAACATCATTAAGTAAAAAGAAAATCTTGGTTTGTACAGATTTTGTTACAAAATGGGTAGAAGCTAAAACTGTTTCTTTTGCTACAATAAAAGTTGTTGTTGATTTTCTTTTTACTGAAATCTTTACTAGATTTGGTGTGCCTAGAGAAATTGTTTCTGACAATGGTCTGCAATTTAGTTATAATCTAGTACAGGGTGTGATGGAGCAATATAAGATCCCGCACAGGAAATCCACACTGTATTACCTGCAAGCAAATGGCCAGGTGGAATCCACGAACAAAGTGATTGAGTTCATTCTGAAAAAGACAGTAAATATGCATCGGAAGGACTGGGCTGAACGATTACCAGAGGCTTTGTGGGCATACAGAACCACTTGGAGAAATAGCACGGGACATGCACCATATGAGCTGGTATATGGAAAACAGGTTCTATTACCAATTGAATTCCAAATCAAAACTTTCAGAACTGCAATTCAGTTGGGGCTAGATCTCTTTGAGGCACAACAACAGTGTCTTCTCCAATTAAATGAGTTAGATGAATTTCGTAGTGATTCTGTTCAACAGAATATACTAATTCAGCAGCAATGTAAAAGGTGGCATGACAAGTCTATTCAGAATAAGCAATTCCAACTAGGTGATTGGGAGCTCCTTTATGATTCTAGATTTAAAATCTTTAAAGGGAAATTCCATACATGTTGGATGGGACCTTATGAAGTGATCCGAGTATTTGAAAATGGAGCAGTAGAAGTTAAAACTATTGATGGACAAAATTCAGTATTCTTGGTAAATGGACACAGGTTAAAGAAATATTTTCAGCCACCTACCAAGAAAGATTTCACACAACAAGTCCAATAACAATTTGGGACGGTAGTGGTGAATGGTAATACGAACCTTTTGAAAACATGAATTATTTTTCTTCTTAAAAAATAAAATAAAATAAAAATAGGAAAAAAGTAAAGAAAAAATATTTTCCTGTAATTATGAAAATCAGTTCGCTGACATGATTGCAGAAGGATCAACCTAAAAACCAGCTTGCTGGCAGGAAGATCAAAAATTTCTAATAAAAAGAAAATGTTGCTTGATCTTTAGATCTGCTAGCAACAACCAAGTAAAAGAAGGTTTAGCTGAACCAAACTTTATACAATTGGGGTAATTAGCATGGATATTTTTACTCAATTAACGTTTAATTTTCGCTGTAGTTATTTTTTCTTGCACCAGTGCAGGTAGACCTTCCAGAAAATTTTCTACCTTTCTTCATATTCCACTTTCGTAATATTCCCTCACTTTTCTTCTTCAATCCCAGAATGATTAACCTTCCCACATTCTTCTAAATTTACCCTGTCCGCTTCGAAGAAATCCCACTTTACCCTTGAAATTTTTTCCCTATCCCACTTCTGTTTATTCCCTCTGTTGGTACTATTCCTGGAATCCCTGTAATAGAATTCCTTCCCATTCTGAAAATTTCCCTTTTCCCGTTTCTTTCTTCCCTCATGAATTTATTGCAGTATCTCGCACCAAAGAGCAAAAGGATATGCTCTGAAGCATCAAGAAAGGGCAAAGCAAATTTCCAGTATAAGTTGAGGAAGTCATCTAAAAATCTAGCCTATATTATTTAAGTTCTCTATTTTTAGATATTATGCTTGCACTAGTGCAAGCATGTTGTCCTATATGATAAATTAAGCAAAAATGTACCAGCAAAATAATATAATTTAAGCGGTGCAAGCAGATCAACGCAAGAATGCACCTCGTCAGCAACATAGTACAAGTTATTCTTTTCATAGCATACGGCATAGGAAAGTGGTCATCATGAAAATTTATATGAGGTCCTTTCACTTAACTGACGAAGTACTTATGCTATCATACTAACTAGGAGAAAATTATTTAAAGTACAAGAGTTTTTTAAGTTAGAAATCATGATCTTTTTTAATGAATTCTAAGTTCTTTTTTTAATTATGAAGGAATGCGGAAATGTTTTAACTGTTGCTTGGACATAATTACCCCTCTCCACCATAATCCTAAATGTCCTTCACTCATAATTATTACCTCACCTAGCCGTTAAACCATTTCCACAAGTACCAATCCAGCCTGACCTCAAAGATGCCGTGCATCTATGGTGAATGAACCGGTGATATGATGGAAAGGATGGTGGACAGTTAGATTTCTATTTATAAGGACCGATTTCCTTGGTATTGCATGTAAAATTTCATAACTTGACTATTCATAGCCATTAAGCAGTGATGCCGCCTGTTCGGAATGAACCCCTGTCTCTAAGCAAAATAGAGCAGACTGCCGAGTATCGCAATAGTCTTGCACTATTGCAAGACTCGGGTTTTCTACAGTTCCTGCAGAAGTTTGACGAGCATGATAAAGAAGTGGCTTTACAGTTTGCAAGGAGTTTCAAAAACGACCGAGTGAAAATTGGGCCTCTTAAATTTAAAGTCATAGAGGAATTCATAGCAGCAGCAACGGGCTTGGAGAACACTGGCGAATAGTGGTTTAAAAATCAAAAGCTAGAAAGGAAGCGTTGGCAGTGTTTCGTCATTGATAAGAAGATAGAGGTAGACTGGAAGGTAGGAGTTCCACACAGTGCCCTGCTGGGACAGTGGAAATACCTCCTTTTCATCTTACAAAAGTTTGTGACTTGCGAGGGAAGATACACCCGCACCTTGGTATACCATTTTAGAATGCTGCAACATTTTGAAGTAGGCTGGCACGTCTAGTGGAGGATGAATTTCCCTTATTTTCTACTCAAAATCTTGGAGAAAATGGCTAAAAGCGTACAGGATGGAGGGTCAGACCATGCCAACACAAGGCTATATCATCACAGCCTGATAAAAACCTTGGTCCTGAAACAGCTGGAAGTGAAAGGAATGACATGGGAGGCGCTGTTAAAATAGCTACACAAAGAGACAGAAGGAGAAGAACCAGACAACGAAGACCCAGAAGGAGAAGAACCAGAGGGAGAAGAATCCGAAGAAGAAAAGGCAGAACCCAAAAAAGAAGAGGCAGAACCCACAGAAGAAGAAGCAGAAGAAGAAGAAGAAGAAGAAGCAGGAGGAGAAGAATCTGCAGAAGAAGAACTAGAGGAGGAAGAACTGGAAGAAGAAGAACCAGAGGAGGAAGAACCGGAAGAAGAGGGACCAGAGGGAGAAGAGTTTCCTGATGTAACCATGGCAGATATGGAGGTCCCTAAGGAAAACACAACCCCTACCGAAACAGAAAAATAAAAAGATTCAGTAACTCCTACTTCTCGGGTAGTTGAATTAGAGCTTCAAGTGCAAAAATTAGAGCAACTTGTAGCTAAAGCGCAGGAGGATAAAGAACAAAGCAGAGGAGAATTGATGGTAGAAATCCAGAAGAAGAAAAGGGAAGTTAAAGTCTGGAAGTACTGAGATGCGCAATGTTTCAGGCGACTTAAAAAGGTGACAAAGAAGTTAAAGAACATCAGAAAGAAGAAGTCTGAAACATTGCAGGCCGATGACAGTATGCCAGAGAAAGATTGAGCTGGAATGCTCAAAGTTTTGAAGTTTTTTGCAGAGTTAAAGTTTTGTGTGAGGACATACAACAGTTTAGGGATGGGAGGATGTTAGCCCCCTAATTTGCTCTCTTTTGACCATTTTTCCCTTCCTAAATTATAACCATTTACCGTTGTTTTACCTCTCTTATACACCCTCATCTTGCACTAGTCCAAGAACGATGACATATGTGGCATGAAATTTATATTTCATACTTTTAACTTAACTTAGCATTAATTAATTATTTATTACGTGATTTCTTGCTTATAATCACTCTTGTAACTTATCGATATCTCCAATGTTTGTTTGGTAGTCAAGTGCTTACCATGACCGCTAATCCTAGTGTAGGATCAGATCTTGCACCGGTGCCAGCACAATGAATCTTTGCAATTGATCCAGACCTCCTTGATCACCACCTCATTTTGCGCCGCCTCAGCCACAACAGCAACGTAGATCTGAAGGCAGCCGAGCTTCAGCCACGACAACAAGATAGATCTGAAGGCAGCCGAGCTCTAGCCATGATAGCAAAGCAATCCAAAGGCAGTCAAGATCGAACTTATGAAGAACGAACAGCTGGAGATTGGTTACGGCCAATTTTGTTGAACTGACTAATTCTGAAGGCTGAGAAGCTAAATTCTACATATTGGTTATGTAATTGGTTAAACGATCCTTTTGGCCTTCGGCCAAGGATCTATATAACGAGGAATGTAAATAGGATGAGATATTTTTTGATAGAGTTTGTATAGAACAGACATATAACCAGGGAGGCGGTAGCAGGCTTGTATTTTTGTTATTGCCCAAATCTAGGCTGGACTATGTATTCATGCATGTATTTGCCTCTATGAATTAATAAGAAAGGGAGCTCCGCCTTATGTTGCATAAATCGTATTTCTGTGTTTAAAAGATGATGAATAGATAAAGTGTTGAGCAACATTTCTATTTGAAAGGGAAACGCACTGGTTGGCTAGGGCCTAGCCAACCCAACACATTTACCCTATTTCCTGTTGTTGTAATTTATGTTTATACTGCCAAGTTTCATTTAATTTACAGCACATATATTCATGTTTGAGTGAAAGCAGTTCCGCAGCGTGAAGTAGTTAGATTTCCTTTTCCTGTATCTGATTTCGGATTGGTTTCCCTACTTGGTCCAAGCAGGAGAAATACACTTGCACCAGTGCACGTTGGTGTGCTATTCATTTTCTGCAGTTTTGTTTGATTTGGTTTTCTCGGCCTGGCCCAAGCAAGAGAAATAAACCTGCACCAGTGCACGTTGGTATGCTATTCAATTTCTGCAGTTTTGTTTGATTTGGTTTTCTCCACCTGGTCCAAGCAGGAGAAATAAACCTGCACCTATGCACGTTGGTGTGCTATTCATTTCCTGCAATTCTGTTTGATTTGGTTTTCCCCGCCTGGTCCAAGCAGGAGAAATGAACCTGCACCAGTGCATGTTGGTGTGATGCAGCAAGTCTTTAGTTTACTTCCAATAGTTTTCTTGCTTTCATTAATACTTCATGACAGGATAAATTATATGGATTGTTTCTTTATTTCTGCAGTATGTTAAAATCAGAAACATTCATTTTTATGTGTGCAATTTGATTTCACAACACTTGCAGTAACTAAGCACTTATTTCAAGAATTAAATGCTAAGTGTAAGAAGCTCTGATCTGGTGCAAGAACTAGTTTCTTACCACAGGATCTGAGTGCTCTGAACTTGAGAAAGTTCAAGCCCTTGCACGAAGAAAAATGCTTTTAGTATAGACAACATTTATACCCTTTGCATAAATTTCTGTTCCTGCACTAGTGCAAGCAGACTGCACTAGTGGAAGATAGATTAGTGCAAGAAGGAAATCTCTACATAAGCAGGTTTGAAGGGCCCATCTGTTGAGACTACTCAAGTGTCTCTGCTAAAGAAAACACACACTCAGTATTTAATCCATAGTTAGCTAGAGTGATTTCCCCTTTATTTATAAATCTCTTTTGCAAATGCATTCTTCCTTGTTCCAGTCTTAGATTATTTTGATGGTTCAAGTTGCCTTTTTCTCTCTTTAGTTTGATTCTACAATCTTTCGTTTAAAGAAAGTAGGGATTAACATTGGAAATATTCATACCATCTCTGGCATTGCCCATGCTTTGTCTCTAAGTTCACGAATCCCCCAAGTTGACAGTTTAAGTGTTGAGGGGTTTGCTTAAGTGTAATTCCTACACCCATCAATATAAGCACATAATTCTGCAATATACATCCAACCCACCATCCTCATAACAAGTACATATGTCTACATTATAAATGGGTGGGGGTATTACATTCCTCCCCCCCTTATTTTATGCAATATCCTTAATGGATCTTATTCTCATAAGCTCGATATATTGCGGAAATTCCATGCCTTCATGTATTGCTTCATCCTAGGGCATCTTCTACTTCCAAGTGCCATTTACACATTGGCGGGATATGAAGATCCTTGCACCATGTTGATGAGCATACCATCTCCACATTCTCAACCTCATTAAACATATAATACATCAAACTCATAACATTAATGCCATATGTAGTCAATTCTTACATACATAAATACATATACAAACATATATATGGAAATATTTTTCTCTTCTCATCAAGGGTAACCAACAATCAAATATATAAAATCATAACTAAATATGAATTATGAAGATTGAAATTTCATATAACGTGAAAATCCAAAGTCAAAGATAGCTTTTAGATTCCCTAATCACAAGCATGGGCCCTACAGATAGCTTTATGCAAACAACTATCTATGCTTTGATGCTAGTTGTTTCATTTCCAAATTCCCTCTCTCTTGTTGGTTCATGTCCTATACGATTTCCATTTCACCATTCTTATGTTGTAGCTCACTCTTTAAAACTTATATCATGTTTTCTAGTATGTTTCCATCTCTCGCTTCTCTTAGTGTCTCAATATATGTTTTAAAACATTATATATCCAATTTTCCTTTATCTACCTATATTCCAGTATTTTCCTTTTGCTCGTGCACTTGAATGGAAGAATCCATGTTTTGTTCCTCATGCAATTTAGTAAGTTTGAAATTTTTCCTGTCATTATGCTTTTGTATTTTGTTAGCTCTTAGAAATCCCTCTTCCTTGCTACAAACCTTCATCTTTTCATCTTCTATATTTCCAAAATCATATTGAGCTTCTCTTTGCTCTACTTCTTAGTGTTTATGCTCAAGTTCCAACATTTGTCTCTCCAAATCCCTACTAAACTCCCTATTTTCTTTAGTGCGATGATTAACTAGAGCTCAAACGTTTAGTTGAACTTTATTCAATTCTATTGCCAAAGTTGTACCAAATATATCATCTTTCGTTAGAACTTGTCAAATACTTGCTAGTTTCACCATTTACACACATATTTTTTCATAAATAGTAGGTTGTTTCTCTTTTCATCACACCTGTAATGATTTATCATATCCTACACACAAATCCAGATAGAATATCTATTGTAGATATGCTACAACATGTATACAAGCTTGTCAAATGACTTGTTATAAACATATTATAACCCATTATGTCCTTGTCATCCACCTGCACAAAATTTGTGAAAACCTAACATTAACGTGCCATCAACCTTTGAAAAACTTATGGTAATTGGTATGCAATCACTTGAGATAAACCAGTCACAAACATGTCATAGAACCTATTGTATACCCTTTTACTCCATTTGACCAATTCCTCGGTTGTATCCTGTAATGATTGTGTCGACTACCAGTGACAAAATATGTTGTTACCTTTACTTAATATGTAGGGAATTCTAATATCAACCTGTGATCATCCTACGTGTAATGCTCCGTCACAGATTGTAAATATACTTGTTATCTACTTGTGACAAGCATGTCGTAAACCTGTAATAAATCTTGCAACCACCCAATCCACTTCATACACTTTGTTATAATTTGTAATATACCCATCACCTACCTATGACAACTTGTTATTAAAACTATAATATACTCGATATAACCTATCACAACCCATTGCAACTTGGTCACCCATGGGTGACAAACCCAACTATGGTAACCTACCATATAACTATTATGAATGTTTTGTAATCTTTTGATTATAACGCTGTCAATTCTATGAGATTCTATGATATCTTATGGTATCTGTGACATCCATATGGTATCTGCGATCACATCCAATTATAATATATTATATGCCTATCATATTAGTAGTTGTTAATTCATTAACATATTATCATTTATTCCTAGTTGTACCATCGATATTTTTGCAATCAAACGTGTATATAATATTGCATAAAGTTATGGTATTCCACCCCTTATAGCCTTGGTATTTGCTAACCTTGCATAGTATTGTTATTTAGTATCCTAATCATGTACCAGTTTAGTAGCCAATATGCTATTTTTTTATCATGTAAACTATGTCAGTGACCACTTTATTTATTTACTTGATCCTTATATTTCAGTTTAGATGACCCAAAAACATCCTCAATGCTACAATTATCAAATCAAATCCCAAGTTTATGATATTTGATTACAAATCAATCATGCCCATAAAGCCAATAGTCCATTCACAACATTTTATTCCTAAGAGTTACAATTCTTAACTCATGTAATCATAGCACAAAAAAAGGAATAAGATATGTACAAGGAATCAACACTTATTAGATTAGTCTTCATATCATATATTGTGTAAATAATACAACATATTATTGTCAAGTAGAAGGAAATCACCAAGGGAAATTCATGCTTCACACATGTATATGATAAAATGTTGTATAATTTATCAGGGAGAGAAGGTTTAGAAAAATTTCCCTTCTCCTTTTTCTTATAGGTCACATAATTTAGTCAACACCAGTGTCCCATTCTATAGTTTTCTCATGATGAATATTCCTTTACCAACCACCTGTATCTTATATTTTTATTGTCATCATTGTTGTGCATGCATTAATTTCCAAGGTATCTTGGATACCTATTCATGTATGACTTTACCATACAACTCATGTCACTATCACCTAGGCTTATATAACAATTTAATTTATTATCACAATCTTAATAAATAAATTTCATCATGGCACTTTGCTTTATTTTAGTCGTTTCCAATTCTACACTATCCATTGTGCCCAAGTCAAAACCATGCTTCACTAGTCATGGTCTTGTCAAAAATCATCCTATTCTCGTGGTAATCATGTAACCTTCAGGAAGTATTTTCTTCAATGTTTCTAGCCATATTCACATTCTTAGCTTGCCAACATATTCTTTCCATCAATATCTTTCCCTTGACTACTACCTTACTAAATTTTGATATCTGGGCTAATAATTATTGTAGACTTTTACTTGTAGATTCAACAGCTTATGTGATATACTAAAACATAAGACATGAATCTACTCTACTCATCAGCGGAAACAAAAATTGATCGATGAAAACACTAAGTAGAATAGGAAGAATTTCAATGGCACATAACACAATATTTTTCCGGGGAAAGAAACTGCTCAAAACCCCAAATATCTATATTGCATTAGCTAGAAGATATGAGAAGAAAATATGATGCTTGTTCAATTCCTTGCACAATTATTGAAATAATTAGCCCATATTTAATTGGAAAGTCTCTCTCCATAACTACGCAATCTAGCCATAGACCCTCAAATAATTGCATGCACCATATGTACAACTCAGAAAATTATACAACTGACAATACGTTGTCCCTAAACTCTAATCTCAACTACATCTTCCTTAGAACTAACATGCATGAGTTATTTATGAGTGAATCTTCAGTTAACTGGTGGAGCAGTGAAGTTTCAATGGTGGTTGTCCCCACTACTAGACCTCCTACAAGTTCCTCCAACTGTTTGAACTAGCTTAACTGACTTTAACTCGGCTAGACTGAGTTACTTAATTACAACTCAAAAGAACTCGACTTGGACCCCTAAGATTTAGGAATCACTCTACATAACTCTAGTTAGACTTCCAACTCGAATTTACTGAGCCAACTAAGTCAAATTAACTTAGTTAGCTGTTACAAGTTACTATGAGAATAGAATTTCAATTTAATTCCAAATTTAATTCAAGGACAAATTGAAGCCACCGATTAAGCCACAAAACCCATAATATAACCCCAAATTCCATATTTTCTTTAAAACCCTTTAACTAGTGCAAAAACCCCAATTTTGTTTTCAACCTAAGCCATAGAAGTTGCCAATTAAGCCACATAAGATACCAATTGAAGCCACAGAAAAACCATACATCCACCAAAGGCACAAAAGCCACCGAATAACACACATAACCCACATTATAACCCCAAATTCTATATTTTCTTTAAAACCCTTTAACCAGTGAAATAACCCCAATTGTTTTTTCAACCGAAGCCATAGAGGCCACCAATTAAGCCACAAAATCCACCAATTGAAGCCACAGATAAACAATACATCCACAAAAGGCACAAAAGCCACTACATAACCCACAAAACTCACATTATAACCCCAAATTCCATATTTTTTTTAAAACTCCTAAAAACTTCAAAAAACCCAATTTTTTTTTTCAGCCTAAGCCACACAAGCCACAATTGAATCCATAGAAAAACCTTACATCCTTAGAAAACAAAAAAGTCACCAAATAACCCATAGAACCCACAATATAACCTCAAATTCCATATTTTCTTTAAAATCCTTTAACCAGTGCAAAAACCCCAATTTGTTTTTCAATATAATCCATAAAAGCCACCAATTAAGCCATAGAAACCACCAATTGAAGCCATAGAAAAACCCTACATCCACAGAAGGCACAAAATCCAACGAATAAACCACAAAATCCACATTATAACCTGAAATTCCATATTTTCTTTAAAACCCTTTAACTAGCGAAAATACCTCAATTTTCTTTCAACCTAAGCCATAGAAGCCACCAATTGAACCCACAAAAAAACCATACATTCGTAGAAGGGAAAAAAATCCAGACAATAACCAACAGAAAAACCATATATTCAAAGAAGGCACAAAAGCTAGAGAACAACCAATAGAGGACAGATGGTGTGAATACCAAGAAAATTGATGTGTTGACAAACAAAATTGCAGATATGGCTGGTAGGACGAATAATCCTACCACGGAACGATGATGCCAAGCTCTAAACGCCTGCTACAACGAGCCGAATATCATGTCCAATGTCGAGTTAAATAAGGTCGAGTGAGCGAGAGAAATCGAAGAAAGATCCCTCCAATTCTGAATCACAGTCAATGCCATACAACTCTGCAGCAACGCGATTCCACCCAAGAGCCAAAACCCTTTACTACGCCCACACCCCACCTCTGCAGCCAAACAAAACACCACAACAACCAAACAACACAATGAAATAGCTAAACAAGATGCCATAACAAGAGATAAATAGAGTTTCACCTCACCATCAATGAACACCTCACACACAACTATTGACGGAGTAGAATTCACATGTTTCGGGCTTGAAAAGAAATGAACGGGGAGTGAAACAATGTCGAGTAGTCAAGGCAAGAGGAACCCTAAATGGCGCCAAAACACGAAGGTGGGTTCCATACCGCAAAGGGGACACGTGGATGCATATTAATTTCTATGCTAGCCAACATTATACACATATCATTTTGGAATGACCTTCAAATTTTCATTTAGCTCAATAAATCCCCTTAATTATGCCCATGCCAACCCATTAAATTCTTGGAGTGATAAATTACATTTCCTCTCACCCTAATTTGAAATGTGCCTCATTGGTTACTACTTGTTTTTCTAGAGCTACCACTTTTCCTTTTAAATCCACTACCTCTCAATGTATTACTTAGGTAGCCACGATTACTCTAAATTGGGAACTTCACTCACCTCTCATGGTTCAACACAACCCTCTTATACCTAGGAATACCTATAAGAGTGGATCAAACTTATGTGTCTCACGTGACTCTCATGATTCCATGAGATCATCCCTTTTCTATATCTATAACCAAATATGTTTTCACTCAAGAGGCATTTTTAAGAACCCATTATGTGTTTGCATATATAAATATTTCCAACCCTCTATGTCATTCCATTAGTTATATTCTCGACCTCACTCCTCTAACCACATTTTTTTTCTTCTCTTTATTAAAACACTTCCCATTCATTTGTTCCCTTTAAAAAGATGTGCTTTTCATCTAATCCTAGAATAATGTATGATCATATTCTATGGTTTTGGAATATAAGTTTCAGTCTTGTTTTTTATTCTCTCACCCTTAACAAAAGATCCCATATAAACATTATGCACATCAAATATAATAATATATCTATTATATATAGATCATATCTTCTCAACCTAGTAACTCAATGTTGGATATTCTATATCTTTATGGACTATGTGTTACATCCTCTTCCTCGTAATCATATAACCCTTCCTAAACAAACTAATTTAAAATATCATTATCTTCTCATATCCCTTTGACTACTCTACCTTGAAATATACCACATTGTATCTAAATTTTTAAAGTTCTTAGAGCTCCAATACAAGGATGAATTGTCCATGTATATCCATTTTTCCATACTTATCCTAACAAGATGTCCAATGACATTATCCTTACACTCTTACATTATACTTTAAGGAATTAAACCCTTAATGTTTTTACAATTTAGTGCAAATTCCTATGACGCAACTTCAACAACTTATGGATGTCTTTGCCTAATTGTTTGACATCATGAAACCTTGTGACATTCTTAAGAAGGCATTTATTTACCATTAAAGTAGGAAATGATGAAATTTTACTCAACTAGCATATATACGTCTTAATCCAAAAACTCCTAACCCCGAACTATCATGTCTGGAGAGGGACCAAATATCACATGGTGTAGACTTCGTCAAGCTTCTTAAATCTATAAAAATGTTTGTACATTGAGATTAGATCCCTCTTGATGCTTAATATGGGCCTAGGTTGAGTATGAGATTTAATTTTTTATTTTTTAATCTACCTTGAAAATAATTCATATTTTTAATTATTATTAAAATATATTTTAGGCTCCCCAATTGGGGTGTGAAATGATTGGAGGCCCTCTTAGGTTTGATTGACATGACAAAGGCTTTATTGGTTTGGGATGGTGGGTGGTATCCCCCACACCCTCACACGCTTATTCACTATGATAACATGAAGCATTGCAGATCATGGAAGATCGACGATGTGAAGGTTCATAACCCTCGGAACCTATAGTTGGTGGGAGCATAGGTAGAGTTAAGACCATATGTCCGGTGTATAAACTCGGGTCCTCAAATTCTTAGGAAACCTAAGTTTGATATTTACAGGTTCACGGCACCAGGAACGCGAGAGGTATACCCACCTGCTTCCTATCTCTGTTCGAGGTTGGCATATAAAGTTTGGTATGTTATAATGCTATCTTTGTAACATGGGTTGGGGGATGCTACTAGTGATAAGCCTCATTTCCGGAGGGGAAAGGAAACACTGGTTAAATTAGCAGTTTTTGTGACTGGCAATATTGGCCTTCTCGACTATGTAATGTTGATTTCTATCTTTTTTGGCAATATCATTTCTCGCATGGTCATGTTTACTGGTTTCTAGTGTTTTCTCATGATGTTTCCTTTGCATGTTGATAATTGGGTTCCCCATTTTAAGATTGAATTATGTGGGAAATCCCTATGGAGAGTAAGGGTTTTGGTAAATTATCAGGTCCAAGTCTACAGACGCAGGGCTCATGGGTGCATGGGGGAC
Source organism: Pinus tabuliformis (assembly GCA_031772625.1). Taxonomy (NCBI): domain Eukaryota; kingdom Viridiplantae; phylum Streptophyta; class Pinopsida; order Pinales; family Pinaceae; genus Pinus; species Pinus tabuliformis. The sequence goes on from CM062818.1 coordinate 1,313,350,847, forward strand.
ACCATTTTTATTCTGGTGGCACCTCCCACTCCTGGAGGGTCACTGTTTATGTATGCTTGCTGGCTCGGGTTGTGGAATTCTATGTTGAAGAAAGAGTAACTAGGTTCACTCTTCATAAATGTAATTTTGATTTTTGTACCTGTAAAATAAAATAAACATTATTTTTTTAAATTATAAAAATGAGTTTCTTACTCATTGCATAGGTCTAGCACATGTCAAAGTTCTATAGGAAATTCAAAGATTCAAAATAAATGTTGAAGACCCTTAAGGGCATGTTACACCTAGTATATTTATGTATTAGAATCCAAGAAATACCTCCAAGGAAAGTCACAAGCCTTCTACAAATTTCAGCCTCACAGAAGGGACTAATTGGCATCTCCAAAGTCAAGTCAACCTAAAGTCATCAAGTCATCTCAAAAGGAGTGACATACCACTATATATAGGGTCAATCGTCCTCACCAAAAGGAAACAAGTCACCTCTGAAATTAGCAAGGAAGAAGGAAGAGAAAAGGGTATGAAAAAGGACAAAGAAGGTGTCTCTCTTGTAGCGAACAAGAAGGGATAGAAGACTGAGTTCACAAGGCATATTTATGGTCCAGTTACAATCACACATGCAAAGAAAGGGAGGCTCATTCTGCTTTCATAACTGACCTCCTAGTATATTCATACGAAGAGGCTTGGTTGGGCTATAAAACAATGCTAATTAGGCCTCTTACTTGAGAAAAGAAGAGGGATACTCAAGTGAAGGTAAGAGAGCATACAAAGCTGCAATTATTGAAGGCATCCTCCACACATGCAACGGAAAATGAAGGCATACTACTATTGTTCCAATTATGAAATCACACTGAAGAAAAGAGACGGCCTTGGTTGGTTTAGTAACAAGGTCTTCTCCTTGATTAAGGAAGGCTCCATCTCAGGCGAAGGAAGAAAATAATAATGTCCCTTCTAGGGCATGCAAAGTAGCGTTTCTACAATAAATCTATCACTTGTCGGAAGAAGGACAAAAAAGGAGGAAAAAATGCTGCAAGAGGAAGTGATACTAGATCAAAAGGAAAGGCTTCACTTGTGATTGCAAGATCTTCTTGTCAAGGGTCTAGGGTTAGGAATTTGTCAATTGAAGCTTCAATAAGAGAAATTTGTTGAAGGGTTTTCCTCTCTAGGAGAGAGAGGTTTTTCCCTAGCAGAGAGCCAACATCTTGTGTTCTTGTCTCTTTTATTTTGGTAATTGTTTGATGAAGGAAGTAAACACACATTGATAATAATAAGAGAAAATTTTGGTAATAAGAAAAGTTAAAAGTACTTCACAAATTGTTATCATTGGTAGAAGAATCTCATTATATCTCATATTCTCTAGATTCTTCAACGTGGTATCAGAGCTAAGGTGACGCATCAATGAAGGGAATCTCAAGAATAGATAGAGGGGTGAAGTATTGTTATAGACAATTTTGTGCCTTGCAGCATCAGGCATGAATTGTCAATAATCCAAGGGATCCAAAGTCCCTAAACATGATGTTCCTACCCCTAGAGGAACAAGGTCAGCAAGCCAACAGCTCTCAGATCAGTTCTCCACCTGAAAACACTCAAAAACAAGCAATCCTGAAATCAAAGCAGGTGCTCCACTAGGCTTCTGCGCTGAAACTCAACTCCTCCATGGTGTACCTGCGTTGCAAAGCAGGTAGAACAAAGCCCACCTGCGCTGAGCGAGATGGGACAAGTGGCACACTGAGTCATTGCTCTGGAATCTTCCAAAAATGACACTTGGATCAGGGATTTCGCCTTGTGATGAGTCAGAGGCTCTGTTTCTCCAAGTGGAAGCAAGGTTCTCCAAGTGGACTCAAGAACTGAAGAGAGAGAGGACACAAGGCAGCTACACATCAGTTGCAAGCTGACTCATCCTTTCTCAATTCATCTATATATTGAGCTCTCTCCTATGAGCTCAGGAGGCTGGAATTTTGTGCAAAGTAATGATATGCTGTTGGTTTCACTATAGAGCTATTGGGTGATTGCTTGAAGGAGGTGAAGAGGAGAAATTCTTTCTGCTGGGAGGTGTTGCTAGATTGGGGCCTTCAATGGTTGTAACACTCTCAGAACTTTACTTCTTCTATTAATAAAAGCTATTGAGGTTCTTCTATATGCACTTGTTTCAATGTTATGTTGTGATGATTGTATATTTGATTTATGCTAATCCTTGAATCAGTTATGATTGCATGCTTCTTGTAGTTTCCTTCTTGGTTATTTTGCAGGATCTCATTATAGGTGGGCCAGCAAAAGAGCAAGGAGCTGGGAGCAAGCAAGCAAAGAGAAGAGTTTGGATTCGACATTAAGCGCAAGGCAACGGTTAGTGCATTTCTTCATTCTCTCTTGCTTTCATAAAGAAGTAAACCTTAAGTAGTTTTCTTTACAGTTGTTGCTGAGGTACTATCACCCTTAGAGTGGGATAGGGTCATCCGAATCAGATACTTTTCCCTACAACAAACTGGCGACTCCGCTGGGGACCGTATCTGTTTGATTGGTTGTAGTATTTTTCTATTCATTTCCTGAACAAAAGAGTACCAAATCGAAAAGCTTTTGACTATATCAAAAGCGAAGTAGAGGGCAGCTACTCTAGCTCATTTCTGAGCATGTTCATGATTTGAAGAGCTGATCTACAAGGATCCTTGTAAGCTCTTAGTGATAGCTTTTCACCTTCCTTGTTATCCCTTAGCATGTGCTTGACTGATAGCTTCTGATTTGAGCAAAAACTGTGAATTTTTGAGAAAATTGTGACCCGGAAACTGTGAAAACGAAACTTTCGTTTTCCAAAGCAGGTAGTACACAGGCTACCTGCTTTGCAATGCAGGTCCCGAAGGGGCTACCTGCGCTGAGAGCCAGATTGGCTGTGCAGCACCTGCGTTGGCCCAATTTTGCCTAGTGCAGTTGGGGTTTCCTCCTTTTTTCCTACCTGTTTTCACTATAGTTTTTTGCAGCCAGTTACCAGTCTTGCACCTATCTGAAACCAACCTTACTTGCCATCATTCCGCCTCTGTTATATAGTGAAATTGTACTTGTTCTTTTGTATTTCTTACGTCATTTACAATTTCCCATAACGAAAGTGAACTAGTCTTGTTTTTGGCCTCTTAGATCTGAACCTGTGTTAGGCATTTTGCTGGTCTAAAGAGTTAGCTTGTTTGTTGTCCATAGCTGATTAGTCTTTTCACTTTTGTCATTATGGTTTGATTTCATGTATTTCCAGTGATTAAACAAGTAAATCTTAAGGTGTCTTTTGATTTTTGGACTAGCTTGTTTACTTTCGCTTTAAATCGAAATCAAAGTTATATAACAACTTTCTTTTTGTAGCATATCAACATTAAGAAAGGGAAAAGAAAATACATGCATTGTGCATTTTGCATTTGAAAAAGTTTGCATGATGATTTAGGAGAAAGTGCATTAGTTTGTGCTGTATGAACTGTGTGAAAAGATATGCCTTTCTTCTCCCTCAGTAGTTAAGACTTTCATCAGTCAAAAAGATTTGAAAAAGCTTGCTTCTCATCTTAGGCTGCATTTAGGAATTTGTCATATACATCTCGTGGTGAACCTTGAAAGGCAAACTTTAAAAAGATCAACTTAAAATATACTGAATGAACCTAACAATGCATTGAAACATAACGCAAACATATAGAGGTCTAAGCTAGAGACGTGTTCCGGCATCGTTAAACTTAGTGACTGTCGATCTCTACGAAGGTGGGTGATTCCTCCTGAGAGTCGGTGGCACTAATACGGACTTGTGCTCCCACGTACCGTCGCGTATATATTGGGAGACCCCTATAGGAATAAAGCCTTTATCCATAGGAAGCCGTGTCGGCCGCCCTACTGATCGCAATGCAGTGAACACAGCATTCACGAAGATTGACCACACGTACCGTAAAACGTATTCCGTGGTTTTGCGAAAGGTTTGGCACACCCTCTGCCTAGAACTCCAGAGCAGTTTCTTTTGGCCTTTTTCAAACTCTATAACTGAAAAAGTCCAACCGAGCATTTGTCACTTCGGGCTCGTTAATACATCGAAGGAGACTAGAGTCATCTTTAGCTTTTTCTCGACTCTTAAAACATGAAAAAGCAAAGTTATGTCTAAAAGCGTCTAATAAAATTCATTCAAATCGGAAACACAAATTTTCCCCTTTATATTTTAGTTGATCGAGTAATCCGCAATCGTGGAAGAAAGTCAATTGAATATCCGTCGTTCGCGGAGGCTTGCGAGCCAACCGTCTTTGTCTCCGGAATCGAAAACAATCCGGGCAAAGCGAGCTCGTCGAACCAGTTCAAAATCTCCTTTAAAAGTTAGAACAAGTGTTCCAACAACATCTGAGATTCTGGTGACTCCAAACATTTCCGGAAACCCTGCCTCTATAGAAGAAGTTCAACCGCAGCAGAAGGACAGTAATACTGATCCTAGTCTGGGGGCAAATACTTGTATAACTGAACCAGTTCCATCTGTAACCGGTCCAGAGAGTTTTGTTCCTCAAACATTTGTCGCTGTCGATACAACCCCTTCTTCGGCACTGGAAATCTTTTACGGACCTGACGGTCTTCCTCTTCCACCTGGTCTGATTGCGATAGAGGAAATTATAGAGGAACCGCAAGTATCCACTCCAACTCATTTTGGAGTAGGGGTCACTCTATTTCCTGCTACAACAGAAGTTTGTCCATCACCAGTGGAAGTTCCTGTAGAATCGCTAGGCGATCAGTTGGATAGACTCAAAATGTCTGAACAACCGTCGACATCTAGGACTGTGTCAAATGACACGACGACAGCAGAATTACCTGCTGCAAATCCGACAATGTTCGTCGGCATACCATCCGTCCCAACTAGCTCTCAACCGCTAGAAGGAGTCCACCCAGGGACTATCGCAACGGTATGGTCTGTTCCTGTTTGTTCCGGAGTAATGTCTGGTAACTCTTACGGTGAGACTCATCAAATTGACCCTTTTGGGAATCAAATTAGGCCATCCAGTCCTCCAGGACAATCAATTGCCTTGAGTTCTAGATTACCACCGTATGGGGGGCAGTATGCCCTTTCATTACCCCCTCTGGGAGGGTACCCATACGGGAGTTCTCAACCCTATCCAAGTTATGGTGGAATTACAACAAGTAGTTGGGTACCCATGCTACCCCCACAACCGAGAGTTGTATATTCTATGCAATAGTGTGTACCTGTGACGAACATCCCAACTACACCGGCCATTGTAACCGTGTCGCAAGTTCAAACGATGCCTGTTGTATGTCAACCTCAGATTTCTCAGGTTCTCATGCCACAACCCCTTGACCCTGCGACCCAACCACAATTGCCTACTGGTGGGGCGGCACAAGTACAATCGGGTAGAATAACCCCACATCTTGGTCCAATGGTTAGTGTAGCACAACAACCCATGGTCTCACAACCGTGGCTAGTGTAGTACCAACAACCACAATTCCAACAAGTGTACCAAGGTTCTGAACAGCAAATCTTTGCGAATAGTGGACAACCATATATCCAAAATGGTCAAAATTAACCACTTTATAGTGGTAGCGTCCACCAACCGTACCAGTCATACCAGCATCAACTCCATTATGCTGGCATGCAAAGGCCAACTGTTCAAGCGATTCCATCGTATCCTGGTTACGCTTCACCTAACTTGAATCAACAGTTACCATTCGTGGCGACTTTAGAGTTGCCTGATCTACATCAGTTAACCAACGATCCGATCGCCTACGCCCCTTGGTGGCCAGTGATTCCACACAAGCTTCCATCCGACATTCCTAAATTCAATGGAAATCCAGGTGAAGACCCGTCGAATCATGTGATGACATTTCATCTATGGTGTTCATCGAACACCTTAAATGATGATTCGATAAGACTTCGCCTCTTTCAGAGGACATTGACAGGTCCAGCGGCAAAATGGTATATAGAATTGCCAAGAGCTTCGTTCGACAATTTTAGCTCCCTTGCCACGACATTCTTAACCCATTTTCAATTACCAATAAGGTATGAAACGGGAACAGAGATATTGACCAACTTCAAACAGACAACCGCAACTCATATATCAGATCATATACATGAGTGGCGACGTCGACGAAGAATGGTTAAAACATATGTTCCTGATCAGCTTTTAGCTGAGTGGTTTATAAAGTCGTTACTTCCGGCCATAACAGAAGATGTGGCGAAGGGAGGAGTCGTAACAGAAGAGCAGGTTATTGCTCGTGCGCAATATTTGGACTTAGTATATACTCAGTCCGGCACGCTCTATGACAAAATACCAGACGCCCCTAGACCAGAGTTTTCAATCCCTCCTCCTCCTAAATCGAACAGTGACTCTCATACCGGCGATGGCGTGATTGGAACAGCAAACTCGAATCCGAAAAAGGCCAATCAAAAGAAAGCCCGTAAGGATTCGAATCAAAATGCGCATGAAGAAGTTCTTGCTTCAGAAGTAATTGCTGTATCGACAGATAAAGGCAAAGAAACCAATCAACCAGGAAGCAAGAAGAAACAAAACAAAGGGAAGAAGAATAAACAAGGTGAGTCATCTCCTAAGAAAAATTATTCAAGCCCTCCTAGGAATAGGAAACCATATCCATGTCGAATATGTGAAGAGGATCACTGGACAACAGATTGTCCATTCAAAGCTGAGTTTAAAAGATTCATAAAGAAGTCACAAACCCCAGCTGTATTAACTGATCCGTTTCCCGATCCAAGTCAGAACCTGGTTGATAGTGGAAATGCTTCTCCATCGCAAGTTATGATGTTGTCAAGTTTTAAGCGCCAAGATGATGCTTTAATTTCAACATTGAACAAAAGCCATGGGAATTCACAGTTGTTGAATGGCGAGAGAAAAAGTCGATTAGGCAGTTCGACAACAACTTCGATAGAAGTTATGCCGCCATCGAATACAGGAAGCATTCCAACGATCCATGGAGGCAATCATCCTCTCCAATATATCGGAGTAATTTTCCTAAAATGCCCTTCTTTAATGGGCACTTTTGCCCCACCACCACCGAGTAATCTTACAGAGATGGGCGCAACGGAATATGAAGCCTTCTATTTTTAATGGATCTAAAAGTTTCGAGGATAGTTCCTGTCTCAAGTCAACCTCGTTTAAAAAATGAAATGAAGAGTAAAGAGGATAGTTCTTTACGATGTCAACCTCATTAAAAAATGAAATGTCCCCTTAAGATTTAAGGGACATATGCCTCGTCTGCATTTTTTATGCTGGGGGCACCAAGATCGAGCAGTTTTAGCAATGTTCATGCTCGTTAAAAAATAAACGCAAGATCCGAGCAGTTTTAGCGTATAGTTCATGCTCGTTAAAAAATAAACATGGGTTGTGAGCAATCTTCCCCTAGAGTTCAAGCTCACCCAGAAAAAATGAACCGGTAAATAACCTTGGTAAATGTAACCTTTGACTGCCATATTAAAAAGCCCTTGGTCGTGTTTATATGCCATCACCTCCATCCGTTCATTTGGCCAATCGTTCATCTCCATATGATTGTTTACCTTCTTTTGAGGAACAGCTGCGAAGAGTGATTTCACTAAGCCATCCTTGTGACATTGCCGTGATTGGAATATTCCAACCTGTACCTGGAATCTGCTGCTACCCTGTTTATCACTCGTTCCTCAAAAGACGAGTCTTCTTTGAGCTCTTTTCACTGACTCGTAAAATATGAAAAGTTTGCCGAGTTTTGGCCTTCCAGCTCGTTAAAGCGACCGGAAAGCTATCCCTCTTCTAGATTTTAATCTTTTTGGACCTGAGGGATTATTGCACAAAAAGACCGAGCGCTTGTTTGTTCGGCTCGTTAAAAGTACTGAAAACTCATCCCTTCTGTATTGTTTTATACTTTTTCGGACTTAAGGGATTAAATGACGAAAAAGGAATTCTGGAGTTGACTTTATGTACCTTTTCAGACTCTCTAAAAATGAAAAGGACCGAGTTATCCTTGTCATTAGACTCGTTAAATTCATTAAATAGCGACAAACTTGTCTTTAGACGAGAACGAGTTTCCCTATCGCTAGGCTCGTTAAAACATAGCGATGGGCTTGCCTGAAGGGCAGGTTATAGAACAAGCATATGTTATCCTCCTCAAGCTTGACAAAAATAAAGAGGTATTGGTCAGAAATGACTGGGGAAAAATTGGGAGAACCTCACAGCTTTAATGGTAGCAAGTCGCTCTTGAACATGACACTTTGTCCTCCGTATCACATCGGGTTGGGTTGTTTCATTCACCGGTCTCATCACCATGGTCCTCGCCACACCATCCATAGTTGGGGTAATGCTACCGATCCATCACATCAGTGTCGTTATATGTTCAAGAGATGTTGTTCTGCAAAGAGTCAACCATGTCCCATCCACTGCCATACATTGTCTTTCATCCATTTCATGATCGCCACCCTGAATCATACATCACAGTTTGTTTTCACCTCATCACAATCACTAGCTCCGTTCCGTGTCAATGATGTGGGATTCATTAAGGCCCTCCTTTGACGGATCGCTCCTTGTCGACATCAACTCATTATCCAAGGAGTTGATCTAGGAACAACCCCTTCAGTACTTTGAAGCTTGCATGCCTCAATGGCAAATTTCTCACTTCCGGCGACAGGTATACATCAATGACCTTCGACCAGAAGATTTTGCATGGTGGTCGACGCCAAGTCCTTTATTCCCACCATGTGAATTGTACTGTTGTACCTTGAGGGTCATCATCCTTATCGGTGATTCCTCTCGCGCTTGTTAACGGTTTACATCATTGACCGGTAATCAAGCGATGTCTTTCCATGTTCGACTTCAAGAAATTCTCACATGGATCGACTTGTACATCAAGTGAAGATCGGAAGAGATTGAAGACCCCGGATCTAGTTTCATCCATCCGGGCTGCGATATATATTCAGGATATAAAGACATTTGATATGTACATCATTGCAGCAGATGATCATCCTTCTCAAAGGATGATAATTTCAGCAGAGAATTATCAGTCTACCATCAGACGATCGTCTGTTCTATGTACCAAAATGAATTTATAAAGCTGAGCATGGGAATGCCCGCCTCAGCTAGATCATGAAAAAGTATGAAAAATAATGTATTGTATTGTATCTTATTACAGGACACTTCTCAGCAGATTGAATGAACTTCGGATCCTCCTAATAAAGCATTTCACCCGATAAACGACCTCATACTTTAGGGGGCATCTGTTATAGACAATTTTGTGCCTTGCAGCATCAGGCATGAATTGTGAATAATCCAAGGGATCCAAAGTCCCTAAACATGATGTTCCTACCCCTAGAGGAACAAGGTCAGCAAGCCAACAACTCTCAGATCAGTTCTCCACCTGAAAACACTCAAAAACAAGCAATCCTGAAATCAAAGCAGGTGCTCCACTAGGCTTCTGCACTGAAACTCAACTCCTCCATGGTGTACCTACGTTGCAAAGCAGGTAGAACAAAGCCCACCTGCGCTGAGCGAGATGGGACAAGTGGCACACTGAGTCATTGCTCTGGAATCTTCCAAAAATGACACTTGGATCAGGGATTTCGCCTTGTGATGAGTCAGAGGCTCTGTTTCTCCAAGTGGAAGCAAGGTTCTCCAAGTGGACTCAAGAACTGAAGATCAACTGAAGAGAGAGAGGACACAAGGCAGCTACACATCAGTTGCAAGCTGACTCATCCTTTCTCAATTCATCTATATATTGAGCTCTCTCCTATGAGCTCAGGAGGCTGGAATTTTGTGCAAAGTAATGATATGCTGTTGGTTTCACTATAGAGCTATTGGGTGATTGCTTGAAGGAGGTGAAGAGGAGAAATTCTTTCTGCTGGGAGGTGTTGCTGGATTGGGGCCTTCAATGGTTGTAACACTCTCAGAACTTTACTTCTTCTATTAATAAAAGCTATTGAGGTTCTTCTATATGCACTTGTTTCAATGTTATGTTGTGATGATTGTATATTTGATTTATGCTAATCCTTGAATCAGTTATGATTGCATGCTTCTTGTAGTTTCCTTCTTGGTTATTTTGCAGGATCTCATTGTAGCTGGGCCAGCAAAAGAGCAAGGAGCTGGGAGCAAGCAAGCAAAGAGAAGAGTTTGGATTCGACATTAAGCGCAAGGCAACGGTTAGTGCATTTCTTCATTCTCTCTTGCTTTCATAAAGAAGTAAACCTTAAGTAGTTTTCTTTACAGTTGTTTCTGAGGTACTATCACCCTTAGAGTGGGATAGGGTCATCCGAATCGGATACTTTTCCCTACAACAAGTATCAAGATCAAGAAAAGAAAGGAATACAAATATTGAAGCATCATATCTTCAAGTAGGTGTTCCAGATCCATCAAATACAAGGATAATTATTGTCTCCTCTCCTAGATCCATCAAGAAGGACTACCATCCTAGGAGAAAAGAAAGAAGAAAGACGTCCATCTAAAGGCATCCACAACAAGGCTCATTGAAGAAGAGTATCCATCCTAAAAAATAAAATCACTCTACATCAAGCTTAATCATTAAAGGCCTTTACACATTGGGAAGTCTTCAACACCAAGCAATCTCTCAGAAGGCACCTTGAAGAAATCATTTTGAATATCTCTAAGATCCAAGAATACAAATCATCAAATCCTCCAGAAAGAAGCAAGAGATATTAATCACCAACATTATAAAGTAAGTATTTTTATGTTCTCTTATGAAATATCAAAGTCTTTTTGCAAGGAAATCAACAAATTGGTTGGGACTGCTAATTTTCTTGCATGGAAAAAGAGGACTGATCTATTTCTAAAGGAGAATGAACTTCTGGACTACATCAAAGGGAGTGTCATTTTTCCTACTAAGGAACAAACTCAAGCCCTAGAAAATTACAATAAGGATAAAATAAGGGCTCAAAGGATTTTGATAGAATACATCAAGGACCCTCTCATTCCTTATGTTTCCAAACTTGAAACATCTAAAGAAATCTATGATAAGATGGTGGAGCTATTCTACGTTAGTACAACTGAAGAAGCAATGTCATTGCGTAATGAATTGTATAAGATGAATATGTCTAAGGAATAAGGAATAGCTCCCTACTTCATGAAAATCTATGAGATGAGATATAAACTACAATAGTTAAGAGAAGTTATGTCTGACATAGAAATGACTACTCTGGTACTCAATGCACTACCTGAGCAATGGGGCAACTTCACATCAAGTATATATGCCAAGAAGGAAGCTACCCCACTAAATGAAATTTGGTCTCTATGAAAAATTGAGAAGACTAGACTGAAAGCCAAAGATGATGTGGGATCAAAGGAGAAAGAATTCGCTGCTATGGCCAAGAGAAGAGGAAAATTTGGCAATTTTGGTCCACAAAGAAAGGGTAAAAGAGATATGTCTAAAATCCAATTCTCTGGTTGTCAAGAGTGTGGACACTATAAGAGGGACTATCCCAAATTTAAGAAGGACAACAATAAGAGGAAACGAGAAGAAGGCCACATTAACCAAGAAGTGAAAGAAGATGAGAAGAATCAGAATAAGGAGGACCCTCCGAATCTCTTCTATGACTGAGATCAACTTCTTCACATAAGTCTTCTTTAAAGTTTTGGGTATTATAGGAACATGTAGTAGTAGGATAGAATGCATTGTTTATGAGAATGGCATCTTCCAGAATATAGGAGCATTATGTAGACATAGATTAGATAAATAAATTTATGTAGGAAGGGTGTAGCCATTGAATGACCTTAGCAATTCATAAAGGAATGATCACGATCAAGAAGAATCATCTTAGAAAGCCACTATCATCAACAGGGAGGAACATTTGTAGGATGAGGAATACAAGGATGATATTCAGAAAAGGCATATGTCTTGATGGGAATTCCACCTATGGGAATTCAAGAAATGATAATATGTAGGCAAGGAAAGATGTGGCAAAGAAAAAGGACATTGAGGAAATCTCAATCAAGGAAGTTGTCAAACAAAGTTGAGATGATCAAAGAAAGAATTAATATGAGGTATGTATGCATCTATGTTTTCAGTTAAATCCATTTCATCATTTATATCGATGAGCATGGGGAATTTCTCTGGTAGCATGATCAAGAATAGGGTAGATCTCTTTCATTAAATAATATGCATGAAGTCATGGTTCACACACTAATAAAGTTGAACATGAGGAATGTCATCATATGAAGTATGAGGTGATTGAAAAGAAAACCTATAAAGAAGCATATGGGAAAAGATATCAGGGATAAAAGGACACCATGAACACTAGGAATCAACATCTGAAAAATTTGTTGAAAGCATCTGCCGGAAGAAGGCATGAGAATTCTGACAAAGGAAGAAAAGAGAAAATGACCCTTGACACCTGGAAAATCCTTGGATATATGAACTTGTAGGATGCTGATGATTCAAGCCAACTAGATTTCATGATATAAAATCATGTTGCAAGGTACTATTTGATTTAATGTTATTCTTTGATTTCTTGAATAATATCTAGATGAGTTCATGTAGTGCTACTGGAATAAGGATTGTAAGTGAAAGTACAACTAGCATTCATGTGGTGGATGGAAATTCCTGAAAGAAACATGATGAGGAATAAGTAGCCATATTACGAAGGTTCCAGATATGTATCAAGAAGGCCACTTTCCATGGAGGAAGGAATGACATGTCGAACTAAGAAGGACGGTGATTGATGGTTGATGCCCTACAAACAAGAAGCTCAACTGAATTTCATGAAATAAATGAAATAAAGTGATTAAGCAGTTGGATGTCCCACAAGAATAAAGTTGTTGATGTACAATAGAGTCCCTAGTTAAGAGGGTGCTCTCACAAATCCATGACTAAGAGGTAGCTTGGAAAATTTCCTGGTCAAAAGGAGCTTGGGTACATTCCTTCATAGGAAGGGGAATATCTTCCCTATCTGAGAGGGAGAGATAGACACAACATTCTTGTCTTCACTTTGGAAGAAATAATAGAGGATTGGTTAATCATCTAGCATCTGATACTATTTGAGGATGTATAGTGCATCCAAGGAAAGAGTAGGAAAGAGGATGGATATTCTTTGAGGTCTGGGAACCCAAGATAAGAATAGTCCTAGAAGTTCATACTCAGTGAACAACCAAGTGGGGATGTACCTTGAGAGACAATGATGAAGGTTTCTATAATCATTGGTCTTGCCAACATTGTGGTTTGTCTATTGAGAGATAGAGATGTCAGTCAAGGCCTTGATGTGTAAACAATGTTGCTTATTATGATGCTATAATAGATGGATTGAAAATCTGATTTCTATTATGTGAATTATTTAGATTGAAAATGGCCAAACACCTTGTAATGATTTATGAATACCTCCCTAGTTAAGATGGAGCGTTGAAGAAAGTGTAACTAGGTTTGGTCTTCATAAATGTAATTTTGATCTCTGTACTTTTAAAATAAAAGAAATATTATTTTCGTAAATTATAAAAAATAGTTTCTTGCTCATTGCATAGGTCTAGCACATGCCAAAGTGCTATTGGAAAGTCAAAGAGTCAAAATAAATGTTGAATACCCTTAAGGGCATGTTACACAATGTATATATATGTATTAGATTCCAAGAAATATCTCTAAGCAAAGTCACAAGCCTCCTACACATGTAGGCCTCATAAAAGGGACTAATTTGCATCTCCAAAGTCAAGTCGATTGAAAAGGAGGGATAGACCACTATATATAGGGTCACTTGTCCTCACCAAAAGTCAGCAAGTCACCTCTCAAATTATCAAGGAATAAGGAAGAGAAAAGGGTATAGAAAAGGACGAAGAAGGTGTCTCTCTCTTGTATCGAAGAAGAAGGGATAGAAGACCGAGTTCACAAGTCATATTTTTGGCCTAGTTATAGTCACACGTGCGAAGACAGGGAAGCTCATTCTACTGTCATATCTGACCTCCTAGTATAGTCATATGAAGAGGCTTGGTTGGGCCAGCAAAGAGTGCCAATTAGGCCTCTTACACAAGCAAAGAAGAGGGATACTCAAGTGAAGTTAAGAGAACATACAAAGCTGCAATTCTTGAAGGAATCCTCCACATATGTGAAGGAAAAGGAAGACATACTACTGTTGTTCCAAATATGAAATCATAATGAAGAAAAGAGAGCTTGGTTGGGTTAGTAACAAGGTCTATCCTTGATTAAGGAAGGCTCCATCTCAAGTGAAGGAAGAAAATAAGAATGTCCCTTGTAGGGCATGCAAACTAGGGTTGTTGTAGTAAAGTTATCAGTTGTTGGAAGAAGGATAAAGAAGGAGGAAAAAGTGCTACAAGAGGAAGTGATCTCGGATCTAAAGGAAAGGCTTGACTTGTGCTTGGAGGATCTTCTTGTCAAGAGTCTAGGATTTGGCATTTTTCAATTGAAGCTTCAATAAGAGAAATTTGCGTAAGGGTTTTCCTCTATAGGAGCGAGATGTTTTTCCCTGGCAAAGAGCCAAAATCTTGTGTTCTTGTCACTTTTATTTTGGTAATTGTTTGACGAAGTAAGAAAACACACATTGATAATAATAAGAGAATATTGTGGTGATAAGAAAAGTAAAAGCCACTTTACAAATTGTTATAATTGGTAGAAGAATCTCATTATATCTCAAATGCCCTAGATTTTTCAACATTCTGAAGGGGCATAGTGTCCTCTGACGTTTCATTTGTTTTTGTAATCATACATTAAGTTAGTTATTTTCTTTCATGTGGATCTCGCTACACATCATATTCCAAGTCCGCCTACGATGTATCTACTTTTGACATCTATACAGTGGGTTGGTTTACGAGCACGGGAAGGTAGGAGAAGGGTGAAGAAAGGGGGCCTAATGTTGGGTCCCTATAATACTAGTGATTACCCCATTACTATTGTAGTTATACCCCCTATTTATATTGTTGTGCCCCTATTACCCCCATATTGTTATTTCTGTGCCCCATAGAATCCCTCTATTGTTATTTTTGTGGCTTTATATTATTATTGTTAGGTCGGCTGGATTATATTGTGACTCCTTAGACTCCTATATATAGAAAGGAGGTTTGTCATTTGTATCATCCAAGAATTGTTCATTTATGTAATGTAAAGGAGGTTTCCCCCTCGAAGAGGCTGAATTCTAAGGCGTGGATCTATCTTTTCTATCTTTTCTTGAGCTGGTTTCATAACATTTGGTATCAGAGCTTTGGATTCTAGGGTTTCGCTGCTCCAAACAGGTCATCGTGGAATTTTCGCTATAACTTTTTTCTGTGACGTTTCAGAAGTCGCAAAAAAAACCCATTTGAGAAGAATTGGCGCTGAACCTTGGGTCCGAATTTCAGAGCTTTTTGCGTGATATGTTCGGAGATATGATCTGAGGAAGTTGGCCTTTTTGCAGACTCCTGAATTACATTCAAAACAGGTGACCTGGGGAAAATCGTCATAACTCTCTCTCTGAGGATCGGATTGAAATTTCGTAAAAAGGTACAGAAAGAGGACGGACTGTAGTTTCTTTTATGTGTGTTTCAGATTCAAAGGTTGAAACAGTGACTCGTGGCACGTCGTACAAGTTCGCTCTACTGAACCAGTCTAAAAGCAAGTCACTGTGGGAGATTTCACATAACTCTTCCTTGGAGAATCCAATTTGGCTCAGACTTGTGGCATTGGAAAGAGGACGTAGAAGGCTACTACAGGTAGCAATTTCAAAATTGGATGATCCAAAATTACAGAGATACATCAGATTCAATATCAGGCTTCTATAAAGTGAAAAAAGGTGTGTAGTTTTTTTTAAATTTTTGTGTAAGCTTGGTTTAACGGAATTCAAAGGGCATAGTAAAGCATTATTATCGGTAACTGATGCCCCGAGGAAAGAAAATGCAAACACCTAGTAAGGAACCTGAAAGCTCTAGCATGACTCATGAAGAAGAGGAAGAAATGCTACATGATATATCAAAATTACAAGAACAAGTGCAACAAATGTCACGCTCACAAAAGCTAACAGAAGCTAAGATAAGTGGCGTGGAATCTAAGATAAATGGCGTGGAATCTAAGGTAAATGGCGTGGAATCTAAGATAAAGGGCACGGAAGCTAAGATGGATGGCATGGAAGCTAAGGTGAATGGCATGGACGCTAAAATTGATGGCATGGATGATAAGATGGATGAATTGAAGAAGTTGCTACAAGAAAGGGTCACTAATGGTGAAAAGGTAGTAAAGGAAACTCATGATGAGAACAAAAGAAATGTTAATCATGATTCCATAGACTCTAATGTTGGATCGAAGACTCACCATGTTCCAAAAATCGATATGAGGAAGTTTGATGGCAAGGATCCCGCCACATGGATATTACAGATGGAGCAATTCTTCGATCTCAATAATGTGCAAAACACACAAAAGGTACGTATGGCAACTTTATATTTGGAACCAAATCAGTTTGTATGGTATCAATGGCTTTGTTCTCGTAAACAATTTATCACTTGGGCAATTTTTACGGAAGAATTGATAGCACATTATGAGGATACAAAAAGCAACACTTTTTTTAGCCAATTGATAAGTCTCAAACAAAAGGGTTCAATAATGGAGCACATTGAGGAGTTCCAAAAATTGAACATAAGGGTAAAAGATATTCCAGAGGAGCATAGGATTGATGTGTTCATAGGGTCTTTAAAGGATAATATCCAACATGATGTGCGCCTTTGGGAACCTGATTCATTAGAGAAGGCATTCAGGTTAGCAAGAAAAATGGAAAGCAAAATTATGGCAACTAGGAAGCATACCATTCACAACTATAAAGACGGAAGTGTTGTTGCCCATAGTCTTCCACAACCTACAAGGTTGACACCACAACAATTGGAAGAAAAAAGAGCAAAAGGGCTTTGTTACAATTGTGATAGCAAATACACAAAAGGTCATAAGTGTGCTGAGAAGAAATTATTCTACATAGATTGTGAAGAGGAAGAAGAAAAGGAGCAAGAAAGGTCAAAAGAAGAGGATATATTCCAGGAACAAAGCCTAGATGAAGAACAAATAAATCCGACCATATCTTGTAATGCATTGGCGGGAATTACCACTCCTCAAACCATCAAGATAGAAGGACAAATCAAGAAGAAAAAGGTAATAGTGTTGATTGATTCAGGAAGCACCCACAATTTTATTCATTGTAGGGTAGCAAAAGAATTGAATTGCTTCCTATATCCAGCACCAGAGTGTCAAGTGATGATTGCAAATGGAGGAACAATAAATTGTTCTGGAAAGTGCCATAATATCAAGCTATCCATGGGAGAATATGTATTGACTAGCCCAATGCTTTCCATTCCAATGGGAGGTGCTGATGTTGTACTAGGAGTCCAATGGCTACAATCCTTGGGTACAATAGCTTTTAATTTTCAAGAACTTTTCATGAAATTTTCTGTGGAAGGAAAGGAAGTTGAATTAAGGGGTATTGCAGGGAAACCAGGAAAGATAATCAGCTCTAATGGCATGACAAAGCTTCTAAAAAAGGAGCAAAGAGGTGTAATTGCACAATTATGTTCGCTAGATGTTTCCACATTGGAATCATCTATTTCTCCAGATCTCCAAAAAGTCCTGGACAATCATTCCAAGGTATTTGAGACTCCCAAAGGTCTCCCACCTATGCGTGATCATGATCATGCTATTCATCTGATTCCAGGAAGTGTTCCTCCAAACATCAGGCCGTACAGATATCCATATGTCCAAAAAAGTGAAATTGAACGTATGGTTGCAGAAATGCTAGAGGCTGGTATAATTCAACCGAGTCAAAGTTCTTTCTCAGCTCCAGTAGTATTGGTGCACAAGAAGGATGGATCATGGCGCATGTGTCCAGATTATAGGGAGCTCAACAAGCTCACTATTAAAGATAAGTTCCCCATTCCTGTTATTGATGAATTACTGGATGAATTGCATGGATCAATTTACTTCACCAAGTTGGATCTTCGTTCGGGATATCATCAAATCAGAATGAAGATTGAAGACATTCCGAAAACAACATTTAGAACTCATGAGGGTCATTATGAATTTTTGGTCATGCCTTTTGGCCTTACCAATGCACCTTCAACATTTCAAGGTTTGATGAATTCAATTTTCAAACCATTCCTTAGAAAATTTGTGTTAGTATTTTTTGATGATATACTAATCTACAGCAAGTCTTGGAAGGATCATGTTGAACATGTTGACAGGGTGCTACAACTATTGGAGGAGAAACAATTATATGCAAAAAGATCCAAATGTTTCTTTGGAGTCCAGGAGGTGGAATATTTGGGTCATATTGTATCTCATGAAGGAGTTAAGGTAGACCCTAGCAAAATTAAAGCCATTAAGGAATGGAAAATCCCCACATCCATAAAGCATCTGCGAGGATTTCTTGGGTTGACAGGGTATTATCGCAAGTTTGTTAAGAATTATGGGAGAATAGCAGCACCTCTAACAACATTATTGAAGAAAGATTCATTTTCATGGACTTCGGAAGCAACAAAGGCCTTTGAACATCTTAAAGAGGCAATGTGCCAAGCACCGGTCTTAGCTACACCGGACTTCACAAAAACCTTTATTGTGGAATGTGATGCTTCAGGAAATGGAATTGGTGCTGTTCTAATGCAAGATGAAAGACCCATTGCTTTTGAAAGTCGTCCAATCAAGGGAAAGTTTTTAAACAAAGCTATTTATGAGAAGGAAATGTTGGCAATACTCCATGCACTTAAGAAATGGCGACCCTACCTAATGGGAAGACACTTCAAGGTAAAAACGGATCATGATAGCCTTAAATACTTTTTAGAACAAAGATTATCCTCTGAAGAGCAACAAAAGTGGGTCACAAAGATGTTGGGTTATGACTTTGAAATCATCTACAAAAAAGGGAAGCAAAATGTGGTGGCAGATGCACTCTCAAGAAAGGATGAGGATGTGGAAGCATTGTTGTGTGCCATTTCTATTATCCAACCAGATTGGATAAACGAAGCAAGGGAGGAATGGAAGAATGACGAAGAAGTGTGGGCACTTATTCGAAAGCTACAACAAGATTCCAGTACTTCTGATACATTTAGCTGGCAAAATGATTCGTTATGGTACAAAGATCGCTTATACCTCTGTAAGAATTCCCAGCTAAAACAAAAGATTCTTATGGAATTGCACACTTCTCCCTTAGGAGGGCACTCAGGATTTTTAAAAACTTACCACAGGGTTAAGAAGGAATTTTTTTGGGATGGCCTTAAATCAGATATTCAAAAGTTTGTGGCGGAATGTTTGGTTTGCCAGCAAAATAAAGTTGAAACAATTAAGACACCAGGTCTATTACAACCTTTATCCATTCCAAGCCAACGTTGGGAGGAGGTTTCAATGGATTTTATCACAGGTTTACCCAAGTCTGAGGGAAAGAGTGTCATCATGGTGGTAGTTGACAGACTTACCAAGTATGCACACTTTTGTGCATTATCACATCCATTTAAAGCCAGTACAGTTTCTACTGCATTTATGGAAACAGTTCAAAAGCTACATGGAAACCCAAAGATTATTGTAAGTGACAGAGATCCCATTTTCACTGGAAATTTTTGGACAGAATTATTTTCTTGTCTTGGTACTCAGTTAGCTCATAGCTCATCTTATCATCCTCAATCTGATGGAAAACTGAGATAGTAAACAAATGTTTGGAAGGATATCTTCGTTGCTTTGTATCTGATAAACAGACACAATGGGTCAAATGGTTGCCTCTGGCTGAATGGTGGTATAACACTTCCTTCCATACAGCAACAAAAATGACCCCATTTATGGCACTTTATGGGTATCAACCACCATCCATCACATCATATTTAAGAGAAAATTCTAAGGTTCAGGCAGTGGAACATCACATCGAACATCAACAACAAGTCCTCCAACTCTTAAAGGATAACCTCGTGTTGGCACAAAATAGAATGAAACAACAGGCAGATCAACATCGCAGTGAAAGAAGTTTTGATGTAGGTGATTGGGTATTCCTACGGCTACAACCATATAAGCAAATGTCCCTAAAGCAAGCTAAGAAGGATAATAAATTATCACCAAAGTATTATGGTCCGTACAAGGTGTTGGAAAAGATTGGTACTATGGCATACAAATTGGAGCTTCCTGCAGCTTCTCGATTGCACCCAGTTTTCCATGTTTCATGTTTAAAGAAGGTTATAGGTGACAAGCTCCCAATTCAAACAATATTGCCAGAACTTGACGAGGAAGGAAAAATTATATTGGAACCGGAAGCAATCACAGAAACAAGAACTCGACAGCTACGAAATCGATCAATTTCAGAGTATCTTATCAAGTGGAAGAACTTATCCGCTGAAGATTCCACATGGGAGGATGAGAATTTTATGCAGAAGTATCCAGAACTGCTCAAGCGTTGAGGACAACACTTTTTTGAAGGAGAGGGGCATGTTGGGTCCCTATAATACTAGTGATTACCCCATTACTATTGTAGTTATACCCCTTATTTATATTGTTGTGCCCCTATTACCCCCATATTGTTATTTATGTGCCCCATAGAATCCATCTATTGTTATTTTTGTGGCTTTATATTATTATTGTTAGGTCGGCTGGATTATATTGTGACTCCTTAGACTCCTATATATAGAAAGGAGGTTTGTCATTTGTATCATCCAAGAATTGTTCATTTATGTAATGTAAAGGAGGTTGCCCCCTCGAAGAGGCTGAATTCTAAGGCGTGGATTTATCTTTTCTATCTTTTCTTGAGATGGTTTCATAACACCTAACCTTGGCAGATAT
The DNA here is from genome assembly GCA_031772625.1 of Pinus tabuliformis. Taxonomy (NCBI): domain Eukaryota; kingdom Viridiplantae; phylum Streptophyta; class Pinopsida; order Pinales; family Pinaceae; genus Pinus; species Pinus tabuliformis. The sequence goes on from CM062818.1 coordinate 1,313,371,532, forward strand.
GGTGAAGTCTCAGCCTTGCGGTGGAGCCTCACGTCGAGGAAGAAGGGACCACATACACCAGGAAGGAAAAGGTAAAGAAGTTGGTTCATATTCTAGTCAGAATACAAGGTAGAGGACTACACGATAGAGGATTATGCGACAAAGGATAGTGTGACAGAGGGTCAGAAAATGAACTTTGATATTCTTCAGGCCACATTTCAGGCATACTACGAAGGCACCATGACACATGTGAAACAATTGATTGTGATCTGGGAGGCAAAGTTGAATTTGAAAGCCGAGATTGAGATTCCAGCTGAAGATTGGGGTGAGCCTATCACAGCCCCCGGATACACTTGTTTTCGTCTAACCCTGTTTGGACAGTCCATCCATATCTACTGGTTAATGAAATACATAGTGGCCAAAGCAATGGTTGCGACCACCAACATAACAGTGCAAAGTGAACCCGAGCCGGGCCTCTGAGACATTAAAAAATAGCTCCAGCTTATTCAACTTCAGTTGCAGAATCAGAACGCTCGCCTAGGCCGCATTGACAGGCATATCCCATGTATGTCACAATCTAAATTGTCAACATCAAGTGCTAAAGATAATGCTCTAGTGGAATCATCAGATGACTAGTTGATCGAAGTTATGCCTGTTAAGTTTGGCTTAATGTTGGTTGTCTATGTCGGGTAGCATTTATCTTTTCAATGTTATGCTTACTAGTTGGTTTCGCTTGGTTAAATAGACCCAAACTATTTATGTTTTGGATGGATTATAATATGATTCAGTGGCCAATAGACCTAGTTTCCCACTAGGTGGGTTGAGGTCACTGAATGACTTATATATTTGTAACATGCATGTTTATAGATATATGAATGAACAATACTGCTAAGCTTACCAAAATAAAATAAAAGAATTATAAAACAAGTACAAAATTCGAATTACAGACATGAAACATCCATTTATGTTGTAGAAACCAGGTCTAAATGTAGTTATGTTTGTACGTGATGTCTACACATGGAGTAGTTTTTCAAGCCTTCATGTCATCCCATGGGGTAGATTATCAAAATCAATCACCACATTTTTGTTTATATTTGTAAAATGACTTCCCATTAATTTGTTCCTTTCTGAGGGATGCAATTTCAATATGATGCTAGAATAATTTAAGATTAAATTGATAGGTTTCAAAATATCAATTCTAATCTTTAGCATGTGTTTAACCACCCTTATCAATACTATATAGCTCACATGCACATTAAATATCCTAATCCAACCCTTATACATGGAATACATCTTCTCAACCTAACATTAATGAACTAATGCATGTTAACTATGTTATTCCAACCCCTATTAATGGAAAACATGTTCTCAAGCAAAGTCCAACACTCGATCTTATTTCCTTCTTTATGAACTAGGTGTTACATCCTTTTACATTTAATTGTGAATCTTAATACCATATAAGTCTTCTAGTCTCCTATATCCTTAGGAATCATTTTCCATTAAGTCTTCCTTTCCTATATTCATCTCTAAATTTTACAAATCTTGTAGAAAAGACTTAATTACCCCATGCAGTTGGCATTCAAGGTATTGGATCCAAAAAATTAGACTAAACCCCTTATATGATTCTACCATTTAGTACAATGTCATATCACCTAGTTTGAGAAAGTTATGTATGTCTCCTTCTAACACTTTTACATCATGAATCCTTGTGAAATTGGCAAGAAAGTCCAATAATTTTACTAGATTACCATTGAAGTAAGAAAGGATGAAATTTTATTGGATTTTATATAGGTGGTGCTAAAAAAATTCATTCATTTAGGATTCTTACTTAATTATTGTTAGTGCCTCAAATTGCATACATACTCTTTAAGACCCCAAGTTCTTTTGAAATAGACACTAAACTTATCAAATAACACAAGGTTGTAAAAAAAAAGATTCCTTATTAGGGAAGCATGGAAACTCAAGGTTGAAATAGGTGTAGAATATAACAAAAACCCTACCTCTTAAGTAAGTTTAAATAATAAAATGATCAAATGTGGAATTGTAGAGAAAAAAATAAGAAAATATCACAAAACCAAAAAGGAAAAAAAATGAACCAAGGAAAATAAGAGGGCCAAAGCACAAAGCAATTGAACAAGCCCCACAAGAGAAACTTCCTCCTTTTGATCCCAAAAAATATTGTAAACTACACCTAAAAAATATGTTAACATGCATGAAGTTCTAGGCCATGATAATGATGATTCCCTTACCTAACAAACAATTGACAAATATTATAATTTACACCATTTTTTTTTGTTAGCTTGACCCATGGGGGATTTAAACCTATAATCTCATGGTTTACATAATACTCCATAACACAATGATCACCAATTGAGCTACCCCCTATGAGCTTATAAATTACACCAAGTTGTATTCCATGATGGTAACTATTTCCTTACTAAACAAAATAAGAAACAAAATAAGGATGTGTGGAATAGGACCTCACCAATAATTCAACAAAAGTTGAAGCAAGAAATTCTAAAAGCTCATATACTTAATAGCTCTAGCCCCTCCAACTACGCATGTTCATCCAACTCTACCCTACATGAAGTTCTTAATGGTATGATATTGAAGTTGATGCTTTTATAAGCATGTTGAGTTCTCCATGTAGTTATAGAAATCTCTTTTAAACCCTTCCTTTCGAGAACTATCCTTTAACATATCAAGTTGTATTTTCCTTTTCCCATGATATGTTATTCTTGTTAGTTTTATAATTTTTCTTTTATTTTTCCACATTCTCCCCTGCACCAAACATTTCTAAATATTTCTTACATCTCATTGCAACATCATTATCCCACATCAAATAGTAACTTTAAACAAACTTGTGCATTTTAGATTGTATATGGTGACCCCATCATCTAATTTTAGGACATAGAGAGAAAAAGATATTAAATTTTTAAAAAAATGCATTTTGTCAATATTTATTTCCTCAATAGGCTTAGCTTTATTTTTTGTGTGTGATATTTGCTGGAACATAATTTGTTTTTATACAGGATAAGTTAAAAAAAAATCTTGTACAATGTCAATTGAATTGTTTTACATTTCCAACTTATTAAGATAAAAAAATGAATTATAAAACATTTATATTCAGATTGCACACATACATCACCTAATTCCATCATTTATTTATATTAGACCTATTTAACATTAATTTTGGCTTGATTTTTGCATAAAAGACTTAATTTTACAAATGAAAACAAAAACATCATGTGTACATAGAAAAATTTTCAAATTCAAAGTGTATTAGAAGGCACGTTCAAATATATTTATGTCTATTTAAAAAATCTAGACTTATTTCTTCACTCCACCCTCTCTGATCTGAATTTAAACAGGAACACAACAAATTACAGATATAACCATAGATACAGAGATCCAAGATAAATAACACTTCATTTCATTAATATCAAATACTGAAATATGCTTACAAACAGAATGGAAATAAGACTAGCTCAGACAATGGTAACTTATCTCTGAGAAGAGATGCAACGGCTACATGCCTCTAAACTGTGTTACAATGAGGCTCAAAGGCCTATTTATTATTGAGGAACAAGATAAAACCATAAACATCCAAAACCCTAACCCTAGGAGATGAAGCGCCAAAACTATGGGCCCCGTTTGGGTAAATTGGTACATCAACTTCCCGAGGTCGTAACTTTGGCATACGATCTTGGTTTTGCACACACAATACCTCAATAGAAATATCTATCCTAGGACTACAACTTTTAACTGGCCAACATGGTCTATATGTATTTTTGGCCCCGACTTTGCCAAAAAAATTCATTTAGGACCTCAAAACGACTCTGGAAGTTCAAGACTCGAAAAACTGTCAAAACTAGTAAATTGTGTGTTATAATTAAGGAAACTAAAAAAATGAAAGAGACAATGGTGGGGGTCCAAGTGGAATAGATAGATGGCTAACCACATCCACCTGGATCAATCCTCGCCCCTTAGGAAGCAATGCTCCCCATTGAATTTAGCACCTCCATGAGATGGGGAAACTTTTGCTGGTGTGAGTTGTTCTGCAATGTTTGATGTGTCCAGTAATGGTGGGAAGTATGGTCGAAGGCGGTCCACATTGAATACTGGGTGTGAGCCAATGAATTTTGGAATGTTGTGCTCCAAAGAATTGTCTCCCATAGTCTTGGTAATGGTGTAAGGACCATATCGGAGTGGTCTGAGCTTCCAATAGGCTCTGGTAAGATGTTCTTTCTACAAATGCAACCAAACTTTATCGCCCACCTAAAACTTGTGTGGCACCCGATGTTGATCATGTTGCTTCTTCTACTTCGAATTTTCCACATTGGAGTGGTGATATATCGACCCATTCGGTAGAGGTTCTCTGGGAGTCAGATCGAACGAATGCTTCATCTGATAGTGCAACAGTACCACTGTGGGTGATGAGAAGATGTCCATGTATTCTTTCCTGATTGTATCGACATACTTATGTTGCATGGAGGAACCCTTCCCGGGGGCCATGGATGTGGCTATGATCTTCCCTTTACATTGAGAGAGAACCTAAAAGAAAATAAATTTCCTAGTCTGGGAGATGATCTTACTGTATTCCTTCGTAAAGATCAAAGAGGTGGCAGTAGGTGGGGCTACCTCCGGTAGCCTGTATAACGTATTACCCAAAGAAATAATAATAGAGCGAGATTTCGACTCATATACAACTTGTCGCTTCCACAATTATAGTTTTCCTAATAATACATCACAAATTTCAAGAGGAGCAACATCACACGATACCTCATCTGTGAAGGTCTTCATGTTGTGGGGAAGGCGACATTGTTGGCCAACTCGGAGATCACGTCTTGGTGAAGCCAGTCGATATTGTACGGATGTGGGTATGCTGTAGTTAGTAGGCCCAACTGCTTCACGACCTCTACTGAAATGAGGTTAATTTGGCTCCCACTGTCAATAATGAATTGCAGCGGCGAACCCTTCACCCACATCTATGAGTTGAAGAGACGCTACCCCTCCTCTAGATCTTTGAACTCATTTTTCTAGATCTTGGTGGTGGCAATAGCGGTGCTAGGCTCTGCATCAATAATTTTCTTCCCTTTTTCATTCCTCTTGTTGGATTTTAACTTAGATTCAGAACATGCATATTATTTTGAAGCCTTCAAATCAGCCACTAGTGACTACTTGGCCCGACACTCACTTGTGTTATGAGTGGGCCTCTTATGGAACTCACACCCCTTTCTTGTGTCCTTCTTTGAATTTGTGGTGTTTTTCTTTTCTTGCAGCTTTGACGGGTTGTCTTGGGCCACCCCACCTTGGCTTTGTACTTTGTTTTGTGGTTTAGGGGCCCCTTTCCCTTGCTTCGGATTAGCAGATCCAAATTCTCGCTTTTAATGTTTAAGCTCCTGCTCAATCTTCACAATGCATCAGTACACCATGCCGAGTGAGGAGGTGTCGAGGAACTCCATCTCATCTTGGATGTACCTATGTATGCAACCACAGAAATTGAGTACCAAATGTTTCTCATAATCCTTGATACTCAACTTCGTGTGAAGAGTATGAAAAACATTGGTAAAAATTGGCACGTCTTGGTCCCTTCCCTACTACAACGTGGTCCACTTTATGTATTTATCCTCATAGCTCCCGATAGGGTAGTACAACACCTTGATATCATCCCAAAAAAAAATCTAAGTGGGTGTGGCTGAAAATATTGAGGGCATACTTTCATCCTTCTGCTCACAGTAGGTTTCCCACCAGTGCTTGATGTGGGGGGAGGTTTTGAGAAGAAAAAAAGTGATCTTTTCCCGGCTCGAAAAATCATGAATAGAAAAATATCCTTCTAGCAGATTTAACCATTTATCTACAACTTCTACATCTATTTGTCCCTCAAATATGGGAATGTCATAGTTTACTTGTACCTAAAAAGAAGTGGCACCTCCAGAGTGGCTGTTGGATGTGGATACGCTGCTGGTGGGAAACCGTTGAAGGATCTGGGTGAAGTTGTCCATCATCGCATTCCTCTGTTGTAGAAGGCTTCTTGAAGCAATATTTTGAAAGGATATCCTGCCCCCTCATATTTCTTTTCTTCTTCCAATGGAGGTCTTCAGTATTTACAAGGATGGTCTTGTAAAGGTTCGACCATTTCAAGCCCTAACTCCTTATATCCCAAACTCGTTGGGGACATGCAAAGAAAAATAAAGGAAGAGAAGACCCCTCTGATGCCACTGATCTGAATTTAAATATGAATGCAATAAATTACAGATATATCCATAAATACAGAGATGCAGTAGAAATAACACTTCATTTCATTAATATCAAATACTAAAATATGCTTACAAACATAATGGAAATAAGACTAGCTTATCTTTGAGAAGAGATGTGGCAGCTACATTCCTCTGAACTGTGTTACAATGAGGCTCGAAGGCCTATTTATTATTAAGGAACAAGGGAAAACCATAAACATCCAAAACCCTAACCCTAGGTGATGAAGTGCCAAAATTATGGACCATGTTTGGGTAAATTGGTACATCAACTTTCCGGGGTTGTAACTTTGGCATGTGATCTCCATTTGGCACACACAATACCTTGTTAGAAAGATCTATTTGAGGACTACAACTTTCGATTGGTCATCATCATATCAGAATCATTATGGCCCTAATTTAAAAAAAAAAAAAAAAAAAAAAAAAAAAAAAAAAAAAAAAAAAAAAAAAAAAAAACCATGTCGTTTAGGGCCTCAAAACAGCGCTAGAAGTTCAAGACCTGAAAAACTGCCAAAAATAGTAAATTGTGCTATAATTAAGGAAACTAAAAAATGAAAGAGATAGTGTTGGGGTCCAAGTGGAATAGACAAGTGGCCACCCATATCCACCTGGATCAATTTCATTATGAAGACCAAACATAGTTACACTTTTCAACGCAGAATATTGAAGCCCAATAACTCTTGTTTGTAGCTTAGGAAAAATCTTTCCCCATATCCCTAGCACCGAACCGTGAAAAATTGTAGGTAACCGAGACTTGATAACACAAATATTATATAAGAACAATGACACAATTTCCCTAGAAAGTTTAATTTTGGTGCAAACAAGGTTACCTGAAGCTCCATTCATGATGGAAGGGGAACACATGTCCAAACTATTACCGTCGCCATCAAACTGGAAATAACCAGAAGGTAAATTAAAATGAAACAAGATCCTGCAAGAACTGGTGGTTGGGAGTGTTAACAAGAGTGTTGATAAAAAACTAACCGATTGTGCAAGTTATGCAAAACAATAAAACTGGACATCACAGCTCACCTATATAGCATGGAGATTACCAAAATGATTGAATGGAGTCAATTCAGTGTGAAATTGCTGAGCTCGGCTAGGTGACTATGCCAAGAAAATGAGTGGGTTGAGCAACGAAGGGAGTGAGGTTTGGTTACCCTAACTTCTCACCATGACTTGAGGACCATCAGATGAGATATTTGATGAGCTACGGTGAAGATTGCAACAACTTTCCGTTACCTCGACTGACAACTGCCAGTTGCAACTTTTTCAAGAATATTCTAGTGTCCTCCTCTGGAATACTTGATTAAGGTGTTGATAAGGTTGATTATGGCCTAAGTTAAAAACTTTTTTATATACTAATATTTCTATTAAAACTTAAAAGATTCCATAGTTAATACATGGTTACTCAGATATATATATATATATATATATATATATATCATTCGTAAAGTGTAGGTGGTAATATTTTTTTTATGTACAAGGAATGTGTGCTTAACATGTTACAAGTGGTATCAGAGCCACGGGTTGCAACACTGTGGCCTTTTGAAGGAAAATATGTGATTAAAAAAAGTGTTTATAATGCACATAGAGAAAGAGCGGTAGTTGGAACAGTATGAGGAGGGTAATAGGAACCACCCCACCTAGTGGAGCTTTGACAGGATCCAGGTCTAACCCGGAGATGTGTGTCTAGTTGGGAGAAGGCACTACAAATGTTAATGCTATGATGTTGGAAACTGTTCAGAAATTACGAGTGGAAATGATGAATCTAAGAGCTAATAATGAGATACTTAGGTTTGAGAAGGAGAGAAACATAAAAAGTCTCTTGGATAGAAAGAATCTGAGGAATCTAGATCCTACTCTCGATAATGGGAATAGGGAAGAGACAAGGTGACAACAAGGATATCATCAAAAAGGTGGGGGAGCTCGAATGGATAACAAGGAAGAATCGGGCAATACTTCTGGTGGCAGGGGGGCTAAGTGGCCAAAGATTGAGTTACAAGGGGAATTCAAGAAAATAAAGCCCCCATTGTTCGAGTGAGAAGCAAAAGAGGCTATAGAAGCCTGGTTGATTAATATGAATAAGTACTTCCAGATTTATGAAGATGACGATAATTTAAAAGCCTAACTAGAAGTTTATCAATTGCAAGGTAAAGCCACACAATTGTGGGAAGAAATTAAAACAGTTCGCAGCATTGATGAACAAGAGGTGACTTAGGATACCTTCCAAAAATATTTTAAGGACAAATACCTGATTGAGAGATTTTATGATGAGAAGGCAAAGGAATTTCATGATCTGAAGTTGGGACAGTAGTCCATGGATGAATTTATAACCAATTTGGCCTCTTTGTTGTGTTATGTTCCTTACATATGAGAGGAAAAACAAAAAATGCAGCACTTTGTAAGCAGTGTGTCAACTTTTATGAAGGAACAACTGGAATTTGATAATCCCAGTACAATGGATGAGACCATAAGGAAGGCTCATATTTTCTATCAGTAGATGTGGCAAAAAGGAGATAATAGTAAAGACTAGATGGGTAAAAAGGGGCAGAGGAGTTATTTGATTAATAATAAGAATACCAAATCAGGTGGGGCAAAATCAGTACCCAAGAAATCTATGGGAGGAACCTTGGGAAAGAGTTAGCAATGAAACATAATTTCAAGTGAACCCAAACCAACTGAGGCATCAAATAAAATAGAACTTGGGCAATCACAGAAACCTCCCCTACAATATTAGGGTTGTGGGAAACCCCACTATTATAAGAATTTTCCTCACCGCACTAGAACCAGGCTCACAACAGGTGTTTAAGAAGCTTGTATGGTTAGAGATTGGACCAGAAACATACCGAAGATCAATGTTGCCTTGGAGGATCACCAAGTAGAGTATCAACCCATCATGGTGGAGTGTTAAGCTAAGATAGCTAACTAGTCCATATCTATTTTAATTGACACATGAGAAAGTCTTAGTTATGTTAGTTCGAAAATAGTTGAATTGTGTCACCTGTCAAGTATTAAATTTAAGGAAGGTTTCCCTATGGATATTGGAGGCCAAGAGACTAAAGTAAATTTAAATATATTACCCCTAGGGTCATAAGATGTGTTCATTGGGATGGACTAGTTGGAGGGACATTGGTCCTTAGTAAACTGTAAAGACAAAATCATCAGTTTCCTCACAGATGAAGGAAACGTACAAGGAATTCAGGGCATTAAAAGAATTGTTAAGCTATGATCCATCATTGCTAATCAGTTTAAAAAAAGTCTCAGAAAAGGTTTCCAAGTTTAGGCAGTGCAAGTGGGTTATGCTAATTCTAAAGATAAATTAACATCCTTAGAAAATATACCCTTCATTCAAGAGTTTGCAGATGTGTTTTTTGAAGAGATATTAGGATTGCGCCTGAAAAGAAGCATTGACTTTACCATAGAACTTATTCCTGGAGTTTCCTCGATGTCAAAAGAACCATATTGTATGAATATTCCTGAGTTAAATGAACTCAAGATATAGCTCCAGGAACTACTTGACAAAGGGTACATCCGGCCAAGTGTGTCACCTTGGGGGGCGCAGGTGTTTTTTGTAAAGAAGAAAGATGGAACACTAAGATTGTGTACTGATTATAGGCAGTTAAACAACCATAAAAAATAAGTACCCTTTTCCAAGGATTGATGACTTGTTTTACCGAGTTAAAGGTGCCATGGTATTCTCTAAGATCGATCTGTGATCGAGGTATCACCAAATTACAATTAAGGATGAATATGTTTGTAAAACCATGTTTAGAACACGCTATGGCCATTATGAATTTATTGTGTTGCATTTTGGTCTTACAAATGCTCCTGCAACCTTCATGAGTTTAATGAATAGGATTTTCCACCCCTATTTAGACAAGTTTGTTCTAATTTTCGTTGATGATATTCTGATTTATTCAAAAAATGTAGAGGATCATAAGAAACATTTGAGGATAGTTCTTTAAACCTTAAGAGAAATCAACTCTGTGCCAAATTCAGTAAATGCAACTTTTTTAAGGAACAAATTCAATATTTGGGGCATGTAATATCCTCTAAAGGTATTTTTATTGATTGAGAAAATATCAGGACTATCTTGGACTGGTCTGTTCCTAAAAATGTTGCTGATATTCAGTTTTTTATTGGATTAACTGGTTATTATCATCCTTTTATTGAGGAGGTTTCTAGCATTTCCTACCCCATTACATCTCTACAAAATAAAGGGAGAATTTTTAAGTGGATAACTAAATGTCAACATAGTTTTGAGAAATTGAAATTTTTATTGACATCAACCCTAATGTTAAAAGTTGTTAATCCAGAAAAGGATTTTATTGTATCTACAGACACTTGCTAAGAAGGGGTGGGAGGTGTCTTAATGCAGGATGGTAAAGTAGTAACCTATGAATCAAGGAAGCTAAAGGAGCATGAGAAAATGTATTCATCATATGACTTAGAACTTACTGCAATGACGCATGCTTTAAAAGTATGGCACCATTACTTACTAGGGAAGAAATTCATGCTAATGACAGACCATAGTGGCTTAACCAGTTTCTTCAAACAACCTGATTGAAATGCACGACAAGCTAGGTGGATTTCATTCCTAAGTGAGTATGACTTTGATATAAGACACCTTAAAGGGAAGGAAAACCGTGTAGCTGATGCCTTAAGTAGAAAAGTGCAATGTGTTTATCAAATTCGCTACCATCGCATTGAGTTTGATGTGACAAAACATCATAAAGAAGATTCTCCTAAGGATCCCAAATATGAATTCTTATGGCAACAAACTAAACAGATACAAGATTTTGGAAAACCATGAGAGTATGGTATAAATGATAGAAATTTGTTAACTTTCAAAGGAAGGGTTTATGTTCCTAATCAAGTGGTTATTAAACAGATGTTGTTAGATGAATTTCACCGCAGTCCTTGTGCTGCCCACTGGTGAGCTCCAGTATTGTAGCAATAATGCTACAACTCCTGGGGCTTCCTGTCTCTTAATTTTATCAACCCGGTAGTTTGTACAAACTTGGAAACGGCGGTGCTATATGCACAAGTACTAGCTCTTGTCGCAGCTGTCACTTGGTCAGCTGGCACAAGTCCGCTAGGGCTCAAGCCAACTTCTATAGGCTCTCAGAAGAAGCTTGCTAATTGATGGATGAAAGCTAATCTCATAGGAAAGATACTCTACTTGACAAAAATGACTGAAAGCAAATCAAAGCATGTAAACCTAGGAAACCCTAATTTAACTAGTCTAACCTCTATAATGCAAAGAATGTGAATGCAACTTCTACTAATGCTGTCATTACCTCTAATAAGTGCAAATGCATGGATCTAAGCTACTTGCATCATGAAAGACATGTTTTTGTATTTTTTCTTTAAGTGTGTGGAATGATTGTGATTTTGTGCTAACTAGGGTTTGGTTGTGCAGATGGGATGAAGAAGGAAGGAAAGCGTGGGAAAGGTTGGGGAGGCTAGGAGAGGTCCCTAGTGATCCTTAGCATCCATCCACAGAGGTTCCTCACGTTCAGAAGCTCAGCAACCGAGTGAGTGGCCTCCTACAGGATGTCTGCAGGGGATCCTACAGGATACTCTGGTTTCTACAGGATGTCTACAAACGGCTACAGGATGACCTACCGTGAGTGTTTGAAGTGATGGAGGAGTGATGGAATGGTAGGGGGAGATGTGTAAGGTAGGAATAAGGCTGGTGATGGCTCAGAAGTGGAAGAATGGGATAGGGAGTGAGTGTAGGGAGTGGGTTGGTGAATGGAAGGATGGTATCTATGAAAGGTTAAGTAGATGGGGCTATGTGAGTAATAGAAGAGCTGGAGGTTGAATGAGCTGAACAGAGAGTGGCTGAGTGGCTTTAGGTGTGGTTGACAAGAGGAGGAAGGTAATGGAGTGGTATGGAGTAATGCAGATGAAACAAATTGTTTATGAGTGTCACCAAAACGAGAATGCTTCAACCTGAGCTACCTGTGACATAAAATCAATGAACAACAATATAGATTGTGAAGGAAACTCATGCATGGCAGTGGAATGAAGAAGTAATGCTAAATATAAAAGTGCATGAATGGATCTAAGTAATGCCTCAGCCTACTTCCAAACAACTACAACAATTCTAACTGATAAAACCAATCTGTTTGACTTCTACAGGAAATCCAAATCAGCAACTATACTCGAATGCATGTAAAGGAAAATGGAAACGAAATGCGAAAGGAACAATATTGATACAAAGGAAGGAGGCCTGAGCTCTCAGGTTGGGCCCAACCCCGAGAGCTTTAGGCTCCTTTAAAAACTCAAAATCTGATCCAAAACTGCTTGCTTTTATTCATAATCAAAAGTCTAATGTCATGCCAAAACTGGCTTACAAAGAGCGAAAACCAAATTGACTAACTAGCTGCTACGAAATGACTAACTACTAGCTACCAAAAATGACTACCAACTAGCTAACCAAAATGAGGCCCCAAGCCTTCTTATTTATACAATTTGAGGACCCAACAGTCCTCCTAAAAGCTAGGGACTTGGCTGCCCAAGACTTGTAGTTAACAGCAGTCCAACTTGACTTGCTTGGCTGCCCTTGAGCTGATTGATTCGGTGGCCCTTGAACTCCGAGCTGATGGTGGAGAATTCGAGGTAAGGGCCCATAAATGAGGGGGACACCTTCCTACAAATCCTCTAGCTTGTTCTCCCACGAATTTGGCTGCCAAGTGCTCATTAAGACCTTCAATTTTGTCTCCAAGTTGACCAAAAAGGCTACACAAAGCACCCATTAGACTTGTTGGCATAATGACTAACCAAATTCACTCTATTAACATAAAAATAATCAAAAGCATGCAATAAACAAATGAGAATGGTGGACTAAGTCAAATTAGGAGGTTGGATGAGCCCAAATATTTGTCCATTTTTGGGGCTCATCATCACCCCCCTACTGAAAGTGTTGCGCATCCTCTGAGCAACCAAATCTCTCCCCTTGTCTTTGATGGCCTTGGTGACGTCCTTGGCTAGCATCTCAGCTGATTTCTCCTTTGGCTTCCCTCTTTTCAAACTTTCCTGTAGAAACTGTTCGCTGGCTTTTTCTGTCTTCCTGTAGAAACAGTCCTGTAGTGGCTTTTTCTGTCTTCCTGTAGAAACAGTCATGTAGCTGAGTTCTGGCTTCCTACGCAGAAATCATGTGCCTCAAATTGACCTGTCCTCTATTTACTTTCATAGTTGGAAAGATCATAGGCAATGAAATATGTATTATGACTTACTGTTGAAAAATCATATACCCTGAATTGATGCTGAAAAATCAGATGCCCCGAACAGTATGCATGCTGTTAAGAAATCTAGAGACTGAAGCAGTGCTCTTTTTACTATCATAATCGGAAAAGATCATAGGCAGCAAATACAGTATGCCGCGTTTCTGAAATATGTCTCAAATAGAATGCTGTGTATTGCTGAGAAATCAGGTGCCCAATATCAGTGCTCTCTTTTCTATACGCTGTATTTTCCTATCATAGTTGGAAAATATCACACAGGGCAGCAGAAACAATATAATGTATTGCTAAATTCAAATGACCCAATTCAGGTGCTGAAAACAGAACTTTCCTTAAGATCATTGATAGGAAATGTAACAGGCATTGAAGACAATATGCTGTATTGACAAGTGACAGAAGTAATTGCAAGCATAGGGCAGTGGCATGATAATGTAGAAAGCTAAAATACAGTGCTGGCAGACTTCAACATTAACTCTTAGGACCCATATTTTGGACTAGAATGCCAGAAGGTAATATTTTTCACGTAAGTATATTTGATCCTAGTCAACATAGAGATAAATACTGCCATTATACCTTCTTTTGCACAATCACCTTTTTGCATCATGCCCTCGTTTCTTCGCTTCTTTCAGATGCTTGGGTTGAATATCTTTGCATGGATTGATTTCCTATGAGCTTCCTTCAAGACATTCTTATGACTGTTTAAGCCTTCCATGTATCTCTGAGTCTCTGGATTTACTAAATTCGCAGATGTGCCATGCTCTTGACAGGGAATTGGTCCAGAAAATGAGTCAGCTGAAGGGGAATCCTCTCTTTTTCTTACTTTCTTTGCACAAGGATCATCGACAACACCCAATGTATCTCTGCCAATTTCTTCCATGTGAACTTGATGATGGTCCTTTTGATCAGAAATGGAAGACGTATTTTCCTTCTTATTCGAATCATTTATACTCTGTCTCTGATGAAGAGATTTTGGGCAAATCTTAGCAGTAGCTTTAATGCTTCTGTGCAGAAGCCAAACTGTCTCCATTGGTCCAGATTTACTGCATTTATATGGATCTACAACGTTGCTAGTTATATTGACCTTAGAGTTGTCGGAGCCATGCTGAATAGATCTTTCAGATGAAAGTACAGATAAGCAGCTACCATCAATATCTTGAGCGTTTTTAGTCTATCCAAACTCTGCCGCGGAGAAGCAATCCATTTGTTCCTGGGTCGTAGTTGTTTTGCAACAACCTTGACTGCATTTCTTCAAGCTTCAAACTGGATGAGCGGGAGAATTTTGAACAGGCCAAAAAAAATCAGCGAAGGATGATAGGTTAACTGATTGAGGGAGAAGAGGATGCATCTTCAGTTGAACAGGTTGCAAGTGCGAGTTGAATCACAGTCCACGAATTTCAGCTGAGCGCTCATTAATTTCTGCGTGATTTTTGGTGGAGTGAGGTGGCAAAACGTGTGCTGGCCCATATGAACTGTTGTGCTATCATGAACTCTTCTATTTGTTAATTAATTGATGCCCTGTGCACTGAAGTTCAACAAATCTACCACTAAATGTGTTTTTCAAATTTTCCATGAATGACCATACACGTATGCTGCGTGATTTTTCCTTGAGCGCTAGAGAACTGGGTGTCTTGCTACATTCATGGCTTAATCACCATTCCATTCGTTCATGCAATGCTTAGACTAGATTCATGCCATAGAGGAATAGGTTTTGTCACGTACCTGAAGCCAAACGGCTGCTTGTGAAGCTTCTTGCTGCCGCATGCTCTGATTCTGCTGTTGCATGCTTAGTTTTTCTGATTGCATGTGGCTTGGCTGCTAATCTTTGATTGTTTTTTTTCATGTGCAGGTGTCCTCTGGCCGGATCTGAGTGCATGCAATCATTTCCACGTTCAACTCTGCCCGTTCAAGCTGCTGCCATTGAATTTTCTCAGGGCCAGAACTGCTTTTTGCCATTTCTCCCAAACGGTAGATCGGTTTGATCTGAAACTTGGTGAGCATGTTACTACCATCATTATGCATCTCCCATAGAAAATTCGTGATCAATGGATGCACGGATTTCGAGAAAAATGGAAAATGGCTGAAGAATTCAGAGGTCGATTTCTCGGAAACCGTGCATCGGAATTGGCTGAAACTGATTGGGTAGGATACTATCACCCCCGTGCATCTCTCCATGAAACAGGTTTTGAAACGGATGCACGGTTATGGAGGAAATGCAAAAATGGTTGATGGTGATGGAGGCTGATTTCTTGGAAACCGTGCACCGGAATTGCATGAAACTGCTCAGGCATGTTGTCATCGACCTTGTACAATCCCCCATAGAAAGGTTTGTCAAATGGATGCATGGTTCTCAAGTTATGGCAAAAACAAATTCTGCTCTATGTGTTTTTGGCTTCAAGGCATTTTGCATGTGCTTGCATGGGATGACAAAATGAATTTTGGTTGTGATGCAGGTATGGAGATGATGGAGGAGGAGTTGGAAGATTGCAGGAGGACTTCTGAACCTTTGAGGAAGCTACCATGCTCGCCAAACCATTTTTTGAAATGCATGCCTAGTTTCCCACAATTTCTACAGGAAGATCCTGTAGAAGCACAATGAGAAGCACAAGGAGGTGGACGAATGATGGAGAAAGGCAAGGGATGGACACACAAGTGCTTGTAGGCCTGATCAACAGATTCCCACCATTAGATTCACTTTTGAGATTGAATTTGGCTCGTCCAAAGGTTCTACAGGATGTTTCCTGTAGAAGTACAGAGCATCCTGTAGAAAACACAGTTTTGAGGAAAGAAGCATAATGACATGAAAAGAATGATGGAAAAGGGGTGAGGAGTGGAAACATAGATGAGTGTAGGCCTCATGGACATATTCCAAGCCTTCAGGTCCTCTTTGGAGATCAATTTGGCTTTTTTGTAAGCTTCCTGTAGAAGATACGAAACTTCCTGTAGAAGGCACAAAAACTCCTTTGTCTTTGATTTGAGTGCTCCTCCTATCATGCAACATCCTCCTTTAACCTGCAATGGCATTGCTGCAACATGAAATGGAGATTAGCTTTATTTTTCTTTTTCTTTTTCTCTTTTTTTTTTTTTTTGAAAAACAACTAGGGCGCCTCATGGAGGTTTTCACCCTAATTGCCTGCCTTGGGCGCCTCCAAGGGAGGTTTTCACCCAAAGATCTTTTTCTCTTTTTTTTTCTTTTCTTTCCAACCCATTGACCGCCTCATGGAGGTTTTCAATCAATGAGCCAATCTAAGGCGCCTCCGAGGGGGTTTTCACCTTAGATTTTTATTTTTCTCTTATTTTCATTTTTTCATTTCTTTTTTCTCTTTTTTTTTCTTTTTCTTTTTTTTTTCTCTACCCTACCCTACTTGAAAAACAAAATCATTTTCAAGTATAAGAATACTTCCAATGGAGCCATGTGCACATCGAGATCAGAGACAAAATGATGTGAAGGCTCGGAATGCATGCTTTGACAACTATCCAACTTTCAGAGACAAAATGATCTGACTTTGAAAGTACAAAACGTAGCTGAAGAGGAGAGTACTGCTGCAACTTAGTGACCTTCTGAAACCATATCTCAATATAACTTTGATATCCTTGGTCATCTTGCTGATTTGGATCATTCTTCATGTCACCTTCTATCATGACCTTCTGATCTTCCTCTTTTTGTTGATCTTCCTCTTGAGTACATGGAAGATTTGATGGTAACCATGAGGGATCTCTCTCGATCTCTGATTTAGATCTCTTTTCTTCATCAAGTGCAGCCCATGGTTCTTTGATCTCCTCTTTTGAATCTTCTTTTACTGGATGTGATCCTTCAATGCTTTCAAGATGATCTCTTTTTTGCAATGCTTTTCCTGAGCTATGGTGAAGATCATTGGGCTCAAGAGGAGTTGTTTGGATATGTTGTGCCTCAGATTTGCAATGGGGTTGAGCTGCTCCATTGTGTGGTTTTGGAAATGGTGGTATGGGTAGTTGAGCGGAGGTGTGAAATTGAGATGGAGATGGATGGCATTGTGGTTGGGTAGGCATTTGGGGTTGCCTTGGTGGAGGAGGAGGCGATGGTTGTGGATGAGCAGGTGGTGGAGGAAAATGAGCGGGATGAGAGTTGTACTGGGGCCTCCACTCCTGATAAGGTGCATTCCACTGAGGCTGTGGCTGAGCATAAGAGTGAAATGAATGAGCAGCTGGTTGGGCATAATATGGATCTGTGAAGGAATAAGGAGGAGGTGTGAACCAGGAAGGGTGAGCAGGGGGACCCCAAGAAGGCATGAAGGTGGCTTGGTAACGGTCATAATAGGTCTCGGGTGTCCCTTGTAGTTCCTACTGGTAGGATATGGGTCCATGTGGCCTCCTTTGGTTCATATAACAGAGTGATTCAGTGGCTCCCTTGGCTCTTTGATATGTAGCTTTGATTCTGGGCAAGGAAGGGCATTGATCTGTAGGATGGTATTCTTCACAGATGAAACACACTTCTAGAGAGTGCATTGGACATTCGTTCCAAGGATGCTTTCTAGTGCACCTAGGACAAAAAATGGCCAAAGCCCTCTTGGCTTCTTCTTGCTTCTTTTGGATTCGCAAGGTATCCAGTTACATGGCAGAAACTGCCTCATATCACTCTTGAAACCTTCGATCTGATTTTCAAATTCATCTTTGGACAAGGGACTGCTCCAATCATCTCTGCTTGTAGCCATTTGCTTCAGAGGAGTGTTTCTTTCTTCTTCTCCCCTAGAGGTTCTTCAGATATGTCTTGATGTCCACCCAAGGGTTCTTTCATCACAGCCATCGAAGAAGAACGTTGGTTGTGTGAAGCAGTGGGGGGGTTGTGCAATCATTTTTCTAACTTATCTCTACTCCTACAAAGCATGAAATAAAATCTTTTTGGTTGTTTTTTTTCTTTTTTTCTACTTCTACTTGCAAAACTGAAATAGATTGAACTGCAACTAACTATCTTGCTGAAATGAAAATGCAGAATTGAAATGAAAGCAGGAAAGGACTAATCTATTTTGCTCAAATGAAATTGCAGGAATGAAATGCTAGGCTACGCTTGCGAAATTGAGAGGCTAATCTACGCTTGCAGAAATGAAGTTGCGGAATTGAAATGCTAATCTACGCTTGCAGAATTGAAATTGCGGAATTGAAAGGCTAATCTATGAAAGCAGGAAATGCTAATCTATGAAAGCAAGAAATGCTAATCTACTTTTGCATAAATGAAATTGCATAATGGAAATGAAATAAACTACTTAGCAGAAGGTTGTAGTAGAAAATAGAAGAATAGCAACAATCACCAATACTCTGTCGCTTCCCCGGCAACGGCGCCAAAAAGATGGTGAGCTCCAGTATTGTAGCAATAATGCTACAACTCCTGGGGCTTCCTGTCTCTTAATTTTATCAACCCGGTAGTTCGTACAAACTTGGAAGCGGCGGTGCTATATGCACAAGTACTAGCTCTTGTCGCAGCTGTCACTTGGTCAGCTGGCACAAGTCCGCTAGGGCTCAAGCCAACTTCTATAGGCTCTCAGAAGAAGCTTGCTAATTGATGGACGAAAGCTAATCTCAGAGGAAAGCTACTCTACTTGACAAAAATGACTGAAAGCAAATCAAAGCATGTAAACCTAGGAAACCCTAATTTAACTAGTCTAACCTCTATAATGCAAAGAATGTGAATGCAACTTCTACTAATGCTGTCATTACCTCTAATAAGTGCAAATGCATGGATCTAAGCTACTTGCATCATGAAAGACATGTTTTTGTATTTTTTCTTTAAGTGTGTGGAATGATTGTGATTTTGTGCTAACTAGGGTTTGGTTGTGCAGATGGGATGAAGAAGGAAGGAAAGCGTGGGAAAGGTTGGGGAGGCTAGGAGAGGTCCCTAGTGATCCTTAGCATCCATCCACAGAGGTTCCTCATGTTCAGAAGCTCAGCAACTGAGTGAGTGGCCTCCTACAGGATGTCTGTAGGGGATCCTACAGGATACTCTGGTTTCTACAGGATGTCTACAAACGGCTACAGGATGACCTACCGTGAGTGTTTGAAGTGATGGAGGAGTGATGGAATGGTAGGGGGAGATGTGTAAGGTAGGAATAAGGCTGGTGATGGCTCAGAAGTGGAAGAATGGGATAGGGAGTGAGTGTAGGGAGTGGGTTGGTGAATGGAAGGATGGTATCTATGAAAGGTTAAGTAGATGGGGCTATGTGAGTAATAGAAGAGCTGGAGGTTGAATGAGCTGAACAGAGCGTGGATGAGTGGCTTTAGGTGTGGTTGACAAGAGGAGGAAGGTAATGGAGTGGTATGGAGTAATGCAGATGAAACAAATTGTTTATGAGTGTCACCAAAACGAGAATGCTTCAACCTGAGTTACCTGTGACATAAAATCAATGAACAGCAATATAGATTGTGAAGGAAACTCATGCATGGCAGTGGAATGAAGAAGTAATGCTAAATATAAAAGTCCATGAATGGATCTAAGTAATGCCTCAGCCTACTTCCAAACAACTACAGCAATTCGAACTGATAAAACCAATCTGTTTGACTTCTACAGGAAATCCAAATCAGCAACTATACTCGAATGCATGTAAAGGAAAATGGAAACGAAATGCGAAAGGAACAATATTGATACAAAGGAAGGAGGCCTGAGCTCTCAGGTTGGGCCCAACCCCGAGAGCTTTAGGCTCCTTTAAAAACTCAAAATCTCATCCAAAACTGCTTGCTTTTATTCATAATCAAAAGTCTAATGTCATGCCAAAACTGGCTTACAAAGAGCGAAAACCAAATTGACTAACTAGCTGCTACGAAATGACTAACTACTAGCTACCAAAAATGACTACCAACTAGCTAACCAAAATGAGGCCCCAAGCCTTCTTATTTATACAATTTGAGGACCCAACAGTCCTCCTAAAAGTTAGGGACTTGGCTGCCCAAGACTTGTAGTTAACAGCAGTCCAACTTGACTTGCTTGGCTGCCCTTGAGCTGATTGATTCGGTGGCCCTTGAACTCCGAGCTGATGGTGGAGAATTCGAGGTAAGGGCCCATAAATGAGGGGGACACCTTCCTACAAATCCTCTAGCTTGTTCTCCCACGAATTTGGCTGCCAAGTGCTCATTAAGACCTTCAATTTTGTCTCCAAGTTGACCAAAAAGGCTACACAAAGCACCCATTAGACTTGTTGGCATAATGACTAACCAAATTCACTCTATTAACATAAAAATAATCAAAAGCATGCAATAAACAAATGAGAATGGTGGACTAAGTCAAATTAGGAGGTTGGATGAGCCCAAATATTTGTCCATTTTTGGGGCTCATCACCCACCCTGGGTATAAAAAAATATTTTCTACGATTAAGATAGAGTATTTTTTACCTCGTGTGAGGAAATATATAATTGTGTATTTAGCTAAGTGTTTGGAGTGTCAGCAAAATAAGTTTGAACATAAGCACCCCGCTGGTTTACTCCAACCGCTTCCTATTCCTAAATGGAAATGGGAAGTAATTACATCGGATTTTATAATTGTACTACCCAAACCCGAAAACAACATGATTCCATCATGGTAACTGTGGTGGATAAGTTAAGAAAAACTGTTCATTTCATCCATGTTAAATCCACCTATAAAAATGGTGGAAATCACAAATATCTTTATGGAGGAAATATTTCGATTGCATGGCATGCCAAAGGTATTAATTTCAGACAGGGATGTAAAGTTCATATCTGCATGCTGGAAAGCTCTTTTTAAAAGGTTGGGTACCGAGATTCAATTAGCACTGCTTATCACCCACAGACAGATGGGAAAACTGAGCAGGTAAACTAGTTATTGGAATATATGTTACGAATGTATGTAATGTAGTATCCAACCAAATGAGAAGAATACCTTCATTTTATTGAGTTTTATTATAATAGAAACTACCATGAATCATTAAAAATGAGTCCATATGAGGTGTTGTATGGAAGAAAGTGTAGAACCCCCGCTAACTAGTGTAGCCTAGAAGACAAGACGATTTTAGGACCTGACATGTTGGCAGAAATGGAGCAAGAGGTGAGGAAAGTTTGATGGAACTTAAAAGTAACCAAGGATAGACAAAAGGCATACGCAGATAAAAAGAGAACTTATAAAGAATTCCAGTTAGGGAATCATGTTTATGTTCGGATAAAACCTAGAAAGAGTGTGGGGTTGTTTTTCTAAGTTGGCACCTCATTATTGTGGACCTTTCCAAGTCTTGGAAATAATAGGGTCAGTAGCTTATCAGATTTTCCTTCCAAGCCACATAAAGGTTCATAATGTATTTCATGTTTCACTATTAAAGAAGTATGTATATGACTCCAGACACATTATTAGCTGGCATGGTGTACAAGTATAAGCTAGATTCTAAAATGTGTATAATCAGTTAAGGAATAGATTAACTAATGATGATAATAATGCTCTGGCAGGTCGAACCGGACAAGGAGTTTCTGGTATAACCTCTATGTATTCTTGATTGGAGAGAAACAATGTTGCGTAGGTGGGCTATCATCTTGCTTAAAGTGCAGTGGAGACACTTTAGCCCAAAGGAAGCCACCTGGGAAGACGAAAGTCTTATGGGACAGGCTTGTTCTGACTTGTTCCATAGGCTATAATAAACATTGAGGATGGTTTTTCACCAAATAGGGGGAATATGTAACACCCCGGGATGATATTTGAGTTAATGACATTTACATTACTTGCATTATTTGACACTATCGTAAATAAGGCTTATGGAAGCCTAGTGAAACTTTTGTTAACATTTAATACATAGTAATGTTATTTTATTATTATGAAATCTCAGAATTCAAGATGGTAGACTGGTAAATGAATTCCAACGTCCAGGAAGTTAGAAATAGTTACACCTCAATTTCCTGGAGAGAAAGGAAGATCTCAATGGAAAGAAGAGGGTTTTGCTTTTGTTGTTCTCAATGTAAGGAAAGAAAAGTCTGTAAAATTGATAGGATGTTGTCAAGGAGAGATGTCCTAGCTAGACTAGAGCCAGTGGATAACTCCATTACAGATAGAGATCAATAAGTATTATACTGGACTATAATATTCATGTCTACTACCTGACTCTAAGGAAGAATATTGTTTTCTATTGTTCTAGAGTGGAAGATCAGGGGGAGAAGTGCACGTAATTTCCCTTCTCAAGGTTGGGTGGAATGGTCTCAACCCTGATCAATTCGTGATATAGTTGTTAAACATATAAGTATTTATGCCTGAACATATATATTTATATGGTTTGGATTAATTTTCTGTTGGAAATAAAAGTTGTGGTTGCTTTGACTATATTGTAATAAATTTTGCAGAAGTATCTTTAGGTTTGTCTGTTGAAATTAAATACTTGAGTTAAATACTGGTTGTGGATTATTTCCTTGTTGTAACTTAACTCTATGCTCATCTATTAAAGAACAATTTATGTGTTTGTGCATTCAAATGGGTCATGGTTATAGGTGAATAGTGCTATATTAGGGTAGACTATGTTATGAACAAGTTGTAACCCTCTTTTGAATGAAGTGACATAAGGCTTCTGCAAGATGCATGGTCAGTACAGTTAAGTTGATGTGAACCCAAAAAATTGTACCTAAGGAAATGTTTGTTGCCCATTGTAACACAGAGTAGTGAAAGAATTAAATGTAAGGAAAAGAGGATCTCATCCAAGTAAATGGCAACAGATACACAAGAGTAAAATCTAAATTTTGTATAGAGGGTGACAGGGGTAGGACTGTTTAGTTTCAGGCCAAGCCAGATTAAACCAGAAGCCTAGAACCATTCTGGCCTAAGCCCTCAAAACAAGTCATGAGATATAACAGTACCTAGGAAGATTATGGCGAGAGGACTAAAACCAAAACTTTATAAATGTGTTACCAAACACCCTAGACAATTGTAAATGTTAAGTCAATAGGAAGTTAGGAAATGGAAGACCATTGTGAAAACTATGGGTTATAAAGTTTACCCTTTGAGGGTCGAGAGGGAGTAAAAACATCATTAGGTAATGAAATTGATTTAACGGTTGAAGAAATTACTCAATCATAAATTATTTTACTACAAGCTTCTAGAAACCGAGAATAATTGACAATCAAGGTAACCTAAACATCATTAGGTAATGAAATTGATTTAACCGTTGAAGAAATTACTCAATCATAAATTATTTTACTACAAGCTTCTAGAAACCGAGAATAATTGACAATCAAGGTAACCTCCACAAATACGGCATTCACTAATGTTTGAAGAAATTACTCAATCATAAATTATTTTACTACAAGATTCTAGAAAACGAGAACAACTGACAATCAAGGTAACCTTCAAAAATACGACATTCACTGTTAAATTCAACTAAAACTATAACAAACTTGCTGTGAATCACAAATTTTATAGTGCAAACCCACACTAGGTGGAAATATGCCGTCGTGGGGGTTGAGACCTAGGCTTCCAAATAAACTAGTTGCCGGGTCACCCTCGTGCCTATTTTGCAATATAAAGCAAATAAGAACAAAATTAAAACATTATCCACGTAATTGATAAGAACCCAAGAAAATGTATACAATTTATAAATGAAACAGAGTAAAGAGCACGAAAGTTGTATGGTAATTTATTCATATGCATAATCTTGTACATACAACGTATAGGGAGATTGAATATTAATTACCATTGTACATGCATTAACTCAAAAAACCCTTTCTAGGTTAAGGCTGCCGCGAGGCTCAACCTCTAGCAGGAATCAATAAAATAGTGAGACAAGTAGTGCTTCAGACCAAGTTTAAATAACTATCAGGAAAACTTATAACCAGTTGCTCATTGTTTTCTCTGAGCAGGGGATCAATGGAACCCTTCCAATTATTACATATGATGTTTCAACAATTAAATAGAGACCTCATGAAATAACAATTTTGACATCCAAATAAACCGAGAGGATATGGCTTTAGCCACTCAGTTGCCGGCCTCAAAGCGTCACTGGAGTATCTAACGAGCCTATTATCATTCCTCCTACTGGAAATCATTACCACCCACATCCTAACCACTTTGAATACAATATTTACAACCCATCACAAAGACTCTCTCGATTATTCTTCCACACATTTAGTGATACCACTTTCCTTATACGATGCAATACTTAATGCAATGAATGTGATTTTACACCATAAATAATGGAAGAACTCTATAGTTATTCAAACATTATGAGTTCGAGTTCAAGCTATAGAGTAATTTTTTTGTAAAATGGAAGATTGTGATGGAGTTGGAGAGCCAAATTTAATAAAGAAGAGAGATCAGAGAAAATATAAGTATTCATAAAATAAATTATAATGCATTTTGAGTTGATTTTAGCAGGATAAGAATTTAGGAATAAAATTTAATAAAGAAGAGAGATCAAAGAAAATAAAACTATTCATAAAATTAACTATAATGCTATTCATAAAAAAAATTATAATGCATTTTGAGTTGATTTTAGTGGGATAGGAATTTAGGAATAAAATTTAATTAAGAAGAGAGATATATTCATAAAATAAATTATAATGCATTTTGAGTTGATTTTAGTTGGATAGGAATTTAGGAATAAAATTTAATAAAGAAGAGAGATCAGAGAAAATAAAAATATTCATAAAATAAATTATAATGCATTTTGAGTTGGCTTTAGTTGGATAGGAATTTAGGAATAAAATTTAATAAAGATGAGAGATCACAGAAAATAAAAATGTTCATAAAATAAATTACAATGCATTTTGAGTTGATTTTAGTGGGATAGGAATTTAGGAATAAAATTTAATAAAGAAGAGAGCTGAGAGAAAATAAAAATATTCATAAAATAGATTATAATACATTTTGAGTTGATTTTCATTGGATAGGAATTTAAAAATAAAATTTAGTAAAGAAGAGAGATCACAGAAAATAAAAATATTCATAAAATAAATTATAATGCATTTTGAAATTATTTTTTAAATGTTGAGTTGATTTTAGTGGGATAGGAATTTAGGAATTTTGTGAGTGGAATGAGAAAGTAGGAGAAATAGAAAGATATTTATAGAATTTGTATTGATGTGAAGTTATTTTAATGTTGACTTGATTTTAGTGGGTTAGGAATTTTGTGAGTGTAATGAGAAAGTGGGAGAAAAAGAAAGATAATTATAGAATTGGTATTGACTTGACTTTAAAAAGGGAAATTCTATAAGTGAAGTGAGATAATGGGAATTGAAAAAGAAAAAGATAATTATATTAATGCCAAGAAGTAAGGATTTTTTATTAAATTTGACTAAAAAATAGATGAAAATTTTAAAAATAAGTTTCAACCATTTGATTTCATTGATTGTTATCAATTTAATAAATTAATAATAAAAATAATATAAAAATTAAAAATATGTTGAACATTAATTTTTTTTATGCATATCATTGTAATTTATTAAATACTCAAAAAATAAAAATTATTTAAACATCAAATATTTCTTATTTGTAAATTATTGTAATTAGAAAGTGAAGAATGTAAAGCCAAATTTTGATTCATAGTGTCCATATTTAATATTCTATATTTAGGGTCATCAAGAGTGACATTATCTTCTTTTTTTCTTTTTCTTTTTCTACTTTTTTCTTTTTCTTTTTACCATCGTGAATCTGTAACTTATTGGAGTAATTTGGGAGCTCAAACCTAATTGCTACCATTATAACACCAAGAGCATATCCAACATTCATTAAACTAGATATACTAGGAATTTATGACTTACAAAGATCACATAAAGGTGGAAAATCCTACTCCTTGAATCTTATCACAATAGGTAAAGATCAAGACATAAGTAATTAGAGAAAAAAAACTAAAATCAATCATAAATGCAAAAGAAATAAAAAGAAAATAAATGACCAAACATAAGATTCTCTTAAAACCTCACATAATCATCAGAAACAATAAAAACAAAAACTAAATAAAGAAACCACAAACAAAATTGAAAACGTAATAATATTAAATATTAAAAATAATTCTATCATAATAATATTAAATATTAAAAATAATTCTATCATTATATATAAATGTACAATTATATTTTAAATTTTTATATCTACATATAAATAAAATTCATCAATTTAAATTAATTGAATGACCATTAATATTCTTATGTAAGTCGATATAGACGATATCACATGTGAGTTGTTGTTATGACTCCAATTAATAAATCTGGTTAGTCATCATTAATACTTTAAAAAACATAACACTGAATACCAAATTACTCAGAATTTATAAGAACAATATAAGTAAATTTTGAACAAATTATCCAAAAAATTCTCAATCTATATTTTTAGTTAAGTTATTTTTTATTCCTCTTAGAAAATAAATTAATTAAAAATATAGATTGAGAATTTTTTGGATAATTTGTTCGAAATTTAGTTATATTGTTTTTATAAATTGTGAGTAATTTGGTATTGAATATTATGTTTTTAAAAATATTAATGATGACTAATTTGATGTATTAATTGGAATCATAATAACAACTCACATGGGATATCGTCTATATCAACTTACATAAGAATATTAATGATCATTCAGTTAATTTAAATTGATGAATTTTATTTATATGCAGATATAATTAGAAAAAAATGTAAAAAAAATATTTTAAATTTACGATATTTTAGTTAAAATTATACTTTTATTAATAATTTAATCTTAAAAAATTTGTTTTTTTTTTTAACATTTTTTTTTTTTTAGTGAATAAACAGATATATATTTCCAGAATTAAAATGATCTATTTTATAAAAAAGTTGAGGGGATAATTGCTGCATAAATACCGTGGTCTCTGATACTTCACACAAAATGACAATTTGGTTTCATACTTATCAATAAAAATTAAATAAAAAAACATATTATTATCAGCTGTTTTATTATATAAATATTTAAATGACAAATGAGTGTTATTAGCTTTGGTCTTTACCAGCAATAAAAAGGGATTTTTATGTTCTCGTTTCTCATTGGAAAGTAACGCTAAATTCTTTATCTGTGTGCCCCACCGACAATCGCCGAATTCTGCGCTAAACTGAAAAAGCGTATTTAAAAGAAAAATAGTGTACGACTCGATGGGAGTGTACCAGTTTATAACAAATTCCCACACTTTTCCTAATCTCTGTGCGCCTGCCCCACCGACTCAAATTCCTGAAGCCATTACTTAAATTCCTTGTCCTGTCCAACCATTGTTTGACAGGGTAATTCCAAGTACAATAGAGACCAATTTTATTTATTGATTTATTTAAATTTGGATTTAAATAAATTAAGTGGTCAAATTCCGGAAGCCATTATCAATTAAGAAAATTTAAATTTCTTGTTTTCTCACATAATTGTTTGACGAAGGTAATTCCAGAGGAAATTTGAGAAAATTTGAATGGTTTTTACTTTCGAATAATAGTTTGATCGGTGTAATTTGAGAAAATTTGAATGGTTTTTACTTTCGAATAATAGTTTGACCGGTGTAATTCCAAGTACAATAAGAAAGCTTCAATCATTGAAATATTTATCTTTGTATTCAAACAAATTAACTGATCGAATTCCATATAGATTAGGTCAATTAAAAGCTTTCTTTATACTTTACATCTATAATAATAGCTTTTTCAGTGGTATTTCTAACAATATCAATGGTTTAGTTCACTTCAAGAATTATATCTATCACAAAACAAATTAGAGGGATCCATTCCTATTGAAGGCATCTATAATTTGACTCATTTAACTATTTTAGAGTGCTTATTCCAACAACTTTTCTGGAACTTTTCCCTCATCATTAACCAATTGCACAAAACTTTTGGTGCTAAATTTAAGACACAATGGGTTTACATATGAGCTTCCTCCATACATCGCAAATTTTGGTGACTTGCAAGTTTTAAATGTTGGTTATAATAACCTTCAGGGTAGTATTCCTTAGTGGATTACAAGTCTCAACAAGTTGTTTGTGTTGGATTTATCCAACAATAAATTTAGTGGAGAAATACCATCGCATCTTTATACACTCCAAGGATTTGCAATAAACAAATCTTCACAAGGGATCATGTATGGATATGATATGGCAGCACACATAAAAGGGATTGAATATATTATGCCATATGTATGGCAAATTCACAGGATATTTGATTTGTCTATGAATAATCTTATTGGAAAAATCTCTATGAGCATAGAAAGTATGAATAACTTGCGATTGTTGAATTTCTCTTGGAACCAATTAGAAGGGAAAAATACCTATAGGCCTTGGTGACATATCTACTATAGAGGAGTTAAACCCAACCAAAAATAAATTGCATGGAGAAATTCCTCAAGAACTATGCAAATTATCAATGTTGGCTTCACCTAATCTTTCATATGATAACCTATGTGGGGAAATCCCAAGAGGTATGTACAATTCTACACTTTTATTATGACTTCATTTCAGAATAATAAGTGCTTATGTGGGCTTGCTCTACCACCATGCAAGCAAAATGTGAAGTCAAATACAACAATGGCTAGAGACAATGGTAGTGGAAATAATGTTAAAGCAAGATGGTTCAGCTACGTAAATGAAGAAATATCTTTGTTAGCATTATGGATTGGAGTAGGGATTGGATTTGTGGGAGTTGTTGCTATGTTCATTGTTTGGGACAAAGCAAGGTGTTGGGTAATGGGGTTGTCTCCCAAAAACATACAAAGACCAATTTATGGATTGCATCGATTCCCTACATAGATCAACAACACTTCTCTATATACATTAATGTCTTAGTGTATATAATAATTTTTTTTGGTATAATATTTGAATATCACTTGCTCGCATATATCATTGTTTTATTCAATATAATGATATAGTGTTTCAATGTAGGTAAACAACTCCTCAGAGAAATGTAAAATATAATTCAAAAATTCTATTTGAATTTATATGAGTTATTAATACACAAAATATATGTGAAACATGGAATGGACTATCTAGAGGCAAATCTCTTGCTCATTTAAGTTTTTTGAATCAGAGAATTTTATGGCTCACTTCACTTAAAGGACTAAACTTTGATTGCAAATGTTTCTTTTCCTAGGACCTCCAACCTTGCAATGTAATAGACAAGGAAATTTTTAAGAAGCCCCCAAAATTTATATGTATAATAAATGGGTGAATCCCCATGGTATATAGAAAAATGTATAGGCTATTTTTTTATTGATATAATATACGTATATATTTTTTTGATGAATCTTTCACTGAATTATAAAATTTTGTTAAATTTTGGCGAAATTTTCTCTAGGTTATATGGTATTGGAAATTCTTGACTAATCTTTTAAAAAAATAGAAAACAATGTAAAATATTGGTGATTTTTTGATAATGTATAAAAATATATATAATAATAATAAAATTATTTAGTTAAATTATAATATACTAATTTTCCATGTTTTGGAAAAGAAAAATCACGAGTAATGTTACTCTAGGTTCTTATTATACACTATTGCAATTTTGGTTTGCATGGTTTTATCTTGTTTTACCAGAAAGGCCTTCTCACATCCCAAGGGGAAACTAGTTGGAAAGACACCCCCAAAGGTGTGTGATGTTGAAATAAAGAAATTATTTTTCTCAAACTTGGTCTTGATACATCTAGATAACTCAATCATATTTAATGTAATTCATATTTTGTGGGCTTCACATGAAAATAAGGTCAATGAATAGCTATATCGAATTCATGAATATTTACTTCAAAATTCTTTTATTTTTTCATACATCGCTTTTATAAAAGGTAGATACTTCTCCAATTCCTTGAGTTCAAATAAACCAACAACTTTAAAATATGGTGCTTCTTCCTCATATGCAGGGTTTTCACCTAATTTTTGGATCATAACTATTGTAGTAGTTGTTGCACTTTATTCTACAATTGACAACTCTTATAATGTTGAATTGGTAAACAATTATTTGAAATCACACAAAATGAAAAATGAAAATGAGTGGAAGATAAATATGTATTGAAACTTAATTCCCTACACAATGAAAAAATAAAGAAGGTAATAAAACAAACTCACTAAACAGTGTATCGTTCTCATCTAATAGCATGTGATTCTCTTTTTGTATTGGTATCAAAGCTTAGTTGCATTAGATGAATGTTAGTCTCATGATAATAGGACTCTTATGATGAACACATATGATCCTAATGCATAGAGCATTTTTCTCTTCATTTAACTAAGTAGATCTCATTTTCCTTTCTTAACAAAAAATAAGTATTTTCAAAGGAAATATAAAATAAAGATAGTAGATTATAAAAGACAAATATTATTTTGTGACACCACAGAGTGAAATGAGAAAAAAACTTTCCTTAAATAATCAAATATATAAAGAAAATAATTTATCTTTTATGGCCCAGATTTCTTGTAATTTCTACATTATTCTTTATATGATTTAAATATATTTTCCATTCCTTGGAACCCATTTTTTCTTTTATGGTTAACTCCTTTCCATTACCTTTATATTATCTTTCATTGCTAAACTCACTTAATATTTTATTTCTTTCTTTTTTCTTGATGATGGGTGGAGTGTCCACTCAGATATTGGACATTTCAAATATTAACACACAATTTATTCCAAAACAAATATCAACAATGGTTAAAATGTTGATGATGAATTGGCCTATGTTAGAAAACCTTGTGAAAAGGATAAATATGATAGGATTCCTTTCAATAGGTTGATTAAGGGATGATGTGAGTTCCCATGAGACATCAACTAAACAAGTAATGTCAGGAATGTTGAAGGAAACTATCCAAGTGTGAAAATTATTCATGCCAACATATATGACTTGAAATGATTGGAGTAAGGATTCAGCTAGGCATAATTTTTATATTCATTTATTTGTTTATGATGGAATGCATGTATGATAATGATACCTATGTGGGATATAATGAAGGAAGAAGCTTTTCGTATGGCAATATTGTTATAATCCATTTTATTCAACCCTGAATTAGTATCTCACGATTGAGTTACATGCCAATGAGTGAATGGGTAACATAATCATGTTATGAATTTGTATAACACATGAAAGTGAATGCCAATAGAGTTAATGTGTGATACCATATTGTTGGTGGATATGGAAGGATATAATATTGCACAAGTGTCCAATTGTCTCCCTACTTATATTGGTGTTGTAGACTTTAACCTTCTTGCAAATAGTGAGGAGATCCTATAGAGGAGAGGATTCCTAAGGTAATATATAGTAGATAAGGGAAGTTCCTCGTAGTATTCCTAAGGTATAGATGGGAGATGACTAGATGATGTTTTGAGGTGATGGCTAGACCTTCCAAGTGATGATGGTGGAATACATGGTATAGAAATGTAGTATTTTGATATCAAGCGACAAATTTAGATTGAGTAGATGTGATCATGAGTATTGGCACATTGGTTTATTGGAATAAATATTTAGTTTCATCTTGTAATGGTAGGTATATATATATTTTTTTCTAGTTAAGACTAACCTAAGTAGCCATGGGGGATTTGAACCGATGACCTATCGCAAGGAGTGCCTTAACAAGGCACCCATTCACCATCAATCCAAAGCCCCGTGGGCGTAATGGTAGGTATATTAAGTAACCCATGTACATTGAATTTGTAGAAATTCCCATTGTAGATCAATAGATTATGTAATAGACTAAAGCAAAATACAAGATCTACTTCTACAACAAACTTTACGGAAGCTTAATCGAATTGAGCAAGATCAATGAGAACACATATAACTGAGAATGAGAAATCAATCACACATAACACAAAAGAAATATCTCGAGGAAAGCCTCAGCCTAAAACCCCAATCTTTGTATTATCATACAAGCGGAAATATTGTTCAAGTTACAAAAATAATCAGCTCTCAAGCTATCCTGCTCTCTCTGCAATCAAACAATACGGCTCACAAACTGAATAGACATTGTATATGTCCTCCTCAAGCCCTCCAAGCCTCCTATTTCCTTGCGCAGTTTTTCTTGGGGTCTAGTGATGCCACATGTGTGAATTGGCCTCGTCACACTCACAAAGCCTGAAGAAGTAACTGCGCAATCCTCAAAGAAAGAATTCCTTCTGCATGCAAGAGATATTCACAATAGAATATTATAGCAACTGATAGTACACTGTCCCTCCATCTGATCTCAACTGGGTCTTTGTCTGAATTGACATGCATGAGTTGTTTATGAGAGAATATTCAGTTATTTGAAGTGCAACAGTTACATGCATGCATGCATTAACTAACTGAACTCACAATTAATTCAAAAAATTGTTTGAATTAATCTAACTGGACTTGACTCAGTTAACTGAGCCAACTAATTACAACTCAATATTACAACTCAACATTACAACTCAACCTTATCTCTTTAACTGATGGATAAATTCCTCAATCAATGGAGAAACTATTGCATGTCCCCACATAGACTTCATGTTTGATTTTCTACAACTAATGAACTCATGGTGAATTAATTAATTATTTTACAAACAACTGCTAAGATCAAAATTGAATTTTTTACTTCTCTATTTTAGTTCAGGGACTAACTGAAATATGAAGGTATCCCGAAATGTTATTTGTAGTAGTACTAAATTTAACACTTCTATATTTAGCATTTCTTGTTGCTATTTTCAACAAAATCATAGTTCCATTTCATTGAGTATGATTAACAACTAAAAATGAATGAATTATTAGTTTGTTAATATTATTCTAAAACACCTCATGGATGGTAGTAAATATTGAAAGAAAGGATTATATTGATAGATACTCCCTTTTATTTGGTTGATTGAAAAGTTTAGGTTGTAGGTAGAATGGTCTCAAACATGAAAATGAGTGCAATTCTATAAGAAAGATTAGGCGTTGTAACACACAAGAGCCAAACGCTATGAGAAGGAATCTCATACTTATGAAATATGATATTCTTTATGAATTAGAATTGGAATTTATAAGTTGTATTATTATGAATATATCGATGTTAACTGTAAGTGTATGATACATGGTAGATGATGGATATTGAAGATGGAAACCCTCGAAGAAAGGAAATTGTTAGGACAAATTAACCCTGTGATTGCCACATGTTATATACTAATAGTTCATGTCTAGTAGTAATTTAGTGCTCTCCTTACATGAGAAATCCATGACAAGATAGATTTCCTAAGGGATTGTTTAGTAGATAAGGGGAAATATAAGCCTAGAGGGTGAGTGTATCAAGGAGGAAACTTAAAAGTTCATGTGGGATGGTGGCTAGAATCTTGTGTGTGAGTTAGAAAGGATAATGAAAATAATTATTTCCTATGTAAGCCATTATATGGGATAGATGCATATCCATAGAGATAAGTATTAAATAAAAAATGCATACATATATTTGAATAGATTCTTACATCATGGAATTGAGAAATCTTGTGCATAAGATAAGTGTTTCTTGATAATTTCTATAATATGTATGCTTACTTGATTACTAATGTAGGCATATGTTGGAATGTTGAAGTTTGGTGGTATACCAAGATAGTGAATAGGATGGCACTGCAAATACAACTGAAGAATGAGGAAAATAAGTGTTGTTAATGAGAAGATAATATTTATGATTGTGTTATTCGAAGGGGGATATGATAGAATATCATAGTATTTTTTTTTTTTTTTCTGTGCAAATACTAATTCTATTAACTGTAAATCAAAATATTTTTACATAAGGACGAGGCTGAATAGCCTTTGTCATCAACACACTGCTCCATTACAGACTGAGCATGAGAACAGACATTAAACAACTCCATTACAGACCAAGCATAAGAATAGACAATAGACAGAGAACAGACACTGAACATGTAGATAGCCATTCGTTGCCCAGAAGATGGCCCAAGCCTTGACAAACATATCAAAAATTTTCCATCTCAGGATGAGAACATTCATCAGAAACCGCCTGAGAGCTAAACAAAAACTATAGGAAAATTTCATAAAGCCTGACCAGAATCCTGAGACTTGAACAAAAGCGAAAAAGAATGATCCTCAGAGGCGTTACTTCTCCATGGTTGGGTCATTCTCCGTCTTCTCAGGCTGAACAACATCTTCTCTCTTCCGACTGTCACTGCCACTAGTATTATTGTCCTGGATAACAATAACATGTTCTTCTGCTTCGGGATTCCTGTTCTCATCAACAGGCGCTGGATCAACAGTAGGAGGAGGAATTATGAGCATTGCTTCCTGTTCCTCTTTTCCTTTTTCCCAATTTCCCATGCTATCATCATCTGAGGAATTCTCATTGCCAGGAGATGGGTTAGGGACTATACAGGCTAAGGGGGAGACCAAGTTTTCCTCTTATGAGGTAATGAGGGTGATGTGGGTAGTAATCAGGGGTCCATGCAAATTACTCTGGAACTTAAAGTGCGCGGTTTGAAACGCACTATTGGGTTTAGGCTTCGAGGCAGAACCAAAAGAGGGGCCAGTTTCATGAACAGGGGAGGGCGCAGTTTCTACAGCCAGAGCGACTGGAGGGTGCCGACTGGTTTCCCTACGCTCCCCAGAGTGATGGCGCTTTCCAGAACGCACCATGGTGAGATAAAGAAAGACAAACTCAAAGGGGGAGTGGGCTAAGAAAACAACAGGACCGAATTGGGAGAAGCCAGAGGTTTGCCCACTGGAGATATCAACCAAGACCGCCGGATGACAGAACTTAAACCCAACAATGGAATTATTAAACAGAAACAAAGAATGCGAGACCAGAGTAGGAAGAAGATTACCCTGAGGAATTAAAGGCTCAAGCTTTCCGCAATGCGCCAAAACGACACCATCAACCGCAGCTTCCACAGGCCAGGTTCTGTCACCGTACTGCAGAACACCAAGCATGGAGAATAAACCTTGGATCTGCATGATTATAACGAGAGACCTGATGCGCTGATCAATGAAGACATTGATTGCCCATCTTTCACCCAGGACTGTTTTAATGCGCAGGAGCAGCTCGCGTGAGGTAATAGCCTGGGAGTCCACGCTGCTCTGCAACTGGCAGTACTGGGTAATTAATTCACGCATGAAGACCGATATGCCGCGTATCGCCACCCGGATCCGGGGATAGAATATCATAGTATTGGATTCAATGTCTTAAACATTTACAGTGAAAAAAATAATTAAAACATCTGCACATAACATATTTGCGACGTAAGGCATTTCCCTCTGAGACCAACTCCCCTCCTATGCCACCTGTACAATTGTGAATCATTGATTTTGATGTTAGAGGATAGAAATAATTTCAGCTGTCAGATTGTTTGGAATTGTTGGTTACAATTCATTACTAAATGGCCTCGGCCATCATTTGAGAAACTTGGCTGAAGGTTATCCTGTGCCAATCATATTCAATGCTATCCTAAAGGGTTTTCTGTATGGTCGCAGAGTGCTTGCAGTTTCTTCGCTTTCTTCTTCATACCTCTTCTCGTCGACCATGGTTATATTCATCTCAAAGGTATATCTCTTATTGAATATTATTTTTTCACTTCATTGATTTGCAGTTCTAAGTTCTAACCCCCTCAATATTACGAAGAGCAAGCTTACTCTGTATCATATTATTTGATGTTGCAGATGAGAGTTGCTTCAGAAATGGGTAAATGGATCAAATAATCCCCTACATTCTTGGAATGCCCCAATTGCGTGTAAAAGATCTTCCCAAATGATTGAAACTCATAGACTCCTCCAATTACATGTTTCAGTTTCTCAGAAGTGAAGCATAGGCCACCCTGGAAGCCAAATTTGTAATTCTTAATACCTTTTATGAGCTTGATGGTCCTATAGTTGATGCACTATGAACTAGACTTCATACCTTGTATACGATTGGCCCTCTTGTTTTGCAAGTTTCCTGCTTGTCGCTACTAGATAGACACCTCTACCATGGTATTCATACAATACCTCCACCATGGTATTCCATTCATTTAGCTAGCATTTTCTTGCATTCATCTCATCTTGGTTCCCCATTTTCCCTTATCGCATAGAAAACAGAACACCCAAGCTTTACACAACTCATAAGGGAAACTGTCCAATCTTGGGGACTTGTCATTGTCATTGGCCATCTCAGACAAATTAGCATGCAGCTCATTTAAAGTTAAAGGTTGATTTCTCGTGGAGGTTAGAGACTCAGACAACTTCTAGGGAACTACATCAATACAAGTTTCCATGACAACTATTATTTCTTCATCTATCCTGCAGTATTGAAATACAATATTATAATGATTGATAAGTTTCCTATCAAGTGCATGAGATTCACCTCCCACTAGCTACATCTTTTTTTCACTGCATTGATTTTGGGTTCTAATTTCTAACCCCCTCTAGATTACGAAGAGAGATCTTACTCTGTATCATATTACTTGCTGCTACAGATGAGAGTTGATTCAAAAATGGGTAAATGGATCAAATAATCCCCTGCATTCCTGGAATGCCCCAATTGCATGTAAAAGATCTTCCTAAATGATTGCAACTCACATACTCCTCCAATTACATGTTTCAGTTTCTCAGAAGTGAAGCACAGGCTTCCCTGGAAGCCGAATTTGTAATTCTTAATAACTTTTATGAGCTTGATGGTCCTATTCTTGATGCACTCCAGACTAGACTTCGTGCCTTGTATACGATTGGCCCTCTTGTTTTGAAAATTTCCTGCTTATCACTGCTAAAGAGGGTTTGTGTGCAGGAAATGTATCATTTGACACCTCCACCATGGTATTCATACGACACCTCGACCATGGTATTCCATTCATTTAGCTCACATTTTCTTTCACTCATCTCATCTTGGTTCCCCATCTTCACTTTTCGCATAGAAAACATAACACCCAGGCTTTACACAACTCATAATGGAAATTTTCCAACCTTGGGGACTTGTCATTGTCATTGGCCATCTTAGGAAAATTAGGATTTAAAGTTAAAGCTTGATTTCTCGTGGAGGGTAGAGACTCAGACAACTTCTAGGGAATCACATCAATACAATTTTCCATGGCAACCCTTATCTCTTCATCTATCCTCTAGTGTTGAAATACAAGCTTATAATGATTGATAAGTTTCCTACCAAGTGCATGAGTTTGACCTCCCACCACCTGGCAAAGTGGGGTTTTGTTCAGAAACATCCTTAGAAGTTGATGATTGAAAAAAGGCAGGAATTTTTGTTTCTTGGTATTACATTCTAGTATGTGTTTGTGTGCCATAGTTTATATGAATGAGGTCCTTCAAATATTGTTTCTTAGAGGCTAATGAGTTTAACCTCCCACCACCTGCAAAGTGGGGTTTTGTTCAAAACATCCTTAGAAGTTCATGATTGAAAAAAGGCAGGAATTTTTGTTTCTTGGTATTACATTCTAGTATGTCTTTGTGTTCCATAGTTTATATGAATGAGGTCCTTCAAATATTGTTTCTTAGAGGCTAATGCTTGTATGTGGATGTCTATTGCAGTACTTTTTGTATCATAATTTGCGAGGATTGAAATATATACACTCTGTAAATGTCCTTCACAGGGACTTGAAGCATAACAATCTTCTACTGAATGAAAATTTTGATCTGAAGATATGTGATTTTGGTGTGGGTCGGATTACTTTTGAAACCTATTTCATGACCAAATATATGGTTACTAGATGGTATAGAGCTCCAGAATTGCTGTTGAATTCATCAGATTATAGTGTAGCCATTGATGTCTGGTCAGTAGGTTGTATTTTCATGGAATTGATGAACAGACAACCCTTATTCCCTGGAAGGGATCATGTGTATCAGCTACATTTATTGATAGAGGTAAAGGTCATATCTTGTAATATTTTCCTACTGCGACTTGCCCTATATAATGGTTGTATGCTTTTAAGCCTATTGAAGTTTGAGCCACACTTCTTGTTCATATCTTGTCTTTGGTTAAAGGACATAGAGAAATTTTACAGTTTTGGTTGAATGGTTGAAGATATGGCTATAATTTAAATATAATGCCAGTGCAGTGAGAAAGCATTTATTGTCTTTGCAGTTGATTGGCACGCCAACTTAGGCTGATAATGCTAGAAGATTTATTTGGAAACTGCCACAGTATACAAGGCAGTCATTTACTCAAAAATTCCCTCATGTGCATGCATTAGTAATTTATCTTTGTGAAAGAATGTTGACATTTGATCCAAATCAGAGGATCACAGGTTCACAACATTACCTCTTTTTCTCGTTCACTGGTCATTTCTTTATTGGTTTGCTAAAGTAGAACTTTTTAATTCATACTTATATAAGTTGGACTAATCCTTTATGGATTATGGTTGTTTATGGTTGATTTCTCATGGAGGTTAAAGACTCGGGCAACTTCTAGGGAACTACATCAATACAAGTTTCCATGGTAACCCTTCTTTCTTCATCTTTCCTGTAGTATTGAAATACAAGATTATAATGATTGATAGGTTTCCTATCAAGTGCATGCGTTTGACCTCCCACCACCTGCAAAGTGGGGTTTTGTTCAAAAACATCCTTAGAGGTTGATGCTTGAAAAAAGGCAGGAACTGTTGTTTCTTGGTATTACGTTCTAGTATGCGTTTTTGTGCCATACTTTATATGAATGAGGTCCTTCAAATATTGTTTATTAGAGGCTAATGTTTGTATGTGGATTGTCTATTGCAGTACTTTTTGTATCAGATTTGCGAGGATTGAAATATATACACTCTGCAAATGTCCTTCATAGGGGCTTGAAGCCTAGAAATCTTCTACTGAATGAAAATTGTGATCTGAAGATATGTGATTTTGGTCTGGCTCTAGAATTTCTGCTAAATTCATAAGATTTTACTGCAACCATTAATGTTTGGTTAGTAGGTTGTATTTTCATGGAATTAATGAATAGACAACCCTTATTCTCTGGAAGGGATCATGTGCATCAGGTGCATTTATTGATAGAGGTAAAGGCCATAGCTTGTAATATTTTCCTATTGCAGCTTCCTCTGTATAATGG
Source organism: Pinus tabuliformis (assembly GCA_031772625.1). Classification (NCBI taxonomy): domain Eukaryota; kingdom Viridiplantae; phylum Streptophyta; class Pinopsida; order Pinales; family Pinaceae; genus Pinus; species Pinus tabuliformis. Next base: position 1,313,410,872 of record CM062818.1, read on the forward strand.
TTATATGTTTTTAAACCTTTTGAAGTTTGAGCCACACTTCTTGTTCATATGTTGTCACTGGTTAAATGACATAGATGCATTTTAGATTTTTTGTTGAACGGTTGAAGATATGGCTATAATTTAAATACAATGCCAATGCTATGAGAAAGAATTTATTGTCTTTGCACTTGATTGGCACACCAACTGAGGTTGACCTTGGATTTGTTCAGAGTGATAATGCTAGAAGATTTATTCGGCAACTGCCATAGTATCCAAGGCATTCATTTACTCAAAAATTCCCTCATTTGCATGCATCATCAATTCATCTTTATGAAAGAATGAAGACATTTGATCCAAACCAGAGGATCACAGGTGCACAACATTACCTCTTTTTCTCGTTGACTAGTCACTTCTTTATTGGTTAGCTAAAGTAGAAATTTTTAATTCATCCTTGTATAAGTTCGACTAATCCTTTGTGAATTATGGTTGTTTATGGTTGATTTCTCATGGAGGTTAGAGACTCAAACAACTTCTAGGGAACTACATCAATACAAGTTTCCATGGCAACCCTTCTTTCTTCATCTATCATGTAGTATTGAAATACAAGCTTATAATGATTGATAAGTTTCCTATAAAGTGCATGAGTTTGACCTCCCACCACTTGGAAAGTGGGGTTTTGTTCAAAAACATCCTTAGAAGTTGATGCTTGAAGAAAGGAAGGAATTGGTGTTTCTTGGTATTACGTTCTAGTATGCGTTTTTGTGCCATAGTTTATATGAATGAGGTCCATCAAATGTTGTTTGTTAGAGGCTAATGTTTGTACGTGGATTGTTTATTACAGTACTTTCTGTATCAGATTTTGTGAGAATTGAAATATATACATTCTGCAAATGTCCTTTATAGGGACTTGAAGCCCAACAATATTCTACTAAATGCAAATTGTGATATAAAGATATGTGATTTAGGTATGGCTTAGATTACTTATAAAAATGATTTCATGATAGAATATGTGGTTACTAGATGGTATAGAACTCTAGAATTGCTGCTAAATTCATCAGATTATACTACATCCATTGATGTTTGGTTAGTAGGTTATATTTTCATTGAATTGATGAGCAAACAACCCTTATTCCCTAGAAGGGATCATGTGCATCGGTTGTGTTTATTGATATAGGTAAAGGCCATAGATTGCAATATTTTCCTACTGCGGTTTGCCATGTATAATGGTTGTATACTTTTAAGCCTATTGAAGTTTGAGCCATGCTTCTCGTTCATATCTTGTCTCCGGTTAAATGACATAAAGACATTTTACAGTTTTGGTTGAATGGTTGAAGTTATGGCTATAATTTAAATATAATGCCAATTCGGTGAGAAAGAATTTATTGCCTTTGTAGTTGATTGGAATGCCAACTGAGGTTGACCTTGGATTTGTTCGAAGTGATAATGGTAGAATATTTATTCAACAACTTCCACAGTATCCAAGGCATTCATTTATTCAAAAATTCCCTCATGTGTGTGCATTATCAATTTATCTTTGTGAAAGAATGCTGATATTTGATCCAAATCAGAGTATCACAGGTGCATAACATTACCTCGTTTTCTCGTTAACTGGTCATTACTTTATTGGTTTGCTAAAGCAGAAGTTTTTAATTCGTCCTTGTATAAGTTGGACTAATCCTTTTTGGATTATGGTTGTTTATGTCACAGTATTTGACATCTAGTATCGAGATCAATTTTTGTTCCTTGTCCCACAAACAAGGGGGTATTATACACCAATTTGGTGTTTGGCTTGGTTGTGACCTTAAAATAAGAAGAAGAAGAAGAAATTGTAGACTCAAGAAGGCACTATTCTATAGATTTAAGTTCTACCCATTTAAATCCAGGCAACTGGTAAAAGTTTCCTAACACATGGTAATGCAGATCCAATTCTGACAAAAGTAGATGAATATCTTATTTTGATCTCCTTTGCAGAAAATTTTTAGCTTCTTTTATTTTTTATGACAATGAAAGTTGTTTGTTCTTTTGGATGGGAGTAAAATTGATTTTACAGGTCAAGTTGGTTAAACAAATATGTTTGTTGGTTTTGGAACAGTGGAAGAGGCACCTCCCATCCGTGCCCGGAAAATCTACATGATATCAGTGATGAACCCACTTGTGCCATGCCACTCAGCATTGATTTTAAGCAGCACACCTTAAAAGAGGATCAGATCAAAGAGTTGATCTATAGAGAGACTATGGTTTTTAAACCATAGTATGCACAATAAAGTAACATTTTGTGTTGACAGTGGTTACAACTTGGAAAAATGAAAGTTGGGCTATGCTCTTGTTTGTATCAGTCATAATGTTATAAATATTTATTGAGTTTACGGAGGAATGTAAATATGTGTATTAAAAGCACTTCATGTTACAACTTTGAAAATTGAAATCTAGGCTATGTTCTTGATTGTATCAGTCATAATGTTATAAATATTTATTGAATCTAGGGAGAAATGTAAATATGTGTATTAAAAGCACATTTGAGTGCAAGGTAAGTTGCAAGGGAGATAATGATTGAAGGGGTGTAAAGCATTTATGTTGGAGTATATCAACATGATATGCTACAACTTGGTGAGATGCATTGTGCATGTATGAGTCACAGACATGAACACTGAGATAACTGTATTATGCTTTATTCTTCTTTATTTTCAAACTTCAAGGGGTTGTATGAAGATAATTTTTGTCAGAATTTAAGTGAAGAAAAGTTGAGTATGGAAGTTTGCCACTATATATGATCAATATGGTATTTTGTCAAATTCTCCTTTCAGATAAGCGATGAACTTGGACCTTTGGCTATTGTGTACTGATATGAATAAAATAAATTTCTGCTTTCTTCCCCAATCTCGTCGGTTTTGTGTTTTCATCTTTTAATTGTCTGATTTATCTACAATAGCTTTTTCTCCATTGCACTTGAAATCAAATATTATGTTTTACAACACCATTTTGGTGTCTGTCTTGGATGTGAACTTAAAATAAGAAAAATTAATATGTATGCTCAAGAAGGCCCTATTGTAAATATTTAAGTTCTATCCATTTAAATCCTTGCAAATTTTAACAGTTGTGTCTCTCAGGAAACACCCACTTAAATTATACCATTTAAATAGAGGCCAAAAACTAGAACATGAGAAAAGTTTCCCAGCACTTGTAATGCAAATGCAATTATGACAGAATAGATGAATATCTTATTTTTATATCCTTCATAGAAAATATTTAGTTGCTTTTATTTTTTATGGCAATGAAATTTGTTTGTTCTTTTGGATGGGAGTACAATTGATTTTCTAGGTCCAATTGATTAAGAAAATATGTTTGTTGGTTTTGGAATAGTGGAAGAGGCACTTTCCCATCCATACGTGGCAAATCTACATGATATCAGTGATGAACCCACTTGTGCCATGTCATTCAACTTTGATTTTGAGTACCACACCTTAACAAAGGACCAAATGAAAGAGCTGATCTATAGAGAGGCTCTGGTTTTTAATCCAAAGTATGCAGAATAAAGTAACATTTTGTGCTGACAGTGGTTACAACTTTGAATATTGAAAGCTGGGTTATTTTCTTGTTTGTAGCAGCCATAGTGTTATAAATATTTATTGATTTTTGGGAGCCATGTAAATATGTGTATTAAAACCACATTTGAGTCCAGGGAAAGTTGCAAGGGAGATAATGATTGAAGGGGTGTAAAGCATTTATATTGGAGTATGTCAACCTCATATGCTACAACTTGGTGAGATGCATTGTGCATGTATGCGTCACAGACTTGAACACAACAGTAAAATTGTGTTATTCTTGTTCTTATTTATCTTCAAACATCAAGGGATTGTATGAAGATAATTTTTGTTAGAATGTAATTGAAGAAAATTTGAGTCTGGCAGTTTGCCACTATATATGCTCTGTTAGTGTCAGTATCTTCACACTCCCATCAGTGATCAAATTGCTCTTTTTGCATGCATATTAGGTGTCCCATCCAATCAGCTACATTCCATTAGGTCATGGATCAACTGATGGTAGTGATTTCATGTCAATTTCCCTCATGAAATTCACCTACTAACCTGTTCACACATATTTTTTAGTCATTTACTGTCATCCTATTTCATTTCAATTATAAAAATCAGTTTTACGGTTTGGTCTCACTAGGTCTTAGGGTTTGTCATCATGGTCATCCTATTTGAATAAAAAGGTTAGCAGGCACATGAGGAGGATAAATAAGTCCATAAAATCATAAATTTACTTTTGTTATGCTCAAATTTTGTTTTTTACCTCAAAACTCTGTTTTGAGGTGAAAACAGAGTTTTTCCATTATTGTACACATTTCATGTAATTTCAATGTTTCTATATGTAATAAGTGTTCCAATAGTTGTTCCTGGTGACCTGGTGACAAAGTCAACTCCTGCCATTACAAAAAATCAATGTAAAAGTCCACCTGCAAAAAAGCAAAAGTCAGAATGTAAGTGAAATAGGGCATTTGTGAAAAAGCTAGCAAAACATTAGAAAAGTGGGCCTGGTTAATGAAATATTAAAAGAGAGGGATATAAAAGCCAATTCATCTGTTTGAGTCTTCATTGTTGCAATTGAAAGAGCCAAAAGCATAAAAATCATGTTTTTGAAGAAAGAGGGCAAAAATAGAGGAAAAATCCCAAAATCTTGTTGGCACTGTGCACCTAGGCTTTGGCGTTGTGCACACAATCTGCGTTGTGCACCTGTCCACTGAGCTTCAAAACGATTTGAGCCACCCTAATTCACTTCAAATTTCTTAAGTGGCCTCTCATCAAGTAAGTAAAGCTTCTCATCTAATTTAGCAAGGGTTTTTCATCAGTTGTGGTGATTTTCATGTCTCAAAAGACTAAACCCTAGATATCCTCCAAACTGTCTCATGGACTTGCAAAGGGTACTTGTTTTCTGCTGTTTCTATTCCCTTAAATTATTTTCCCTAAACTCTACTCCCTTAAAATATTTTCCCTAAACTCCATTCCCTTAATCTATTTTCACTAAACTCTAACCCTCCACATATAAACCCTTCTACATACTATTCCCAAACCCTAGCCCTATACCCTATTCCCAAACCCTAATTCCCACATCCTATTCCTTTACTACATTCACTTCGTTATCAAACCCCTCATTTCACATTCATACTACCATTCACTGCACTCATTCCCCAAAAGAAACCCTTTCACCTCATATTTCAAAATCTCTTCATACTCATCTGATTTCACCCCAAATTCATAAGCATGGAGACAAATTCAAACTATGAGAGGGAAGAGGAAACTCAGTGATTCTTCTAGAGAAGCTCATATACCAAGAAAGCCACACAAAGGGGGGGAAATCATCTGGAAGGAGCCCACCACTCTCACAGAATTACTTAATTACCCTCTTGCTGTAACTTGCTTTAAACATCAGTCTTGTTATCATTTTTGTGAAATGGTAGAGAGGGTGAAATATCATCGTGAGCTTGCTAGGTTGTTTGTTCTTCATCTTCACAATGGCTAGGTGAACCTTACTAGCGTCTCTTTCACCTTGACACCTGAAACTATTGCAATAGCAATAGGCATAACAGTGGAATAAGGGGCAACATGTGGGCAAAGAGCATTATGTGCCTTACATTAAGGCTAGATATCACAGGAAAATCAGCAGGGTTTTTCCTTTCAAATACTTGCAAAACATTTATGCTCCTCTCATGAAACTCATCATCAAGTATTTCATCTGTGAAGGGAGGTATTCCCGCCTATATACATATCATGTCAGATTGTTGATGCACTTCACAAGAGTGAGGATGATGAACCTTCCATACTTTATATGCAGGAACATTGAGAAGATGGCTCTCTATGTGCAAAGGAAACCTTTTCCTCAACAATTCAACAACATTTACCACTTCTCCCTAATTAAAATTGTTGTCTTGCATCAGCTAAGCTTACTGAACATACCATGGGATACCTTCATTTCCCATGAAATTTTCAAAAGCCCTCAGGTGATTCCATCAGTGCCTCGAGAGGAAGGAGGGCCATCGGGACAACCAGGTGTTCACGAGACTGAAACTACAGGTGTGCCAGTATTTGTCACCTATGAGAGAGGCACCAGGAGGATTTTTACTGCTGCCAGGTGAGTACTATCTCCACCAAGGGTGGAAGGGGTCTTGTTTTCTTCACTAGACCACAGGAAAATGTTATCTTCACCAGGGGTGAAAGGGGCTTTGCCCTCTTCTCCAGCTATACAAGTTGACCAAAAATCAAAGAGCAAAGACAAAGGGAAGAAAAGGATGCATGAGGAGGTCCCTACTGAATAACAAGACAGGGATTTTGTTTTGATTGAGGAGGATGTCACCGATTTGGGCTCTCAAAGCTCAAAACTCAAAGACATGATTATCAAAGAGAAGGAGGCTGAAATACAAGCCTTATCTCTTGATCTTGAGAGAGCCAAATGGATCATCAATTTTATTGAGCAGGAAAACAAGCAGCTGACAGATAAACAAACTATTATGGAGCTGCAAATGATTAGGGAGAATAGACAAATGGCAAAGAAGAGAAAGATCAAGATGACCTCCCTTGAGAAAGAAATTGAAGATGACCGGGAATAATGGTTGGAGAGAGTAAACATTCACCTAGAAAAGATGCTTGAGAAAGCCAACAAAGAGAAGAAAATGTTGCGCCATATGGCTTATCACTACCTAACCCGGAACAAAATTTGCAAAACAAGGGTGAAGAGGTTAAAGGCTAAGCTAAAAAGAGCTTTGAGGAGCAAAAAAGAGCAAGATAAGCTCAATATTTTGGCTGAAGCATCATTGGCCCAAAAAATCACCTAACAAGGATCACTCATACCAAATTTCAAGAAATTTGGAACATTTTTTGTCATTTTGAAATTTTTAATGCAAAAAACAGGTTTTTTCAGCATGTGCATAGCGCCACCGGCGCTGCACTTTTGTTGGGGGCATCCATTTGAAAAAAAGTTTATATTTTTGGAATTAATAGGGAAAAGTATGCATGCTTAGAAATGGCTGAGAATTTTGGACAATTTCTAGGTCTCCAAAAGGGCAAAAAACACCCAAAAAGTGCCCTCTCTACCACTTTTTTGCCACACAGGAAGCAATCTTGGGTGATTCAATTTTTGGAGAGGTAAATGGACTCCAAATTCAGAAATCCAAGTTGTTATAGAAAGTAGGATCACCAGGCTTTCCAATGAGCTATCCTGCACCTGATTTGGACTTCGGGAAGCCTTCCAAAAGTGGCCTGGAAAAATTGTTGCGCATAGGATCAGTGGCGCTGCGCATAGGGGGAATTTTGCCAGTTTTGCATGTTTTTCCAGATTTCGCCTAGTTTTCTCTGTAGTTGACTTTTTCTTGCCCTATTGGTGAAATTATCATGGTGAATGATGTAATTTGATGTAATTATTGATGTAAAACACTTAATATGGTAGATACATCAAGTCAAAGGTGGTTTTGAACTGAATGAATTTGTTTCCTTGGTTTTAGAGGCAAGCTATTTCATTGCCTCATCTTCAAACAAATCATTGGTCAACATCATTAAAAAGTTGATGGAAACCAATAAGAAGAGCTGGCATAAAAATTGGTTAATTCACTATGGGCAGATAGAGTATGACAAAAGAAGTCAATAGGAATGTCTCCGTTCGAGATCGTATATGGTATTGACACGGTGTTCCCGACATCTCTCACAGTCCTGGTTGTTCAACTTCTACAGGAAGCTGGCAGTGCAGAAGATTATTTTCAGCAGAGAATAAGCCAAATGATCCATTTACAACAGATGAGAGAGGAATTTTTTTAGAATACCTTCAGGCTGCAATAGAGAATTAATAAGATTTATGATCAGAAGGCAAAGGCGGAAAATTTTTAGATTGAAGACATAGTGCTAAGGTGGGATGCTAGAAACGAGGATAAAGGCAAGCACGGCAAGTTCAAGAACCTGTGGAAGGGACCATATAGAATTGCTGCATATAGAAGGAAAAATGCTTTTCTACTCAAAGAAATGAACGGGGAAGATTGTCCAGGAGGCCCAGTAAATGGTCGACTTCTGAAACAGTACTATCTCTGAGAAGTTTTTTGCTATCACATTTATCATTGTACATACCATTTTTTTTCTTTCATTGCAACGTTTGCACTGTCATGATTCATTTAGCTTGGGGCCTGAAGAGAAGGCTATAAAGCTGAATGTCTGGTTTCAGTTTTTGATTATTTAGTGTCAGTTGTTTGCATTAGCCCCAGTTGAGTCGGTTTAGTTATGAGTCTTGAGTCAAGGTTTTTGTTTTGGTGTTTTGAAGTTATTGACTCCATATTGCCCAATGGATGAAGGCACTTATCTGATTTTCCAAAGATCTGTGGTTCTTGGCACCTCCCAGGAGCTACCATCCCCATTGGAGCCAATGTTAGTGTCAGTATCTTCACACTTCCATCAGTGATCAAATTGCTCTTTTTCATGCATATTAGGTGTCCCATCCGATCAGCTGCATTCCATTAGGTCATGGATCAACTGATGGTAGTGGTTTCATGTCAATTTCCCTCATGACATTCACCTGCTGACCTGTTCACACATTTTTTTTAGTCATTTACTGTCATCCTATTTCATTTCATTTATAAAAATCAGTTTTAGGGTTTGGTCTCACTAGGTCTTAGTGTTTGTCATCATGGTCATCCTATTTGAATAAAAAGGTCAGAAGGCACATGAGGAGGATAAATAAGTTCATAAAATCATAAATTTACTTTTGTTATGCTAAATATATATATCTATATATATATATATATATATATATATATATATATATATATATATATATATATATATATATATATATATATATATATATATATATATATATATATATATATATATATATAGATATATTTTACCTCAAAACTCTGTTTTGAGGTGAAAACAGATTTCTTCCATTATTGTACAAATTTCATGTAATTTAAATGTTTCTATATGTAATAAGTGTTCCAATAGATATTCCTGGTGACAAAGTCAACTCCTTTCATTACAAAAAAAAAATCAATGTAAAAGTCCACCTGCAAACAAAAAGCAAAAGTCAGAATGTAAGTGAAACAAGGCATTTGTGAAAAAGCTAGCAAAACATTAGAAAAGTAGGTCTGGTTAATGAAAAATTAAAAGAGGGGATATAAAATCCAATTCATTTGTTTAGACTCTTCATTGTTGCAATTGAAAGAGCCAAAAGCATAAAAATCTTGTTTTTGAAGAAAGAGGGCAAAAATAGAGGAAGAATCACAAAATCTTGCTGGCGCTGCGCACCTATGCTTTGGCACTGTGCACCTATTGCAGGTTTTCCACTACATTTTGGTCTGGCGCTGCACACCTACCAGGCGCTACGCACCTGTTTCTTGGCACTGCACACCTGTCCACTGAGCTCCAAAATGATTCGAGCCACCCAAATTCACTTCAAATTTATTAATTGGCCTCTCGTCAAGTAATTGAAGCTTCTCATCTAGTTTAGCAAGGGTTTTTCATCAGTTGTGGTGATTTTCATGTTTCAAAAGACTAAACCCTAGCTATCCTCCACATTGTCTGATAGATTTGCAAAGGGTACTTGCTTTCTGTTATTTCTATTCCCTTAAATTATTTTCCCTAAACCCAATTCCCTTAAACTATTTTCCCTAAACCCCATTCCCTTAATCTATTTTAACTAAACTCTAACCCTCCACATATAAACCCTTCTACATACTATTCACAAACCCCAGCCCTATACCCTATTCCCAAACCCTAATTCCCACATGCTATTCCTTCACTACATTCACTTCATTATCAAACCCCTTGTTTCACATTCATACTACCATTCACTCCACTCATTCCCTAAAAGAAACCCTTTCACCTCATATTTCAAAATCTCTTCATACTCATCTGCTTTCACCCCAAATTCATAAGCATGGAGATAGATTCAGACAATGAGAGGGAAGAGGAAACTCCCAGTGATTCTTCCAGAGAAGATCATGTACCAAGAAAGCCACACAAAGGGGGAAAAATCATCCCGGAGGAGCCCACCACTCTCACAAAATTACTTGCTTGCCATCTTGCTGTAACTTGCTTTAAACATCAGCCTTGTTATCAGTTTTGTGAAATGGTAGAGAGGGTGAAATATCATCATGATCTTGCTAGGTTGTTTGTTCTTCATCTTCACAATGGTCAGGTGAACCTTTCTAGTGTCTCTTTCACCTTGACACCTGAAACTATTGCAGTAGCAACAAGCATCCCTAATGTAGGTGAACAATGGAATAAGGGGCAACATGTGGGTAGAGAGCATTATGAGCCTTACATTAAGGCTGGATATCACAGGCAAATCAGTAGGGTTTTTCCTTTCAAATACTTGCAGAACATTTAAGCTCCTCTCATGAAACTCATCATCAAGTATTTCACCTGTGAAGGAAGGTTTTCCTGCCTATATACATATCATGTCAGATTGTTGATGCACTTCACAAGAGTGAGGATGATGAACCTTCTATACTTTATATGTAGGAATATTGAGAAGATGGATCTCTATGTGCAAAGGAAACCTTTTCCTCAACAATTCAACAACATTTACCACTTCTCCCTAATTAAAACTGTTGTCTTGCATCAACTAAGCTTGCTGAACATACCATGGGATACCTTCATTTCCCATGAGATTTTCAAAGGCCCTCAGGTGATTCCATCAGTGCCTCAAGAGGAAGGAGGGCCATCAGGACAACTAGGGGTTCATGAGACTAAAACTACAGGTGTGCCAGTATTTGTCACCTATGAGAGAGGCACCAAGAGGCTTTTTTCTGCTTCTAGGCGAGTACTATCTCCACTAGGGGTGGAAGGGGTCTTGTTTTCTTCACCAAACCACAGGAAAATGTTATCTTCACCGGCGGTGAAAGGGACTTTTCCTTCTTCTCCATCTATATAGGTTGGTCAGCAATCAAAGAGCAAAGACAAAGGGAAGCAAAGGATGCATGAGGAGGTCCCTACTAAAGGGAAAGATAGGGATTTTGTTTTGATTGAGGAGGATGTCACTGATTTGGGCTCTCAAAACTCAAAACTCAAAGACATGATTGTTAAAGAGAAGGAGGCTGAAATACAAGCCTTATCTCTTGATCTTGAGAGAGCCAAATGGATCATCAATTTTCTTGAACAGGAAAACAAGAAGCTGATAGATAAACAAACTATTATGGAGCTACAAATGACTAAGGAGAATAGACAAATGGAAAAGAAGAGAAAGATCAAGATGACCTCCCTTGAGCAAGAAATTGAGGATGACCGGGAATCATGGTTGGAGAAAGAAAACATTCACCTGAAAAAGATGCTTGAGAAAGCCAACAAAGAGAAGAAAATGTTGTTCCGTATGGCTTATCACTACCTAACCCGGAACAAAATTTGCAAAACAAGGGTGAAGAGGTTAAAGGCTAAGTTAAAAAGAGCTTTGAGGAGAAGAAAAGAGAAAGATAAGCTCAAGATTTTGGCTGAAGCATCATTGGCCCGGCAAGGCACCTAACAAGGATCTCTCATGCCAAATTTCAAGAAATTTGGAGCATTTTTTGTCATTTTTGAAATTTTTAATGCAAAAAACAGGTTTTTTCAGTAGGTGGCACAACGTTTTTGTTGGGGGAATCCATTTGCAAAAAAAAATTATATTTTTGGAATCAGCAGGGAAAAATATGCATGCTCAGAAATGGCCGCGAATTTTGGACAAGTTCTAGGTCTCCAAAAGGGAAAAAAACACCCAAAAAGTGCCCTCTCGACCACTTTTTTGCCACACAGGAAGCAGTCTTGGGAGATTCAATTTTTGGAGAGGTAAATGGACTCCAAATTCAGAAATTCAAGTTGTTCCAGAAAGTAGACTCACCAAGATTTCTAATGAGCTATCCTGCACTTGATTTGGACTTTGGGAAGCCTTCCAAAAGTGGCCTAGAAAAAGTGTTGCGCATAGGATCAGTGGCGCTGCGCATAGGAGGAATTTTTCCAGTTTTGCCTGTTTTTCCAGATTTTGCCTAGTTTTCTCTATAGTTGACTTTTTCTTGCCCTCTTGGTGAAATTATCATGGTGAATGATGTAATTTGATGTAATTATGGATGTAAAACACTTAATAGGGTAGATACATCAAGTCAAAGGTGGTTTTGAACTGAATGAATTGGTTTCCTTGGTTTTAGAGGCAAGTTGTTCCACTGCCTATATTCCTGTTCTTAGTTTAGATATGGTTGAAACCACCCCTTTTCTCATGGATTCAACCCTGATAGCTAGCTTGAGTAGTTTCCTTGCCTATATCATGTACTTTTTGATTCATTTGTAAAGGTTGGACTTTGGCAGAAGTGTTGGACTCACTGAACATTTTGTATCAGCAGTTGGCAAGGAATAAAACTAGGTTTCACAGCTATTTTTGTGGGATTCTTGTGATAGTGAGTTTTGTGTATTTTTTCTTCTTTGTAATGAGTTTTTTCTAATGTTTATATGTATCCACATCTCTCTCTTTCTTCTAATTTAAATGAATCAAGGTGAATAGACAGAATACACTAGATTTACAGTTCTTTGTCTTGGGATTTCATTTAGTTTTCAATTTTTTCACTGTTTGAAGAGGATTCATAGCTTCTTATGCCCTCCTCAACTCCTCAACTATCTTGCTTTACCATCTCAATCCTTTGCTAGTACATAAGCTCTTGTCTACCCTGCCCCATAGGACATGACTGTATTTCTGAGTTGATTTCTCGGATCCAAGCTGCCTTCTCCAATTGATCCAACAACCAACCATCAAAATCAAACAAAATCCTCTGACCTAATATACCTAGCCTAAAATCAGCATTTACTTTTTGTCATCTCAAGCCCTAGTTATCATATTCTAATTAAGATTGACAAGGAGAGAACCCTCTCCCAGCCTGGTAGGGCTAGCTACCAGGGTAAGCGTGGTTTGATGTTATCCTAGACCTACCTTCCTTTAGCCTGAGGTAGATTTAGGCACTAACATAGTGGTGACCATACTGGGGAAGAACTGAAAAATATTACCCTAGTACTTTTAAAACAGTTCTAGACTTTTTGATGATAGGTTTAGAATTCATTAGGCTGAAAATATTGTAATGTTCATTTGAATTTTGGGGAAAAATTGAACACACTGGCTTCAAGAAGATACACCAGGGCCAATCCTGATCCTAATCCACCTCCCGTATTTGAAAATCATAATCTCATTCCAATAATACTCAGGCAAGAAAGTTCATTGAGTCCAAGACCAATTTTTAGATCTCATTCATGCCCCGTCGTATTTCAATATCTTGAAGATCTCCCATTCAATGAACACTTTGATATATCATTGTTTGAAACTAAATCTAAAAGTGCAATTGGTGATATTGTTTTAAATCGGTAATTTGTCCAATATCTTGAAACTGAAAGAGTGAATAGATCAATTGATGCTTATATTTTGAATCTTAAAACCTCTATTATGGCTACCAATATTCTCAATCTCCTATTATCAACATCTCCTACTCTTGGTTCATCTACTGTCTTGTCTAGTTCTGAGGTTCATTCTCAACCTCAGTTTGTTCCTACCCTTCCTGTGCAACCTACCATATATGATCAAAGATTTGCCATCTCTTCCCCTCCTTCAACACCTCAAACATCTATCATCTCTTCTCCTCCTTTGACACCTCATACACCTATCATCTCTTCTCCTCCTTCAACACCTCAAACATCTATCATCTCTTCTCCAAGGCCAGTTTCCAATCCACCTCGAGCAATGGCTGCCAGATATGCACCTCTCGTTTTGCCACAGAACTTGGATGCTATGCCTGCTGATTACCAAAGTAAAATACCATTGTTTGATGCTACCCAAGGTATCACAGCGCAGCAGCATGTTGACAGGATGAACGACTTCTTTGATCTTCATGAGATAGATGAAGAGAATGTGACCATGTGATTATTTGTGCAAAGTTTTGGAGGTGAGGTGCGAAAGTGGTTCAGAGCACTTCCCATGGGGACTATCAATACATTGCCAGTTCTTCATAGACAATTTCTGGATCATTGGGAGGTAAAGAAAAATCCACTCCAAATTCTTTCCGAGTATGAAAATATAAAGAGGAATGTTGGTGAAAGTGTTCAGGATTATTGTGTAAGATTCAATATTGTCTATAATGCTATTCCAACTGATATCAAGCCACCGATGGGGCTGGCTTTGATAAAATTCCCCGATGGTTTTGATCCTGACATGGCATACCAATTGAGAGAATGAGATCCTGCTACATTGGAGGATATGCAGAAAATTGCAGTGAGTGTGGAGGCAAATCTGCTAGCTAAGAGAGCTAGGACGAAGACCGAGAAGAAAGTGACCATAAAGGAAGAAGCTTCTTCCTTGGATCATTTGCTTCGTAAAATTGAGAAAATGTTTGATAGATTCACCATTGTAGATAAGCCAGAGACACCAATCAGAAATCCAAATTTCCGTGGTCAGCAGCAACCACAGTTTAGGATTAAACAGCAAGAGCAAAGAGCACAAGATCAATCAGCACAGCAGCAAGTCAAAACACCTCTACAGCAGAACTATGTGCATGGCCCGGAATCAGAAGATGATGAGAATCCAGTAGGAGAGGAGAATCTCCTTTTTACAGCAGATGGTTTTCCTATCTATATCACGGAGGATGAGGAATATTCAGAAAGCCCAAATATACAAAAACATGAGGATTTTATACTAGCCAATGAAACAGTCCTAGAAGAAGATTCAGATGAATATCAGAGGGGATATATGAATGCACTGACAGTGCAGAAAATACAGTGTTCACTCAGGAGCAGGGATGTACCCATCAATTTGATTCAAAAGCGGAAGGAAGCAACACAACCAAAGAATGATTCTCCAGCAAAGTACAATCTACAAATGAGAAGACAAATCAGCCAAGTACAACTAAGGAAAAGTCTGAAAAGAAGGATTCTCTAGACAAAGAGGTAGATGAAACTACAGCCTTTAGCTTAGAGAATGAGATTTCAAGTTAAAAGTGTCGATACCTCTGACTGAATTAATGAAGAAAAACAGTTATAAAAGTCAAGTGTTAAAGATTTTGAATGTAGATCCCTTGTCTAATATGTCTAATATTGAAGATGGCCAACCTGAGCTTATTTTTGGTCTGGCATTAGAAGGCCAATCTGAGGATAGTGAAGTAGCCTCATTTTAAATCAACCTTAGATTGCATGATTATGTCTTGCACAATTCCATGTTGGATTCATGAGCATCTCACAACTTGATGCCAAAGGTGATTATGGAAAAATTGAGTCTCGACATCACTCGCAAATATCATGATCTTTATTTCTTTGATTCTGGTAGGGTCAAATGTATTGGTCTCATTAAGGATTTGGTTGTGACTTTAGATCAGATTCCAGCAAAAAATGTTCTCATGGATGTAGTTGTGGCCGACATTCCCCCTAGATTTGGCATGCTTTTGTTTAGGTCGTGGGGTGCAAAATTGAAAGGGACATTGCAATTAGATTTCTCCTATGCCACTATTCCCGTGTTTGGTTAGCTGAGAAAACTATATAGAGAGAAGAAGATGAATTATATGATCACAAGCAAGGAGAAACCTTTGAATCATCCAATTAACTATGTACATACAGATTTAGAATATTTTGTTCTATATTTAGATAGTGGTTTTAACGATGTAAATAGCTAGCTAGTTGAAGTGGAAGATGTTCCAGAGATAACAAAAAATTTCAGGGCAGTACTTGATCAAGAGAGACAAAGGCTTGAAAGTATCGTTGAGCAGTCTACATTCCACCAGCAACAGAAAATT
Source organism: Pinus tabuliformis (assembly GCA_031772625.1). Taxonomy (NCBI): domain Eukaryota; kingdom Viridiplantae; phylum Streptophyta; class Pinopsida; order Pinales; family Pinaceae; genus Pinus; species Pinus tabuliformis. The sequence continues at coordinate 1,313,426,614 of CM062818.1, forward strand.
GATGGACAACAGCCAAAGGTAGAAGAGCACGCAAAATTCTAGCACTTGGAGGAAGAAGCTGGTTTATGGAGTATGGATTTTGATGGAGTAGTAGGTAAGGATGGTGCTGGAATTGGGATTTGGGTACGCAACCCTGTTTTCCTACAAAATAAGGTCCCAAGAAATGTAAGAATTTGTTCATATAAATTGGCTTTCGATTGTTCTAATAACGAAGCCGAATATGAGGCACTTATTGTAGGGTTGAAGATACTCAAGAAGTTGAATGCAAAGGTAATTTCAGTTTATGGTGACTCAGAATTAGTAATCAAACAAGTCAAGGATGAATACCAAGCCAAACATCCACGAATGAGGGGTTACCGTAATGCAGTTTTAAATATTTAGAGGTTGTTTTCAGATTATACCTTGGCATGTGTCCCTCGTACACAAAATGTTATTGCAGATTCTCTTGCTACAGCTGCAAGTAACTTAAAGATCCCAATGAATTCAAACAATAAGTTTGAAATTCATGTGAAGCATTGCCCAGTTGTCCCTGATAATCTAAGATATTGGCAAGTGTTTCAAGATGACAAAGAAATTGATGATTTTCTGCAAAATGAAGGCCAGTATAAAGATACTTCCATAGATGTTGAGCAAGATGATGGTGAACCAGAAATAGAGGTAAATCAGATGGAAGTCTTACAGTTGAAAGATAATTTCATCCCTAAAGGCCTTATACCTTTAGAGGAATTATTTGATCAAGATGATGTAGCCTGAAAGCCAAGCTTAGTGCTGACTGAGAAGGGTGTTGAAGATGTAAATATTGGAACAACAGAAAATCCAAAGATGGTGAAGTTGTCAAAGGCATTACCTCCTCAGGTAAAAGCTAAATACATTAGTTTATTGTCTTCATTTTCTGATGTATTTGCCTGGGACTATACAGATTTAAAGGAGTACAACAAAAGTATAATTCAGCATATCATTCCAATTAAGCCAAATCAGAAGCCATTTCACCAAAAGTTGAGAAGGATAAATCCGAAGTTGCTGCCATCAATAGAAAAGGAGGTAAATCGATTGTACAAGGCTGGTATAATTGTTTCGATCATATTTTCAGATTGGATCTCCAATTTGGTTCCTGTGAGGAAGAAGACAGGTGAGATCAGATTGTGCATAGATTTCAGAAATTTGAATAAAGTGTCATTGAAAGATAACTACCCATTGCCAAAAATGGACCACATTCTCCAGAGAGTAGTTGGAGCATCTCGTATGTCACTGCTCGATGGATATTCCGGCTACAATCAAATTTTGGTCCATGAAGATGACAGGGACAAGACAACATTCACCACTCCTTGGGGGACATTCCACTATGCCAAGATGTCGTTCGGTTTAAAGAATGTTGGAGAAACATTTCAGCGTGCCATGGACATCGCCTTCGCAAATGAAAAAGATGTGTTTTTAGTAGTGTATCTTGATGATTTGTCTATATTTTCAAATTCAGATGAAGAGCATCTTTACCATCTGAAAATTGTTTTTCAACATTGCAGAAAATATGGAATATCACTCAATCCCAAAAAGAGCTTGTTTTCAATGGATGAGGGAAAGCTTCTCGGCCACATAATATCAAAGGAAGGAATCCACATTGATCCTGCTAGAGTGGAAGCTATACAGAAGATATATTTTCCTCATAATAAGAAAGAGATCCAAGCATTTAACGGTAAGATGAACTTCTTACGTCGTTTTGTGCCTAATCTAGCTGAACACTTGAGGGAAATTACAAATATGTTGAAGAAGGATAGTGTGGTCAAGTGGACTAAGGAAGCTATGAAGTCTTTTAACCTGGTAAATTTGGCTCTTTCTTCAGCTTCGATTTTAATCAGTTCGGATTATTCACAAGATTTCATATTATTTTCATTCACTTTTGAACATACTATGGCAGCATTTCTAATGCAAAAAAGAGATCAGCTAAAAAAACCAATTGCCTTTTTCAGTACGACAATAAGAGATGCAGCCTTGAAATATAACATCATTGAGAAGCAAGCTTTTGCCTTGGTGAAAGCTTTGAAAGATTTCAGGGTATATATTCTGCACTCTCATATCCTTGCTTACGTCCCTAACGCAGTAGTCAAAGATGTCTTGGTATAAACAGATCCGGAAGGAAGGTGGGGAAAATGGATCGTAGCATTGCTAGAATATGACTTGGAGATAAAGCCAACAAAGCTAATCAAGGGACAGGGTCTAGCAAAGTTAATGACCGAGTCCAATTTACATGCATTGGACATAAATTTGATTGCAGCCATGTCTAAAGAAGACGAAGATAGCTCGTTGATTCAAGTATCTGAAATTTTTATCCATTCTCCTTGGTATTTAGATATTGTATACGTGCTTTAGCACCTTTCCCCGCCATCGGGGATGGCTAAAAATAAAGGTAGAACTCTAAAACTTAAGGCTGCTAGATTTTGTATTTTGAATAATGCACTTTATTGGAAGGATCCTGGAGGCATTTTGTTAAATTTCTTTACCGAAGAGGAAGCACAATAGGTCATGAGTGATTTCCATAAGGGAGACTGTGGAGGTCACTTATTTTGGAAGATGATGGCTAACAAAATTTTGAGAGCAGGGTACTATTGGCCTACCTTGTTTGCTGATGTTTATAAAACTGTCACAAGCTGTCATGAATGCTAGATTTTTTAGGGAAGAAGAAAGTTGCAGCCTCTACCTCTCAAGCCAGTTGAAGTTAGTGCACCATTTCAGCAATGGGGCCTAGATTTTATTGGAGAGATTCATCCCACATCTTCAGCTTAGCACAAGTGGATCTTAATAGCGACAGATTATTTCACAAAGTGGATTGAGGCGATCCCCACTCGGCAGGCTACAGACTCGGTAATAATTCAATTTCTTGAAACAAATATTTTGTCACGTTTTGGCTGTCCTAACAAACTTATCACAGATAATGCAGCCACTTTCAAGTCCAAAAAGATGATTGACTTTTGCAGCGAATACAAAATTACCTTGGGACATTCTACTGAATATTATCTGAAAGGTAACAGATTGGCTGTTTCTTTAAACAAATCATTGGTCTACATCATTAAAAAGCTGCTGGAAACCAATAAGAAGAGCTAGCATAAAAAATCAGTTAATGCACTATGGGAAGATAGAGTAAGCCAAAAGAAGTCATTAGGAATGTCTGTGTTCGAGATTGTATATGGTATTGACACAATGTTCTCGACATCTCTCGCAGTCTCGATTGTTAAACTTCTACAGGAAGCTGGCAACGCGGAAGATCATTTTCAGCGGAGAATAAGCCAAATGATCCATTTACAGATGAGAGAGGAAGTTTTTTAGAATACCTTCAGGATGCAAGAGAGAATTAAAAAGATTTATGATCGGAAGGCAAAGGTAGACAAATTTTAGATTGAAGACATAGTGCTAAGGTGGGATGTTAGAAATGAGGATAAAGGCAAGCACAACAAGTTTGAGAACCTGTGGAAGGGGCCATATAGAATTGCTGCATATAGAGGGAAAAATGCTTTTCTACTTAAAGAAATGAATGGGGAAGATTGTCCAGGAGGGCTGGTAAATGGTTGACTTCTGAAACGTTACTATCTCTGAGAAGTTTTCTACTATCACATTTATCATTGTACATACCATTTTTTTTCTTTCATTGCAAAGTTTGCACTGTCAGCATTCATTTAGCTTGGGGCCTGAAGTGAAGGCTATAAAGCTGAATGTCTGGTTTCATTTTTTGATTATTTAGTGTCAATTGTTTGCGCTAGTCCCAGTTGAGTCAATTTAGTTATGAGTCTTGAGTCAAGGTTTTTATTTTGGTGTTTTGAAGTTATTCACTCCATATTGCCCAATGGATGAAGGCACTTATATGATTTTCCAGAGATCTGTGGTTCTTAGCACCTCCCAGGAGCTACCATCCCCATTGGAGCCAATGTTAGTGTTAGTATCTTCACACTTCCATCAGTGATCAAATTGCTCTTTTTTCATGCATATTAGTTGTCCCATCTGATCAGCTACATTCCATTAGGTCATGGATCAACTGATGGTAGTGGTTTCATGTCAATTTCCCTCATGACATTCACCTGCTGACCTGTTTACATATTTTTTTTAGTCATTTACTATCATCTTATTTCATTTCAATTATAAAAATTAGTTTTAGGGTTTGCCCTCACTAGGTCTTAGGGTTTTTCATCATGGTCATCCTATTTGAATAAAAATGTCAACAGGCACATGAGGAGGATAAATAAGTTCATAAAATCATAAATTTACTTATGTTATGCTCAATATATATATATATATATATATATATATATATATATATATATATTTACCTCAAAAGTCTCTTTTGGGGTTAAAATAGAGTTTTTCTGTTATTGTACAAATTTCATGTAATTTCAATGTTTCTATATGTAATACGTGTTCCAATAGCTGTTCCTGGTGACTTGGTGACAAATTCAACTCCTGCCATTACAAAAAAAAAAAAATCAATGTAAAATCACACCTGCAAACAAAAAGAAAAGTCAAAATGTAAGTGAAACAGGGCATTTGTGAAAAAGCTAGCAAAACATTAGAAAAGTGGGTATGGTTAATGAAAAATTAAAAGAGAGGGATATAAAAGCCAATTCATTTGTTTGAGTCTTCATTGTTGCAATTGAAAGAGCCAAAAGCATAAAAATCATGTTTTTGAAAAAAGAGGGCAAAAACAGATGAAAAATCCCAAAATCTTGTTGGCGCTACACACCTGTTACAAGTTTTCCACTGCATTTTGGTCTGGCGCTGCACACCTACATGGCATTGCACACCTGTTTCTTGGCGCTGCGCACCTGTCCACTGAGCTCCAAAATGATTCGAGCCACCCAAATTCACTTCAAATTTATTAATTGGCCTCTGGTCAAGTAAGTAAAGCTTCTCATCTAGTTTAGCAAGGGTTTTTCATTAGTTGTGGTGATTTTCATGTCTCAAAAAACTAAACCCTAGCTATCCTCCAAACTGTCTCATAGATTTGCAAAGGGTACTTGTTTTCTGTTGTTTCTATTCCCTTAAATTATTTTCCCTAAACCTTATTCCCTTAAACTATTTTCCCTAAACCCCATTCCCTTAATCTATTTTCACTAAACTCTAAGCCTCCACATATAAACCCTTCTACATATTATTCCCAAACCCTAGCCCTATACCCTGTTCCCAAACCCTAATTCCCACATGTTATTCCTTCACTACATTCAATTCATTATCGAACCCCTCATTTCACATTCATACTACCATTCACTCCACTCATTCCCTAAAAGAAACCCTTTCACCTCATATTTCAAAATCTCTTCATACTCATCTACTTTCACCCCAAATTCATAAGCATGGAGACAGATTCAGACTATGAGAGGGAAGAGGAAACTCTCAGTGATTCTTCTAGAGAAGCTCATGTACCAAGAAAGCCACACAAAGGGGGAAAATCATCTAGGAGGACCCCACTACTCTCACAGAATTACTTGCTTGCACTCTTGTTGTAACTTGCTTCAAACATCAGTCTTGTTATCAGTTTTATGAAATGGTAGAGAGGGTGAAATATCATCATGAGCTTGCTAGGTTGTTTGTTCTTCATCTTCACAATGGCCAGGTGAACCTCGCTGGTGTCTCTTTCATCTTGACACCTGAAACTATTACAACAGTAGCAGGCATCCCTAATGTAGATGAACAATGGAATAAGGGGCAACATGTGGGCAGAGAGATTTATGAGCCTTACATGAAGGCTGGATATCACAGGCAAATCAGCAGGGTTTTTCCTTTCAAATACTTGCAGAACATTTATGCTCCTCTGATGAAACTCATCATCAAGTATTTCACCTGTGAAGGAAGCTTTTCCTGCCTATATACATATCATGTCAGATTGTTGATGCACTTCACAAGAGTGAGGATGATGAACCTTCCATAATTTATATGCAAGAATATTGAGAATATGGCTCTCTATGTGCAAAGGAAACCTTTTCCTCAGCAATTCAACAACATTTACGACTTCTCCCTAATTAAAATTGTTGTCTTGCATCAGCTAAGCTTGCTGAACATACCATGGGATACCTTCATTGCCCATGAGATTTTCAAAGGCCCTCAGGTGATTCCATCAGTGCCTCAAGAGGAAGGAGGGCCATCAGGACAACCAAGTGTTCATGAGACTGAAACTACAGATGTGCTAGTATTTGTCACCTATGAGAGAGACACCAAGAGGCTTTTTGCTGCTTCTAGGTGAGTACTATCTTCACTAGGGGTGGAAGGGGTCTCGTTTTCTTCATTAGACCACAGGCAAATGTTACCTTCACTGGCGGTGAAAGGGGCTTTTCCTTCTTCTCCAGCTATATAGGTTGGTAAACAATCAAAGAGCAAAGACAAAGGGAAGCAAAGGATGCATGAGGAGGTCCCTACTAAAGGGAAAGATAGGGATTTTGTTTTGATTGAGGAGGATGTCACTGATTTGGGCTCTAAAAGCTCAAAACTCAAACACATGATTATCAAAGAGAAGGAGGTTGAAATACAAGCCTTATCTCTTGATCTTGAGAGAGCCAAATGGATCATCAATTTTCTTGAACAGGAAAAAAAGTATCTGATAGATAAACAAACTATTATGGAGCTGCAAATGATTAGGGAGAATAGACAAATGGCAAAGAAGAGAAAGATCAAGATGACCTCCCTTGAGAAAGAAATTGAGGATGACCGGGAATCATGGTTGGAGAGGGAAAACATTCACCTAGAAAAGATGCTTGAGAAAGCCAACAAAGAGAAGAAAATGTTGCACCATATGGCTTATCACTACCTAACCCGGAACAAAATTTGCAAAACAAGGATGAAGAGGTTAAAGGTTAAGCTAAAAAGAGCTTTAAGGAGCAAAAAAGAGCAATCTAAGCTCAAGATTTTGGTTGAAGCATCATTGGCCCAGCAAAGCACCTAACAAGGATCACTCATGCCAAATTTCAAGAAATTTGGAGCATTTTTTTGTCATTTTTGAAATTTTTAATGCAAAAAATAGGTTTTTTCAGCAGATGGCGCTGTGCTTTTGTTGGGGCAATCCATTAGCAAAAAATTTTATATTTTTGGAATCAGCAGGGAAAACTATGCATGCTCAGAAATCGCTGAGAATTTTGGACAAGTTCTAGGTCTCCAAAATGGCAAAAACACCCAAAAAGTGCCCTCTTTGCCACTTTTTTGCCACACAAGAAGCAGTCTTAGGAGATTCAATTTTTGTAGGGGTAAATTGACTCAAAATTTAGAAATTCAAGTTGTTCCAAAAATTAGACTCGCCAAGTTTTCCAATGAGCTATCGTGCACTTGATTTGGACTTCGGGAAGCCTTCCAAAAGTGGCCTAGAAAAAGCATTGCGCATAGGATCAGTGGCGCTGCACATAGGAGGAATTTTGCCAGTTTTGCCTGTTTTTCCAGATTTCGCCTAGTTTTCTCTGCAGTTGACTTTTTCTTGCCCTCTTGGTGAAATTATCATGGTGAATGATGTAATTTGATGTAATTATGGATTTAAAACACTTAATAGGGTAGATACATCAAGTCAAAGGTGGTTTTGAACTGAATGAATTGGTTTCCTTGGTTTTAGAGGCAAGTTGTTCCACTACCTATATTCCTGTTCTTAGTTTAGATATGGTTGAAACCACCCCTTTTCTCATGGATTCGACCCTGATAGCTAGCTTGAGTAGTTTTCTTGCCTATATCATGTAATTTTTTATTCATTTGTAAAGGTTGGACTTTGGCAGAAGTGTTGGACTCACTGAAAATTTTGTATTGGCAGTTGGCAAGGAATAAAACCAGGTTTCACAGCGATTTTTGTGGGATTCTTGTGATAGTGAGTTTTGTGTATTGTTTCTTCTTTGTAATGATTTTTTCTAATGTTTATATGTATCCACATCTCTCTCTTTCTTCTAACTAAATGAATCAAGGTGAATAGACAGAATACACTAGATTTATAGTGCGTTGTCCTTGGAGTTCATTTATTTTTCAATGTTTTCACTGTTTGAATAAGATTCATAGCTTCATATGCCCTCCTAAAATCAACATTTACTTTCAGTCATCTCAAGCCCTAGTTTCCATATTTTAATTGAGATGGACAAGGAGAGAGCCCTCTCCAAACCTAGTAGGGCTAGCTACCAGGTTAAGCGTAGTTTAATGTTACCCTAGACCTGCCTTCCTTCAGCCTGAGGTAGATTTAGGCACTAACATGCTCAATATGGTATTTTTTCAAATTCTGCTTTCAGATAAGTGATGAAATTGGACCTTTGGCTATTGTGTACTGATATGAATAAAATAAATTCTTGCTTTCTTCCCCAATCTCGGCGGTTTTGGATTTTTAGCTTTTGATTGTCTGATTTATCTACTATATTTTTTTCTCCATTGCACTGGAAATCAAATATGATGTTTTACAAGGAGCATTTCCAACCCATGATGGAAGAATATGGGTGAGCATGAATGGAACAAGTGATATACTAGAAATGAAAATGCAAAATTAATTACTAGAATAAGGAAATGTCTCATTCGACACCTCCACCATGGTATTCTACGAAACCTCCACCATGGTGTTCATACGACACCTCCACCATGGTATTCCATTCATTTATCTGGCACTTTATTTCATTCATCTCATCTCAGTTCCCCATTTTCCCTTTTCACATACAAAACAAAACACACATGTTTTATACAACTCACAAGGGAAATTGTCAATCTTGGGGAGTTGTCATTATCATTGGCCATCTCAGGAAAATTAGCAGGAAACTCATTTAAAGTTAAAGGTTGATTTCTCATGGAGGTTAGAGACTCATAAAACTTCTAAGGAACTACATCAATACAAGTTTCCATGGCAACCATTATTTCTTAATCTATCCTGTAGTATTGAAATACAAGCTTATAATGATTGATAAGTTTCCTACCAAGTGCATGAGTTTCACCTCCCACCACCTGCATTGTTTTTTCACTGCATTGATTTTGGGTTCTAATTTCTAACCCCCTCTAGATTACAAAGAGAGAGCTTACTTTGTATCATATTACTTTCTTCTGCAGATGAAAATTGCTTCACAAATGGGTAAATGGATCAAATAATCCCCTGCACTCCTGGAATGCCCCAATTGCATATAAAAGATCTGCCCGAATGATTGCAACTCATAGACTCCTCCAATTACATGTTTCATTTTCTCAGAAGTGCAGTGCATGCCACCCTAGAAGCCCAATTTGCAATTCTTAATACCTTTTATGAGCTTGATGGTCCTATAGTTGATGCACTCTAGACCAGACTTCTTGCCTTGTATATGATTGGCCCTCTTGTTTTGCAAGTTTCCTGCTTGTTGTTGCCAGATAGGGTTTTTGTGTAGGAAATGTCTCATTCGACACCTCCACCATGGTATTCCATTCGTTTATCTAGCATTTTCTTGCACTCATCTCATCTCGGCTCCCTTTTTCCCTTTTCACATAGAAAACATAACACCTAGGATTTACACAACTCACAAGAGAAATTGTCCAATCTTGGGGACTTGTCATTGTCATTGGCCATCTCAGGAAAATTAGCATGCAACTTATTTAAAGATAAATGTTGATTTCTCGTGGAGGTTAGAGACTCAGACAACTTCTAGGGAACTACATCATTACAAGTTTCCATGGCAACCCTTATTTCTTCATCTATCCTGTAGTATTGAAATAAAAGCTTATGATGATTGATAAGTTTCCTATCAAGTGCATGAGTTTGACCTCCCACCACCTGCAAAGTGGGGTTTTGTTTAGAAACATCCTTAGAAGTTGATGCTTGAAGAAAGGCAGGAATTGTTATTTCTTGGTATTACATTCTAGTAGGTGTTTGTGTGCCATAGTTTATATGAATGAGGTCCTTCAAATATTGTTTGTTAGAGGTTAATGTTTGTACATGGATTGTCTATTGCAGTAGTTTCTGTACCAGATTTTGCAAGGATTGAAATATATACACTCCGCAAATGTCCTTCATAGGGACTTGAAGCCCATCAATCTTCCACTGAATGAAAATTTTGATATGAAGATATGTGATTTTGGTCTGGCTCAGATTACTTCTTAAACCTATTTCATGACCGAATATGTGGTTACCAGATGATATAGAGCTCCAGAATTTTTGTTGAATTCATCAGATTATAGTGTAGCCATTGATGTCGGGTCAATAGGTTGTATTTTCATGGAATTGATGAAGAGACGACCCTTATTCCCTCGAAGGGATCATGTGCATCAGTTGCGTTTATTGATAGATGTAAAGGATATAGCTTGTAATAATTTCCTACTGCGGCTTGTGCTATCTAATGGTTGTATGCTCTTAAGCCTATTGAACTTTGAGCCACTCTTCTTGTTCATATCTTGTCTCTGGTTAAAGGAAATAGAGACATTTTACAGTTTTGGTTGAATGGTTGAAGATATGGCGATAATTTAAATATAATTCCAGTGTGATGAGGAAGAATTTATTGTCTTTGCAGTTGATTGGCATGACAACTGAGGCTAACCTTGGATTTGTTCAGAGTGATAATGCTAGAAGATTTACTCGGCAACTGCCACAATATAGAAGGCAGTAATTTACTCAAAAATTCCCTCATGTGCATGCATTAGTAATTTATCTTTATGAAATAATGTTGACATTTGATCCAAATCAAAGGATCAGAGGTGCACAACATTACCTCTTTTCCTCGTTGACTGGTTGTTTATGGTTGATTTCTCATGAAGGTTAGAGACTCAGACATATTCTAGGGAACTACATCAATACAAGTTTCCATGGCAACCCTTCTTTCCTCATCTGTCCTGTAGTATTGAAATACAAGATTATAATGATTGATAAGTTTCCTATCAAGTGCATGAGTTTGGCCTCCCACCACCCGCAAAGTGGGGTTTTGTTTAGAAACATCCTTAGAAGTTGATGCTTGAAAAAAGGCAGGAATTGTTGTTTCTTGGTATTACGTTCTAGTATGCATTTTTGTGCCATAGTTTATATGAATGAGGTCCTTCAAATATTTTTTGTTAGAGGCTAATGTTTGCATGTGGATTGTCTATTGTAGTACTTTTTGTATCAGATTTGTGAGGATTGAAATATATACATTCTGCAAATGTCCTTCATAGGGACTTGAAGCCCAACAATCGTGTACAGAATGCAAATTGTGATATGAAGATATGTGATTTTGGTCTGGCTCGAATTACTTCTGAAACTGATTTCATGATCGAATATGTGGTTACTAGATGGTATAGAGCTCCATAATTGCTCCTATTTCATAAGATTATACTGCAGCCATTGATGTCTAGTGAATATGTTGTATTTTCATGGAATTGATGAATAGACAACCCTTATTCCTTGGAAGGGATCATGTGCATCAATTGCATTTAATGATAGAGGTAAAGGCCACAGCTTGTAATATTTTCCTACTGCGGCTTGCCCTGTATAATGGTTTTATGCTTTTAAGCCTATAGATGTTTGAGCTACGCTTCTTGTTCATATCTTGTCTCTGGTTAAAGGACATAGAGGCATTTTATAGTTTTTGTTGAATGGTTGAAGATATGGCTATAATTTAAATATAATGTTAGTGTGGTGAGAAAGCATTTATGGTCTTTGCAGTTAATTGGCACGCCAACTGAGGCTAACCTTGGATTTGTTCAGAGTGATAATGCTAGAATATTTATTCGGCAACTGCCATAGTATCCAAGGCAGTCATTTACTCAAAAATCCCCTCATGTGCATGCATTAGAAATTCATCTTTGTGAAAGAATGTTGACATTTGATCCAAATCAGATGATCACGGGTGCACAACATTACCTCTTTTTCTCGTTGACTAGTCATTTCTTTATTCGTTTGCTAAAGTAGAACTTTTTAATTCATCCTTGTATAATTTCGACTAATCCTTTGTGGATTATGGTTGTTTATGGTTGATTTCTCATGGAGGTTAGAGACTCAGACAACTTCTAGGGAACTAAATCAATACAAGTTTCCATGGCAACCCTTCTTTCTTTGTCTATCATGTAGTATTGAAATACAAGCTTATAATGATTGATAAGTTTCCTATCAAGTGCATGAGTTTGACCTCCCACCACCTGCAGAGTAGGGTTTCATTCAGAAACATCCTTAGAAGTTGATGCTTGAAAAAATGTAGGAATTGTTCTTTCTTGGTTACATTCTAATATGCATTTTTGTGCCATAGTTTATATGAATGAGGTCCTTCGACTACTGTTTGTTATAGGCTAATTTTTGTACGTGGATTGTTTATTACAACACTTTCTGTATTAGATTTTGTGAGGATTGAAATATATACATTTTGAAAATGCCCTTCATAGGGACTTGAAGCCAAACAATCTTCTATTGAATGCAAATTGTGACCTAAAGATATGTGATTTTGGTCTGGCTCAGATTACTTGTGAAATTGATTTCATGATTGAATATGTGGTTACTAGATGGTATCGAGATCCAAAATTGCTCTTAAATTCATCGGATTATACTATAGCCATTGATGTATGGTTAGTAGGTTGTATTTTCATGGAATTGATGAACAAACAACCCTTATTCACTGGAAGGGATCATATGCATCAGTTGTGTTTATTGATATAGGTAGAGGCCATAGATTGTAATATTTTCCTACTCTGGCTTGCCATGTATAATGGTTGTATACTTTTAATACTATTGAAGTTTGAGCCATGCTTCTTGTTCATATCTTGTCTCTGGTTAAAGGACATAAAGACATTTTACAATTTTGGTTGAATGGTTGAAGTTATGTTTATAATTTAAATATAATGCCAGTGCGGTGAGAAAGAATTTAATGCCTTTGTAGTTGATTCGAACTCCAACTTAGGTTGACCTTGGATTTGTTCGAAGTGATAATGCTAAGAAGATTTATTGGGCAACTGCCACAGTATCCAAGGCAGTCATTTACTCAAAAATTCCCTCATGTTCATGCATTATCAATTTATCTTTGTGAAAGAATGCTGGCATTTGATCCAAATCAGAGGATCACAGGTGCACAACATTACCTCTTTTTCTCGTTGACTAGTCATTACTTTATTGGTTTGCTAAAGCAGAACTTTTTAATTCATCCTTGTATAAGTTGGAGTAATCCTTTTTGGATTATGGCTGTTTATGTCACAATATTTGACATCTAGTATCGAGATCAATTTTTGTTCCTTGTCCCACAAACAAGGGGGTATTATACACCAATTTGGTGTTTGGCTTGCTTGTGACCTTAAAATAAGAAGAAGAAAAAATTGTCCACTCAAGAAGGCCCTATTCTATAGATTTAAGTTCTACCCATTTAAATCTAAGAAACTGGTAAAAGTTTCCTAGCACATGGTAATGCAAAGCCAATTCTGACAAAAATAGATGAATATCATATTTTGATATCCTTTGCAAAAAAAATTTAGCTACTTTTTTTTTTTTATGACAATGAAAGTTGTTTGTTCTTTTGGATGGGAGTACAATTGATTTTATAGGTCCAGTTGGTTAAACAAATATGTTTTTTGTTTTTGGAATAGTGGAAGAGGCACTTCCCATCCATGCCTGGAAAATCTACATGATATTAATGATGAACCCACTTGTGCCATACCATTCAGCTTTGATTTTGAGCAGCACACCTTAACAGCGGATCAGATCAAAGAGTTGATCTATGGAGAGACTATGGTTTTTAATCCTTGGTATGCACAATAAAGTAGCATTTTGTGTTGACAATGGTTACAACTTTGAAAATTGAAATCTAGACTATGTTCTTGTTTGTAGCAGTCATAATGTTATAAATCTTTATTGAGTTTAGGGAGAAATGTAAATATGTGTATTAAAAGCACATTAGAGTCCGAGGCAAGTTGTAAGGGAGATAACGATTGAAGGGGTGTAGAGCATTTATATTGGAGTATGTCAACATGATATGTTACAACTTGGTGAGATGCATTGTGCATGTATGAGTCACAGACCTAAACACTACGATAAAACTATATTATGTTGTATTTTTCTTTATCCTCAAACTTCAAGGGGTTGTATGAAGATAATTTTTGTTAGAATATAAGTGAAGAAAAGTTAAGTATGGCAGTTTGCCACTACGTATTGTCAATATGGTATTTTGTCAAATTCTCCTTTCACATAAGTGATGAACTTAGACCTTTGGCTATTGTGTACTGATATGAATAAAATAAATTCCTACTTTCTTCCCCAATCTTGTCTGTTTTGGATTTTCAGCTTTTAATTGTTTGATTTATCTATAATAGTTTTTACTCCATTGCACTTGAAATCAAATATTATGTTTTACAACACCATTTTCGTGTCTAGCATGGTTGTGACCTTAAAATAAGAAGAAAAAAATATGTACACTCGAGAAGGCCCTATTGTATAGATTTAAGTTCTACCGATTTAAACCCATGCAACTTTTAGCAGTTGTCTCTAAGAAAACACCCGTTTAAATTATACCATTTAAATCGAGGCCAAAAGCTAGCACATGAGCACAGTTTCCCAGCACTGGTAATGTAGATCCAATTCTAACAGAGTTATATGAATATCTTCTTTTGATATCCTTTGAAGAAAAATTTTAGTTGCTATTATTTTCTATGGCAATGAAAGTTGTTTGTTCTTTTGGATGGGAGTACAACTGATTTTCTAGGTCCAATTTGTTAAAGAAATATGTTTGCTAGTTTTGGAATAGTGGAAGAGGCACTTTCCCACCCATACGTGGCAAATCTACATGATAACAGTGATGAACCCACTTGTGCCATGTCATTTAGCTTTGATCTTGAGTACCACACCTTAACAAAGGATGAGATGAAAGAGTTGATCTATAGAGAGGCTGTGGTTTTTAATCCAAGGTATGCACAATAAAGTAACATTTTGTGCTGACAGTGGTTACAACTTTGAAAATTGAACGCTGGGTTATTTTCTTATTTGTAGCAGTCATAGTGTTATAAATATTTATTGAGTTTTGGGAGCAATGTAAATATGTGTATTAAAACCACATTTGAGTCCAAGGAAAGTTGTAAGGGAGATAATGATTGAAGGGGTGTAAAGAATTTATATTGGAGTATGTCAACCTCATATGCTACAACTTGGTGGGATACATTGTGCATGTATGAGTCATAGACCTGAACGCAATGGTAAAACTGTATTATGATTATTCTTATTTATCTTAAAACTTCAAGGGGTTGTATGAAGATAATTTTTGTTAGAATGTAAGTGAAGAAAAGTTGAGTCTGGTAGTTTGCCACTATATATTCTCAATATGGTATTTTTTCAAATTCTCCTTTCAGATAAGTGATGAACTTGGACCTCTGGTTGTTGTGTACTAATATGAATAAAATAAATTCTTGCTTTCTTCCCCAATCTCGTCAGTTTTGGATTTTTAGCTTTTGATTATCTAGTTTATCGACAATATTTTTTTCTCCATTGCACTCTAAATCAAATATTATGTTTTACAAGGAGCATTTCCAACGCATGATGGAAGACTATGGGCGAGCATGAATGGAACAAGTGATATACTAGAAACGAAAATGAAAAATTAATTACTGGAATAAGAGATTAGAATTCAGCAACTTGTGCAAAAGCCAAACACATATGTAAGTGTTATTGGAAATACTTACTACGTTTCCTTTGCAACATCTCATGCAAATGCTAGTTAATCTCTCGAGAAACCTAATAGATTTGTAACTAACACACACACACCACATGTAATTTTTTAATGTCTTCAAAATGTTAAATCTCTCTTGTCTTCGTGGCTACCATAAATATGAATAGGATGTCAATCATTGTTGATGTCTATGGATTCCCAGTAAATAAAAGTTTCACTGCATCTATGCATATAAAATGACTCAAAATATCTCCTCCATCTTCATTTTGCTAATGAAATTTATTTGAAGTAAACAGTTTTCAATTTATTATTCAGTTTTTTAAATTCTCATTTTAATATAACCTTTTTCATTTCAATCTTGAAAATTTGTATGACAGTCCTTGTTATGATAATGCATATATTTTAAATATATCTCGTTAATTTTTTTTAATAAGATGTCTTTAGACATCCACTCAAAGTCCTTGTTTTGATAATACATCTATTTTAAATATATCTATTTTTTTTAATAATATGTCTTCAAATATCCATTCAATTGTGTTCCAAGTGAATTTTTCAAATGACGAGCACCTTACTATTCCAAGAATAACAACTACTACTTTATCAATTCATAGTAGAAACGTAATGATAATATTTAAACAATTTTAGCAAAATTTGATTTTTAATAATGTCTTCTAGCAAACATTCTTATGGTAGAGTTTTTTCAAATTGTCAGCACCTTGGCATTCAAATAGTAACAACTACTTTATCATTTCCAAGAATAACAACAACTACTTTATCAATTCCTAGTAGAAATGTAATCAATAAAATTTAAACGATTTTAGCAAAATTTGATTTTTATTAGAGTGTCTTCTAGCAAACATTCTTCAGGTAGAGTTTTTCAAACTGTTAGCACCTTGCTATTCAAATAGTAACAACTATTTTATCATTTTTCTGTAGAAACTTAATTTACATAGTGTACATTGAAGATAAAGAACAATGTAAACTTTGAAATGGGAACTGATATTTTTACCCATTTCGTAGAGATAGCAAAAGAATGACCAGATTTTGAAAAGGGGGATGCATAACACATATATATTTTTTTAGAGCATAGTTTTTAGCACTTTAAATTTTTTTATGTACATTACGTTTCATAATGTTAGTAATATCCATGTTGATTTAAAAAAATGTTGATTCTACATCAGACCCTTTTTTTAAAAGACCTATTTTTTGACTTTAAAATTTCTAATATATGAAATGTAAATAATTATTTTCTAAGTTTAACAAATCTTGACACTTTAAATTTTTCATGTCAATTTTTTTATTTATATATATATATATATATATATATATATATAGATATATGACAAAAAAAACATATAATGTATATATGTGTGTGTAAACCATAAAAAAAAGTTTGGCAATATATATATATATATATATATATATATATATATATATATATATATAATTAAATAACTAAAAAAAGAAAATTTTAAAAAGAATTAACAAAAAACTACCAAAACAAATAAAAAATAAACTAGATAAAAAAAAA
Organism: Pinus tabuliformis; assembly: GCA_031772625.1. NCBI lineage: Eukaryota > Viridiplantae > Streptophyta > Pinopsida > Pinales > Pinaceae > Pinus > Pinus tabuliformis. Next base: position 1,313,443,687 of record CM062818.1, read on the forward strand.
AAAAAAGAAGCCAATAAAAATCTAAAAACTATTAAAATGATTAAAAACATTAAAAAAAAAAAAAAAATATACTCAAATTAAAAATTAAAAAAAAAAAATCTAAAAAACAATTAAAATTTAATATATATAAACTTAAAAACATTCTAAATTTAAAAAAAATATATATGATTTAAAAAAAAAAAAAACCATTAAAAAAAACATATATTTTCAATTTTTTAAAAATAAAAAACATTTAAAGCTTTAAAAAGCATATATTTACGATTAAAATTTTAAAAAATATATTTGCACGCAGCTCCATCACCGGCCAGGCGGTGGCTCTCCGATTCCGAGAATCGGATAACCACCCCAATGGGTAGTCAGGCGGTGGCTATCCGATTCTCGCAATCGAATAACCACCGCCCGACTTCCCGTGGGAGTGGCTATCCATCCGATTCTCCGAATCGGATAACCACCACCTAGCCCCGTCCACGGGCGACCAAGCGGTGGCCATCTAATTATGAGAATTAGATAGCCATTGCCCAGCCACCCCCACGGGTGGCTAGACAGTGGCTATCTGATTCTGAGAATCGGATAGCCACCCCCATGGGCAACCAGGCGATGACTATTCGATTCCGAGAATCAGATAGCCACTCCTACGGGCATCCGGGTGATGGCTATTCGATTCTCGGAATCGAATAGCCACCCCATTGGCGGTTGGGCGATGGTTATTCGATTCCGAAAATCGGATAACCACCCCCACCGGCAGTCAGGCGGTGGCTATCCGATTTTCGGAATTGGATAACCATGCCCTAACCACCCTTGAGGTGGATATCCGATTCTCATAATCGGATAGCGGAGCAGTGACTATCCAATTCCGAGAATCAGATAACCACCACCCGGCCACCCCCACAAGCGGCTAAGTGGTGGCTATCCAATTCTCGGAATCGGATAGCCACAGCCCAACCACCCATGGGAGTGGCCGAGAAGTGGCTATTCGATTCTCGGAATCAAATAGCCACTGCTCGGCTGCTCATGGGGGCGGTGGCCGATAAAATTGTTTTTTAAAATAAAAATTAAATTTTGTTTTTTTTAAATACAATAAACATATTTAACAAAATTGATATTTTATTTAAAAAAACCAATTTTATCGGCCACCGCCCCCACGAGCTGCTAGGTGGTGATTACTTGATTCCGAGAATCAAATAGCCATTTCTCGGCGACCCCCACGGGCAATTGGGCGGTGGCTATCCGATTCTTGAAACTGGATAGCCACTACTAAGCCACCTATGGGGGTGACCAGGTGGTAGTTATCTGATTCTCAGAATCGGATAGTCACTGCTCAGCCACCCGTGGGGGTGGCCGAGCAGTGGCTATCTGATTCCCATTGGCAGTCGAGCGGTGGCTATCTGATTCTGATAATCAGATAACCACCACCTGGCCACCCCCACAAGCGGCTGAGTGGTGGCTATTCGATTCCGAGAATCGGATAGCCACCACCCAATTGCCCGTGGGGTGGCTGGGAAGTGGCTATTCGATTCTTGGAATCAAATAGCCACCGCCCGGCTGCTCGTGGGGGCAGTGGCCGATAAAATTATTTTTTTAAATAAAAAATAAATTTTGTTGAATATGTTTATTATATTTAAAAAAAACAAGAAAATTTATTTAAAAAAAACAATTTTATGGACCACCGCCCCCACGAGCGGCCTGATGGCTATTTGATTCCGAGAATCGAATAGCCACTTCCCAGCCACCCCCACGGGCGGTTGGGTAGTTGCTATCCGATTCTCGGAATCGGATAGCCACCACTCAGCTGCCTGTGGGGGTGGCCGGGTGACTGGGTGGTGGTTATCTGATTTTCAGAATTGGATAGCCATCTCTCGGTTGCCGTTCCGGGGTGGCCAAGCGATGGCTATCCGATTCTGAGAATCAGATAACCACCACCCGACCACTCCCACAGGCGGCTGCACCACCCAACCGCTCGTGGGGGTGGCCAGAAAGTGGCTATTCGATTCTCGGAATCAAATAGCCACCACCCGGCCGTTCATGGGGGCGATGGCCGATAAAATTGTTTTTTTTAAATAGAATTTTTTTTTTGTTAAATATGTTTATTGCATTTAAAAAAACAAAATTTATTTTTTATTTAAAAAAAACAATTTTATGGGTCACCACCCCCACAACTGGCCAGGCGATGGCTATTTGATTCCGATAATCGAATAGCCACTTCTGGGCCACCCTCACGGGCGGTTGGGCGGTGACTATCCGATTCTTGGAATTAGATAGCTAGCACTCAACCGCTTATGGGGGTGGACAGGTGGTGGTTATCTGATTCACAGAATCGGATAGCCACCACTCGGATACCATGGGGGCGGCCGGGAAGTGGCTATTCGATTCTCCGGATCAAATAACCACCGCCCAACTGCTCATGGGGGTGATGGCCGATAAAATTGTTTTTTTTTTTAATAAAAAATAAATTTTGTTAAATATGTTTATTGTATATATATATATAAAATGTTTTTTCAATTTTATATATATTTGTAAAATATATATATTTAAAATGTTATTTTAGAAAAATATCAAAAATATATTTAGCTTTTTTTAATTTTAATGTTTTTTTGTTTTTATTTTTTTTTTAATTCCAAATTTTAAACCATTGTCAAATTCAAATTTTAAATTTTTTAATATAAAATTTGAAATGTTTTTTTTTTTTTTTTTAAAATCAAAAAATATTGTTTGTTTGTTTGTTTGTTTTTTTTAATTTTAAATGTTTATTTTATTTTATTTTTTAATTAGATTTTTTTTTTAATTGTTTTTCGAGTTTTTATTTTATTTTTAATTTCAACATATTTATGTTTTTTTAGGGTTTTTTGAAATTTTTTTTAATCTTAATTTTTGTAGTTTTTAATTTTTTTTATTATTATTTTTTAATTTAGTTTGTTTTTAATTTTTTTTAGTTTCTCTTAATACTTTTTAAAAATTTTCTATTTATACTTAATTTTAGAGTATTTTCTATTTTTTTTTCCCAAATTTTTTTTATGGTTTACCACATTAAAAAAATATTATTTTCTTGAAAATATGTTTTTTCTTAATATTTATTTCTTTAATTTTTTTTCATTTTTTAAATTCTTATATTTTATAGGTTAATTTTGTTTTGTTTGGTTTTGTTTTGTTTTTAATATATATTTTTATTTACATTGTGGTATTTTTCAAAACTTTTTTTTGTGTTTTTTTCATTGTTTTAATTTTTAATTTTATGTTTTCATTATTTTTTTTGAAATTTTAATGTTTTTCGGGGTCATAACAAAATATTTTACACCATTATTTTAAAATGTTGAAAATTTACCTAAAAAACACTTTTAGTTTTGAGGGCTTTTTTTGCACAATTTTTGCACATAAAAAATCGGTTTTACTGGCATTTTTTTAAAATGTTTGAAATTGACCCTAAAAAAAATTCATCGTTCCATTATTAGCACATTTCATTTTCAGGTTGATTTTTGCACAATTTTTGTACAAAAAAATCCTTCTCACTGCTATTTTAAAAACATGTTCAAAATTGACCCAAAAAAAACCATTATTCTAATATACACACTCTTTGTTTTTAGCACTGTTTTTCATGTTTTTTCGGGGTTTTGGGGCAGAGTTCTCATTTTGAGTTTACAGTTCCTGTTTCAAAGTCTACATTGTTAAAGGGTAAGTAACAAAATAAATGATGGAATTTGGGTTGTATTGATTTTGGATTGTAAGGGATTACTTTTTTGGAATAAAGATTTTTAAATTTTTCACAGCTATTGACTTAACAATGGTTGGAAGCTAAAAAGCAAGAATCAAACATCAATTATTTTAATGGGATTGAAAATTCAAAAAATCTATTATCTAAATAATATTTGAAAATGGCAAGTATATATCAGAAAATTAATAATTATATAAACCAAAAAACCATTAAAACACATACTTACCTGTACCATTGCATGTTTATCCTTGACATATTAATTCAAATTTCACTAACGATGGGTGGAAGTAAAAAGAAATAATCAAACATCAATTATTTTAATGTGATTGAAAATTCAAAAAATATATTATCTAAATAATATTTGAAAATGGCAAGTATATATTAGAAAATTAATAATTATATATACCAAAAATCCATTAAAACACAGACTTACCTGTACCATTGTACATTTATCCTTGACATATTAATGCAAATTTCACTACTTTGCGAACAACCCTATACCACTATTCAGATTGTACAACTTTGCAAACATCCCTCATATATGATTATCACTAAACAGATGCAAACTTGGAAGATGGAAGGAGCAGTATATGGAAGGCTATAACTCATAATTTCAAGGGCTAATTTTTTTTTACCCTCTTCCTCAAAATGAGGTGCACTAATTTTTTTATTTTTACCCTCCCCTTAAAATAAGGTGGGCTAAATTTATTTTTTTACCCTCAACCTTAAAATAAGGTGGGCTAACCTCCATACCTAATTTTTTTATGAAATAAATTTGAGGCCATTTGTAACAATGTACTATTGTATTTTAAGAACATGTTGATTGTGCTTAACATGAGAATTGTGTATGTTGGTAGCTAGAAGAATTTCAATATAAATTTGTTAATAATTTGTTAGTTTCTAAAGGTCTTAAGTAGAGGCTTTCAAAAAATTTAAAAATTTCCCCAATTATATCTAAATCAATGTCATAATTTCCAAGAGCTCTTGTACTAAGACTAGTAATTTTATCAGTAGAAGCACATAAGAATATATAAATACATATGAAAACCAAGAAATGCACAAAGTGCTCAAAATCCCAAACTAGGGTGTACAATGAAACTACACGTAAATATCAAACTAGGGATGTAAACAAATTACCAATTAATTACAAAATTTTAAACACAAAACCCCCAAAATTAGGGTTTCTTCATAGCATTCATAATTTAGAAAAGTAAAGCACATGGATATCTTTCTGCATATATTATTGATTGGATATAAGATCTCCACATCCCTCCCATAGATTGCATAGTTCATCAATTTCAACTACGGGTCACCCCTGAGCTGAGGATGAAACTCCACAGGAAATAATAACAAAAAATAACCATATATCCATGACCAAGGTTCCAACCTAACATCCATGTTTTCCATGGCTCTGGACACCCTCTAGGCTAACGGCTAAGGTGCCAATCCACAACCATGCCACTATAGGGCTCCAGGCACCCTCCAGGCCACCAAACCAATAGAACTCTTAGCTGGTTCAGAAGACAACCTCAAGGCTTACCAACTAGTTTCTTTGGACTAAAGTCCAAAACCATCATCCTCTTTAGAGTGATGATCATGATCAAAATGATATTGAATAATAATGTCCGTAGAAATTACACAAACACACACACACACATTCTCACTGAATGACTCTTTTTTCCAAGTCATGATCTTGAAGCCACATGGGCCCCAGGTGCCTTTCTTAATGGAATATGTCATCAACACTTTGTTTCCCATTACCATGGAGTTGCACCACCCCTAATACTCTTACCATGTTGTGGCTTTGTAGTTATTCTTTTTATTATTATTAATCTTTTTATAAATTATATCATATTTATAATTTGGGACCTCTGGCCACTTAACCAAGACTCACACATATGCTCGGTCATGCTGGACCCATAATATATAACATATCTATATGGGTATTCAGGCCACATATTATAAACATATAGTCACACAAGCCTGCAATATACATCAACTCATCATTTTGATAACAAGTACATATATCTACATTATAAATGGGTGGGGGTATTACATTCCTCCCCCCTTATTTTATGCAATGTCCTCAGTGCCTCTTATTCCCACAAGTTGGATCCATTATGTAAATTCCATGTCTTCATGTATTATTTCATCCTAAGGCATCTTCTACTTCCTAGTTCCATTTGCACATTGGCAGATCTGAAGATACTTGCCCCATGTTGATGAGCATACCATTTCCACATTCTCAAACTCATTACACATATAAGACATCAAAACCATAACATTAATGACATCCACAGTTGGTTCTCACATACATAAATACATATACAGACATATATATGGAAATATTTTTCTCTTTTCATTAAGGGTAGCAACAATCAAATATATACAATCATAACCAAATATGAATTATGAAGAATGAAATTTCATATAAGGTGAAAAGCCAAAGTCAAAGATAGCTTTCAAATTCTCTAATCACAAGCATGGGCCCTACAGATAACTTTATGCAAACAATTATCTATTCTTTGATGCCAATTGTTTTTGTTAGTGTCGGTATCTTCATCCCTCCATCAGTGATCAAAATTATCTTGTTGCATTGCATTTTAGGTGTCTCATCTGATCAGCTGCATTCCATTAGGATCATGGATCATCTGATGGCAGTGGAATTTTATAAATTTTTCCCTCATGATCTTTACCTGCTGGCCCATTTTTAGGTCATTTACAGTCATTTTTGTCTTTACATTTGCAAAAAGTCATTTTTAGGGTTTTAGGTCTCATTAGGTCTAGGGTTTGTCCTCAAGGTCTTGTAAAAGCTCAATAATGGTCAGCAGGCACATGAGGAGGTCAAATAAAGTCTCAGCAACAAAAATTTCAATAATCACATGCTCAGTGATTGATTTTTCCTCAAAACCTTGTTTTGAGGAAAAATAGAGTTTTTTTATGTTTTATGTACAAAATTTTGTGTAATTTCATTTTTCCTATATGTAATAATTTCGAGATTCAGCCCTGGTAACTTTGCCAAGCTCCTCCATTCCCTCCCCTGCAAAAGAGTCAAAATTTCAAAGCATTTAGTCCATTAAAGGCAAAAAGTAAGAAAAATTGCCCAAAACAGAGTTTTAAAAAACAAGCGAAATACAAACTTTTCATAAGTGAAATACAAACTTTTCATAAGTGAAAAATCAAAATCATTGATATATAAAGTGTTTTCATGTCAAAGGAAGATCATTTGTATGCCAAAGGAGAAGAGAGCAAGTGAAAATCGTGTTTTCGAGCCAAAGGAGCGATTTTGCATCCAAACAGTGAAAACTTGGAGGCGCGACGCACCTGGCCTGCGCGACACACACAGAGAAAAATTTGCACTGGTTTCTAACTGGCGTGACGCACCAGAGAGGCATGGTGCCCCTATGAGTGTGCACAATGCATCAGTCTTCAAGGCCCAAAATCATCCAAATCTTCCTCCAAAGCTCACAAATCACAAATTCTTCATTTCACAAGTAAGTTGACACCCGCATATTGCCGATGTATGAGTTTCCATCAGTGTTTATAGTGTTTCAATAGGGACAAAAAATTAAACCCTAGTTCCTTTCACAGTTCTATTGAGAAAACTACCTAGGGTTTACAAATTATAGTTTTTTTTGTCCTATTCACCCCTGCCATTTCACTTCCCCTCACTACCATTTCATTCACCTATTTCCTCCTTCCCATTTTCACTCACACTTACCTATTCCCCCTATCCCTAAAACTAATAACCCTAATCCCTAATCCCACTACCCCAAACCCTAAATTGATAGCCCAAAACCCTAAACATCATTCCACAAACCCTGCAATTTCGAATAACCCTACAAGAAGCATCCCAAAACCCCTATTCACAATCTGTATCATCAATCCTTGTTGTTTAGCAATAAGTACCTATTGAAACTATAAAATCTTTTCATACTCATCTAAGAAAAATCAAGCATTGGCAAACATGGATTCAGATTCTTCTTATGACAGAAATGAAGAAATAGTAAGTGAATCCTCCAAAGAAATTCATGCACCAAGAAGACCTCACAAGGGTGGAGCCCACTACACTTACTGGGTTGTTGGCCTGCCCAATGGTTGTAGCATGCTTCAAACATCAATCCTGCTATCAATTTTGTGAGATCGTGGAAAGAGTCAAATACCTTCATGAGCTGGCTAGATTGTTTGTCCTCCATCTTCACAACGGTCAGGTCAATTTGGTAGGTGTTACATTCACTTTGACATCAGAATCTATCGCTGAAGCAACAAGTATTCCGAATGTGGGTGAACAGTAGAAAAAGATACAACTGGTGGACATAGAACATTATGAGCCTTATATCAAGGCTAGTTTTCAAAGGCAGATTAGTAGAGTTTTCCCTTTCAGGTATCTTCATGACACATATGCTCCACTGATGAAGCTCATAATTAAATATTTCAGCTGTGAAGGCAGATTTTCTCGCCTGTATACCTACCACATCAGTTTATTAATGCATTTTACTAGGGTGAGGATGATGAACCTCCCCTATTTCATATGCCAGAATATCGAGAAAATCACCACATTAGTGCAAAGGAAACCTCCTCATCAACAGTATAATAGCATCTATCACTTTGCATTAATCAAGATTGTGGTTTTGCATCAGCTTAGTTTACTGAATGTTTCATGGAAGGATCTCATTTCACATGAGGTCTTCACAGGCTCTCAAGTACCCCCACAAGTTTTTCATGAGGTAGGAGAGCCTTCACATCAACAAGAGATGCATGAGACTCAAACCACTAGTGTGCCAGTGTTTGTCACTTACCAAAAGGGAACAAGGGGATTGTTTGCAGTAACAAAACAAGTATTATCTCCACCCGAGGTGGAAGGGGTCTCGTTTCCTTCAACAGAAAGTAGGTATAGGACAAGGTAAGTAGCCATTGTATGATGAGGGGCCTTCAAAAGGTCAAGAGAGAGATTTGATTCTCATTTAGGATGATGACACCGATTTGGGCTCCCAAAGCTCAAAGCTCAAGGAGATCATTCAGGAACAACAAGCTGACATTCATTAATTGTCTCTCAACCTTGAAAGAGCCAAGTGGATAATCAAATATCTTGAGAAGAGGAACGAATAGCTAGAGGATCAAAAAACCATCATGGAGCTCCAAAACATAAGAGAAAACTGGCACGCTACCAAGAGGGGGAAAGTCAAGTTGACACCACTTGAACAAGAAATTGATGTTGATCATGAATCTTGGCTTGAGAGAGTAAACATGTACTTGGAAAAGATACTAGAGAAGGCCAACAAAGAGAAAAATATGTTAAGGCACATGGCCTGTCACTATTTGGCGAGAAACAAAGTTTGCAGAGCAAGAATTAGGATTTTGAAGGCCAAGTTGAGGAAAGCTTTGAGGAAGAGGAAAGAGCAAGACAAGCTCAATATTTTGGCTTAGGCTTCCTTAGCCCAACATAGCACTTGATGCAGGACACTCAGCCCAAATTTCAAGAAATTTGGGATACTTTTTGCCAATTTTGAATTTTTGGAGCAAAAAACAGGTTTTTCTACCTGATGCGCTGCGCCACTTGGCGCGTGCTTTTGCTAGGGACCTACTTTGGAGGAAAACTTATCACTTTTGGATTCCTCAAGAAAAAATATGAATTCCCACAAATGGCCAAGAAATTTTGTCAAGTTTTGAGCTTTCAAAAGGGTCAAAAACACCTCAAAATGCCCTTTCTGCTCCATTTTGGCCACACAGGAAGCAATATTGGGAAAACTCACTTTTGGAAGGGTAAAATGGACTCCAAATTCAGAAATTCCACTTGTTCTAGAAAGTAGACAGACAGACCTTTCCAACAAGCCTACTTGGAGCAACTTTGGTGCACAGGAAGGCCTCCAAAATCAACTACAAAAAGGCAGCGCACTTCGGTCAAGGCATGGCACACACGATGGAAAATTGAGTTTTTTTTGCCCAAAATTCTGTTTTTTTGCCTGTTTTTTCTCAGTTTGACTTTTCTCTCTTTCATAGTCAAACTCATGATGTAATTTGATGTAACTTGATAAAATTTGATGTAAATATGCTAAAATTTCACTCATGGAGGTAGATACATCATGAAAAGGTAGTTTTGAACTGAATGAATCAGTTTCCTAGATTTTAGAGGCAAGCTGTTCCACTGCCTACTTTTCAGTTCTTAGTTTAGATCTTGTTGGAACAACTCCTAAACTCATGAATTCAACCCCTAAAGCCTAGCATGATTTTTTTGTTGTCTATATCTAGTACTTTTTCAGTCATTTTTCAAGGTTGGACTTTCGTGAAAGCTTTGAGCATCATTGTACATTCATCTCTACAGTTTGGCAAAGGAATAGACCAAGGTTTGCAGCCTTTTGTGGGATTCTTGTGGCAAATCGATTTGGTATAGTGCCTTCTTTTGTAATTCAAGTTTTACATGTGTTTATGTATGCCATTTTCTCTCTTTTTCAGCTGAACTAAATGAATCAAGGATAAAGGTAGAAATCATTGAAATTGCAGTGCTCTACCTAGGGTTTGTTTGGTTATTTATGTTTTCTACTATTTGAAGGGGATCCCTGAGACTCTCATGCCCTTTCTAACTCCTCACCAGTCCTAAGACTCTCCATCTCATTCAAATTGAAGTATTAAACCATTTGCCTACCTCGCTTCATAGAAACCTCTACAAAACTAAGTCCATTCCCCAGACCCAAATCTGCCTTTCACATTTGAGCCATAAAAATATCATCAAATTCAATCAAAATCCTTCGAGCAAATACCTAGCCTAAAATTAGTCTTTACATCAGTCATCTCAAGCTTTAGTTATCATATTTTCCTGAGATTGACAAGGAGAGAGCCCTCTCCCGACCTAGTAGGGCTAGCTACCAGGTTAAGTGTGGTATGATGTTACCCTAGATTTTTCCTTTCTCACCCTGAGGTAGATTTAGGCCCTAATAGTTTCATTCTAAATTCCCTACTCTTGTTGGCTCATGTCCTATAGGATTTCCATTTCACCGTTATTATCTTGTAGCTCACTCTTTAAAGCTTCTATCCTGTTTTCAGACTATTTCCATCTCTCGCTTCTCTTAGTGTCTCAATATATTTTTAAAAAAATTATATATCCAATTTTCCTTTATTTATGTATCTTCCAACATTTTCTTTTTTCTAGTGCACTTGAATGGAAAAATCCATTTTTCTTCCTCGTGCAATTTAGTAAGTTTGAACTTTTTCCAGTCATTATGCTCAAGTTCCAGCATTTGTCTCTCCAACTCCCTACTAAACTATCTATTTTCTTTATTTAAGTCTATTGCCAAAGTTGTACCAAATTTTTCATCAGTCATTACAACTTGTCACATACCTACTAGTTTGATCATTTCTATACATATTTTTTCATAAATAGTAGCTTGTTTCTCTTGTCGTCACACTTATAATGATTTATCATATCCTGCATACAAAGCCAATTAGAAGATCTATTGTAGATATGATGCAACCTGTATACAAGATTGTCAAATGACTTGTTATATACATATTATAACCTGTTATGTCCTTGTCATCCACCTCCACAAAATTTGTGAAAACCTAACATTAACATGTTATCAACCCGTGACAAACTTTTGGTAATTGATATGTAATCATCTATGGTAATTCAGTCACAAACATGTCATAGAACCTGCTATACACCGTTTTACCCCCCCTGACCAATTCCTCAGTTGTAACCTGTAATGATTATGTCTACTACCAGTGACAAAATATGTGATTACCTATACTTAATATGTAGGGAATTTTGATATCAACCTATGAGCATCCTACATATAATGCTCTGTCACAACTTTTAAATATACTTGTAATCTACTTGTGACAATATTGTATTAAACCTGTAAGAAATATTGCAACCACCCAATCCACTTGTAACACTTTGTTACAATTTGTAATATACCCATCACCTACTTGTGACAACATGTTATTAAAATTGTAATATACTCGATATAACCTATCACAACCCATTGCAACCTGGTCACCCACAGATGACAAACCTAACTATGGTAACCTTCCATATAACCCATTGCAACCTGGTCACCCACAGATGACAAACCCAACTATGGTAACCTTCCATATAGCTATTATGAATCTTTTGTAATCTAGTGATTATAAACCTGTCAATTCTATGACATGTTATGGTACCTATGACATCCAGATGGTATTTGCGATCACATCTAGTTATAAAATGTTATATGCCTATCCTTTTCATAGTTGTTAATTGATTAACATATTATCATTTATTACTGGTTGTACCATCGATATTTTTGTAACCAAACCTGTATATAATCTTGCATAAAGTTCTGGTATTCAACCCCTTGTACCCTCAGTATTTGCTAACCTTGCATAGTACTATTATTTAGTATCCTAATTATGTACCAATTTAGCAACCAACATGCTATTGTTTCCATCATGTAATCGTGTCAGTGCACCACTTTATTTATTTACTTTATCCTTATCTTTCACTTTAGAGAACCCAAAAACATCCTCAATGCTACAGTTATCAAATCAAATCCCGAGTTTATGATATTTGATTACAAATCAATCATGCCCATAAATCCAATAGTCCACTCACAACATTTTATTCTTAAGAGTTATAATTCTTAACTCATGTAATCATAGCACAAAAAAAGGAATAAGATATGTTTAAGGAATCAACACTTATTGGATTAGTCTTCATATCATATATTGTGTAAATAATACAACATATTGTTGTCAAGCAGCAGGAAATCACCAAGGGAAATTCATGCTTCACACATGTATATGATAAAATGTTTTATAGTTTATTAGAGAGAGAAGGTTTAGAAAAAATTTCCTTCTCCTTTTTCTTATAGGTCACAGAATTCAGTCAACACCATTGTCCCATTTTATAGTTTTCTCATGATGAATATTCCTTTACCAACCACCTGTATCTTATATTGTTATTTTCGTCATTTTTTTACATGCATTAGTTGTCAAGATATCTTGGATACCTATTCATGTTCAACTTTACTATACAACTCTTGTCACTATGACCTATGCATATATAACTCTTTTAGTTATTATCACAATCTTAATAAAGAAATTTCATCATGGCACTTTATTTCAGTCATTTCCAATTCTACACTATCCATTGTGCCCAAGTCAAACCTATGCTTCACTGATCATGGTCTTATCAAAACTCATCCTATTCTTGTGGTAATGTTGTACCCTTCAGGAAGTATTTTCTTTAATGTCTCTACACATTCACATTCCTAACTTTCCATCAATATATTACCATTGACCACTTACTAAATTTTGATATCTGGGCTAATAATTATTTTATATTTTTACTTGTATATTCAACAGCTTATTTGATATTCTAAAACATAAGACATGAATCTACTCTACTGATCAATAGAAACAAAATTGAACGATGAAAACACTAAGAAGAAAAGGAAGATTTTCAATTGCACCTAACACAATATTTTTCTAGGTAAAGCAACTGCTCAAAACCCAGACTATCTATATTGCATTAACTAGAAGATATGGGAAGAAAATAAAATGTGTGTTCAACCCAAAAAATTCTTGCACAAGTAGAATCTATCTCTCTACTTCACAGACCATCTCAAGCCAACACTTAGCCAATTATGTTGCCTGTTAAGCCCGTACTTCCTTGCGTAATTCCTGAGAGAATTAGCCCATATTTAATTGGGAAATTCTCTCTCCATAACTGCACAATCCATCCATAGGCCTTCAACTGATTTCATGCACCATATGTAACACTCAAAAAATTATACAAATAATTGTACACTATCCCTAAACTCTAATATCAACTAGGTCTTCCTAAGAACTGACATGCATGAGTTATCTATGAGTGAATCTTTAGTTAATTGGTGGAGAAGTGAAGCTACATTGATGTGTGTCCCCACTACTAGACCTCCCACTATTTACTCCAACTATTTGAACTAGTTTAACTGACTTCAACTCAGTTAGACTAAGTTAATTAATTACAAATAAAAATAACTCAATATGGACCCCTAAAATTTAGGAATCACTCTACATCACTCTAGATAGACTTCTAACTCAAATTTACTGAACTAAGTAAGTCAAATTAACATAATTAACTATTACAAGTTGCTATGAGAATAGAATTATAATTTAATTCCTAATTTAATTCAAGAAAACATTAGATTAGGATTTCTTGTTGCTATTTTTAACAATCCTTCTGAACAAGAAAGGGATTATCTTCTACCCCAATGTTTCCTTTGTGAAACTCGAATTTGCATCTTGACAAGGCCTTTGTCAAAATATTCGCATGTTGTTCCTATGTGGGAATGTACTCCAACAACATAATTCTCTTCTTCACACAATCTCGAAGATGATGATATTGAATATCAATATGCTTGGACCGATCATGAAAAACTGGATTCTTGGAGAGTTTGATACAACTCTGATTGTCATATTAAATCACCATTGGATCCATCTGCTGACCAAACAAACCAACTATAATATTTCTCATTCAAATAGCCTCACAAGCTACTTGACTAATAGCCATGTACTATGCTTCTACTGAACTGAGTGCAACTGATCTCTGTTTCCTACTGTACCAAGAGACAACTATTAACCCAATACTGAAGATCCCACCTGATGTTCTCTTCCTGTCCAATGGACTCCCTATCCAATTTGCATCGGTGAAGCCTTGAAGCTCTACTCCCTTTGTCTGTTTTTACTAAAGACCATATTGAGTAGTGCCCCTGAGGTATCTCAACACATGTTTGGATGGCTTCCAATACAACTTCGTCAACTTAACCATTGTTTGACTAAGCTGGTTAACTGCATAACACATGTCTAGTCATGTGCTCACCAAATACATGAGTGAACCCACAAGTTATCTATAAATAGTAGCCTCCATTAATTCACCGGAAGTAGCATCCTCTTTCCTCTAGTTACCAGTTAGAGCAGTATCCATGGGTTTACTACTCTCCATGTGGAACCTCTTGAGTATCGAGTTGGCATACTTTCCCTAAGAGACAAATATTTCCTCATCACATTGCCATACTTCCATCCCCAAAAAGTAGTGCATGAGCCCCAAGTCCTTCATTTCAAACTCTCTTGCAAGATCTTCTTTGCAAGACTTGATCAACTTGCCATCACTTGTCAGAATCAAATCATCAACATATAAAACAATAATCAACAATTTACCTTCAACCACAATATGGTAAATGTTCACATCTACTTCACTTTTGGTGAAGCCCAACTGGGTGAAATAGCTATCGATCCTAGTGTACCAAGCATGAGGTGCTTGTTTTAGTCCATACAACTCTTGCATGAGTTGACACACATGTGAATCTCTGTTGAAGGTCTCAAATCCTTCAGGATGCTCAATATACACCTCTTCCTTAATCATGCCATTGAGGAATTTTGTCTCTACATCCATCTGATGTATCTTCCATCCCATCTGGTCCAACAGTGCTAGAATGGAACTAATTGATGAGTACCTTGTAGCAGGAGAAAAAGTCTCATTGTAATCAATCCCCTTCGCCTGAGAAAACCCTATGGCCAGAAACCTAGCCATGTGTTTCTACACACTACCATCTGCTACTTTCTTTACCTTGTAAATCAATCTGAGACTCACCACTGACTTGTCTTCCAGTCTTGGGACCACATCCCAAAAATGTTCCTGACATTGGATTCATACTCCTCAACCATGGCCTCAACCCAAACTAGTTGTTGCACAACTTCATCAAAAGAGGATGGCTCAATCTCTACACATCCGCTCATCTGAGCCATGTAACCAGTGTACCTCTTTGTTGAACTCATCTGTCTACGTTGCGATGTGGGTGCTCCCACATTCTCTCTAGCATCATGTGATAACCTATCAACCTCACTCATTTGCTTTCTCCCATCTCTGGAATACTTTGCATGAGCCGGTGTCTCCACTACTTGCTCCTCTACATGTGGATGCTCCACATCATCCCGAGGTTCCCCCTTAGGAGATAAAATATCCTCAAGTGCATGTAGCTGAAGCTCCCTCTTAAGAGAACATCTCATGACATTATCTTCATCAAATTTTACATCTCTGCGAACCACTATCTTCCTGTTGGTTGGAAGATATACCTGATAGTTGTGAGGCATATTAGTGCACCCCAAAAATATTCCCAACTTTGTTGTTGGATCTATATTTTTCCTTACATCTTTGGTAACATGGAAGTAGACTGATGAAACAAAGATCCTAAAGTGTGCCACATCTAGTTTCTTCCTTGAGAAATCCTCTTCCAATGTACCAAGTCCCGAGAATTTGATGAGGGCTTATGTTCTACAAATAAACAGTTGTGTTGCATGCTTCAAACCATAAGTATAATGGTATGCCCTAATCATGTAACATCGTGCTATAGGATTAAATGCATGGTGTATGGAGAATGAAGAAACCCTCAAGGGTCTTTCCGGGACCCTTGGCAGATTGTAAGATCATCTACAGCTATCACAAAGCTACATGCATGTGCATACTCAATAACTAACTATCAAAGCAAAACAAATTCATTACCTCGAGTCTCCGTGTGGATTTGCTGGAGAGCACAATGCAGCTAGGTGGAAGTCCCCTGAGCTGACTCTAGATCAAGTCCTCCACATAGAAGAGACAAATGTAATCACATCATAAAACCTTGACAATTAATGCATGAATATAAAAAAGACATATAGTTGCACATAACTACGCAACTCATTCTAAAAGAGATTGGAGAAACATATAAATGAATTATAGTACCAACATCATGGAGTAGACAGTACAACTGCAGTTCTATATTAATGTCGAAAGAGTGATTACAACCATCGGTTGCATCAACCTTCCCTTACCCCTCCAACTCCTCTCTCTCTCCCTTCTTACCAACTTCTTATGCTTAGGTCTGAGACTCTGCTCAACAATCAAGTAAGCTATCCTTTCAAATGATCTAACCTCTATCACAATAGCCCTAGCTTTGCTTATGTAGCATTCGAGGTTAGGGTTGCCAAGTTTCTCCATGATTTTCCTTAGGTAAAAGCAATGATGTTGCCATTATTTTGAGCTCTTTCCCATTTGCCTTCTTCATTAGGATTAGAAATCCCTCAAATAGGTCGAACTTTGATGTTTCCTTGCTTTTTTGAGTAGATTTAGGAGAGAATGTAGTGATATTTCTTAATCAATTCACTCCTTTGACCCTTAGATCCTCGTTAGGGTTCGCTAACGCTGTCCCCAAAGTAACAAATAGAGTTACTGGGGTCACTAACGCTCCCTTAGGCTTGCAAAGAATCTTTATAAAGCAGGTTTTCAGTGTATAGGTAGCGTTAGCTTGGAAACAAGGCTTGTGAACTTGGTCATTGATTTAGCCATCATGTCTTTCCCCTCTAAACTAATAAGGAGGTCATTTTGCTCTATAATAGATGCCCCCTAAAGTGTGAGATCAGAGGTTGTGACAATGGTTAAAATACTCTACTTAACTATTATGTGTCTTCTTTGATAAAAGGAGAGAGAGGATCGGAGCTTCAGGCGGTACGGAAAACCTGATACAACACACACACACACACACACATATATATATATATATATATATATATATATAACAACTAAAATCATGTCCTGAGTTGGGCATTCCCACACTCAGTAGCTATGTCAGAGTGATTTTCTCATAAAAGAGATATGACGATACTGGCTGCCAATAATCACAATGCGGAAATGATGTCATAATAGGACCACTCTCATGAGCTATCTCCAAAAAACAATATATGAAACTTGGGAGAGGAAACAAGGCTGAGTGATGAAAGCCTCTACCTAAGGTATTTATTTTTGCTTCACCAAACAACATAGATTGGTGCATGTGAATATTTGTGTTGATGTTGAACATGCATGAAATCGTCTGATTACCAGTCAATAATGGAGACCGTTAACAGATGCGCGGAAGGCCACCATTAATGGTGATGGTCTCCAAGATGCACAATACAATCTAGCGATTGTGAAAAGTGTTTTTGTCATCGAACACTCGTAAAATCGCTTAACCAGGAGCCAATAATGAGAACCCCTGATTAAACACAAGGTGACCTGCCACTAATGTCTGCAAGCACCAAGGCACTAAATGTGTTTCTAGGTTGTCTTCCTAGATAGAGTGTTGAAGTCAATAGGAAGAGACTAGTCGAGAGGTAGGCAATAATGTGTCCTACATCAATTGACACAAAACGGGAAAATAATGATTTGTTTTTTCAGGAATATTTGAGCATAGGGTCAAAACGACAGAGGGCGTGATGAAAGGATATGCTTCATGGGTTGATGGAGGAAAAAAAAGGTTAGCCATTGAACAATAGAAGGCATGACAACAATTTTAACCATGCAGCGCTAGACTCATGAACACCAAAGAGTGTTAGGATACAGAGATGCAAGAACATTGGGGTATTTAGGCTAAACTCATAGGATGGTAAGATTCATATTGAGAGGCCATCACAAGGAAGGTTTATCTGAGGGTGTGCCATGTTCAAGGGAACGATTGTTGCCAAACCACGCTTTCAAACACTGAACATAGTTGTATTTTCTACTTTCCCCGTTTGATTAGTTTAGTGAGTCTAAATGGGTAAACTAATCGATCTTTTCATATTTTGAGAGTCTGAAAAGGACTACAAAAAGAGCGACTCTATGCCCTATATGATTAGTTTAATGAGTCTAGACAGGAAAACTCGTCGATCTTTTCATGTTTTAAGAGTCTGGAAAGGATCAGAAAAAGAGTGACTCTACACCTCGTCTGTGTATTTAATGAGTCCAGACGAGACAACTCGGTGGTCTTTTCGTATTTAGAGAGTCTGAAAAGATCATAAAGAATGACTCCAGGGTGGTCCCTTTGTCATAGTTTTAAACTGAGTGCGAAAAAAGTTTAATAGTATACCCGGATCAACTACTTCTCCATGAGTTAATTTACTGAGTTTGGATAAAGAGAAATCTATGCTTAATAGATGTTGACCTCATTTTGTTATGAGTATGAGGAGATGGACTAAACTCAATATTCGTCATGAATTTTTAATGAGTCACATGATGACAAACTCAATTATTTCATCAAATTTTAATGAGTCAAATGAAGTAAACTCAACATATCTTTTTCAGTTTATTGAGCAAGAAAAAAGAGGTAAAAAAACTGCTCATTCCTTCTTTGTAGATTTAATGAGCCAGAAGAAGGGAAAAGCTCGGGGATTTTTTGATTTAAGAGTGAGAAATGGTCCCAAGAAAGCAAGTGCTCTTGTTGTTGCTGTATATTTTTAACGAGCCCAGTGGAAAAAACTCAGGACTTTTCAGTTTAACAAGCGAGAAAAGTACCTAAAAGAATGCTCAACTCCTCTTCATAATGTTTTTAATGAGCCTGAAGAAAAACTTGGGATATTTTCAGTTTTATGAGTGAGAAAAAAATGCCTAAAAAGAATGCTTTAATGATCTTTTTCACTTTAATGAGCTAGAAAAAGAGCGAAAAAAAGATTCTTGGACCGTCTTCGTATGTGTTAAACGATCCCAACGATGAAAAACTCGAGGATTTTTAAGTTTTAGAGCGAGAAAACATCCCATAAAAGAAAGCACTCATTGAGAATTGCATGCAGTGATTACTACCATTCATTCTTGAAAGTACTTTCATCAAAAAGCAGAAAAAAGCATAGAAATACAACAATTCCTATCCATATGGGGTCATGCATGATAAAAAATCATGGGGAATGGACTACTTCTTCTTTAATGATTTCAATAAATCATGTCTCCAAAAATAAATATAAGAAAGTTCTTTGAGCTTTCACATTCACCATTTTCAATATTTGAGAATTGCGAGAGTGTTTTGGAGCCAAAGAGGAGCAAATTTTCCATGAATGATTGCGGGAGATCCAGGCGACAATTTGATGTGTCGTCAGTCCCAGATAGATGCCAAAACCTTGATATATTCTTTTCTTAACCTTTCTTATCAGTTTCTGGGGTGGATTCTTGCAGATCTGGGGAGCCCTAAAGTAGTATTTGTGCACAAATGCCCTCTAGCATGCCTAAAGGGAGCGTCAAATGCCCTTTACGACCTGCTGGAAGGTGTTAATCCTCCCTATGTACCATTGGGGGGAGAGTTAAAGCCTGAGGGCATAGTTTAAAACCCCATGCAGTGATTCCTAAAGCTTTGTTGCCCCATTTTGACTAATTTTTGGGTTGTTTTGCACAGGTTTTAGGCCATAATGACTAGCCTATGGATAGAACGGGCCCATGACAGCCAGGAGTTGTTGATGCAAAATGATCCAGCATGCATATTTTCATTGCATCTAGGTTTTCTAAATTATGCAAAGTTGGAGCTGATGAAAGGGTAGGAGGATTTGTTGAGATGTATTATCCAGCGCTGGGATGAACTTGAGTAGGTGTTCAGGATTATGGATCATGAGCTAGCCATTGACCGTGATGACATTTACTTTTTGACTGGTTTGTCATGCCAAGGAGCACAAGAAAACTTGACTGGGGGTTTGTGGTGCCGAGGAACACCAGCAAACTTGACTGGGGGTAGGCCTGATCCTCGATCAACCCTAGAGATGGTTCAACCCTACTGCATCCCTGAGAGTGGACTTGTCAGCAACAGAGTCCCCATAGAGAGGATTAGGTCGAGGTCTATGAGGGGCATTTTATGGTTGATTGTTCGTTTGGCAGGGTCAAAGAGTCCCCACGTTGCAACAAAGGCCCAACTTTTTCTTGCAGTGGACTGTGTCCAGTCTCAGATGTTCAATTGGTGTGAAGCAGTGCTTTGCCCATTGAAGGTAGAGTTGACCACATGCAAGACTCGAACCCAACATAGTTTTGGGTATGGTACTATTATTGTCTCATTCATTCTTGAGAGGGTACCTGTTATGCACCCAAGGATGAGCTTAGGTCCCTTTTATCCGAGGGAGCAGAGATAGGGGCGATGGTCATCATTTGATCCTCGCATAGGAGGAGGACCCATCTAACACTTCTTTGAGTTGCCTCATGGCCATATTGTGATGATTGACGACTATTCCTATGAGGGCATGGATTTCACCGATGACCCTGACTTGATCCTGCCTCCCGGGACCAACTGGGGTCCTCAAGCTGAGAATGATTTTTTAGAGTACTTAAAGTATTTTTGAGATTTTGAATATTTATGTTATATTTTTGTTGTTTTTATGGGTGAACAAGTACTGGCATGAAGATTTTTGCTTAACACAGATGTGGCACCATTACAACCTATAGGCAAACCCTACCACATGAGGCGGGGAGGCCAACTACCTGCTGGGGGGGTAATTCTGACAGTCTTCATGAGGTTTTGAGGAACCTGGAGGGCTTGAGCACGGGTGTGAACCCCCTTCCTATGAGGAAGATCCCCGCTCATATGCAATGGCACATAGTCGGTGTGCCTGAGTAGTTTTTGGTTCCTCTTCGGAGGATATCTAGAATAGTTTTAGAATTTCAGGAGTAGTAGGCTCTATTTAGCAAGTGTTTTGGCATAGCCAACAAGTGTTTATAGCTAAGCTTAGTAGCAATTTTTTGCTTAAAGCATCCAAGTTTTGGAATATTTTGATGTAAGAGACTAGATTCTATCTATATATATATACAGACATTTTGGTATTATGATGTAAATTTTTTTAAGTGTTTTTTGTAAATTTTCAACTCTATAAACATTTACTTTTCATACATGTATATATAGTGAATGAGATAGATTCCAATCTAACACATAGTTTTCCAATGAATCAACAACTATATTAAATTCTCTAGGAATGTGCTTATATGTGATAACTTCAAATTGATGTTCCAAGAGTCGTACCATTAAATAATGACGTAACAAGGTTGGATTATGAATGCAATAATGATTTGTCAATTGCATAACAACAAGCTGAGGGTCTAACCTGCCCACTAGATTGGAGATGTCTCTCAATGATGCTTCCGCGAGAAGTGAAATTATAGACATGTATTCAACAATATTGTTGGTGGCAGTACCAAGAAAGACTCCCCCAAAACAAAACAGTTCCAACTTAGGTGTGTAAAAGACCCAAGTAGCTGATGCGATGTGACGTGTGTGATGGCTGGCACCATCTGCGTATCCTTTGTATGCTAAGGGTAATGAAGGCATCTACATTACGAGAAATATGTATGAGACAAATACTTCAATAAATACCAAAACAATCCAATCACATCAAAAAATAAGCAAAACCTGAAAATACATAAAATTACAAAGCACATGCCTAGTGCAATACTAGGCATAATACTCCCTCAAATAGAGCCCATTTCGGGGCTCAGCGAGCGAGACTCCTTCCCAGTCCTGAAGTTCATATTCCCATTTTGAGAGGGATTTTTTGATGACATACGGATCGAGCCATAAGGGTTGAAGCATTCCTGCCCCAAATAGGTCATGTTTTTTATCGTAGAGAAAAACAAGATCTCCCTCTTGGTAAGAATGAGGCTTGACCTTTTTTTCATACTGAGATTTTACCCAGTGCTTGTGGGCCTCGAGTGCCAATTTGACATCTCAACAAGTTTCATCCAGTTGATTTAGGTATAGCAAGTGCTCTTCTCTGTCAGTAGTGTCGGGAAAGAGTTCAACAGTGATTTGTAGGGAAGGAATCTGACACTCAATTTGTAAAATTGCTTGCAGGTCAATAAGCTAGTTGAAAAGGTGTGAAGCCCGTAGCAGTTTTAACTGAAGTTTGGTATGCCCATAGCACCGAATATAGCATTTGATGCCACTGAGTTTTATGATTCCCTACTAACCTACAGATCATGGTTGTTAAGACACAATTGACAGCCTCTACTTGACCATTAGCTTAGGGGTAGTAGGAGGATGATTGATCTTGGTGAAAACCTAGCAGCGATGTTAAGTCAGACATCATGTGAGTCTAAAAATGAGACCCATGGTCTGTAATGATCATGCAGGGTACACCGAAGCAAAATATGACCCGATTAAGCAGGAATAGCACCACGGTTTCCCCATCGGCCCGGAAGGTGGGAAGGGCTTCAGCACATTTCATGAAATAGTCCATAGCTACAATAATATAGTTGTGTCTAGCAGAGAAAACGGGATTTCAAGTTACAAATTCTATCCCCCATTTGGCAAAGGGGTTGATGAAGATGACAGGGTGCAGTAGGGCTGGAGGAGCACACATTTTCTTTGTAAACACTTGACAAGGATGGCACTGCCAGATTGCCTCGACACAATCTTTGAACAAGGTTGGCCAGTAGTAGCTTGCGTGCAAAATTTTATGTGCAGTAGATATTCCAAAAAGATGACCGCCATATTCCCCAGCATGGAAGTCATTTAAAACGTGTTCTGCCTCTTCATGAGTAAGGCAACTTTGAAGAACTATATCTACACCATGAGGATATAACGTATCATTAAGCACTAGATAGTGTCGCACTTGGTGGCGGATGTGATGACGGTCACTTGACGATAGATCGGGGCAGAACCATTGCACTTGGAGGTAAACAAGAATGTCACCGTACCAAGGGTCAGTAGTGTCGCTAATATAGACAGCTTCATCCAGAAGAGGATCGTGGGCTATCTCGTTAGGATCGACAATGGGAAAATCCGACAAACGTTTAGCAAAGACTAAGAATTTTTCACCTTGGTAGCAGTGAAAACCAAATCAAATTGTTGGAGGATCATGATCCATTTTGAATATTTCCCTCCAATTATTTGATGAGACAAAATGTGTCTCATGCGATTCTCCAAGGAAACGACAGTAGTCTGTTGCAGCAGTATGTAGTGTTGGAAGCGGTTGACAACAAAGATGACTACCAATGACAACTTTTCCACATGTGAATATATGGTTCGGGTCCAGCCAGGCCTTTCCACAAATAATATATCGCATGTTCACTCTGGTCTTCATGAGTTTGAACCAAGACCATTCCAAGAGAGGATGGCGAGGCTGATAGGTATAGAAGAAAGTCGTGACCATAATTGGGAGCGCTAAGGAGTGGGGTTGATATAAGCACCTTTTTTAAGGCATCAAATGATCATTGAGCTTAATCATCCCACAGATACAACACTCCCTTCTTAAGTAGGTGCATAAATCCTTTTGTAAACTCAACATAGTTTACAATGAACCATTGTAAAAAGTTTGCTTTCCCTTGCAAACGTTGGAGCTGCAGAACAAATTATGGTTCGGGAAATTGACTAATTGCCTTTACCTTGTTTGGATTAACCCTAATCCCGTACTTGGAGACAATGAATTCAGGTAAGCATCTAGACTCGACAAAGAAAATGCATTTATGTGGGCTCAGATGTATGTTATTAAACCGACACCTAAGAACAATGGCTCTTAAATTATTTAGGTGCTACGTTCGCTGCTTGGAATGGGTTGGAAGGTCATCCAAGTAAGCTTTAATGATATGCCTGATATCATGAAATGTGTATTCCATGGCTCTTTGAAATGCTGCTCCAACATTCTTAAAACCGAATGGGAGTTTTCGACAGGAAAATATTCCCCATGGGCAAACAAAGGCGGTTTTGTGTTGGTCTTTGGGTTTTATAGCAATCTGGTTGTAACCTGAGAATCCATCCATCAATGAAAATGATTCACAACTAGTGCAGTTGTTGATGATCTAGTCAATGAATGGTGTCGAATAATTATCCTTGGGAGACGAGGAGTTCAAGTCTCGATAGTCTACACTTACATGGATGGTTCCTTCTTTCTTATCGATAGGAACCAAATTGGAAACCCATTATATTAAGGGAACATGATAGATGAAACCACCATGAAACAACTCTTCTACCTCAGTTTTGATGGCTGCTGTTTTTCGGGGGCGAACTGGTTGAAGCCTTTGGCAGACAAGTTTAGCATTGTTGTATATCTTGATCTCATGCTCGACAATAGACAGATCTATGCCAAGCATTTCCTTGTAAGACCAAGCAAATACATCACAAAATTCCTTAAAAGGGTAGGTGAAGCTTGCAATTTCCTTAGGATTGCAATCTGCTCTAATCTGGATGTTTTTCACGATGCCTATCGTGACAAAAATATTGATGAGGAATGTCTTTGAAATATTGCCCATGTTTCCTTCCGTGTCCAAAGTTTGGATAGTCGTATATGGTGAGGAAATGATTTCAGGTGTGTCAGGTGACAGGATTTGAGGAGGCATCATGTCCGAATCATATATCTAAATGCGATGGTGTGATTCCCCCCAAGGTCGCTCTTTTAAACTCATGATTTCTCTAATAGCTTCGTACATAGGTAGGAATTGACCGAGTGGATCGAAATAAGGAGCAATTATGGGAGGGGAAGTGGTACCGTTGGCCATAACCAAAGTGACAAGAGATTCATATGCATATTGAATGGCTTGGTAGGCCAATTCAGCTGGTGACAACAACATTTGTTCTCCATAGGTGTTAATGTTTGAAGAGGCCGATAGGATCCAAGGATCGGTTGGTGCATGAGGAATGGATGAAACCATATTGACTATCTGTGGAACCACTGGTAGCTGAAGAGGGTAACAACCCATCAGCGAAGAGGCCTTCAGTAGACTGGTACCGATACTGACATAAGAGTCAAGTACACCACCCACTAATGGTACAAAGCCGCTTGGTAACTGTTATAGACATTTTTGGGCCCTACAACCCCAAGCATAAAATGTCCATAAACCGAGGGCTCCTAAGTCCCTAAAAGTGTTGTTCCAACGCCTAAAGGAACAAGGTCAACTGATTACAGCTTCTCCAAGAAGTTCTCCATGAAAAACTACTCCGAACTGGTCAAAACAGGATCATTTCACCTGCTCCATAGGCAAAGTGCAATGCATCTCACCTAGATACACTCAGTGGGTGCGTTGCATTTCAAAAAGCCCTTCTATGGGGTGCGATGGGCGAGAAGAGACAAATGGCAGTGTCAATCCGCAAGGTGGAGAAGCATGGAATCTTCCAGGAACTTCTCCTGTGACACTTGCCTCTCTGAATTCGACCAAGGATGAGTATGAGATCATCAATATCCAAGTGGAAGCAAGAACTACCAGAGGGAAGACACTAATCAAATCACAAGCTGACTCGTCTCCCTTACAGATATCTATATATGGATCCCTCATCCCAGAGATCCAGAGGCTGGAATTTTGCATCTTGTAATGAATTGCTATTAGTTTCTTGAGCTAACGTCATAGTGTTGGGTGATCTAAGCTTTGCATGAGGTGAAGAATGGCTTACTTGCTGAGAGGATGATGCTGGGTCAGAACAACTGGTTGTAACTCTCTTGGCTCTTTCTTGATTATCAATAAATCTATTCAAGTTTTCCTCCATACTCTTGTGTAATCTATATTTTGTGCATTTGTATGGTCAATTTACATATGATCCTAGATTGTTTATGATAATAGATCCATGTTCTTGTATAGTTTTATGCTGCTTTGATTCTACAGGTACTCTATGAAGTTGGGTATACGAGGGAGCAAGTAGCAAAGAACTATCAGAAGAGAGAGGAACCGAGTAAGGAACCAAGCGCAAGACAAAGGTTGGTCTCCTTTATTCTTCTCTCATCTATCTTTCATAAAGGAAAACGAAAGTAGTCTTTACTTTGTTTGTTTCTAAGGTAGCTACCACACCTTAGTGGGATGAGCAGTTCTGCATAGACACTTTTCCCTGTAACAAAATGGCGACTCTGCTGGGGAGAGACTAGATTGTTTGTTTATCTGCATTTTTTTGCTTTATAAACTTACAAACAGAGCCTGAAGCCAAGCCAGCTAGCCTTCAAACTGCATTTGTTTTACGAATGTAAAGTAGATCAATGCTGCTTCAGTCAATCTTCAGGTTTCGTTTATGAATTAAACACTTGATCTACAAGCTCTCTAATTTCCCTTGTGGTGGCTTTAGTAACCTCTTTAGATCCACCCCTGTTGTTGATTTACTGATTACCACTTGCACGGCCAAAATCCCTGAACTGAACTGTAAACTGTGACCCGGAACCCATTCAAAGTCTCGTCCCTGGTCCATCGCACTCTCTGTTCTGTGAATCTCAAATTCAGCGCACTTCCCGAGTGTAGAAGGTGCGCTGCATTTCAGTTTCACTGTGTTACAGGTGCGCTGATCAGACTAGGCCTTGTCCTTGAATCTTGGTTTCTGTGTTCACTCTTTTCAGTTCTATTCATGAGTTTTGCTGCCTGTAATCAGTACACCTCTGTTTGAAACCCTTTTCCTTGCTGTTATTCCGCCTCCATTGTGCAAAGAACTGTAAATGTTTTTGTGTATTTGTTAAGTCATTTTCAGTTCTCCTTTGCAAAAAAGTAACATAATCGAGTTGTCGTTCTTTGATCTGAAAGTGTCGTAGCTGTCGTTTTCAGCCATAGAAGACAATCCCCTTGTTTGGTAGTCGATTATACGAGTTACTATTGCATATGATTTGAATTTGTGAGTTTTAAAGTGTCGAAAAGCAATATTTCATTTCAAAATCGCCAAGTGTCTCTCTTACCCTCACTTCGTTTTGGAAAGAAATTTGTTAAGTACTGTCGCTTTAAAAGTAATTCAGATTTGCGCATAAGATTTCTTTTTATCATCTACATATTAAGAAAGTTGAAAACAAATACATGCATGTGCATTTGCATTTAGACTGTTTGATTGGTTTGATTTAGGACAGTGCATATAGTGTGTGCTCTTTGCTCTTTGTCGAAAGAACGCCATTTTTCTTTCCTTAGTAGCTAGGATTTTCATGGCATAAAGAAGATAAAATGATTGTTTATCATCTTAGATTGCATTTTTGGAATTGTATATATACATCATGCGGTGAACCTGAAAGGCAAATTTCTTAAGCAAGATCAACTATAAAATAAATTTAATGAATCTAACAACGCTTTGGAACCTAACGCACAACATCTAGAAGTCTAGGCTAGAGACGTGTTTCGACGTCATAAAACGTGGTAACTGTTGCTTTCATTGTTGGTTGGGTGATTCCTCCACTTTGAAACGACAAGTGCCAATACGGACTTGTGCTCCCACGTATCGTCGAGTATATTTTGGGAGACCACAATAGGCTTTATCCTTTATCCATAGGAAGCCGTGTCTGACGCCCTATCGATCGCAATGCACTGAACACAGCATTCAGGAAGATTGACTGCCATACCGTAAAAAGTATTCTGCAGTTTTGTGATTGGTTTGGTAATCCCTCTATCTAGATTTCTAGAGCAGTCCCCGTCGT
This sequence comes from Pinus tabuliformis, assembly GCA_031772625.1. Lineage (NCBI taxonomy): Eukaryota > Viridiplantae > Streptophyta > Pinopsida > Pinales > Pinaceae > Pinus > Pinus tabuliformis. The sequence goes on from CM062818.1 coordinate 1,313,471,504, forward strand.
TCCTTTTCAGACTCCTTAACGGAAAAGGTCCATCTGAGCACTTGTCACTTCAGGTTCATTAAAAATCGAAGGCGACTAGAGTCATCTTTTGTTTTTTCTCGACTCTTTAAAATTGAAGAAACAAGTTGTGTCAAAGCGTCTAAAATTCATCTAATTCAGAAATATACTTCCCCTTTGATTTTTAGTTGATCGAGTAATCCGCAATCGTGGAAGAAAGTCAATTGAAACCCCATCGTTCGCGGAGGCTTACGAGTCAATCGTCTTTGTCTCCGGAATCAAAACTATTACGGACAAAGAGAACTCGTTTAACTGGTTCCAAATCTCCTGGTAAAGTTAGAACAAGTGTTCCAACAACATCAGAGACTCCGGTTACTCCGAACATTTTTGGTATCCCTGCCTTTACAAAAGAAGTTCAACAGCCACCGAAGGACAGTAGTACTGATCCTAATCTGAGGGTAAACACTTGTGTTACTTAACCAGTTTCATCTACAACCGGTTCGGAGAGTGTTGTTCTCCAAACATCTGTCGCTGCAGATTCCATACCTTCTTCGGCACCACAAATATTTTACGGACCTGACGGTCTACCTCTTCCACCTGGTTTGATTGCTATAGAAGAGATCGTGGAAGATCCTCCATCTAGTACTCCATCGCAATTTGGAGTCGGGATCACTCTGTATCCTTCTTCATCAGAAATTAGTCTACCGCCATCAGAAGCTCCTGTAGAATCGCAAGGTAATCTTTTGGATAGAATAGAAATGTCTGAACGACCATCGACATCTAGGACTATGTCATCTGACACGGCGACGGCAAAACCTCCTACTGTCACTGCAACAATGTTCGCCGGCATACCATCTATCCCACTAGCTCTCAATTGCTAGAAGGGGCCCACTCAGGGGCTGTTTCGACAGTATGGTCTGTTCCTGTTTGTTCATCCGGAATAGTATCCGGAAACTCTTATGTTGGGTCTCAACAAATTGATCTTTCAGGATGTCAATTTGGGCAGTCCGGTCCTCAAGGGCAAACCATTCCTTTAAGTACCGGATTACCGCCGTATGGGGGGCAGTATACCCTTTCATTGTCTCCTCCAGGAGGACAATCATACGGGAGTTCACAACAAAATTCAGGTTATGCTGGAATTACATCTGGCGGTTGGGTACCGATACTACCTCAACAACCAAGAGTTGTATATTCAATGCAACAATGTTTACCTATGTCAAATATACCAACTACACCAGCTATTGTGACGGTGTCGCAATTACAAGCGCTGCCTGTTGTATGCCAACCTCAGGTTTCTCAGGTTGTAATGCAACAGCCTCTTGACCCTGTGACTGAACCACAATCGTCGACTGGTGGAATGACACAGGCCCAAACGTGTACAATTACCCCTCATCTTGGTCAAACAGTTAGTATCGGGAAAAAACACATGGCGTCACAACCATGGATGGTGCAATACCAACAACCACAATTCCAACAAGTATGCCAAGGATCTGAGCAACAAATATTTGCAAATAGTGGGCAGCTGTATATTCAAAATGGCCAAAACCAAATTCTACAATGGCTATTCCCACCAACCTTACCAAAGTTACCAGCATCAAATGCATTATGCTGGTATACAAAGACCAACTGCTCAGGAGATTCCATCTTATCCTGGGTATGCTTCGCCTAACCTGAATCAACAGTTGCCCTTCGTGGCGACTTTAGAGTTACTGGATCTAAACCGGTTAACAAACGATCCAATCGCTTATGCCCCTTGGTGGCCCGCGTTTCCGCATAAACTTCCGTCAGATATTCCTAAATTTAATGGAAATCCGGGTGAAGATCCGTCAAATCATGTGATGACCTTTCATCTGTGGTGTTCATCAAACACCCTAAATGATGATTCGATTAGGATTCGCCTTTTTCAGAGGACATTAACTAGTCTGGCAGCAAAATGGTATATCGAATTGCCTAGAGCTTCATTTGACAACTTCAGTACCCTAGCCACAACCTTTTTAACCCATTTTCAGTTACCGATAAGGTACGAAATGGGAACAAAACTTCTTACCAATTTCAAACAAACAACGGCCACTCACATATTTGATCATATTCATGAGTGGCGACGTCGTCGTAGAATGGTAAAAACATATGTTCCTGATCAACTTTTAGCTGAATGGTTTATTAAGTCTTTGTTGCCTTCCATCACAGAAGATGTGGAAAAAGGGGGAGTCATCACCGAAGAGCAGGTTATTGCTCATGCACAATATTTAGACTTTATTTATACTCAGTCTGGCACGCTCTACGATAAAATACCTGACGATCCCAGACTAGAATTTTCGGTCCCCCCTCCTCCTAAATCGAACAATGACTCTCATGTCGGCAACGACGTGATTGGCACGACAGACACGAAGTTGACAAGGGCTACATCTAAAAAGGCCCGTAAGATTTCCAGTCAAAATGCAAAATAATAACTTCTCGCCTCGGAAGTAAATGCCGTCTCGACAGATAAAGGCAAAGAAACCAAGCAACCAGGAGGCAAGAAGAAAAGCAAAGGGAAGAAGAAAAAACAGGAAGAATCATCACCTGAAAAATCTTCTACAAACCCTTCTGGGAATAGGAAACCAAAAAGTCCATGCTTTATATGCGATGAAGATCATTGGACAGCAGATTGTCCACACAGAGCTGAGCTTAAAAAAATATTCAAGAATTCAAAGACCTCAGCAGTATTAACTGATCCGTTTCCGAACCTAGGAACAAATCTGGTTGACAGTGGAAATGCTTCCCTGTGTCATGTGCTGATGTTGTCGGTTTCCAAACAGAAAAATGATGCCTTGATATCGACAAGGAACAAAGATTATCGAAAACCACAGCTGTCGAACAACAAGGATAAAGATCAACCTAGTAGTTCGACAACAACTTCGACAGAAGCTGCACCACCCATCATTCCAGAACTGACAATAAAACCGCCAAAGGGAGTAGTACACAAATCGACATTTAATCCTCGTTCCAGAGCAGCACAACATTATAATATAGTGGAAGATCTGGCCCAATCACCATCTGCTATGTCGACACTTGAGGTACTGCAAAATTGCCCATCCCAAAAGCAGGCTTTATTATTAGCCATCGGTGGGATAGACCCAAAGGATTCCAATCTTGTATCCTTTAATCATAAAGGATACGATCCACAGTTACCAGCCCAACTAGCTTTCCTCATTCAAGTGAAAGCCCTCAACAAAACTGTTCACCGAACAATTATTGATGAGGGGGCATCTACATGTATTATGTCGATGAGTTTCTGGAAAAATTTAGGCTCACCACCCTTTTCGCGATCGTCAACAATGTTAAAAGCATTTGATGGGCGATCATACACTCCATACGGGATTTTAAATAACTTGCAAGTTGAACTAGGGGGCAAAACAGTAGAAATTGATGTTGAAGTAATCAACGGAAACCTCGATTACAACATCCTACTGGGAAGGCCCTAGATATATGCCATGGCCGCAGTTGTGTCGACTTACTTCAGGAAGATTGCATTTCCCTTTCAAGGAGGAATTACAATCGTCGACCAACGAACATTTCTCCCCAATAGTTCACAAGTTACGGGAAGCATTCCAATGATCCATGGAAGCCCACATTCACTTCAAAATATCGGAGTAGGCCTACTAAAAGACCCTATATTAATGGGGACTTTTGCACTTCCACCGCCCATCAATTTGGAAGAAGTAGCATCGGTAGGAACCTGCAATATGATATCTTCAATACAAAAGATCTTAGAAAACGATATGAACATGGATCATACGCAAGTATTGCCTCCAAGCCCAATAGAAATATTGTAGCAATCAATGTTTCTAGCGTGGGAGGCAAACCCAAAGCAATGCTCATCAAGCATTTGGATAGATAGGTCTAAGGAATATGGCACCCCTTCAGATCCTTGGTCGCGAGTGCATTACACCGACGAAGGAATTGTTCAATCAATGCTAATTGAAGGGGCACCATGGGAAGATTACCACCATCGTTCCCTTCTTCCGGATTGTGAAGAAGATATTCCTGATGACCTTCATCGTCCCTTAGTTTTTGATTTCCTATTAAATACTGTAAACACGGTGGATTCCGAGCGAAACTTGTCCAACATTGAAGAGGCTATCACCATAAATATCTCAACCAAAACAAATGTTGTAGAGAATATTTATGTTGGCAAATGTTGTTCTCCTTCAGAACTGGAAAAATATAATGCTCTTTTTCGCGAATTCAGAGATGTCTTTGCCTGGTCATATAATGAAATGCCAGGCATTGACTCGAGTATTGTTGAACACGAAATTAAGGTGTATCCATATGTCAAACCAGTACAACAACGGCTAAGGTAGATTCACCCCAAGAAAGCCGCTGCCATAAAGGCAGAAGTTGAAAAGCTTCTCCATGCTGGTTTCATTTACCCGGTTCCTCTAACCGATTGGGTATCGAACATTGTTCTTGTGATGAAAAAACAAGGAACGATTAGAGTGTGTGTCGATTATAAGGATGTAAATCAAGCTTGTCCAAAAGACAACTGGCCTACACCCTTTATCGACCAGATAATTAATGAATGCACCGGATGTGAAATCTTTTCATTTATGGATGGATTCTCCGGGTATAATCAAATAAATATCCACCCACAGGACCAGTCAAAAACTGCATTTATTTGTCCGTGGGGCACATTTGCATATCGAAAATTACCCTTTGGTTTAAAGAATGCAGGGGCAACGTTTCATAGGGCAATGAATTATGCCTTCCATGACATCAAAAACATCATTAAACCATATCTCGATGACCTTCCGGCTCATTCACGAAAACAGACTGATCATCCGCAGCATTTAAGAGCGATTTTTCTACGTTGTCGACACTACAAGATACGACTCAATCCACACAAATGTGTGTTCTGTGTCAGTTCTAGTCGTTTACTTGGCTTTGTAGTCTCAAAGGACGGGATTCGTCTTGACCCATGTAAGGTTCAAGCAATCATAAATTTGCCTCCACCTTCGAATTTGCTTCAGATTCAGAAACTCCAAGGGAAAGCAAACTTTCTGAGGAGGTTCATTCCAAATTACGCCGAACTTGCTAAAGGTTAAACGCGTCTATTGAAAAAGCAAGTGCCCTTCGTCTGGGATCAAGTTGCGCAAGCTTCCTTTGATGCTTTGAAAGAATCTCTAATGAAAGCATCATTAATGTATGCTCCCAATTATCAAAAAGACTTTAACCTATATCTGGCTGCAGCGGATACAACCATCACAATGGTTTTAGTTCAAGAAGACAACGGAATTGAACATCCTATATATTATTTGAGTAAGAACTTAAATGATACAGAAATCAAATATTATTATGTTGAAAAGCTAGCACTAGCAATAGTTCAAGCGATACAGAGATTTCGACACTATGTCCTCTTTCGAAAAACTACCATTCTGTCAGATTGCAACCCCATGACTTATATATTGTCGCAACAGTTGCTGGGGGGAAAATATTCGAAATGGATAGCAATTCTACAAGAGTTTGATCTGGAATTTGTAAAATCCAAATCAAATAAAGCCCTTGTTTTCGCAGAATTATTATGCGATCTCCCATCGTCGTCCAACGATGAAACATCCGAAGAAACAATCGTGGATGAATATTTATTTCTGATATCTTCAAGCAATTTGTGGTATGGAGATATAATCATCTACCTCCAAACCAAAAAATATAGGTCTAATACCTCACGAAGTGAACAAAAACGTATTCGATACCAATCAAAAGACTACATGATCATCGGTGATACACTTTACCATCGTGGTGTCAATACCGTTCTGAGGAGGTGCCTCACTCATGAGGAGGCCAAAAAAGTCCTGAATGATTGCCATTTAGGCGCGTGTGGGGGGCATCAATCAGGTTACGCTACATCGCAAAAATTTTTACAAACAAGATACTTCTGGCCAACAATGTTTAAAGATTGCATAACCGCAGTCAGAAGTTTCCATGCCTGTCAAATTTTTGGTAGCAAAACCAGAAGACTACCCGCAACTCTGTAACCAATAGTTGTTGTTGGGCCATTCACCAAATGGGGCATCGATTTCATGACATGTAACCCCACCTTGACCATGGGGCATGGGTATATCATAGTCACAGTTGACTATTTTACCAAATGGGCCGAGGCAATGCCTACATTAGATAACACTGGTGAAACAGCTGCCCTTTTTCTTTCTCTATCATAGTCGCAGTTGACTATTTTACCAAATGGGCCGAGGCGATGCCTACATTAGATAACACTGGTGAAACAGCTGCCCTTTTTCAATTTTCAATCATGTAGTCGCCAGATTCGGTGTCCCACAGGCTATAGTCACAGATCATGGATAGCATTTTTGCAATCACATGATGGTCGAATTAGCTTCCAAATTAGGGTTGTCGCATGACAACTCTACTCCATATTACCCGCAAGCCAACGGACAAGTTGAAGCAATCAAAAAAGTCCTGAAATGCATACTGCAAAGGATGATTGGAGTTCACAAATGGAGTTGGCACCTGATCCTGTACTCAGCCTTGTGGGCATATCGGACAACAGTAAGGAATGCAACAGGGTTTACACCTTTCCAACTGGTGTATGGCCTAGAAGCAATCTTACCAATTAAGTGTGAAATCTCGTCCCTCAAACTCACAATCGACCTTCTCCCCGGAACTTCAGAAGAGGAGGCTCGTTTCTTGGAACTAATCCAATTGGATGAAACCCGTCATGATGCCGCTTTGGGTAACGAAGCCCATAAGAAGCGAGTCAAGGCGTAGTTTGACAAGAATGTCAAACCCCGTGTCTTCTCAGAAGGTGACTTGGTCTTGCTTTATGACCAAGAATCTGGTAAATTGGGAGCAGGTAAATTCAAGTCTTTATGGATGGGCCCCTATATTGTTAAGCGAGTGTTAGAAAAATGAGCCTACGAGTTAATGGATTATGACGGGATTCCACTGGCACAACCTCGTAACAGGTTGTACCTTAAGCATTACTATGCGTGATTCAGCACAGTAACCTATATGTTTTTGTTACGTTTTTGTTTTCACTAAAGTATTTGTTTTGGTCAAGTAATCCACCTTTTACATTTATTGCAGATGTCAAACCTATTGGAGTCATGGGTTGGATATGCCGACGGAGCGAGTCATAGTTCGAGGAACCTATCTTCTGCGACCTGGGCCATTTTTGATCCAAGCGGCAAGTTAGTAAGTTTCAGAGGGGTATGTATTGGTCGATCAACGAATAATATCACTGAATATAGCGCGTTGATAGAACTTCTCTCTGATGCCATCACACATGGCATACGCCGACTGATTGTCAGGCTAGACTCACAACTCGTCATACTACAACTCACTAGTATCTACTCTGTCTGGAATCCAGCTATTTATCGCATGTTCCTAAGGGTCAAGATTTTGGAAAGGAAATTTGATTTTATTCAATATCAGCATATTTCCATAAACTTAAACATGTTAACCGACTCATTGGCAAATTATGTGTTAGATAGACATTTGCGACATTTATAAAAGAAGCATTTCATCAATATTTGCATCTGGATCATGTAACTTAACCAAAATAAAACTTCGAAAATCAAAAATATATATAACTATTTATGGTTTACACATAATGTTCTGTAACCAACACAAAATCGGTCAAATGACCCAAAACTCAAAACGCTAGGGAGCACCCTAGTCTAATGATGCTCGTGATAACAAGTCATCGCCTGCGCAATCATGCGTAAAATCCTAGTCCATCGACTTGGCACGCCAGTAGTATGTCGTTGCAACCTCAAAGGTAGCTCGTCAGTCCTCACATCTGGAATACCGAGAGTGAGGCCCTCGACCTAATCCTGTAATGCTGAAAGAGTCTCGGCCACATCAAGGTTGCGAAGGATAGCCCTTCCAACAGCCTCTCCTGCTGGGGTGGCAGCTGGCACTCTCAGGTGTACTACTGGCCGAATGGGACCAACATATACACGAGCACATGAGTTCTGATTAGTTTTGATAGAATGAAGCACAAGGACATTATAAAAGAGAAACATAAACAGGAATATGGTCAAAGAATTTACCAATGGCACCCCAATGTTCGCCAGCTGACAGTACCAAATCTGGGTCAACCCGGAAGTCCATACTAGCATATGGATACTCGGAATAAACCATCTCTTGATGATCAAACCACCCAAAGAAGGTATCCGAAAAGGAAATCTGAGACTGACCAGCATGCCTAGACATATGGTCAACCCATCTCTGCATACGTGGTTCAGTCGGTAGAGGTAAACCAAATGCAATATACTGTGGCTACATCAGTGGTATCTTTTCCAAGGTGAAGGAAGTCAAAATAGAACCATATCCAAAGTTCTCCAATCTCCCACTTTTCACCTTGGTCAACTGTTCTTTCATCACAAGGAGTACTGCATCACACCAATTGAACACCTTCGGTTCGAGACATTCCAAGGCATACTGCATATAAGATCAGTTGGCCACATGAAGAGCCGCACCACCAACCATCCTACCAAAAGTGAACAGAATAGTCCTCAAATACCTGTCAGTGACATCTCAGATGATGATCTTGCCTTCTTTACTCAGCTAAGATCCCTCTCTGCAATACCTATGAACATAATCTCTCACAGATTCACCTCCACCGGCCGAACCAGATAAAGAGATAGGGGAACCTCGCCTCGATAAGCCGGTCAAAAAATAGATGTCCACTATAGTTAAGGGGATGGATTTGCCCCTAATCTGGAACACCTAGCTGGTAGGATCCCAAGCATCGAGCAAATACTGCAGCAAGTTGATTTGTTGTCTCATGCTAGAAATGCAGAAAAACTTCAACAAGCCGCAGTTCCGTAATGCATTTACAGTAACTGGATCATGTAAGGAAAGCATGTTATCTTCTTCATGCTCATGTGCTCACCATGTAATGGTCATCTTGATCCAATGAATCTCTGAAAACAAACAAGAGAAGAGTTAGATCCTGATTGGTGAGAAACAAGCAAAAATTTCCATTGAAAACTGTGCATAAATTTTCTTCCCTACGCTCATCGCACCTACAATAGTGTTCTGGGTGCATTGCATGTCAATTAGCTAGTGGACAGGCTAACATCCAACGCACCTTTCAATACATAAAGGGTGCGATGGAGCCAGGGCGAGTTTTTCAAACCTCAGAGGCTTAGAAAAACTAGAAATCAGGCTCAGAATGCAAAATGGAAAGGATGAAATGAAAGAGCTTAGGTTTAGCTCCTACCTGGTCCAGACGGCGCTGAAAATTGTCCATAGGATCTCCTGGAATTAGTTGATGAAAATCAAGGGGGGAAGACACCTCCAAAGCTCCAACAAGCCAAAGTTCAAATGAAATGGTAAAATGAGAGGTAAAAACACTTTTAAATTACTTTTACGTATATCGAGTAAAATATTAGTGTCCTAACTCATTTTTGAAGCATATATTGTTCATTTCTAACTAGTTTGATGAAGCAATTGAGCATGCAGTACAATCTTTGAAAGAACAAAGCTATTTATGGTAAAGTCAAGAAGCGACCATTGTATCGAGCAGTTTTAGCACATAGTTCAAGCTCGTTAAAAAATAAACATAAGTCATGAGCAAATGTTTCTTCCTGCGTTTAAGCTCATTAAAAAATGAACAGGTAAATAACCATCGTGAATGTAGTACTTCAGCCTTTAAAGCCTTGGTCGTGTTCTCACCATCACCTCCACTCTGCATTGGCCGATCATTCACCTCCATTTGATTGTTTACCCCTTTTGAGGAACAGCTGCGAAGAGTGATCCTATTAGCCATCCTTGTAACACTGCCGTGATTGGAAAATTCCAAACCTTACCTGGAATCAGTTGCTACCCAATTTTATCACTCGTTCCTCAAAGACGAGTCTCCTTTAAGCTCTTTTCAACTGACTTGTAAAATATGAAAAGATTTCTGAGCCATTGGCCTCTCCAGCTCGTTAAAGTGACCGGAAATGCTATCCCTCCTTTAGATTTTAATCTTTTTGGACCTGAAGGATTATTACACAAAAAGGTCGAGCGCTTGTTTTGTTCGGCTCGTTAAAAGTATCTAAAATTCATCCCTTTTGTATTGTTTTATACTTTTTCGGACTTAAGGGATTAGATGACGAAAAAGAGTTTTGGAGTTTCCTTTACGTCCCTTTTCAGACTCTCTAAAATTGAAAAGGACCGAGTTATCTTTGTCGTTAAACTCGTTAAAAAACCTAATAGCGACAAACTTGTCCATAGCAGACAAGAACGAGTTTCACTATCGCTAGGCTCGTTAAAACATAGCGATGGGTTTGCTCGAAGGGCGAGTTGCAGAACAAGCATATGTTATCCTCCTCAAGCTTGACAAAAATAAAGAGGTATTGGTCAGAAATGACTGGGGAAAAATTGGGAAGAAAACTTGAAGAAACTTTGTTGGTAGCAAGTCGCTCTTGAACATTACACTTTCACTCCGCATCTAAGTCGGGTTGGGTTGTTTCATTCACCCGTCACATCACCATGGTCACGTCACACCATCCACATTTGGGGTTAATGCTACCAATCCATCACGTTAGTGTCGCCGATATGTTCAAGAGAAGTCACTCAGAGAATTCACCTGTGTCTCACCCGCTGCAATACATTTATGCTCCATTCTTTCATGACCGCCACCCTGAACCATATATCACCAGACCATTTTCACCTCCATTAAAATCATTTGCTCCATTCCGTGTCATCGATGTGGGATTCATTAAGGCCCTCCTATGATGGATCGCTTCTTGTTGACATCAGCTCATTATCCAAGAAGTCGATCTAGGAACACCCCTTCAGTACTTTGAAGCTTGCATGCCTCAATGGCAAGTTTCTCACTTCCAGCGAAAGGTTTACATCAATGGCCTTCGACCGAAATATTTCACGTGGTGTTCGACGCCAAGTCCTTTATTCACGCCACGTGAATTGTACTGCAGTACCTTGAGGGTCATTATCATTATCGGTGATTCCTTTCGCACCTGTTAACAACTTACATCATTGGCTGGTAATCAGGTGATGTCTTTCCATGTTTGACTCCAGAACATCTCTCACATGGATTGACTTGTAATTTGAGTGAAGATCGAACGAGATTGAAGACCCCGGATCTAGTTTCATCCATCCAGGCTGCGATATATATTCAGGAAAATAAAGACATCAAATGTACATCATTGTTGCACAGATAATCATCCAATCAAAGGGATGATGGCTCTACCAGAATCATCAGTATACACTCAGACGATTATCTGTCCTATGTACATAAAAATGAATTTATAAAGCTGAACATGGGAATGCCCGCCTCAGCTAGGTCATGAAAATATTATGAAGATAATGTATTGTATTGTATCTTATTACAAGTCTCCTCCCAGCTTGAAAGAAATTCGGATCCTCATGATAAAGCATTTCACCCGACATCAAAAAGATTAACGACCTCATGCTTTAGGGGGCAACTGTTATAGACATTTTTGGGCCCTGCAACCCCAAGCATAAAATGTCCATAAACCGAGGGCTCCTAAGTCCCTAAAAGTGTTGTTCCAACCCCTAAAGGAACAAGGTCAACAGATTACAACTTCTCCCAGAAGTTCCCCATGAAAAACTACTCAAAACTAGTCAAAACAGGATCATTTCACCTTCTCCATAGGAAAAGTGCAATACATCTCACCTAGATACACTCAGTGGGTGCGTTGCATTTCAAAAATCCCTTCTACGGGGTGTGATGGGTGAGAAGAGACAAATGGTAGTGTCAATCCGCAAGGTGGAGAAGCATGGAATCTTCCAGGAACTTCTCCTGTGACACTTGCCTCTCTGAATTCGACCAAGGATGAGTAAGAGATCATCAATATCCAAGTGGAAGCAAGAACTATCAGAGGGAAGACACTAATCAAATCACAAGCTGACTCATCTCCCTTATAGATATCTATATATGGATCCCTCCTCCCAGATATCCAGAGGCTGGAATTTTGCATCTTGTAAGGAATTGCTGTTAGTTTCTTGAGGTAACATCATAGTGTTGGATGATCTAAGCTTTGCATGAGGTGAAGAAGGGCTTACTTGCTGAGAGGATGATGCTGGGTCAGAACAACTAGTTGTAACTCTCTTGGCTCTTTCTTGATTATCAATAAAGCTATTCAAGTTTTCCTCCATACTCTTGTGTAATCTATATTTTGTGCATTTGTATGGTCAATTTACATCTGATCCTAGATTGTTTATGATAATAGATCCATGTTCTTGTATAGTTTTATGCTGCTTTGATTCTACAGGTACTCTGTGAAGCTGGGTATACGAGGGAGCAAGTAGCAAAGGACTATCAGAAGAGAGAGGAACCGAGCAAGGAACCAAGCGCAAGACAGAGGTTGGTCTCCTTTATTCTTCTCTCATCTATCTTTCATAAAGGAAAATGAAAGTAGTCTTTACTTTGTTTGTTTCTAAGGTAGCTACCACACCTTAGTGGGATGCGCAGTTCTGCATAGACACTTTTCCATGTAATAGTAACAGGGAATAATCAAGGGTGGAAAAGGACAACTGGTCCAATGTGACTACCTTTCCATCCAATGGAAATGGGATGATGTGAAAGACAGTAGACACAATGGCCATCATGGCATAAGTCCAACTGCGGCCCAGCAAGATATTATAGCCGAGCTTTTTATCTACGACTTCGATGTCCACCATTACCGTTTTCCCATACATGGTGATGGGGTAGCTAGCCAAGTAACCTTTTGGGATGAAAGTGTGGCCATCAAAAGATTTAATGGAGTTCGATGGCAGGGATAGGGTTGGAGAACCCAAAGTGAGCCAACATGAAGCTGACATTATGCAGGTAGAAGCACCTTGGTCGATGACAATTCTATGTATACCTTTACCTTTTGGAAACATTTGCACCTGAAATGCAAGCTGGTGAGAAAGGGAGGTTTACACTTTTCTATGGTGACATGTTTCAAATGCAAGATTTCCTTTTTGCTAGACATGTGTGTAATACTTTGACCGCCGACATAGCCGACGGAGCTTGTGCCAAGTCTTCTACAATGTTGTAGTTTTGGGCAGCACGTGTAGATGTATTGTGTGTTGTGTGTCGAAGTGCCCCTTTTTGGGGGAGAATCATAAGGTCAACAAATGGCCTTTCGATATGAAGATCGTTGGGTGGTGGTGGGTTTTAACTTAAGGAGGGTTCCTTTACATTAGTGACAGGAGATCCATAAGATTTGGCTCTGGTCTGTAGATATACCATTTCAAAGGTATAAATAGTAGAGGGTCCTTCACCAACTAAAGGATGATGTGAAACACCATTTCCCCCTTGTGGGGGTTGGGGTTGGTTTACAATAAGGTGTTGCTGCTGCTGAGCGGGGAAAGGATTATTCAGGATAGCAGGGGTCCTACCAGTATCCTTTTTAGCAATGAAATCTATGCATTCTTGAAGACACAGGTAGTGATAGGTCATGTGGTCTTTGAAATAGATTTTCCAAGGGAATTTGGTGGGTTTATCCTTTCCATCGTAGGGGGCACAACAACCTTCTGCTTTGGGTTTTGATTCTTTGTTGACTTCTCTTTAGAAGGAGCGGTATTTTTCTTATTCTTCTTGTTCTTACCACCAGGTTTTTGAGTAGAATCAACAGATTTGATCGCGGTGGTAGGGAGAGTAGTTGATTTGGTAGAGGGGTCCACTGATATCTAGGCAATGTGACCACTGAGTTGTTTTACAACAGCCCCGGAGGTTGCACCGATAATCCCATCGGCGTGCACTCCATGTTGTTGAGTAGCAGGAGCAATGGATTTGCGACGGAAATTGGGAATTAAATCGTATAGAGTGTCTGAATGCGAATATATCAGATCTAAGTGCTACGCACAATGTCTGGATTGGTCTTCTGTGACCGCACCACCTAAAGTGACATCCTTATCAATTTGGGGGAGTAGAGACTTGTAGAACCAATTCGCTAAGAGATATTCTGGGAGGGGAGCTTTGACTAACCTCTGCCTACATATCCATTCATGTATATGGTCATAGATGTGGGTGGAGGTATCCTGACATAATGAAGTGAGGATTTTCGTCCCAGTTTCATAGCAGATGTGTAGCTAGAAGTGCTTTAAGAATTCCATCGCTAGAGTGTCAAAGGTATTAACTAACGCACGTGGTAACTCGATGTACCACTTGATTGCGTTGCCACTAAGGGTGTGAGGAAAAAGACTTAACCAAATAATATCATCCACCATGGAGTTAGAAACACACCAAAAATGATAGGTGGTGATATGTGTACCCAGATCCTCCCCTTGTTTCCCTTCAAACTTAGGGATGTTTGTTGGTATTTTATGTGGGATTAGCGACCAGAGTGAGTTATGATAGATGGGGTCATTTGTAAGTTTGTACAAGTTGGGGATATCAAGTGTTGCCAAAAAAGGCAGAGTGTGTGATGCCCCCGAATCGGACCAAGGCAATGACATATGACTTGAGGATCCTTGCGGTCCTCCCATCGTGTGATTCCCAATATTATACACAGGTTGTGTGGTATAGTAGGTGCCTTGGGGTATGGTATTGTAATGTGGATTTCCATAGGGATTGTTAGGCTAGGGTATAGAGTTTCCCCTAGGATAAGAAATGCCCCCTTGACTCATTTGAGGTTGTGAGTAGGGTGCCCCCATGGATTGATTGGGACCTCCTTGAGGATTCCCGCTCACCACAGAACTAACCATAAGTCCTTGACTAGCATAAGGAGTGTTCATGTCAATCAGTGACTGACCATGCATGCCTGAAAATGGAGGGGGAACTGTTACGTTCCCAACTGGTATATGCGTATTGGGAGTGCCCGGGTTAGAACTTTTCAATGGATGCCAACCATATTGTTGGTTGAAGGAACCCACGCTAACTATGTTATATTGAGCATTATAAGGAGTGTTGTATATAGCACTTGTCAAAGGTATAGAGTTTGACACTAAAGTGGTTGAACCTGAAATAGAATGGGTTCCACTCGTGGAGGGTGTCATGTTAGGGGTTGAACTTGGGACAAATGGGATAGCAGGGTTCACCATCAAAGATGTGGTATTGACTGTCGACTGGGGAAGTGGTGGGGGACCAAAAGTGTCCAAAAAGTCCCACGACCCGTTAGTCATCGACGGGATGGGTGGAAGTGTTCCAACTGAAGATAAAGGAGGTACATATGCAACAAGAACCAAGAGTGGGCCCAACGGATTTGTGATTGGAGGATTGTATGGAGGAAGAAATCCCACAGTAAAGAAATCATCTAGTAAGCCTGAACGTCAAATGTCCAAACTGATTCTATGTGAGATCTCGAAGTGTTATGAAACCAGCTCAAGAAAAGATAGAAAAGATAGATCAACGCCTTAGAATTCAGCCTCTTCAAGGGGGAAACCTCCTTTACATTACATAAATGAACAATTCTTGGATGATACAAATGACAAAACCTCCTTTCTATATATAGGAGTCTAAGGAGTCACAATATAATCCAGCCGACCTAACAATAATAATATAAAGCCACAAAAATAACAATAGAGGGATTCTATGGGGCACAGAAATAACAATATGGGGGTAATAGGGGCACAACAATATAAATAAGGGGTATAACTACAATAGTAATGGGGTAATCACTAGTATTATAGGGACCCAACATGCCCCTCTCCTTCAAAAAAGTGTTGTCCTCAACGCTTGAGTAGTTCTGGATACTTCTGCATAAAATTCTCATCCTCCCATGTGGAATCTTCAGCGGATAAGTTCTTCCACTTGATAAGATACTCTGAAATTGATCGATTTCGTAGCTGTCGAGTTCTTGTTTCTGTGACTGCTTCCGGTTCCAATATAATTTTTCCTTCCTCGTCAAGTTCTGGCAATATTGTTTGAACTGGGAGCTTGTCGCCTATAACCTTCTTTAAACATGAAACATGGAAAACTGGGTGCAATCGAGAAGCTGCAGGAAGCTCCAATTTGTATGCCATAGTACCAATCTTTTGCAACACCTTGTACGGACCATAATACTTTGGTGATAATTTATTATCCTTCTTAGCTTGCTTTAGGGACATTTGCTTATATGGTTGTAGCCGTAGGAATACCCAATCACCTACATCAAAACTTCTTTCACTGCGATGTTGATCTGCCTGTTGTTTCATTCTATTTTGTGCCAACACGAGGTTATCCTTTAAGAGTTGGAGGACTTGTTGATGTTCGATGTGATGTTCCACTGCCTGAACCTTAGAATTTTCTCTTAAATATGATGTGATGGATGGTGGTTGATACCCATAAAGTGCCATAAATGGGGTCATTTTTGTTGCTGTATGGAAGGAAGTGTTATACCACCATTCAGCCAGAGGCAACCATTTGACCCATTGTGTCTGTTTATCAGATACAAAGCAACGAAGATATCCTTCCAAACATTTGTTTACTATCTCAGTTTGCCCATCAGATTGAGGATGATAAGATGAGCTATGAGCTAACTGAGTACCAAGACAAGAAAATAATTCTGTCCAAAAATTTCCAGTGAAAATGGGATCTCTGTCACTTACAATAATCTTTGGGTTTCCATGTAGCTTTTGAATTGTTTCCATAAATGCAGTAGAAACTGTACTGGCTTTAAATGGATGTGATAATGCACAAAAGTGTGCATACTTGGTAAGTCTGTCAACTACCACCATGATGACACTCTTTCCCTCAGACTTGGGTAAACCTGTGATAAAATCCATTGAAACCTCCTCCCAACGTTGGCTTGGAATGGATAAAGGTTGTAATAGACCTGGTGTCTTAATTGTTTCAACTTTATTTTGTTGGCAAACCAAACATTCCGCCACAAACTTTTGAATATCTGATTTAAGGCCATCCCAAAAAAATTCCTTCTTAACCCTGTGGTAAGTTTTTAAAAATCCTGAGTGCCCTCCTAAGGGAGAAGTGTGCAATTCCATAAGAATCTTTTGTTTTAGCTGGGAATTCTTACAGAGGTATAAGCGATCTTTGTACCATAACGAATCATTTTTCCAGCTAAATGTATCAGACGTACTGGAATCTTGTTGTAGCTTTCGAATAAGTGCCCACACTTCTTCGTCATTCTTCCATTCCTCCCTTGCTTCGTTTATCCAATCTGGTTGGATAATAGAAATGGCACACAACAATGCTTCCACATCCTCATCCTTTCTTGAGAGTGCATCTGCCACCACATTTTGCTTCCCTTTTTTGTAGATGATTTCAAAGTCATAACCCAACATCTTTGTGACCCACTTTTGTTGCTCTTCAGAGGATAATCTTTGTTCTAAAAAGTATTTAAGGCTATCATGATCCGTTTTTACCTTGAAGTGTCTTCCCATTAGGTAGGGTCGCCATTTCTTAAGTGCATGGAGTATTGCCAACATTTCCTTCTCATAAATAGCTTTGCTTAAAAACTTTCCCTTGATTGGACGACTTTCAAAAGCAATGGGTCTTTCATCTTGCATTAGAACAGCACCAATTCCATTTCCTGAAGCATCACATTCCACAATAAAGGTTTTTGTGAAGTCCGGTGTAGCTAAGACCGGTGCTTGGCACATTGCCTCTTTAAGATGTTCAAAGGCCTTTGTTGCTTCCGGAGTCCATGAAAATGCATCTTTCTTCAATAATGTTGTTAGAGGTGCTGCTATTCTCCCATAATTCTTAACAAACTTGCGATAATACCCTGTCAACCCAAGAAATCCTCGCAGATGCTTTATGGATGTGGGGATTTTCCATTCCTTAATGGCTTTAATTTTGCTAGGGTCTACCTTAACTCCTTCATGAGATACAATATGACCCAAATATTCCACCTCCTGGACTCCAAAGAAACATTTGGATCTTTTTGCATATAATTGTTTCTCCTCCAATAGTTGTAGCACCCTGTCAACATGTTCAACATGATCCTTCCAAGACTTGCTGTAGATTAGTATATCATCAAAAAATACTAACACAAATTTTCTAAGGAATGGTTTGAAAATTGAATTCATCAAACCTTGAAATGTTGAAGGTGCATTGGTAAGGCCAAAAGGCATGACCAAAAATTCATAATGACCCTCATGAGTTCTAAATGCCGTTTTCGGAATGTCTTCAATCTTCATTCTGATTTGATGATATCCCGAACGAAGATCCAACTTGGTGAAGTAAATTGATCCATGCAATTCATCCAGTAATTCATCAATGACAGGAATGGGGAACTTATCTTTAATAGTGAGCTTGTTGAGCTCCCTATAATCCGGACACATGCGCCATGATCCATCCTTCTTGTGCACCAATACTACTGGAGCAGAGAAAGAACTTTGACTCGGTTGAATTATACCAGCCTCTAGCATTTCTGCAACCATACGTTCAATTTCACTTTTTTGGACATAGGGATATCTGTACGGCCTGATGTTTGGAGGAACACTTCCTGGAATCAGATGAATAGCATGATCATGATCACGCATAGGTGGGAGACCTTTGGGAGTCTCAAATACCTTGGAATGATTGTCCAGGACTTTTTGGAGATCTGGAGAAATAGATGATTCCAATGTGGAAACATCTAGCGAACATAATTGTGCAATTACACCTCTTTGCTCCTTTTTTAGAAGCTTTGTCATACCATTAGAGCTGATTATCTTTCCTGGTTTCCCTGCAATACCCCTTAATTCAACTTCCTTTCCTTCCGTAGAAAATTTGATGAAAAGTTCTTGAAAATTAAAAGCTATTGTACCCAAGGATTGTAGCCATTGGACTCCTAGTACAACATCAGCACCTCCCATTGGAATGGAAAGCATTGGGCTAGTCAATACATATTCTCCCATGGATAGCTTGATATTATGGCACTTTCCAGAGCAATTTATTGTTCCTCCATTTGCAATCATCACTTGACACTCTGGTGCTGGATATAGGAAGCAATTCAATTCTTTTGCTACCCTACAATGAATAAAATTGTGGGTGCTTCCTGAATCAATCAACACTATTACCTTTTTCTTCTTGATTTGTCCTTCTATCTTGATGGTTTGAGGAGTGGTAATTCCCGCCAATGCATTACAAGATATGGTCGGATTTATTTGTTCTTCATCTAGGCTTTGTTCCTGGAGTATATCCTCTTCTTTTGACCTTTCTTGCTCCTTTTCTTCTTCCTCTTCACAATCTATGTAGAATAATTTCTTCTCAGCACACTTATGACCTTTAGTGTATTTGCTATCACAACTGTAACAAAGCCCTTTTGCTCTTTTTTCTTCCAATTGTTGTGGTGTCAACCTTATAGGTTGTGGAAGACTAGGGCAACAACACTTCCGTCTTTATAGTTGTGAGTGGTATGCTTCCTGGTTGCCATAATTTTGCTTTCCATTTTTCTTGCTAACCTGAATGCCTTCTCTAATGAATCAGGTTCCCAAAGGCGAACATCATGTTGGATATTATCCTTTAAAGACCCTATGAACACATCAATCCTATGCTCCTCTGGAATATCTTTTACCCTTATGTTCAATTTTTGGAACTCCTCAATGTGCTCCATTATTGAACCCTTTTGTTTGAGACTTATCAATTGGCTAAAAAAAGTGTTGCTTTTTGTATCCTCATAATGTGCTATCAATTCTTCCGTAAAAATTGCCCAAGTGATAAATGGTTTACGAGAGCAAAGCCATTGATACCATACAAACTGATTTGGTTCCAAATATAAAGTTGCCATACGTACCTTTTGTGTGTTTTGCACATTATTGAGATCGAAGAATTGCTCCATCTGTAATATCCATGTGGCGGGATCCTTGCCATCAAACTTCCTCATATCGATTTTTGGAATATGGTGAGTCTTCGATCCAACATTAGCGTCTATGGAATCATGATTAACATTTCTTTTGTTCTCATCATGAGTTTCCTTTATTACCCTTTCACCCTTAGGGACCATTTCTTGTAGCAACTTATTCATATTTATCTTCAATTCGTCCATGTATGTCTTCAAATCATCCATCTTAGCTTCCACGTCAATCATCTTAGCTTCTACACCTTTCTTTAAACAGTCCATCTTAACTTCTAAACCTTTCTTTAAACCATCCATCTTAGCTTCTACATCTTTCTTTAAACCATCCATCTTAGATTCTGTTCCTTTTTGTGCAAGGGACAGTTGTTGCACTTGGTCTTGTAATTTTGATATATCATGTTGCATTTCTTCCTCTTCTTCATGAGTCATGCTAGAGCTTTCAGGTTCCTTACTAGGTGTTTGCATTTTCTTTCCTCGGGGCATCAGTTACCGATAATAATGCTCTACTATGCCCTTTGAATTCCTTCAAAATAAATTTTCAAACCAAGCTTAAGCAAAAATTTAAGAAAATCTACACACCTTTTTTTACTTTGTAGGAGCTCGATATTTCCTCTGATGTATCTCTGTAATTTTGGATCATCTAGTTCTGAAATTGAGACTTGTAGTAGCCTTCTACGTCCTCTTTCCAATGCCACAAGTCTGACCCAAATTGGATTCTCCAATGAAGAGTTATGTGAAATCTCCCACAGTGACTTGCTTTTAGACTAGTTCAGTAGATAAAACTTGTACGACGTGCCATTAGTCACTGTTTCAACCTTTGGATCAAAAACATGGATATGCGAAACTACAGTCTGTCCTCTTTCTATACCTTCTTATGAAATTTCAATCCGATCCCCAGAGAGAAAGTTATGATGATTTTCCCCAGGTCACCTGTTTTGAATGTAATTCAGGAGTCTGAAAAAAGACCAACTTCCTCATATCATATCTCTGCAAATAGCACGCGAACAGTTCTGAAATTCAGACCCAAGGTTCAGCATGATTTCTTCTCAAATGGGTTTTTTTTGTGACTTATGAAACATCACAAAATAAAGTTATAGTGAAAATGCCACGATGACCTGTTTGGAGCAGCGAAACCCTAGAATCCAAAGCTGTGATATCAAATGTTATGAAACCGGCTCAAGAAAAGATAGATCAACGCCTTAGAATTCAGCCTCTTTGAGGGGGCAACCTCCTTTACATTACATAAATGAACAATTCATGATACAAATGACAAAACCTCCTTTCTATATATAGGAGTCTAAGGAGTCACAATATAATCCAGCCGACCTAACAATAATAATATAAAGCCACAAAAATAACAATAGAGGGATTCTATGGGGCACATAAATAACAACATGGGGGTAATAGGGGCACAAAAATATAAATAAGGGGTATAACTATAATAGTAATGGGGTAATCACTAGTATTATAGGGACCCAACACGAACACTGATTTCCCGAAGATGGGGAATCTGGTTCACTGGAGCTCGACAGATCCTCCACAATGAGTCAGGGAAGTCCTAACAATCGTCTATATTGATGACAAGGGCCGGATCTAGCCATGGTGGCCGATAATTTTTATCAATAAATTTTTACAATGATGTTTATTAAAGTCTCAATGATAACACTCTAGCACCTAAAAATAAAAAATACACTCAGTGAATCAATTAGCAAGCATAGGGAAATGACCTTGTCTGATAAGCACCGATCACTGGAGATGAAACCCAGTATCACAATGAATAATAGAGAGAGTTGGCCAAATGTACAATTATAGTTACTGTAGAGCTTCGCCCAAACCTGAGATTGAGGGGCCAAGTACTCTCGTGAAGAAGAGCACCCTCCCAAAAACTTAAGACAGAGTAGGTCTATATGTGTTAGGTATCAGGTCAGCCTACCCCAGTCACCTTGTGTTAGTCCCTAAAAGTATGGCCACTAAGGGTACCTCAAGCCATAGACACTACCGGGGGGGACATAGTCGCAGATAATATGTTGTGTGGGCAGGATACCTAAGTCCTCGACTCAGTTTTGATATCCCCGAAGGGATCCCTGATACATAGAATACCCAAAGGAGATGCAAGAGAAGGGATGCTACCTTCACTTACAGTCTGATGTTGTCTCGTATTTAGCTCCCTTTTCCTGGAGTGGTCCTGGTAGTATGAGTGCAGAAGGATTTCTCTCTTTTAATGACACTAGTTTTGGTGTATGATCTTGGGCCGTTTACTTAGACTGCCTATCCCAAGAGCCTAGCCTAAACTAATGAATGTTTGCTCTAGAAAGAATTACCGATTTTTAGGTATATTTTAAGTGTACCTTGTTAGAGTATTCAGTAGAGGTGTTGACGTATGATATTTGGTGGGAGTCTGGCCCAAATCATGCAAAAGAAAATGCTTTTAAACTTTCAATTTTGATGAATAAGCTATTTTTTTACAAAGGGAGAGTATTTCATACATAAATATTCATTCCATGCATCTTATTCATTACAGCACTAGCATAACCGACATAAATTTTCAATTCTCTCTAACAACTAATGAAACCATATAATGGAGAACTTCACAAGCTAAGCATAAAAACTAATAAAAAATTTTGATTTTTTCTTTTATGAAAATAAAAACTTTTAAGAAGGAATGTTATTTTCTTAAAAAAAATCTTTCAGGACACAGATCTTGCAAACAAAACACGGCTACAGATCCCTTATTAGTCTAGAAGCAATTTTTCCAACCCTTTGAGGTCACAAACACAACTATATATCAAAAATTTGGTGACCAACGCTTTGTGCTAGAGGGCCACAGAGAGTTATTGGAGGCACTAACGCTTTGTTTGTGTAGCCACAAAGCTTTATAAAAATTTGTTTACACTTCTAACCTGCGTTAGTGAGGGAACACTTCAAAAAAGGGTTGTGGGGATCAGATCTAGGGCTAAGCAATGAAAGAAGAGTGCTACAAGGTCCTGATGGGTCAGAAAAGGAACGAAAAAGTACAAGAAGTTGTGGAAGGAGGAGGAAACTAGGAACTTTCTCATTATACTGGGAACTAAAGTGTAGTCCCCAGTGGAGTCACCAATGCTACTATAGGTTTAAATGCACGGTGTATGGAGAATGAAGAAACCCTCAAGGGTATTCCTGGGACCCTTGGCAGACTGTAACATTATCTGCAACTGTCACAAAGCTACATGCATGGCCATACTCAATAACTAACTATCAAAGAAAAACAGATTCACTACCTCGAGTCTCCGTGTGGATTTGCTGGAGAGCACAATGTAGCTAGGTGGAAGTCCCCTGCAACAACTCCAGATCAAGTCCTGCACATAGATGAGACAAATGTAATCACAACATAAAACCTTGACAATTAATGCATGAATATACAAAGACATCTAGTTTCACATAACTAAGCTACTCGTGTTAAAACACATTGGATAAACATATAAATGAATTATAGTACCAACATCACGGAGTAGATAGTACAATTGCAGTTCTATATTAATGTCGAAAGAGTGATTACAAACCATCAGTTGCATCAGCCTTCCCTTACTCCTCCAGCTCCTCTCTCTCTCTCTCCCTTCTTACCAACTTCTTATGCTTAGGTCTGAGACTCTTCTCAACAATCAAGTAAGATATCCTTTCAAATGATCTGACCTCTATCACAATATCCCTAGCTCTACTTATGTAGCATTCGAGGTTAAGGTTTCCAAGTTTCTCCATGAGTTTCCTTCAGTAAAAGCAAATATGTTGCCATTATTTTGAGTTGTTTCCCATTTGCCTTCTTCATTATGATTAGAAATCCCTCAAATAGGTCGAACTTTGACGTTTCCTTGCTTTTCTGAGTAGATTTAGGAGAAAATGTAGGGATATTTCTTAGTTAGTTCACTCCTTTGACCCGTAGATCCTCATTAGGGTTTAGTAATGTTGTCCCCGAAGTAACAAGTAGAATTATTGGGGTTACTAAAACTCCCTTAGGCTTGCAGAGAAGCTTTATAAAGCAGGTTGCCAGTGTATAGGCAGCGTTAGCTTGGAAACAAGGCTTGTGAACTTGGTCATTGCTTCAGCCATCATGTCTTTCCCTTTTGAGCTGATGATGAGATCAGTTTTCTATATAACATATCACCCATGCCACTCCCACAATAATATTGTTCTTCCTTTCATCCACCCCATTATGTTGTGGGTTATGAGATGCTATCAACTCTCATCAAATGCCTGTTGATGCACAAAATTTCTTGAAGTCATTTGACACATACTCTCCATCGTTATCACTCTTGCGAGATTTAACTTTCCTTCCAGTATCTTTCTCGACAAGCTCTTTAAATTCATAAAACTTAGAAAAAGATTGATCTTTTTCCTGCATGAATAATATCCAACTCTTATAAGAAAAATCAACACAAAATATCACATAATACTTGTGCTTGGTCATGGATGATGTCAAGCATGGTCCACACACATCTGAGTGAACTCGATTGAGGATCACCTGTGCTCGATTGTCTTTGTCATGAAAGGAAGCTTTGGTTTACTTCCCAAATGCACACCCTTTGCATGTGTCTACCTTCTCTAGTGTACCTTTGGGAAGATCAATAGAAATTTATTGTATGATATTCAAAGTGCCATGGTGCAAGTGACCTAACCTCCCATGCCACAACTTACTGATATATCACCTCTGCACCTTCTCTGCTTCATTTCTCAAGGCAACACAATATTCTACCTCCAACTTGTATAGGTTCTTCACTTGAACCCATATCCTCTTCACCTGTCTTGTGGCTATGTGATGAAGGAACGCCTTTCTCTTACTAAATATCACATCATAGCCTATATCCTCTAACATGGCAACATAAACCAAGTTCTTCTTTAAACCAGGAACATACCTAAGATCTTACAAAGTGAGGGGAGAACTAGTCTCCCTCTGACTGGTAACTATACCAATTCTAGTTGTGCTATACCTCCCATCATCACCCATCTCGATATTCATCTGGATATCCTACTCTTCCAAGTTACTGAAGAGATCTTTGTTATCGATCATCTAGAAAGAAGCTCCACTGTCCAGGTACCACACACTACCCATCATCGATGACACCATACAAATAATGAGGGTAAAATCCTGTTCAAACTTTGATGCAAGAGCCTCACCTTCCACTCCTCCTGAGGGCTTCTTACCAGCCTTCTTATGCGGACAATTTGTGGAAAAATTTCCTAGCTCGTGATAGTGAAAACACTTGATTTTCGACATGTCCTTCTTCTGGCCGCCCTGACAAGAAATCTGATTTGGAATGGGATGAATTCCCCTTCCCTTCCTTTTCCTTACTTGCTAAGGCACAATTATCGTCATAATCATGCTTTGATGATGATCCATCTTTGGTGTTTTTCCGAATCTCTTCCTGTACCAAGTTGGACCACAATCGTTCCCACTCTAGTAGCTTCTCCCTCCCATTAGCTAAGTCTTGGTAACTGTGCCAGCTCTTGGGAAGTCCTAAAAGTGCTAGGCTCACCATATCGCCTTTGGCAATAGTAATACTGACACTTCCAATATCATCTCGACGTTGGGTGAATATGGTAAAGTACTTCAGAATAGAGTTTCCCTTCTCCATATTGATCTTCCTAATTTTTTCCTTCAATGCCAGCTTCTTGTGGTCACTGCTATTTTGAAATAGGTCCGTTAATGCCTTCCACATTGCAAATGGAGTTTCCTTACCGTGGAGATTCAAGACAATATCATCTCAAACTCCTTCTACAATAATCCTTCTCACTTTTTCCACACACTTTCTCCATTCAACTAGATCTTTAGCATCAATTGTTGGAGGTTTTAGAATATCATCATCTATGAATTCCTTCAGCCTGTTGTCTTTTAGTACTGCATCCATCCTTTATTTCCAAGCCATGTAATTCGATCTGCCTTCTAGGGCATACTAAAGTCACAAATTATAGAATGACATATTGTTGACTCCGAAGTATGAACCTGCAAATTCAATTTCACCCGCACAACAAACTTGAATTATCCTCTTCTATAATGTCTTGACCTCTGATAACATGTAGATTTTTACTTGTATATTCGACAACGTATATGATATGTTAAAACATAAGACATGAATTGATCCAAGTGGATATTGGTGGCCACCCTCCTATTCCAATTGGACCCTAAACATTGTCTCTTTCAGTTTTTCAGTTTCAATAATTGTAGCATACTTTATTATTTTTGGCAGTTTTTCGGGTCCTAAACTTCTAGAGCCATTTTGAGGCACTAAGAATCAAATCCCCCCATAAGATGTTTTGGGTCTCAAAGCCCAAGTTTTGGTCAAATGTATTGTAAGACACCGTGAATTGCGGGTGCGAAGTATAGGTTGAGTCATAGGGTTGTCCGCCCTAAGTTTTGTATTGTATTGTAATATCATGTTGGCCTACCCATGGTCCACAGACCATGGGATTGTATAAATAGAGAGAGGCTCTAATTTTTAAAGAGGATTAGAGATAAGATGAAAAGAAAGAAGCGAATGGTTCAAGCATAGAGTAAGAGTCTGAGTACATTGGGTCATAGTAGTAGGAAGAGGCTCTACAGCTGAGTGCGCAGAGGCCGAGTAGAGTCCACAATTGAGTGCACGGACCCCTACAACTGAGTGCCTAGGGTGGTGTTGAGTCTATAACCTTGAAGAAAGAATAATAAAGAGAAGTTGATTCCAATTACTGTGTATCTGCTTTTTTATTACTTTCTATGCAATTATATTGTTTTGTGTATTGCGTGCACTTATATGAATACTGAACATACTGTTAATTATAACTAAAGACCTACCTAGATAAGTTAAGTAATTAGATAATATTAGGTTAATAAGGAACTTGGGTAATAACACGGATCGTGCCTCGAATAGGGTTGCGTGAAGGTAGCATCACGAGCTACGAAGTACTGATAGGTGCACGCAGTGTCAAACCATGGACCACTGAACCTCATCAGAAATCTTTAGGGTGCGGAAACCTAGTTCTATCACCCTCCCATCCAAAGTGAGACTTCAGTCCGTGCTCCACGGACTGTTGCTGAAAGGGCCAGTAGTACCAGGATTTTTTTCGCTAAATCGCCTTAGAACCTGGGTTAAGCCACAACAAGCCAACAAATGGTTCCGTTGCTAGGACTGGGAGCTGCATAAGGGATGTATGATGTTGTGTCACTAGAATTCAACAAAGAAAGAAATTCAAAAGTGGTTGGACATAAAAATTCACGAGTTCGCAACACTGGAAAATAGGAATCCGCGAATGTCTAAGGAACAGTGGTTGGAGCACTACTTATATACGGAAATCCACAAAATTTTCTTTGCATCCTTTCCTTCTAATCTGTATGAGTGGATTGCAAAGCTAGCTGATAGTCATGGAAGGTGTAGGCTTGACAAACTGATCGTGTGGACTCCAAAATTAGTACGCAGACTAGAAGCATCAAAGCATAAGATCGTGCGTGTTGTGGATCATTGGCTTGATCAGATTATAGGAGGGTTCATCACCGAGTTCACGGTGGACACATCAGTCAGCTACATCGAGGCGAAATGATGCTTCCTCAAAGGCCCGTGAGGTAAGTATAATAAATCATTGAACACATGGATTAAGATGTTACTATGTGAAAAGTGGATTATGCGAATAAATTAATGTTTGGGACTACGCGAAGTGGGAAGGTCTACAAAAATGAAGGTAGAGAAGAAGTAGAAACTGGTCCTTTGATTTCACCATCGTGGGAAAGTGAGGAGGAGCTCGGAAAAGTTTCCCCTAGAAGCGTGATTAGTCTGATAAGGCAGCCAATTTCGTGCATTCCACCCCCACCTGCACTACCACCAATTTTACCATCATCACCTCCATCTCTGTCCACACCTCCTCCACCTCCCACCCCATTCAGTAGGACGAGCGCAATAAAATTACCGGTATTCAAAGGAGTAGGGAACAAAGACCTAGATCAATTTTGGTTTGTGGTAAAGGAAGTATGGGAAGCACATGGGATCACAGATAACAACATTAAGAAGGCAACACTAGTAAGTGTGTTGCAAGACTGCGTATTGACATGGTACATTAAGTACTCTAATGAAAACCCAAATGCAGGGATTGCAGAAATCCAAGTTGCGCTGAACATGGAGTTTAGCAGGCCAAAATCGGAGAGACAGTCGATTATTGGGTTTAAGGAGATCGCGGTGCTTCCAAGTGAGACGCCTTGGGAATTGGATCAGAGGCTAAAGGGGATGATTCTGGAAGCCAATATGACCTTGACAGATGTGCAGCACTGCACATGGTTCGTGGAAACCCTGACGCCGCACCTAAGAATGACTCTCATAGCAAAAGTTATCCACCCAGGTCGAAGCATTGGAGATTGCAATGAGACTGCATGAGACCGCTATACAAGATCCTGGTTTAGGAGTTCAATGAATCAACGTGCATCTAAAAAATTTATGCCTAGAAATGCAGAGCTTAAAATAGGATAGGACAACTTGCCCAGAGGTTCGCAAGGCAGTATGGTGCATCAAATGTAAGGGACAGGGACATGATAAGGATCACTGTCCCATTTTCGCAAACTATTTGGTGGCAAGAGGGCCGATGCAATTGAGACAGGAAGCATAAGTAGGGCCAAGCGTGGCGCTTGCATTGTAGTGCGTGATCTATCAAATAGGAGGAAAACATGCTATGGACAATTGTCATCTACTGCAGAAGTACACACAGTCGTTCCAACAATTGTTTTGTAATTTTTGTAGGTTAGTAGGTCGTGATGAGCGCACATGCAAAATCTATGAACTAATGATGGACTGAACCCCTACCTACATGGTAAAGGCCAAAACACAAGCCCTTGATTAAAATACAAGACTAGTGCGTGCTGGATTTTACGGCCGTTTATGGGGTCGAGGAGGAATGGGACCAGGAAGGGGTCGCATATAACTAATTTGTTACAATTGTGGAGGGCTAGGGAATTATGCCCACGATTGTACGAATCCGATGAGGAAATCATGTTTGTACTGTGCTTAGTTTGATCTTGAGGCAAGAAGACTGCCCTACATTGATAGCAAGGCTATGTAAAAACGGGGTACTCCAGCCTCCCCCAACTCAGAATCTACAAATGATGAGGTCTAAGCCACATGAAGAGGACCTGAATGTGAAAATTGTGCTTCGAAGCAGTATCAAAATAGGGGATGACAAAGTTAAGCAGCTTGAAGAAAGTGCATGGGTTCACAAGGCTCCTACAAAGGAACCTGAATTCGATTTGGAATGCGTGAAGGAGACATTTATGGAAGCTAAGAAGAGCTTCACGGAGGCCTCCACTTCAGGTAGTAAGGATCAAATAGACCCAGAGATGGATCCTTCAATGCTCACTATCTTTCTGGAGACATGTATGAAGCTACTACACTAGAGCAGGAATGTGAAAGGACTGCAGGAACTTATCAATAGGTGTGCAGGGTCAGGAGAACCGCGCGTGGTCCAGAAACTTGGAAAGCATGCACTGCACACAAGAAGGGACATGAGGTTGACTGCGCAAATCAGAGAATATGAAATGGATGAATTAATTCTGGATCTAGGATTGGACGTGAATGTACTGCCAAAACAAACATGGGAACACATGGGCAGGTTCGTGTTGTAGTGGTCTCCTATTTAGTTATGAATGGCAAATCGACAGAAGATCTTACCCATGGGGAGACTACAAGGAGTAACCATCGATATTGAAGGCACAAGCGCGTTGGCGGATTTCGAAGTGATAGAAATTGTCGATGATAGCAATCCCTATCCTGTGCTACTGGGCATAGACTGGGCCACTGATATGAACAGAGTCATAAACCTGAAGAAGCACAAAATGATTTTTGAGAAAAAGTCACTCCGCGTAGTAGTACCACTAGATCCTACTGAAGGAGTGCGATATACAGAACCAGTGCACGATGACGATAGTGATGATGATCTCGATTGTATCTACAAGATAACCACGAGAGAACAGGATTGGGTGAATCCGACAGCCGATGGTAGGATTTTGTGGGAGCACAACAGCTCCTGCACCTCGGATTTAGATGAGGAAGTAGAGCAATGGCAGAACTGGTTACACGAGGTAACCATGCTAAATTGCAATATGATTATAAGATCGTTATGCTATGTCACAACAGAAGCGAGGGATTTGCCCAAACATGATGGATTGACATCAATAGAGGAATTCCTTAACAACTTTGAAAGTGAAGTACCAGAACAACAATGGTTCGATGCTCTGAAATGGGCACTGCGCACTATGCCCGTAATGGCGGTGGGGTACACACCAGCAGAGTTTCAGGGATTGGTGCAACTACAGAAGGATGATGCTTATACGCTTTGGGAAAATCCAGCCCCCGATGAGAGCCAGGTTTGGGGGGTGAAACAACTTACACACCCACCTTTCTAGATGGATACATACATAAGGTACACAACCCACACATGCGCACCACTCCCGCGATCACAAATCAGCGAGATCATGTTAGGAAAATCACGCCAAGGATTATCCACGAAGAAGCATTTGACAAGGTATGTGAAGCACTGAATAAAGTTCACTGGGTAAGATGTACTGACTGGGACCTGTGCTTACCAACAATTCGATGGGCATATAGGACCCTGTGTAACACCTTGACTGTGACAACAATTCTAGGGTTTCAAAAGGAAGTAAGGACCGTAATATTTGAGGAGCATGACAAGACGGACCCCAGATGATAGCACCTGCGGATGTGACAATGCGTGAAGCCCAGGACGAAGAAAACACACATCTACATGAAGCAGAACATAGAATACTTCAGAAAGCAATTTGATAGGGAAACTATAGGCTTAGAGAACTTGAATCGGAATGGGTACAGTTAAGGAAGAAAGGCATTTTAATGGATGTAGAGGTCAAGAGGCTGGAAAATGAAATAAAGGGAGCATCTTTTGTCAACAGACCTAGGATAGAAAGGCAAGGTGCATACAATCATTTGAACAATTTAGAAGACTATCACTAAGAATTAGTTAGTCCGTTGCCATGGATAGGTCCACATATCGCCAAACGCATTAGCCAAGGGGATGCACTACGTAAAGAAGAGCATGCAACACCGATTTCCACAAGGAAAAATGGAGATTTTTCATGAACTGTACTGAAGGGAAAAATGGAGGCCTACACAGGTGGTGCGACCACCTGACTAGGCATAGGAAGCATAGTCTTAACACTCCACGCAGTTGAAAGAAAGCATGAGACTATAAAATATTATTCCGAAGGGCTACGTGCTATGGAAAGTCCGTGCAATAACAGGATGTCACAGGTTTCGTGACCATGCATGAAGGGTAGCGCTACCACACGGGTAGGCTGGGAAGTGATCGTTGTTGTCACTGTTCATGATGGGATGTCCGATTTGAGGCCAAATGGAGTGGGCAGTAGGCATTTAAGATGTGAATTATGGGAAAGATTTTGGAAAATTTGCCTCCAAGAAAGCATTCATGGCCCGGAATTAGGGGGAACAATCGAATTTGAATTCAAAAGGCACTATAAAACTCCAGGGGCTAACCATGAGACAACACTTGTTCACTTGAGATTTGAGCGGTTGAATAGAGCATAGAGTGTTGAGCACTGAGTGATATTCAAGCCCCTAAGTTCACGAAAGACCACATATAGTGCAGGAAAAATGGCGGCTACTAGGAGAGGTTTGGGCTTTGAAGAAGGAACCGCTGATGGGGTTGCGCAGAACCCTATGGTACACGATGTTCCCAAGGGTACTAGGGTTGCACCAAAAATCCATAAATCTCGCTGAACACCGAGGCTGGAGAAAGTTAAGCAGGAAATGGGACCAATCCGCATGTCCCCGAGGAATCTACGGTTCGGTAATATATCAATGTAGGAAAATGGCAAGGCTATCACCATTGAGTTAGATGAAGAGGAGGAGGACTTATAGGCTCTGATTGCCGAAGTTGAGGAAGGAGAGGATGTAGAGGAAGATATCCAACCATTGTGCTCTGCAGCGAAATTGCTCGGGTATATCTCTCCATGGAAAGGGAAAACCAAGATACCAAAGGATCTGGATGCAATAAAGAGTGTGCTCCAGACCCTAATCCTCCCTTATGGAATTGTATTTGAGGGCTCGCACCTAAGACGTGTGCCCACGCTGAAGTTTGAAGATTGGGACCTCGCAGACAGCGAGAAGTTCCCACACTTAGAGATGCCGAGTCTAATGAAACATAATCTAGAGGGGCTAGTAATACACTAGAGTCACGAAAATGGGTGCGCGGTGTGGGGAAGGCTAGGTTGCTTCATCTGCTATGGATACCACACTTTCACCACGTGCCCATCACCATTTTCATCATCAGGTAGCTGCTTTGCTTGGTGCATGATGGGTACTTATGGCTGGAAGAGCCTATTCCCATCACAGCAGATCTCATCCACATAATTTCTCTGCTTCCCTATAAGCGAAAGGACCCCGCAACAATAGCAAGACAAAGTAGCAATTTGGCTCTTGTGGAAGCCATGAAGGCCAAACATAAGCTTGAAAAGAAAAAGAGGGGTTATGCCATCATCAATATCGAAGATAAGGGGGTGCGCATAACCACCCAAATCCTGGCTAGCAAGGTAATGAGAAAATGTCGCGCCGATGAAGTTCAATGGAGAGGGTTCAATTCAACTGGGCCAAGTTCCTCTGTGAAGAATTTTTGATCAATTGCAAGGAAGCCTAGGAGCAGCGTAAGACCTTCCACTATGCGTGGTTGCTCTTGTCCATCTTGTTGGTCGTAGGTGAACTGCCGGAGGACAATCAATTCCTAGACATTGAGAGTGACTTACCAGAGGCCGCGAATTACACGTCACTTTAGGCTACCAAGGATGTGAAGTGGATTCATGATACAAAGGGTTTTTGGGTGCTCATGGAGGTGAGCATCTGCATGTGGATCAATATGAGGTCGTGCCTGTCCCCCATAGTGCAAAACAGTCTGCAGAGTTTCACAACCTTCAAAGAGGACGTGCATAATATCTACATCAGGGCATAGAAAGATCTGGTGCAGTAGTGGACCAAGCTCCCATTCATCACCATTGATGATGAAATTTTTACAGTGTTAGAGACATGGCCTCTTGAGTGGTGCGCCCTGGATTTAGCAGAACTGGAAAAGGTGGTAGCACAGAAAAGAAAGGAGGAAGCCAAGCTGTGTGTCACACATTTGGCCGAGAAGCGGCACAACGAAAAAGCAACAGTAGAGGTAAGGGCAGTCCACGAGAAAGCACAGGCAGCCACAGAGAAGGAGAAGGCTGCCTAAGCAGTAACAGCAGCGCAAACAACAGGGGCCACAACAGCACAGGTAGAGGAGGGATAGGAATTATCTACAGGAAAGGAGGCAGAGGACACATACCTTGCCGGAGAGGGCGCGAACCCAGGAACAACTTCGACCCAACTCAAACGGCCACGCGTCCCTAAAAGATCAGGTCCACAGAAGAAGGTCAAGGCTTCAAAGCTGGCCATCGACCCGATCACGTTAATAGATGAAGACCTCTATGATATCGGCGAGAAAGTTTGCGATGTCACCAAGGAATTGCTCCAAGAAGTCATGACGGAGCAACAGACTATGTTGGGGGGCCTAAGAGCACAACTACAGGAACTACAGGTGCGACCCCCATAGGAAGGAACTATAGCCACCTATGTTGCAGCAGGAAAATCAGTAATTGAACAGATGCTACGCGTGAGGATGGCCAATACCATAGTGCTACCAGAAAGAGCATTGGTAATATAAAATGAGATAAAAAAATACGCGATTGGCAGGATCAAGGGACTTGGCCTTAATTTGGCAGCCCTCCTGGGAGAAAAATTGTATCAACTACAGGATGGAATAATAGTAGAGCTCTGTGCCAGGGAGGGCCGCACGATATAGGTGTTGAGTGAGCAAAAGATCAACATCAAACAGCTCAACCTGCAACTTGATGAACTGGTGTCACAAAACTGGCAGTTAGTACAGATAGTTGATGAAGCGTGCCGGTGCATCCCAGAGCTGTCCATCATCGTAGACCTACCAACAGAAGTGCAGATCCACTGTTTGGCAAGTGGAGTCTGAAACGCGCGCGAGGAAATAACGTGAGTGCAGCTGGAGCTGAATCTCCAGATTACTGAGCTGCGGCTGAAGGCGCAGCCTTCTACTCCCCCGAAATTTAGAGAGCAGTGCGCTAGTGCTATCCAAACAAGGTTGGAAGAAATTGGACGGAAGTACAGGAATGTACCAGTATGTTGGACCAAGCCTTTGGAGTCCTCACATCCTTGCAGGAGGACCCCAACATACAACACCTGGAAAGAGAGGCGCGTGAACTTCAAGAGAAGTACAAAAATGTCCAAGGAACTGTGTAGACAGTCATCCTAACTCAGAGGCTCGTAAATATGCAACAAGAAAGGGCACTCAAGGAGGAGGTGGATGCCGCAATATAGAAAGAGGCAGTTCTTAAAGCGGGCATCCAACCATGGATTGATGAGGCCTTCACCATTATAGTTGATATCGAAGGTAAGCTCGCATAGATGTAGGGGCTCTACGCGCTAAGGTAGGGATTTGATCCTAACAAAGAAGCATCGAAAGAACGCATACAACAAGTCCATCAAACCGCAGAGCAGTGTGCTGCGGACCTCCGAGCAGCGCAGGACTAGTTGGAGGGACTTCGCACCAAGATCACCGCGCCGACTGAGTGAATTGGGGACAAATCACGATGTTTGTGTTGGGGCTCTGTTGGGCATCGAATCCCCCCACAACATGTTTTGGGGTTCAAATCCCAAGTTTTGGTCAAATGTATTGTAAGACTTCACGAATTATGGGCGCGAAGCATAGGTTGAGTCATAGGGTTGTCCGCCCTAAGTTTTGTAATGTAATGTAATATCATGTTGGCCTACCCATGGTCCATGGACCATGGGATTGTATAAATAGAGCGAGGCTCTAAGTTGTAAAGAGAATTAGAGATAAGATGAAAAACAAGAAGTGAATGGTTCAAGCATAGAGTAAGAGTCTGAGTAAGTTGGGTTGTAGTAGTAGGAAGAAGCTCTGCAGCTGAGTGTGCAGAGGCTGAGTAGAGTCCGCAGCTGAGTGTGCAGGGTGGTGTCAAGTCTATAGCCTTGAAGAAAGAATAATAAAGAGAAGTCGATTCTAATTTCTATGTATTTGCTTTTGTATTACTTTCTATGCAATTATATTGTTTTGTATCGCGTGCACTTATATGAATGTTGAACATACTGTTAATGATCACTAAAGACCTACCTAGATAAGTTAAGTAATCAGATAATATCGGGTTAATAAGGAACTTGGGTAATAACACAGATCGCACTTCGAACAGGGCTACGCGAAGGCAACATCATGAGCTACGAAGTACTGATAGGTGCGCAACATGCGCACTGGGTCAAACCACAGACCACCGAACCTCATCAGACATATCTAGGGTTCAGAAACCTGGTTCTAGCACCCTCCCATACTCCTTCGGGTGAGACCTTAGTCTGCGCTCCACGGACTATTGCCGAAAGGGCCAGTAGTACCGGGATTTGTTTAGATAAATCACCTTAGAACTTGGGTCAGGCCCCACTAAGCCAACAAATGCTTTTAGGGGAAAATGAAGAGACTGAAAAACTCCCAAATATAATTTTTGTATATTTTTCAGCCTCTTTGAGATATTTGAAATGAGGTAGTACGATAGCCAAAAATAAATCATATGCCAAAGTTATGAACCCAGGAAATTTATGTACCAATTTACCCAAATGGGGCCCACATTTTTGGCGCTTCATCTCATAGGGTTAAATTTTTGGATGTTGAGGGTTTTCCATTGTTTCTAAGTAATAAATAGGCTTTGGAGCCTCATTGTAACATAGTTCAGAGGCATGTAACCACCACATCTCTTCTCAAAGATAAGCTACCATCGCCTAAGCTAGTTTATTTCCATTATGTTTGTAAGCATATTTTAGTATTTGGATATTAATGAAATGAAGTGTTATTTCTGTTGGATTTTTGTATTTATGGTTATATTTTTAATTTGGTGCATTCATGTTTAAGTTTGGATCATTGGTATTAGAGTGGTCTACTCTTTCTTTGTCTTTTTTTTGCATGTCCCCAACAAAGGTCAAGGTATAAGGAGTTAGGGCTCGATTTGGTTGAACCTTTGCAAGACCAGCGTTGCAAACCCTGACAGCCTCCAATAGGGGAAGAAAAGAAAGACCAGGGCACAAGAGATCCTTTTAAAATATTGCTTGAAGAAGCCCTCGAGCGACACAGGAATGTGATGAAGGATAACTTTTCCCAAGTCCTTCAATGGCTACCCACAAGCGACACATCTTCATCCAGCAACCACTCTGGAGGCGCCAATCCTTTTAAGGTACAAGTTAAGTTCAATATTACCATAATTGACTTCCAAATAGATGCATATGCCCTAGATAAATGGTTGAATTTGTTGGAAGGATATTTTTAATTTCATGACTTTTCCAATTGGGAAAATATTTCTTTTGAACTTCTCATATCCGCCCCACACGTTAAGGGCTAGTGGGAAAGTTACTATGAACAAAAGGAAGATCCAAAGGAGGGGGAATGGCTCTTCCATTCACAGATGTTGGTGAAAGGTTCTCCACTACAGTTCATTTTCAACAACAGAATCCAAAAGAACATCATTTCAACCGAGTTCATGAAGCAGTTAGGCCTACAGATCACGACACATCCGCAATTGTATACCATAGGGTGGCTTCACCAAGGATGAAATCTTTACATCAACTAGTAGTGCCACCTTCCCTACAACATAAATTCCTTCACATATGAGGTATTATGTAATTTTTCTCCTCTCGAAGTTTGTGATTTATTATTAGGACAACAATACTTGTGGAAGAGGCATGATGTATATGACTCTAGACCTCGCTTTGTGACTATTACTTTGGGCAATAAGTTGTACAGGATACCAGAGATAGCCCTACCTATCGTCATCTCTTTGATCACTGCAAAGAAATGCAATAAGATCATTTCCCAGACCAAGAATTTACTTTTCCTTATGATTCGCCCTCAGGGAAAGAAGAATGTTGTGGTCGTTGCTTCTAGGCAAGGCTCCTCCACACAACAACAGAAGATGGACAAGGTCGTGGAGGAGTATAGGGACATTTTCATGTCATCTACAGGGGTACCTTTGCACTATCAGGTCAATCACTACATCAAACTGACCCCGTGCATGCCACTACCCAATGGACTGATCTATCGATGCTCTGTTCTCAAGAACAATGAGATCAAGAGGCATATTTAGGATCTATTTTAGATAGGGCACATCAATCCAAGATTAACACATGTGGGAGCCCAATTATATTGGGACAAAAGAGGGACGAGACATGGAAACTCTGTATTGACTATTGGCCATTGAACAAGATCACTGTACGGAATAGGTACCAATCCCATGGATTGATGACCTTATGGAGAGCTCAAGGGGGACAAATATTTTAGCAAGATTGACTCAAAGTCCAATTATCACCAGGTGCTTATTGAACCCTCCGTTGTGTAGAATTCTACCTTAAAATCCAAGGAGGTCCTTTTCAATGGTTGGTCATGCCTTTTGTGTTGATGAATGACCTTGCAACCTTCATGAGATTGATGGACAACATTTTGAGACGCGTCACCAAAGCATTCGTGGTGGTGTATTTATATGACATCTTGATCTTCAGCCATAGTTGGGAAGAGCACCTCCACCATATTCGACGGGTCCTTCAAACCCTGCGACAACACAAGTTGTGTGCCAAATTGGAAAAAATCACTTTTAGCATGACCGAGGTTCAATATTAGGGGTACATCATTGATTAGCAGGGTGTAAATGTGGACCCAACTAAGATACAAGTCATTCAGGATTGGCCAAACCCAACCACTCTAAAATAACCCTGCAAATTTCTGGGTCTTTCCAATTTCTACCGCAGGTTCATGTTGGGGTTTGCTCATTTATATTGGCCTTTACGTCAAGTCATCAAGGGCAGAGCGAAATATGTTTTTCTGTTATGAAACAAAAAAAAGGTGTTTGCTGAGTTGATACATCACATCTACTCTGCATCAATGATCACATTACTAGACTTGCAACAACCATTTGAGATTGAGACAGATGCTTTGAGACATAGTCTGAAAGTATCCCACTTGTGACAAAGAAATGTATTCAATTGTGCAAGCATCTCGTGAATGGAAGAATTACATTATGGGGAATGAAATGGTCATCCACACAGACCACTGACCCCTGCAGTTCATACAAACACAAGGGAAGCTACAGAACGATCACCATCTGAAATGGTCCACACACCTACAACAATTCCATTTGAATATTAAGTACAAGAAGTCCAACACCAATAATGCTACAAACTACCTTAGTCGACCACCAGTCATGGTGTTGATCACTGTTCTTTACTCCTATGGGCACGAGACTTCAGGGTGGCTGCATATTTATGAGCGCGATCCAGAATTCGACAACACATAACAGAAACTCCTAGAAGGTAAGAAAGTTCCAAATTTTCACCTCTAGGATGCACTTTTATGCCACCTAGGACACATATGTGTTCCTTCAAGTGAGCGTGGAAAGTTGATTTAAGAGGCGCATTACAATCGGGTTGTTAAACATTTTGGAGTAGATAAAATAGTGGCATTACTGCAGAAGTATTTTTATTGGCCAAATCTTTATTAGGATGTTGGGAGGTACATTAAATCTTGCACTACCTATGCCATTTCCAAATAAACCATCAAGAAACAAGACCTATACACTCATCTTCCTACTCCTAGTCAACCTTGGGAATCCATCTCCATGGATTACATGTCGGGTCTTCCTTCTATTAAGCACGGCAACAATTGTGTTTTCATGGTCATCGATAGATTCTCTAAGATGGACATTATGGTGGCCTACAAGAAGAGTATCACAGGAGAGGCCATTGCTAAGCTCCTCTTTGAGCAAGTGTGGGTACACTTTGGGATCCCACTATCCATTGTCTCTAATTGGGACAACAGATTCCTAAGCACATTTTCGTCAAGTCTCTGGTTGATGTTGGACACCGAACTCACTAAGTCCATGACTTTCCATCCCCAAACTGATGGCCAAACAAAATTCATCAACAATATGATCATATAAATCCCGTGCATATACAAATTGAAGCATCCACACACATGGGATAAAAGCATTCCCTATTTCTAGCAGAGCTACAATAGATCTCTCCACAGCTCAACAAGCCAAAACCTCTTTCAGGTAGGGCTAGGATTTCAACCATTATGTCCCATTGATGTAGCCATACCATTTGCAGCTATTGATGTAGGAGCATCCATACTTAGCCATCAATGTGAAAGCTTGTTCACATGTTGTGGCTAAACAAGTTGAAATTCATTGACCTGATGGGTCAAAAGGAAATTTTACTAAGAGGGTTTGATCCTTCAGGAAATGAGTTGTATTTCATTATTGTAATAAGTTAGAAATTGTCTTCTTTTAGGCTCAGATATGAGTTGTTAGCATAGGTGTGAGATAGAGCTAGGAATTAGAAGATTTGTTGTTAGATTTATTAAAAATAGGGATTGATTTGTTAGACATAGTTAGAGTGATATCCGATTTATAAAAGGGAGGAAAATGTAATGAAAAGGGAGAGAGGATTCAGGAGTGGATTTAGTGGAGCGAGAGAAAAATTGTGCGTGGATTTCATAGGAAACAAAGGTCTTTTATTTTGTTGTAATCAGGCCCAAGGCTGAGACTCTGTAAGTAATTTATTATGAATAAATCATGTTGTGTGTAAAATTGGTTATCAAACCATGGAAACCCTTGTTTGCTTGCAAATCCTTTGTATTCGAGACAGAGTGCTATTTCCTTTATTATTATGTGTTTCATGTCCAAATCATAGGTTTTATAGAAGTCCGAGGCCTTTTTCTTTAAATATCGTTAGTCGATCCACTTAAATCTTGATCTTCGGATCACGTTTATTGGGTCAACAGAGTTTATTGTGTAGTTTCAACCCCGCAAGTGTAAACCCCATTTTACACTAAAAACAAGCGCAAAACATAGTCAGATTTGGAATATGGCCTTGAAACAATTATAGATGAGGATCTATACCATATTGGGTCCATAAGATCGATATCAGATCGATGCTTTGAATTGGATCGGTGCTTTGAAGCATAAGAAGCCTAGAAATTTGACATTGTGACTTGCGATCAAGTGATTAAATCGTAGCCATTGGATTGTGATCACTTGCAACCGTTGGATCACCAAGTGGTTTTTGCTACAGTGGATGGTTCTCTGGTGTGTTAAAGGTTATAAGTGGTTTTGAAGGCCCGACCCCCGATTCCATTGAAAGGTTGACACGTAGCAAGGCAGAGGGGGGAGAAAACCATTTATCGGGCAGTTAAACCCCGATCTATTATTCCACCTGAAATCTTTGACGACCGTCGGATCTCACAGATCGAGATGAACAGTTACTGAGGGTTGATGCATTGACTTCCAGTGTACGATAATCGCGCCGATTAAAAAGGTAAAAATCCCATTGTTTCGGCTTGTTTTTTTAGTGCATTTCATTTTAAAAGAAGAATAATCGGGTTAATAATAAAAAGCGAACCGTGGGGTGATTATTGATCTTTCTTGAGTTCTTCTTATGCTTGCGTAATTTGTGGTATTGAAGCAGAAGAAAGACTTGTTTGCAGTGAAAATGTCACTAAGGAGAGGCATTGGTCGAGGAAGACAAGAAGCAAATGCAATTCTACTGGAAGAGGTATGGAGTCTATGTAAGAGAATGGAGACAATTGAGACTGCCTAGAGAAGAGCACCTGATGAAGGAAATGAAAGTTCTTCAGAAGAATCTCCTGTAGAGGAGGTAGTAGATGAAGATAATGAAACTGCCAAAGTCATTAAGATGTTGGCGAAAGTAGGGGGAAAACCTAAGGCAGAAATCCCTATGTATGAAGGGATTCTGAATGTAGAAGAGCTAATGGATTGGATCAGATCCTTAGACCAGTACTTTGACTATGAAGAGGTTGAGGAGAAGAAGATGGTGAAGTTTGCAGTTACCAGATTGAAGGGTCATGTAGCTATCTGGTGGGACGAGTTACAGACATCAAGAATGAGGAAAGGGAAGTCCAAGATCAAGCTATGGGACAAAATGGTAAGTAAAATGAAAGCCAAGTTTTTGCCTAAAGACTATCATTTGAATATTTTTAAACAATTGCAAAATTTAAGGCAAAAAGGAATGTCTGTTAAAGAATATACAGAAGAATTTTATAGATTGAATATTAGAGCAGGACATGTAGAGGATGATGTGGAAAAGGTAGCTAGATATATCAATGGCTTAAGGTATGATATACATGATGAAACTAGCTTGTTAAGTCTGAAGACTATTGAGGATGCCTATCAAGCAAGTTTGAGGGCAGAAGAAAAGATATTGAGGAAACAAAGTCAAAGGAATAGAGGAAAAAGCTCAGTAAGAGGTAGGGGAACTACCAGACAAAGGGGGCAATAGCATAAACATGAAGCAAGAAGCTCAAGTAGCAGACCAACACATAGGGGAGAATCTAATAGAGGAAGAGCGTGAGGAAGATATGTTTAGTGTTATACATGTGGAGAATGTGGACATACGTCATGGGACTATCCTCATAATAAATCAACAAGCCAGAGGAATGCGAATGTGGCTAGGGCAAAGCCAGAACCACCTCAACTTGTGGGAAAGGAAGAACCCCCTGAAGAAGGTGAGTCACTGTTATTGAGAAGGACTTTGCTTAGAGCAGAGAAGGCAATTGGAGAACCAGCACAAAGGAAGAATTTGTTTAGAACTACCTGTAAATAAAAAGGTAAGTGTTGCAAGGTAATAATTGACAGTGGAAGCACTGACAATATTGCTTCTATAGAGATGGTGGACAATCTCAGATTAGCAAAGACCATACACCCTACTCCTTACAAGGTATCATGGTTACAAAAGGGACATTAGATTGCTGTGACAGAACAATGCAAGGTGGAGATACAAATTGGTATGTATAAAGATGTGATATTATGTGATGTAATGCCCATGGATGTATGCCATGTATTGTTGGGAAGACCATGGAAATTTGATCGAAAATCTATTCATGATGGAAGGAGAAACACTTATACTCTGGAGAAGGATGGAACTAAACACACATTGCCACCATTGAAGGACAATGTTGACAAAGGAACACCTGGAAGTAGTATTATGTTGATAAGTGGAAAGGAGTGGCTGTAGGAAGTAGTGAAGAATGAGGAGTTGCATTTTGCTATTGTGGGAAGACCAAAGGTAATTTTAACTTCCACAACCTTGGATGATTTTCCTGAAGAAGTTAAAATTCTGTTAGATGATTTTGCTGATATTATTGTGTATGAGTTTCCAAATGTATTACCACCGCTCATGAGTATTAGTCATCATATTGATCTAATACCAGGAGCAAGTTTTCCAAACAAATTAGCATACAGATCAACTCCTCAAGAGAAAGCAGAAGTTGGAAGACAAGTGCAAGAGTTGATGGATACAGGGCTAATCAGAGAAAGTCTTAGTCCATGTGCTGTACCAATAGTACTCAGTCTAAAGAAAGGAAGAGAATGGTGCATGTGCACAGATTCCAAAGCCATCAACAAGATCACAATCAGGTACAGATTTCCTTTGCCACACATGGATGATTTAATGGAATATTTGAGTGGATCAAAATACTTTAATAAAATAGATTTGAAGAGTGGATATCATCAAATAAGAATCCGAGAAGGCGATGAGTGGAAGACTGCATTTAAAACAAATAGTGGGTTGTATGAGTGGTTAGTGCTACCTTTTGGACTCACTAATGCACCTAACACATTCACGAGATTAATGAATGAAGTCTTGAAAGAGTATGAAAGCAAGTTTGTTATTGTTTATCTTGATGATATTCTAGTTTTTAGTAAAAGTAAAGAAGAACATTTAGAACATCCTAAGTTGGTTCTAAGAAATTTGCAGAAAGAGAAACTACTAATAAATCTGAAGAAATGTA
Organism: Pinus tabuliformis; assembly: GCA_031772625.1. NCBI lineage: Eukaryota > Viridiplantae > Streptophyta > Pinopsida > Pinales > Pinaceae > Pinus > Pinus tabuliformis. Next base: position 1,313,514,115 of record CM062818.1, read on the forward strand.
GTTTCATGAAGGAATAACTGGTTTACTTGGGATTTGTAGTTTCTAAAGAAGGCTTGAAGATGGATCCAAAGAAAGTCCAAGCAATTTGGAACTGGCCTACTCCCAGAAATATATTTAAGGTAAGAAGCTTCCATGGTCTTACAATTTTTTACAGAAAGTTTATCAAAAGCTTTAGTCAGATTTGTGCACCTATTCTTGAAACAATCAAGGAGATGAATCAGCCATTCAAGTGGACAGAAGCAACAAACAAAAATTTTAATTGGATGAAGAAGAAAATCACAGAGGAACCAATTTTGGCTTTACCTGATTTTGAGAAAGTCTTTCAAGTAGAAACAGTTGCTAGTGGAGTTGCAATTGGAGGAGTTCTGAGTTAAGAGAAAAGACCAATAGCATACTTGAATGAGAAATTGAATGATGCAAAGAAGAAATATTCTTCTTATGATAAAGAGTTTTATGCTATTGTGCAGGCCTTAAAAAAATGGAGATATTATTTGCTGGAAAAATAATTCATATTATATTCAGACAATCATGCCTTACAATTCATGAATAAGCAGCCGAAGTTGAATCAAAAACATGCCAAGTGGGTAGAATTTTTGCAAAGTTTTAGTTTTGTAATAAATCACAAGAGTGGTAAGTCAAATAAAGTAGCAAATGCATTGAGCAAGGTAAGTTTTATTGTGCAAGAATTCAAAGTGGGTGGTGTAGGATTTGAGGAAATGATTGAAATGTACAAGGATGATGCAGATTTCAAGGATATCTATACAAAAATTCAGAATCCAATGAGTCATAACAGAAGTCCTTGGTTGGACTACCTCATTCAAGGAGGCCTATTGTTTAAAAGCAACAAGTTGTGTATTCCCAAATGTCCCATGAGGGATAACATAACAAAGGAGAAACATAGTGGAGGATTATCTGGTCACTTTGGACAGGATAAAACCTTTGCTCAGGTGAATGCTTTTTATTATTGGCCAAAAATGTAGACTGATGTTAAGACATTTGCTGATAAATACAGGATATGTTAGCATGCAATAGGAAGGAGTTATAATACAGGATTGTATCAGCCATTACCAATACCAGACCGACTGTGGGATGCAGTTATCATGGATTTTGTTATGGGATTACCAAAAACCCAGAGAGGGATGATTCTATTCATGTTGTGGTAGATAGATTTTCCAAAATGGCACATTTCATTGCATGTAGGAAGACTAGTGATGCAACACACATAGCTAATTTATTCTTTTCAGAAATTGTAAGATTACATGGGTTACTTGTAAGTATTGTGTCTAATAGAGATACAAAGTTTGTAGGGAATTTTTGGAGGACTCTTTGGAAGAAACTGGGAGCTAACCTCAGTTTTAGTTCAGCATACCATCCTCAAATAGATGGACAGACTGAAGTAGTAAATGGACAGACTGAAGTAGTGTATCAAAATCCTAAGCAGTGGGATTTACCACTAGCTCAAGATGAGTTTTCTTATAATGATACTCCAAACTGAAGTACTGGAATTATTCCATTTCAAATTGTTTTTGGAATGAATCCAAGAGGTGTGTATGAGCTTAGGGATTTAGGTAAACAGGAGACAAGAAGTGCAAAAGCTGAAGAGTTTGCAGAAAAGATGCAAAGACTACAGGAAGAAGTCAAAGGAAAATTGCAGGAAAGTAGAAACAAATACAAACAGAGGGTAGATATGAAATGAAAAGAGAAGGAATTCCAAGTGGGAGATTTAGTGATGGTGTATTTGAGAAAAGAAAGATTTCCTGCCAAGACTTACAATAAACTGAAAATGAAAAACATAGGACCATGTAGAATTGTAAGAAAATTTATAGCCAATGCATATGAAATTGAGCTTCCAGAAGGGATTGGAATATCACCCAGTTTTAATGTTGTAGATTTGTATCCACACAAAGAGACAAAGATAGAGCTATAGGAGGAAACTATAGGAGATGAAGTTCAAATAGTGAACTGGGAAGAACAGATGCCAAAGACAACTAAGAAGGAAGTGGAAGTTGTTTTGGAGAAAAGAGTATCCAAAAGAACCAGAGGACAAACTTATTTCCTGTATTTATTCAAATGGAAAGGACAACCAGTATTGGTTGACGATAGAAGAATTGCAGAAGTATGGAGCAAGTCCTGAAAGTTTGAAGGACGATTCTGTTCTTCCCTGGAGTCTGATGCAAGAGCATTCAGACTTAGCAAGCAATGTGAAAACTTGTTCATATGCTATGGTAAACAAGTTGAAATTCGTCGACTTGATGGATCAAAAGGTAGTTTTACTGAGAGGGTTTGATCCCTCAAGAAATGAGTTGTATTTCATTATTGTAATAAGTTAGAAATTGTCTTATTTTAGGCCCAAATATGAGTTGTTAACATAGGTGTGAGATAGAGCTAGGAATTAGAAGATTTGCTGTTAGATTTATTAACAATAGGGATTGATTTGTTATACATAGTTAGAGTGATATCCGATTTATAAAAGGGAGGAAAATGTAATGAAAAGGGAGAGAGGATTGAGGAGTGGATTAAGTGGAGCGAGAGCAAAATTGTGTGTGGATTTCATAGGAAACAGAGGTATTTTATTTTGTTGTAATAAGGCCCAAGTCCGAGACTCTATAAGTAATTTATTATGAATAAATCATGTTGTGTGTAAAACTGGTTATGAAACTGTGGAACCCCTTGTCTGCATGAAAATCCTTTGTATTTGGGACAGAGTGTTATTTCCTTTATTATTCTATGTTTCATGTCTAAATCGCGGGTTTTATAGAAGTCCAAGGCCTTTTTCTTTAAATATCATTGCTCAATCCGCTTAAATCCTGACAATCGGATCACGTTTATTGGGTCGATAGAGTTTATTGTGTAGTTTCAACCCCGCAAGTGTAAAACCTAGTTTACACTAAAAACGAGCACAAAACATAGTCAGATTTGAAATCCAGACTTGAAAGAATTATAGGTGAGGATCTATACCATATCGGGTCCATAAGACTGATATCAGATCGACGCTTTGAATTGGATCAGTGCTTTGAAGCATAGGAAGCCTAGAAATTGGACATTGCGACTTGCGATTAAATCGCAGCCGTTGGATCGCAATCAATCGCGGCCGTTGGATCACCAAGTGGTTTTTGCTACAGTGGATAGTTATCGAGTGCGTTAAAGGTTGTAACTGGTTTTGAAGGCCCAACCCCCGATTCCACTGAAAGGTTGACACGTAGCGAGGCGGAGGGGGAAGAAAACTATTTATTGGGCAGTTAAACCCTGATCTATTATTCCACCTGAAATCTCTAACGACTGTCGAATCACACAGATCCAGATCAACAGTCACTGAGGGTTGATGCATTGAATTCCATTGTACGATAAGCGTGTCGATGAAGAAGGTAAAAATCCCATTGTTTCGGCTTGTTTTTTTAGTGGATTTCAGTTTAAAAGAAGAACAGTTGGGTTAATAATAAAAAGTGAACTGTCGGGTGATTATTGGGGTTTCTTGAGTTCTCCTTCCATGTGTGTCAACTATTCAGGGAAATTCGTCTCATGTCCAATCCGAAGCCAACAGGGCTGACAAATTCATTGAGCGCATTCAGAACATCCTCCAGTGGGTCCATGATATATTGAAAAAAGCCAATGCTAAGTACAAGTAGTGCCATGATTAGCAACGGGTGTCGCACAAGTTCCAAGTGGGCGACAATGTTTGGCTAGATTTGTAGAAGGAGTGGCTCACTGGACCTGATCGCAAAATTTTCCTACTACGATATGGGTCGTACACCATCACCAAGACTATATGGGGAAATTCCTTTTAGCTCAACATTCCACCGTTCCTTAGTCTGCACCCAGTGTTTAATGAAGAATGCCTTCGACCATACTTTCCACCATTTTTGGACACATCTGAAATTGTAGAACAAATCACACCAACAAAGCTAAACCTAGACTAAATGGAACAGAACATAACTGATCATATCATGGACACATAGATCAAGAGCACTCTCTAATAGAAGATCCAACTGTATCAGTTTGTAAAAGCTGGTCAACTCCTACACCAAGGCAAGTGGCTCAGCAGGGACCAAGTTCAGAAGAAGTTTCCCCATCTCTTAGAGGCACTCAATGTAATGGGGACCATTACTTCATAAGGGGGGAGGACTAATCGAGGTGGATATTGCTGGCCACCTTCCTATTCCACTTAGATCCCCAACACTGTCTCTTTTAGTTTTTCAGTTTCCTTAATGTAATATGCCTGGTGAAATCATGTAATAAAAGTTAATAAAGCAAAAATAAGACCACGGTTAAGGGACACTTATTCCAAGCTAAATGTTGGGAAAAGGTATCCTAGTAGGCATCATTGGATGTGTGTTCTAGCTAAGGAAAATTGGAAAAGGATAAGGTAAAGGAATTAAAATATAAAAATCTATTTTTGGCACATTTATTTATGAAAATAAAAGGAAAATAGGAGAAAAGGAAGGTCAAAGGTCACAAGTTGCAAGTGAGGAGGAAATTGAAGGAAAATTATGGAAAATGAAGAAAATAGAGGCCTCATTCATAAAAAGGCTTTTGAGGATCAGTTGGTAACCTTTTGTTAGTTCAAGTTTAGAGATCTCTCGTTATTTTCCCTCTCTCTCTCTCACTCTTGGTCACTTAAATTTTTCTTGGAGTACTCTAGTTTTGGAACAAGGAAGGAAAAGCAAGAAAATGGAAAGGAAGGAAAGAAAGGATCAAGGAAAGGAAACCACAATAAAGCAACTTCAGCAGGAATACTTGTAGGTAACCTTTTTCATGTGTCATTTCCCAGTTGGTTTGGACATGCATGTTGTTGCATGTTGGTGTATGGTTCTATTGTTGCCAGTGGCATGGTTTTGTTGGCTTATGACAGTGGTTTTAGGCCTAGCCTTGCCTTTTTCCAGATGTCATGTATGTTTGTATGTTTATCTTGGTTTTGATATTTGGTTTTTCGGATGGATTTGAAAGTTCGAGACAGAGGTGGTCACAATTTTCATTCCCAAAGGCCTAATAATCCCTTGATTGGTTTTGGCGGGATACACAGTAAATCCTAAGGGAGAAGTCCTTGTTTAGAGCCTAGTGATCCATGTTTACGTTGCAGTAAATCCTGAGAGATTGGTCTCAATTTAGCGCTTAGTGATTCAGGATTGGATTCCAGTAAAGCTTGAGAGACAAGGAGATGGAAAATTCCTCAAGGATAGTGATGGATTCTGGATGGCATTCCAATTTTGGTTTAGTTGTGATCAAAGAACTAGTTTTGGTGTGATCACGGTTTGATGAGGGTGGAGGTGGTTTAACCTCTGGATTCCCTTTGTTGTTCTATGAGATCCCACATTTATGCTTGGAATATGGCACATGGGTGACTAGTTGAAAGAGATATTTGGTTCATCCATGTCTATAGTTGGGTGCTATGTGGAAGCCCCGAACCTGGTCGGGTTTGCCTATGATTAAAAAAATCTAAGCTCTCTTAATTTTTCACTAATTTTCATGTATATTTAACGGTTGCCATATCTCTGATATTTGTATGGTTTTATGTTGGTTATAAGCATAGTTATATGACTGGTTCATGGCATGGTTATTTCATGTATTTACTTGTAATTGTTGAATGGATGGATGTAAAACCTAATTGACGATATATTAGTTCAATGGAGAAGGAGGTGATCCTTCTAGTTGTGTTTCATAAGTTCTTTTAGTCATTTATGCTCTGTCTTTTATCCTAGACCTGTAGGTTGCATTCATGCCAAGTGTTTGAAAAAAATTTAGTCTTGATTGGGGATGCTCAAGCCTAGTCCTGAGGTTGATTTTGAGTTAGCAGCATTGTTATCATGTCTTTGATGGATTATGAAGGTTGTAGCAAGTTCTGGACAGAGGTTTGGATCCTAGGCTAGCAAAGTGGCTCAAATCTTGGGCTCGTTAGCACAGGTCTGCTGAGAAAAGTCCATAGGCACTGACACATAGGCATATGAGAGTGACTTTTGGTTGCTAGTTATTGTCTTCCCTATAGCACGAGAGAAACTTTGAGTTAAAAGGCTTAAAACATCAATGGGACCCAGGGTAGGATGTTTGAGTGGCTGACATGCCTTCTGTGAGTGTTGTTGCTGATGTGGATGGGTTTGTTTGAGGTGTTCCATTAATTCCATTTCCTTAAGGTTACCAAGGAGCTTGAATCCCTTATAGTGACCTATCCCATCACATGTTTTCCCCGACTAGTTGGTTTCTTGGGTGGACCTAGGAGGAGGGGTGTTATAGAATGGCATCAGAACATGGTTGCACTCTCTTTTGTTCAGATACCACAAGTTGGTATTACAGCATGGTTGTGCTCTCCTTGGGTAAAGGTTCTTGGTCATGAATGCATGTTAGTTGAATGTTTGTCTCTTACACTTGCATTCCATGTGATTTTTGCATTGCATCATGTTGATGATGATTGTAGTAAGGTTGTCATAAGGAACTTGATGTGATTTTGTTGGATGCATCGTTGGAAGTATATGACTAGTTTAATAGGTTATATGTCACTTAGATGTTGATTATATGTTGCTTGAATACATCCTTTTATGTCAGGTTCATTCTTGAATGTTTTGATTACATGTATCGGTCATGTAGGTTGATTAAAAGAATTGATTTCTCGGGTTTATTACAAGAATTGATTTCCTATGCTCGACTACATGTGTAGTTGATTAGGAATTTATTATGCACGTTAATAGTTGCATGTGGAAATGTGTGTAATGGAGTAATGGTTGTTGTCATGCATGAGGTCATAACATTCATTTTTTATATAACCTTGCATTGATGACTGGACCCTAGCTAGAATGATGTTTATGCATTGATGCACTTACTTTTTATATGTATATATGCTATTATGTTTATGTTATACATGTATCACGTTGATTTGATGATCTTTTGTTGGCTTATTGGGGCATGACCTAGGTTCAGAGTTAATTAGCCAAACAAATCCCTATACTACTGGCCCTTTCAGAAACAGTTTGCATAGTGCGGACTAAGGTCTCACCCGAAGTAGTATGGGAGGGAGTTGGAACCAGGTTTCCGCACCCTTGAGATGTCTGAGGGGTTGATTCGATCCAACTGTTAGGTCCTTCACACAGGTTACTTCACGCACTTCTATAGCCTTCACGATGTGATCTATCTACCTTCGCGTAGCCCTTCCTAGGCGATGGGGCTTCTGCGCTGCTAGAGCAACGCTCTGCGCTAATTCCCTAAGTCACACTTGAGATCTTACTTAGTTTCTTACACAAATTAGTTTCCTTTGCATAAATAGGAGCCTTATATCATATTTATTAATTCAACACATTCATATAGGTTTGCGCATGTAATTAAATAGTAAACTTGCAATTCATGCCCAATAACATATAACATAGGAAAAGATACATAGAAATATGATATAACTTCTCTTTTATTAATTCTTCCCACAGTTACAGACTCGACCCGCCATACACACTCAGCTGTAGGGGTTTGCATACTCAGCTGTGAACTACTTGGCCTCCGCACACTCAGCTCCAGAGCCTTCTCCTACTCTACGACCCAAAACTAATACACTTGATTCAATATCAATCTCTTTTAATCATCCTCTCTATCCTCTTTTTCTTTACTTAGAGCCTTGCTATATTTATACAATCCCATGGTCCATGGACCATGGGTAGATCTTACACGCTGACTTTACAATACAAAAACAATGGCAAACAACCCTGTGACTCAATTATAACTTCTCGCTCCATGCCTACAAATCGTGGAGTCTTTACAATGTACTTTGTCAAAACATGGGATTTGAGCCCCAAAATATGCCTTTAAGGGGGATTCCATGCCCAATAGGCCCACAACACAAACATAATGACTTGCCCTCGAGTCTCTCTATCGATGCAGAGATCTGCGTGCAAAGTCCCTGCAACTCTACTTGAACTGCTTCAAGGTCGGCAGTGCACTCAGCAGCTACTTGCTGGATCTCCTGTACACGTTGTTCTAAGACCGCCAATTCAGAACTGCTTTCCTACATCTATGTATACAGCCCCTACATTTTTTAAGAGTCCTGCGCCTTCTTCCAGCTACTTGGAGTGCGAAGACTGTGCCTCTGTCGGTTAGTCAAATAGTCGGGCCACCTGCGTATGGCTTTAATAGACTGCCATTCACTTTCCCTGGGAAAGGATCTCCATTTAGCTTTACCAACTATACCACGCCTCCATATGTGACCTCCTTAACAACATACAGTCCCAACCAATGCATTTTTAACTTCCCTGCAAATTTTTCAAACTTACTGTCATACAGTAACACTAAATCCTTTACCTTGAAGGTGTGCAACTTAATATGGCGATCGTGCTAGTCTCTTTCGCACTGCTTTTGTACCTGCTGATGGAAGCCAGTAGGAACCGTTTCTCTTCCAGTTCTTCCATCTACGTGAGCCTTTCTTCTAGGGCTCTGTGGTCCATCACACTTGTGAGTGTTGCTATGCGTATATTCCATTGGCATGACAACTTCCACACCATAGACCAATCGGAAAGCTGTCTATCCCATAATTTTATTGCATGTTGTCCTATAAGCCCATAATACTGCAGGAACATGTAGATCCCAATTGCTCCACTGTGCATTACAGACTTTAGTCAGCGTAGTCTCCAGTATTTTGTTGAATGCTTCTACTGTCCCATTGGCTTATGGGTGATACAGTGTGCTTTTCTGATGATACACCTGAAATTATTTTGTTAGCGCATTGATTGTGTCATTCAAGAAGTGTGTACTATGATCACTCATCAAGATCTTTGGACATCCAAATCGAGTCAATACACATTTGAATAGAAACTTCGCAGCCGTGGCAACCGTGCAATCTTTGACTGACTGTGCTTCTTTCCAACGAGTCAGGTACTCTATCACAGTAATAATGTACCTCACGCCTGAATTTCCTTGAGGTTTGATAGGTCCCACAAAGTCAATTTCCCATTTTTCAAAAGGCTGCAACATCATTTGCAAACATATATCATAGGCCTTACAATGTGATTTTGAATCTTGATGAAGGGTTGGCCACCACAACCCTATGTGGAGAATCTTTTGTGTAGTATATGGCCTTGCATAATTTCCTCCTGCAGTGCCCCCATGTGCATCGGCAAGGATCTAACTTTGTTTGAATTCATGTGCATACTTTCTCAGTATCTCATCATTACCCATCTTATATAGGTGCCCTGCGATGATGGAAAAATCAGTTGCGCACACCACCAGTTCCTTCTTTTCTTGGACGGAGTATTATTTTGGCACAATTCCCATTGTTAGAAAGTGGATTATATCCTCAAAGTGTCCATCTGCTATGCACACAGCAAAGAGTTGCACGTCAGGTAATCCTTCTTCCAAACTAGTAGGTTCCTCCCTTGTCTCAGTGCGCGACAAGTGATCTGGTCCCGCGTTCAAGCATCTAGGCTTCACAATGACCTCAAAATAATATTCTTGGAACAATAAGATCCACCTCCATATGTGCCCCCCCAACACAGTCTTATTGACCAAGTATTTTAGTGCAGAGTGATCTGTATACATCTTGAAGTGTCCTCCTTGAAAATAGTGCTGATATTTTTGGAGCGCGTACACCATAGCCAATCCCTCGCGTTCAGTTGTGGAATATTTCTTTTCTACTTTAGACAATCAGTGGCTTGCGAATGTGATAGGGTGATCCAAGCTCTCTCCACCCTCTTGTGTTAGTACCACTCCTAGTGCTATACACGATGCATCAACATGGACATGAAACTCCACATCCCATTTCAGGAAGACCAGAATTGGTGCAGAGGCCAATTTCTCTTTTAGTACATCCAGGCTCTTCATGCAATCATCACTCCAACAAAATGTGACATCATTTTTCAATAGTTTCTCCATTGGCATGGTGATCTGGGCATAGCTTTTGATGAACTTTCCGTAGTACCCCATATGTCCCAGGGTAGCGTGCAATTGTTTGAAACTTCACGGCGCTTCCAAATTCAGAATCACCACAATCTTCATGGTGTCTACCATTAGTCCCCATTTGCAAACCACATGTCCCAACAGGTTCCCAAAGGGAATAAGGAATGTACACTTCTTGAGGTTCGGCACAACTTGGTGTCATCAGCAGGTATCTAACATTAAGTGTAAGCTTGCTACGTGGTGTTTAACCAATCCAAATAAAGTCCAATCATCCAGATAAACCTCTAGGAACTTGTGGATATATTCTTTGAATGTTGCAACAACTATGTGTGAAAAGATGGTCGGCACACTTTTTAACCCAAATGGCATAACGGTGTATTGAAAGTAGCCCCATTCAGTTGTGAAGATCATTTTACTCCTATCTTCTAGTGCAATATTGATCTGGTGGTACCCTGAGAATCCATCAATAAAAGAATATGCTTCCTACCTCACGACATTTTCTAGTACTTCATCTATGAATGGAGCTGGGAATGGGTCATTTACACATGCATCATTCAGTTTTCTAAGGTCCATATATGTTCTTATCTCACCCCTCTGCTTTGCTTCTTTTCCTGTACTACCATAGGGTTTACCTAGTCAGATTCTTCCACTAGCTCAATAATTCTGGCTGCGAGCATTTTGTCTAGTTCTACGCAGACCTTTTCCTTATACATTGGGTTCAAGCAGTAAGGCCTCTACTTAACTGGTTGTGCATAAAGTTTTAAGGTGATCTTCATCATCCCTAAATTTCCAACGATTCCTTTTAAATCTGTGATCTTAGATGGGAATAAGTCCTAGTACTCGCGGAGTAACTCAATGACCTTATCCACCGTTGTGTCATCACAATAGTCGTCGAGTGTGGCATACTTAGGTTCAGATTCTGTACCAATGTTCACCTGCTTTATTTTTACCAGCACGATTATGTTGGGGTCTTCAATCAGTGGTCCTTGAACCGCGTGATGGCCCTCAGTTTCTGGAATGTTAACCTTTTGCAGATCCTCATCTTCTTCTTCTGCATTCACATTATATCATTTCAACGTGCAACTAAGCTGACTAGCCCATTTAGGTTGGATCAATTCCATTGACTCCTGAGGTAATTTAAAGATAGTTTCCTTTACTGCTTGCAGTGTGTCATCAACAATGTCAACCAATGATCCTCAAACGTGAAGGTTAACAAGAATCCTTCACGCAAGATATCCCATTCACTCATCCCATGGCAGAGCTCCATCTCTATATACCAGTTCATCAATATAATGTTTAGGGTATGACAGAATAGGTGCACCCACTCAGGTTGTGGCTCTTCCCCATAGACCTTTGTCCATTGGGCTAGGTGTGCACGTGGATCATCCCGTTCATCATACCTGTCTTTTAATCGCATCTGCGACTTCCCAAACCATGCGTGCATCATCTCCTACATGTGCGTCAGTCTCCAAAGCTTCCATGGTGTGTACCCCACCACCTTGTGGGCGTAGCGTGCAGTACCCATTTCAGAGCCTCAAAGCACTACTATTCTGGCACCTCACTTTTGAATTTGTTTACCTCACTACTTTTGAATGAGATCGTTGTGTTACTTTTGTTGATATGTAACACAACGATCTCATCATCATGTTATAGTTTAGTGTGGTTACCTTGTGCAATCGGTTCTGCCATCGTTCTATTTCTTCGTTAGAATATGACATACAGGAGCTTTCATGCTCCCATGAGATTCATACATCCACAGTTGGATTGACCCAGTCTTGTTCTCACGCGGTTATCTTGTAGATGCAATCTAGATTTTCATCATTGTCATAGTCGTGCACTGGCTTCATGTAATGTGATCCTTCTGCAGGGTCCAATGGTACAACTATGCCCAGAGACTTGTTCTCAAAAATCATCTTGCGCTTATTTAGATTTATTACCCCATTCATGTCAGTGGCCCAATCTATCCCTAATAGCATGGGGTAGAGATTGTTGTCATCAAAAATATCTATCACTTCAAAATATGCTAGCACACTTGCTCCTTCGATATCTACATTGACTGCCTGCAATCTTCCCATAGGTAGGAACTTCTGTTGGTTCACCATTCGGAGCTGGATAGGAGACCATTGTAGTGTAGGCCTCCCATGCACTCTCATTTATGCTTTGGCAGAACGTTTGCGTCTGATCCCAAGTCCAGAATCACTTGATCCATCTCATATTCTCTCATTTGCGTGGTTAATCTCATTTCTCTTCCTTTCCTCGTCGCATGCTTTCCAACCTTCCTGGCTACACGCAGTTCACCTCGCACAATCCCTGCATCTATTCATGAGTTCCTACAACCCTTTTATAACCTTCATATCGCAACAGCTTCATGCAGGTCTCCAAGAATGTGGTGAGCATTGAGGGGTCCATGTCTAGCTCTTCTTTTTCCTTGCTTCCCAAAGTGGAAGCATCGGTGAAGCTTACCCTAGCTTCCATAGAGGTTTCCTTAGCGTGCTCCAAATCAAACTCTGGTTTTTTCATTGGAGCCCTGTGAACCCAAGTACTCTCTTCAGGCTGCTTGCCTTTGTCATCCCCTATATAATTCCACTCCAGAGCACAATGTTCACATAAGGGTCCTCTTCGCATGATTCAAACCTCATCATTTGCGGGTTCTGAGTTGGGGTCGGTTGGAGCATTCCTTTATCGCGCAACCTCGCTATTAGTGTGGGAGAATCCTCAGTCTCATGATCAAACAATGTACAATACAAGCATGATGGATGCATTGGATTCATACAATCGCGGGCATAATGTCATGGCCCCCCGTAATTATAACATATGAGCTATCCATGCCCTCTCCCAAATCCTCCTCCCCCTCAGCCTCGTCCACACCCTTGAAATCCGGTGTGTGCCATTCTGGTATTCTAGTTAAGGGGCTACGTTTCGGCTTGAACTCTGTAAGTAGGATTCCTATCCATCATTAGCTCATAACCTCTATAGGTACGCTCATCATGTCCCACTGACCTACAGAAATTACAAAAAAACTACTGGGAATTCTGCGTGTACTTCCGCAATAAGTGAGTGTTGTCTATGGCATGCTTTCCCCCTATTTGACAAATCATGCACCATAATGTAGGCACCGCGCTAGGGCCTGCTTGTGCCTTTGGTCTCAACGGCATTGGTCCTCCTCTCGCGAGGTAATTCACGAACACCAGGTAATGGTCCTTGTCATGTCCCTGGCCCTTGCATTTTATGCACCATAATTCTTCGCACACCTCTAGGTGAACTGTTTTGTGTTGTTTCATGCTCTACATCTCAAGGAATAACTTATTCAGCTGCACATGAATCTATTGAACTCCTAGGTTATGATCCTGTATCAGGGTTTCATACAGCCTCATCACAGTCTCTAATGCTTCAGCTTGAGTTGTTATTCTTTGCTGTGACAACGCGTTCCTCAGATGCAGTGCTAGTGATGCTACAAACCATGCGCGGTGTTGTCCATCTGTCAGAGTCATGTTGGCTTCACGGATCATACATTTGAGCCTTTGATCCAACTCCCAAGGAGTCTCACCTAATAGCATCATGATTTCTTTGAACCTAATTATTGATTGTGCTTCTGATTTTGGATTACTAAATTCCTTAGTTAGCATGGCATGAACCTTCCTGATTCCTGCATTTGGATGATCACTTGATTGCTTAATGTACCAGGTCAATGCGCGATCCTACAAGGCACTAACCAATGTAGCTTTCTTGATCGCATCATCTGTCACTCCTTGTGCTTCCCATATAGCTTTTACCATGAACCAAAACTGGTCCGGGTCTTCATTTCCGACTCCTTTGGACACTGGCAAATTTATCAAGCTTGTCATATTACAACGCGATGGTGGTGGAGGTGGGGTGGGCAAGGTGTTGGCTATGTGGGGCCTGACCCAAGTTCAGCAGTGATTTTAGCCAATCAAATCACGGTACTACTAGCCCTTTTGGCAACAGTCCGCAGAGCACAGACTGAGGTCTCACCCGAGGTAGTATGGGAGGGTGCTAGAACTAGCTTTCCACACCCCATGGATGTCTTGATGAAGGTTCTAGAGGTTCGCAATCCTAGCCTGCATGTTGTGCTGCCCCGCATAGCTTTCTATCCTTCGTAACCTGTGCGCACCTTTGTCTTATTCTAATCCTTGATTCTTACTATTCTATTATATTAGTGCTTTAACTTAGTTTTTGCGAGCCCAATATTCTTATTACTTGTTCACTTTTAGGTACGTGTGCATAACCAAAATCAATTTAAATGCATAAAGATAATCACAACATAGAAATACAAATCTACAAATAGATGCACAATATTCTAAATCAACCTTATCTTTATTAATATTTCTCTTCAAGTTGAGCTCAATATAGACTCGACTCTGCCCTGCGCACTCAGCTAGAGGGGCCGCGCACTCAGCTGCGGACTCTACTAGGCCTCTGTGCACTCAGCTGCAGAGCCTCTACCTACTACTATGACCCAATACCTTCAGATCCACTTCTATCCTCTAACCATGCCTTCGCATCTATCTATTACTTACTTTTTAAAAACTAAGACCATCTTTACACTTAGAGCCTCGCACTATTTATACAATCCCATGGTCCGCAGACCATGGGTAGGCCGACACAACTTTACATTAAATTAAATTATTTTGGGGAGGAAAACCCTAGACTCTCATGCTCCACACCCACATTTCGCAAGGTCTTTACATTACATTGACCAAAACTCAAGCTTTAAGCCCAAAAAAGATGCTATGGGGGGATCTGCTACCCAACAGGCCCCCAACACAATCATCGTGACTCATCCTGAGTCACTCTGCTGGTACGATGATCTTTGCACGAAGTCCATCTATGAGGTCCCATGCAGCTTGGGTGACTGTAGCACACTGCTCGATGGACTACTGTATCTACTGCACACGTATCTCTGAACCTTCGTGAGCAGGGTCACATTCCTATCCATCCACATAAAGTTCCTGCATCCATGCCAGCTTCCCTTCAATAGTAGCTGTAATTACAAAAGCTTCATTGATCCATGGTTGGATGCGTTCTTTAAGCAGGACTTCTTTCTAGTGCACGGCATGTAATTGGGCCTTCAGTTCCCTTGCCTACTGTAGTCGGGCGAGTCGATAAGTAAGGACAAATGTCTACATGGTGCCATGGACACTATCGTACTCTTGCTACAACTGAAGTGCATAAGCATGGTGAGTGCTTGCTCCAACAACCCAGTGCAATCCTGTGTTGCCTGGCCAATTTGCTCCAACCCCATCGGGATAGCATGGGCACACTGCTCTTTGACTTCTGGGGGCATGGAGGGTTGTGCCTTCAATCACAACTTGGCAATCTGCAGGTTCAGCTCAAGTTGAACCTTTTTTGTTTCCTCCTAGGCCTTGCGGACTCTGGCCACCAATATATATACCCGCTCTGCTGCTGGGAGCTCTACCAGCACGACCAACTATGGAACACTCCTTAATGCATCTTCTACAGCCTATTCTAGTCTACGAGCCTGCGCAACAGACTCATCCCATTGGATGCTGAGCTGGTCCATGTTGATTTTCTATTCATGCAATACTTGGATCGCTCGGCCTTCCCGGGCGCGGAGCTCTGCGATGACCCCATCCTGCAGCTGGTACAAAATTTTCTGTGGCAGGGAAACTAAGTTCAAGCTGATGCCTTTCATGCTACTCATCACGGCCCAATCACCCTCGCTTGCTGCTACTAGTGCACCTTCAGGAAATACGATGGTGTTACCCATATGGGCGCGCAATGTCTGTTTGGCCTCGGCGGTTCTTGTTGTGACATACTGGGCCATTGTGCCTGTTTGGGGGTGCTATACGTGTAAACCTTGTAGTTGCATGCTGAGCACCCCCAACACAGTGTTTTGCTTGATCTTCAATCCCTGGAGCTCGTCCTTTGCTACCTCACAAATCGTTTTGTTGATATCCAATAGATCACCTTCTGTGAGTGTGATTGGGTCGACTGATGCCTTTGTGGCTTTTCCCTTCTTTCGGGGAGCTATTTTCTCAAGGCCACACAGCCACTTGAGTTGGGTCGATGCGGAATAGAGGTCTTCATGTTCCTCTGTCCTGTCCCCTTCCTCGGTCGGTTGCCCCGTGGATATCTCCTGACCCTCCTCGGGCTCTCTTGTTGGTGTGGTTGTGGTCTCTGTCGTCTGCGCAGCCGTTGCTACATCAGTTGCATTCTGCTATGTGGCTGCTTCTTGTTCCTGGCACCTCCTCTCAGCCAGCTGCGCAATGCGCAACTTGATTTCCTTCTTTCTTTGCTGAGTTGCGACCTTCTCCATTGCTACCAAGTCCGGGGCGCGCCACCCCAGAGACCATAACACCATTACTGTGAAGATTGCATCATCCATTGCGATGAACGAAAGCTTCACCCATTTTTGTGATGGATCCTTGCACACCCGGATATACAAGTTATGCATATCCACCTTGAATTCTACCACGCTTTGCAAGATGTTATGAATTTTAGGGGACAAGCACAGCCTACGGTTGATCCATGCTTGGATGCTCGCCTCCACAAACACCTAGAACACCTTTATCTCATGAATCCTCTTTGCATCTTTTGTAGCCTAGAGTGAGGTGTACCTTGTGGCTTCGGGCAAGTCACCCAAAATAGTGGGAAACTAGCTATCCTCTGGCAGCTCCCATGCAACCAACAGTATGGATAAGAGAAACCACGTGTAGTGGAATGTCTTACCCTGATCTCGGGCCTCCCTACAGTTCGTCAAAAAGTCGTCGCAGAGGAACTATGCCTAGTTGAATTGGACCCCCTCTGCACATTGCTCTGCCAACGCAATCACAGACGCTAGTACTTCGTCGGTGCAGCATTTGCTCATTAGCTTGTTGGCCAGTAACTGGGTGGCTATGCAGACCCCTTGGTCTTTAATGCTTGCAATTTCATACCCCTACGTTTTCTTTTCTAGTTTATACTTGGCCTTCATAGCTTCTGTGAGGGCCAAGTCGTTGTTTTTCCCTTCTATAACCGCGGGGTCGTTTCCTTTGACTGGAAGTCAAGAAATTTGGTGAATTAGATCGGTTGTGATGGGAATCAGCTCCTCCAGCCAGAGATACCCATCATGCACCAGGCACAGTAGCTACCTGATGACAAAAATGGTGATGGGCGTGTGGTGGTAGTGGGGTATCCATCGCAGATGGAGTAACCCAGCCTTCTCCACACCGCGCAACCATTTCTGCTTCATTAACCTCTCTGTGGCCAACTATGGGAACTTCGCACTGTTCACAAGGTCACAATCTTTGAACTTCATGGTAGGTACTCATCCCAACGGCAGACCTTCAAACCTTATATCATTGGGGAGGAGCAGGGTCTAGAGAACACTCTTCGTGGCCTCTAGGTCCTTCAGTATCTTGGGTTTCTCCTTCCACAGGGGGACGTATGGAAGTATCTTTGTTGCGGAAGAAATTTGGGAGACCTCCTCTGCCTCATCGTCTTGCACCTCAATTTGGGTGATCAGAGCTTGCAAGTCTTCCTCCTCCTCTATTTCAATGGTGACAGCTTTTCCCTTCTCTGCCATTGACAATTGGCCAAATCGTTGGTTTCTTGGGGATACATAGAATGGCCACATCGTTTGCTTATCTTTCTATGGCCACCGCATGCGTGGTGATTTAGGAACTTCTAGCACAGCTGTTGCCTCTCTAGGCTCCCCATGGACCATAGGGGGCTCCATGGTAACTTTGGAAAATCACACTCTTATTCTCGCAGCCGTCATTGTGTCTACACTTGAGGGTGGTAAGAGTATGTAGTGCTCAATGCTCTGTACTTGCTCAATTCTCAAACAACCAAGTGTTGCCTTGTGGTGAGCCCTGGTGGTTTTATAGCATCTTCTGAATTTGAATTCGACCCTTCCCCCCACTTTTGAGTCATTAATGCGGCGGCAAAGTCCCAAATATAGCTCTTAATTCGTGTCTTAATTGCCCGCCACCTGCTCCTTTTTGCCTTAAATTAGACCTCTTGTCATGAACAGTGACACCAACAGTCACCTCCCAGCCTACCTGTGCAGTAGTGCAACACCCTATGTGCAATCATGACCCCTATGACATTTTGATCCTGCGTGCAACCTCCTTATTGTGCAGCTCCCATACAGACTCATTTATAGTCTTGCGCTCTCTTTCAACTACTTGGAGAGCTGAGACTGTGCTCTCTACAAATAGTTAGGTGGCTGCACCACCTGTTCGAGGCTTCAATTTACCTTCTAGCCTAGTCCGTGGGCACCCCTCAATTACCCTTGCATCAGTCAACACTTCACATTCTTCCTTATAAGGTGTGCTCCCCTAGTTACTTTGTCTAGTAAGGTCTGGCAGCAACCATGGTAGCAGAGCCACAAATTATTCTAATCCAGGAGTATGGCTACCTACGTCTTGTCTTGTCATGTTTAGTTTCTCAATGCAGTATGCCTGCTTGATGTCAATTTCCAATTTGTTTATTTCTTCATCCAATAACTCACTTTTCTTCCTCAGCCATACTTGATCTTCTTCGAGTTCGCAAAGTTTCAAGTTCCCTCGCCGAATGGCTTCCTGTAACTACATATGTTTGACTTTGTGTGGCTGCATAATTCCTTTGTCCTGGTCCCTATGTATTGTTCCAACTATGTGAGGATTCCTTCCTCCCAAAACTATGGCCTCAACTCTGCCCGTCATCTTTGGGATCGTCTCCATGCTCAGATTCTTGTACATGGCCCTAGAGGCCCATCGGACCACTAGTACGCGCAGGTCCCAATCAGTTCGTCTAGCCTGGTGAACCTTGTTCAGGATCCTGCATACCTTCTTGAATGCTTCTATGTGGAACGTTTGTGGTGCGTGTCGCTTTTCCTGCTGCTACGTCTGGTTCCAATTTTTGATCCTTAGTCTGGGGTGTGCTTGTGTGGACTTCACAACACACATCTACACCCATCGACAGAGGTGGGCGCATAAGCTACTTCATCCTGGCTGCCCGGATCTTGTTCGAAGCTGGGGTCTTCTAAACTGCAGGCACATCATCCTTCTACATCTGTGCCAGTCCTCAATCTTGCCTTGATGTGTACTCCACCATCATGCAGGTGTTGCGCGCAGTGCCCATTTTTAACGCATCGAATCGTTGTTGTTTAGGTACCACGCTTTCAAATTTGTTCAAGAATTCCTCCACTGCTGTCACTCCATCATGTGTTTCTAGTTCCCTTGCCTCTATTGTCACGCAATGCAGTGGTCTAATTATCATGTTGCAGTTCAGCGTTGTCACTTTGTGCAACTAGTTCTGTCAGCGCTCTACTTCTTTATCTGAATCCGAAGTATAGGAGCTGTCGTGCTCCCATGAGATTCTGCCATCTGTAGTCAGATTCGCTCGATCTTGGTCTCACATTGTTATCTGGTAAATACAGTCCAACTCATCGTCACTTTCATCGTCGCACACTGGTTCAGTGTAGTGCGCTCCTTTGGCTAGGTATAGCGGGACTGCAATGCGTAGTGACTTTTTCTCGAATACCATCTTCCACTTCTTTAGGTTGATGACTCCGTTCATATTAGTGGCCCAATCTATTCCTAGCAATGTGAGATAGGGATTGCTATCATCAATAATCGTTATCGCTTCAAAATCCCTTTGTGTGCTCGCTCCTTCAATATCAACTGTTACTCCTTGCAACCTCCCCATGGGCAATATCTTATGTTGGTTCACCATTCGTAATTGAATAGGGGACCACTATAACACAGGTTTGCCCATGTGTTCCCATGTTTGCTTCAATAACACATTCATGTCCGAGCCCAGATCTAGGATTACCTAATCCATTTCACACTCACCAATCTGTACCGTCAATCTCATTTCCCTTTCGGTGTGCAATGCATTTTTCCCAGTTTCCATACTATGCACGGTTCTCCTGACCCCACGCACCTAGTGATCAGCTCCTGTAGCCCCTTAACTGCCTTGTTGTCGCACAACAGTTTCATGCATGTCTCTAGAAAGGTAGCAAGCATTGAAGGAACCATTCCTGTCTCTAATTGATCCCTACTACTTGAAGTGGAGGCCTCTATGAAGCTCTTCTTAGCTTCCATGAATGTCTCCTTTGTGCGTTCTAAGTCGAACTCAGGTTCCTTTGTGGGAGCCTTGCGAACCCATGTATCTCCCTCGGGCTGCTTCCCCTTATCTTCCCCTATGGTCGCACCACTTCTGAGCATCATGTTCACATTCGGGTCTTCTTCGCGTGGTTCAGACCTCATCATTTGGATATTCTAAGTCAGAGGAGGCTGGAGTACCCCTTTTTCGCGCATCTGTGTGATCAATGTAGGACAATATATTGTTTCATGATCAAAATGACCACAATACGAACAAGATATCCTTATCAAGTTGGTACAATCACGGGCATATTTCCCTGGTCCTCCGTAATTGTAACAAATTAACTATCTGCGGCCCCTTCCTGGTCCCATTCCTCCTCGTCCTCGACCTCACCCATGAAATCCAGTGTGCGCCATCCCTGCAGCTGGGTCGAGGGCTTGTGTTTTTGTCTGCATCCTATAGGCTGGGGTCTGATCCATCATTAACTTGTAACTACGATAAGTGTGCTCGTCATGGCCTACTGACCTGCAGAAATTACAAAACAACTGTTGGGGAGTTTGTGTATACTTCTGCAACAAATGAAAATTATCTATCGTGTGTTTTCCTCCTATTTGACAGATCGTGCACCACAAAGTGGGTGTCGCACTTGGTCCTACCTGTGCTTCTAGTCTCAATGGCATTGGTCGCCCTCCTGCCAAGTAGTTTGCAGATACTGGATAGTGATCCTTGTCATGGCCCTGGCCTTTGCATTTTATGCAGCATACTTCCTCGCGTGCCTCTAGCCGCAATTCCCTATCTTGCTTCAAACTTTACATTTCTAGGCATATATTTTGTAGTTGCGTGTGGATTTGTTGAACTCCCAATCCAGGGCCTTGTATCTGGGTCTCATGCAACCTCATCACCATTTCCAACGCTTCTGCCTAGCTGGAAAGCTTCTATTGTGATAGCACCGTCCTCAAGTGTGGTGTCAGAAATTCCACAAACCATGCGCGATGTTGTGCATCCGTTAGCGTCATATTGGCCTCGCGGATTGTACTCTTTAGCCACTGATCAAGATCCCAAGGGGTCTTGCCTAGAAGCATTGTGATCTCTTTAAACCCGATGATTGACTATGTCTCTAATTTCGGCCGGCTAAATTCTCTATTCAATGCACTTTGGATCTCTACTATCCCTGTGTTTGGGTGGTTGTTAGATTGCTTGATATACCATGTCAACGCGCGATCCTATAGCGCGATCATCAATGTAGCCTTCTTAATGTTGTCATCTGTGATCCATTGCACTTCACACACTGATCTTACCATGAACCAAAACTGGTCTGGATCTTCGTTCTCTACTCCTCTGAATACCGGTAACCTAATCATGCTTGCCATACTGAACCTGGGGGTGGTGGAGGTGGTGTGGGTGGAGATGGAGGTGAGGGAGGTGAAGGGGGGGGTGGCGTGGTTGGAGGTGGTAACCACAGGATGCGCTGCCTTATCAAATTGACCGCGCTTCCCAGAGAGACCCAAGCGAACTCTTCCTCGCTCTCTCGTGAAGGTGAAATCAACGGACTATTTTCTAATTCCTCGCTACCTTTGTAGATATTTCTGCTCCACATCGTTCCAAACATTAATGTATTCGCATAACCCGCTTTTCACATAACAACATCTTAATCTAGGTATTTAAATATTTAATATACTTACCTCACGGTCCCTTGAGAAAACATCGTTTTTCTTCATTGTAGCTCACGGTCGTGTCTACAACAAACTTAGTGATGAATCCCTCTATTACCCATTCGAGCCAATGATCCACAGCCTGCGCGATCTTATCTTCTGATGCCTCTAGTCTACGTACTTGATTAGTCAATTTAGTATTCCTAAATTGATGTCATTAATTGTCAACCCAGGGCTCGTAAGCTGATGAAGTGAGGGTGTACTATATGTACTTAAGTAACTTTCTTAGAGCTTTTGTCGTTTGGGGGTGTTGTTTATGGTTAACTTATCTTCATAAGATGGAGTGATGATTATAGACAGATGAGTGCAAGTGTGTGAGAGGTGAGTTCTAGATGAGTGAAAGTGTGTGTGAGGTGAGTTCTAGATGAGTGAAAGTGTGTGTGATGGTGATTTCTAATTACTTGCTAAACTTGTAAAGAAAAAGAACTTGAAAGAAATGAATAAATTAAAATGACTTGAAAGTAAATGACCACGTTCTAATGGCATTAGTCTCTATCCATACTGCTGCAAATAAAAGAAACAAGAAAATCACTTCAAGGATTGTTGTTAATGATTATATCCTCCTAACTCCCTGCTTCTACCACATAGTACTGCGTAAAACACGATTAGGAGGTAGCTGAAGACAAATCCAAGAATTGATAAAAACTCTAATGTACTCTAATTGACAAATTGTAACACTATTAAGCCTTTTCCAACATACTGCTTCCTTCATATGTGATTGTGTGTGTCAAGTGGAAAAAGTATTAGTATCACAAGCCAAGACTACTCAAATACAAGCTGCAATTGATTAGTGTTCTGTTCTCTTGAAACATAAGCCATTCATGATAAAGAGAGCATAAATTAGTTAGCATCCAACTTGTAAAGCTAAGCTAAAACTAGTCTAGAAAACAGAGTAAAAAGGGCAACATCATGAACAAGACAACTGCAACTACCATTAGAGATTAAAGCAAACACAACACACTTAATCCCGGGTGAAAACCTGCAAAGAAGTAAATCTGATCAGTGAAAAGAAAGGCTGCAGCAATAAAGAGAAATCAAGCTATACATAACTCAAGAAAGGAAATTCTGTTTGTAAAATAAAGCAATTGCGGAAATATGAACATGAAAATACTTTACAAGGCTAATACGAACAGGGGCCCTCCATTCATATTATCCACAGAAAACTCAGATGCTCTTAGGACTTCAAAACAGCGTTTCCATTACTTTATATGCAAAGATACATAATCCAAAAGTGCTGGAACAGCTCTTATAAAAACAGAGTTTGAAAACGTGCCAAAATTCTCACAAGTACATACACTACAGCATCTGAAAAGGTAACATCAGCGTACGCAGACGTAAGTATATATAGGCATCTGTAAGATGGCCTAATACGTAAACATAAAAACAGAAAATGAACTAACTTTCATGCATATTAAAGGTGCAATTAACACGTCATAGGCTTCATGGTCAAGCTGGAGGTCCTGGTCGATATGGGTAATGAATCTAACATTAGATCATGTTCCCCACGGCTTTCAAAACATGGACAGGTCACCTTTTCCACCGACGTGATCAAACAGCTTACGTATCCACGTTAAGCTGCCTTTATTTGACCAAAACTTGACCCCCTTTGACCGGAGGTACAAATGACATGGCCGGCTGAACTGATGGCACAGGAACCTCGAGCATGTATATTCCAACATGCCCACGTGGCTCATTCTGCAAAATAGCACGTGGAACCTTGAGAACAATAAAATAGCTGCGGGATCATCAGATGGCTGCGGAACAGCAGATGGCTGCGGAATCAGCAGATGGCTGCGGAATACCTGCAAGTATGCCGAAATCTAAACAAAACAATTACCCATTAGCAAAGCTCACTTGATCATGTTTAATGACAACTAATGTAATGATCTGGGTGGAAAATGAGGTAAAAGAGAGAGGAAAGTGATGAAAACAGTAGGTAATGATGGAGGATAAGGTGTAAAATAGGGACTCTACATACCCCCACTACGAGGGCATTGCATGTCCTCATGCAAAAACACTGATCAATCAACCTGCTGTGATGCCTCTGCCAAGACATCCAATCTCCTCTTCTTTCTCTGTGTAGACACATTCACCCTTGGCTTCTTTACTAAGCATTTGAACTTTAGGTTGATCAAGGCTCTGTTGAGCTTCTTGCATCTCTTCCTTAACTTCTTGTTACTTCTTTGCCACAGGCCCAAATGTAACATGGTGTTATCATGAATCATCTTATCCAACTTGGCTTGCTCTTTCAACTTCTCATTTTCTTGCATGATATGTCGATTTAGAACCTCAATCTCAAAAAGTTCCTGTTTCAAGGAGTGGACTTGTTGTTCTAAGGGCTGAACATTACTAGGGCCAGCGGCTGCTTGCTCTAATGTTTCCAGATAATTGTACACTTTTTGCTGCTCCGGGTCCACTTCAGGTGACTTTTTGGGACTTGGTTCATAATCAAATTCAGATCCATGTTCATGCTCAAGTTCATGTTCAAACGGACTTTCCTCACGTGGAGGAGAAGTCTCAATGGGCTCAGCGTGTGGAGGACTTGTAGCACCTTTTTGAGGTGAACTTAAGTCAATGAAGAATGATTGTTTACCCTTTGTGGCCCCTACTTTTCTATTTTGCAATCTGCTGCTCCTTCTTACAGAGGTAGTACTCTGTTTTCCTTTTGGTATTTTCTGTTGTTTTTCCTCCTTTTTGGAGGGAGCAGTTTTGTGAAGTTTGGCCATTTTCTGAGCTAAGGGTTGAGTGTCTTCCTCACTAGTATCCTCAGGAGTGAAGGGAGTTTCTTGGATTACAGATTTACCTTTATCTTGCTTTCGTTTCTTCTTCCCTTCTTTCCTTTTCTGAGCAATTTCTTGAGCAAGTTCTGAAAGGGTTTTAGAAATAATTCCTTGGGATGCTTGGTTATCATCTTCAGTAATTCCAGGATCAATATCCTGTTCAGAATGCTGTATATCAGTTTCCTTATCAAACTGGTCTTGAACTGTTTCCTCTTGGGCAGTTGTTTCCTGGTTAACCCCCTCTCCTCCTTTTCCTCTACTTCTTTTTGGCACTCGAGGGGACCCTCCAGAAGTTTCTCCTAATTCTTGAAAATGGTTTCTTATGAGAAACCTCTCCCATGAGTCTCTTTTTGATTTTAATTGTTCTTCTACCAGCAATTTCACAAGACCATGATGACATAAATGTGCTTCAACATTTCTAGGGTTCTTTTGGACCATTGCACACATTTTCTTAAGACTTGAAAATAGAAATTAAGGGAGGTTAATGTCATCTCCTAGAAAATGCATCATCACCTTTGCATGATAAACATATAAAACCCCAAATCTTCCTTCACAAGTGAAAAATTTCTGCACTAACAAGAGTAAAGTGGTCCACTCTTCTTTAACATAAGAAACCGGAATCCCTTTGGTAAAGATACTTGTGTCCATACCTGGGTTTTTCAAAATTCGTTTCCACTGGTGATCTTGGACTGCCCGGTTCTTAAACCACCTTTCTCCGGTCTGTGGAAGTGAGGTAGCTTGAGATATGCTGCTTTCATTGACTGTGAATTGTAAGTCTCCTATCTCCACGTGACCATCTTTTTCTCTGAAAGACCTTGCAAAGGCCTTTGTCACCTCCTTATGGTAGCCCTTGAACTTCTGTACGCATTGTAACCAATTTGCCTTTTGTAATGCCTCCTTAACCTGAGGATAACCCTCCAAAAACTTTGAACCTTCCGGTTCTGCCCTCAAGAGCTTCCCCATTAGTTTTTACAGCTCTGTTCTAGTTGAAACACGGCTTTAAAACGGCTTCACACAGTCAATTCACGGCTTTGGTTTCAGACACGGCTTCAACAAGGGTTTACACAGTGAATTCACGGCTCTGTTTTGGAGCTTGGCTTTAAAATGGCCTTACACAGTGAATTTACGGCCTCAACACAAGGGATTATGGATTCAACTTTGAATACGGCCGTAACAGACCCCACTGGTGATTTAGAATTAGCGGAGAGGAGAAAAAACAGAGTATGGTGAATGGCAGCGTAGTGAGCACAGCATAACAGAGTGTGGTGAATGGTAGCACAGCGTAGATGGAATAAAACATGCGAGTGGAAATGGGAGTGAAATGATATGAGCGTAGGGGGTAAAAAGGATTAATGAACAACGACTATGTCCTTAGATCTCGGCTTCGGAACTGCACTTGGCTGCACGAGTTAATGTCGTGGAGACGTAGTACATTAGGTTACGTCACCTAAGTACGAGATCTTAATGGAAGCAGCAGCCAGAAGTGAGATTTAAAATCGTGGCAATTAAGGACTGATAGTCATGGATGATACGTGGATATATGGTCTCATGGCTAGTAATCATTACACTTAGTGGCAAGAAACATAATTTAGAGAACTTTGCATAATGGAATAACTGTTAGCTTAGGATTTGAAACATACCTCAGATTCCCGTTTAGATTTGCCTCTGATAACTTGCCACTTAACCCTTCACTGATTTTTGCATGACTATTTTCCATTTTGTTATTGATGACTACTGTGCTGTAAAGAAATTTCAAATAGACTGTGTTTTTTATTTGTGCAGTTACAGAGAGCTGAAGAATCATTAGATGGCTGCAGAATCCTCAGATGGTTGCGGAATCCACAGATGGCTGTGGAATCTGCAGTAGTAGCCTCCAACTGCACAAAAGCAACTTTAGTTGTAAAAAAAATGACTTTATTGATGAGATGGAGTGTAGTGGGTGGATGGATGAATGAAAACAAATGAGGTGGAGTGGAAAATGGATGAAATGGTGGGTGAAATGGTGGTGATGATGAAATGAAATGAAATAAGGGAAGAACGAAATTTTTTTTCTTTTAGAAAACATGAGGTGTCAGGTGACCCTGATTTTCACCTCAGGTTTTCTGTATGAGACTGCCAATCAGAGATTGGTTTTCAGGCTCATACATTTATTTATTTATTTATTTTTTTTTATTTTTTTTTCAAAAACCAAAGCTTTAGGCTGATGGAGGAGAATATTCTTCTCCACCAGCCTGATTGCAGAATCTTCTTTGAACAATCTGACAAACTCTTCTTTTGAGAATGGATTCTGGTAGATTTTCAAGCGGTGGCCATTCACAATAAGAGGAGTATGGAATTCATCGATAGTTTTTACTCGAACTGCTCCATTGTTAAAGACTTCATCAATCTCATATGGCCCAAGCCAATGAGTTTGAAACTTTCCTTTGAAGTCTTTGAATTTTGAATCAAACAATAGAGTCCAATCTCCTTTCTGAAACTTTCTTTCTTTGATATGACGATCATGCCATTTAGATATTTGGTGCTGAACTAGATCGGTCCTTAGAATTGCATCTTGTCTCATTTCATCTAGCTCATTTAGCTGGTCCATTCTGTGTCTTTGAGCTTCTGAGAGGCTCATTCCCAATTGGACTGCCATCTTGAAGGTCTTGATTTGGAACTCAATAGGAAGCAGGACTTCCTTCCCATAAACAAGTTCATAGGAGGAATGTCCTGTTGTGTTCTTCCATGTGGTCCTATAGGCCCATAAGGCTTCAGGGAGCCTTTCTGCCCAATCTCTTCTATGAAGATGAACAGTCTTGGTGATAATGCCTTCAAGAACTTTATTGGTAGATTCCACTTGACCATTGGATTGCGGATGGTAGGGAGTAGATGTTCTGTGCTTAATCTTATATTCCTCCATCAGCTTCTCCATCAAATTAGATGTAAACTGGCTGCCTTGATCTGTCACAATTTCCCTTGGGACACCAAAACGAGTGAAGATATCCTCAAAAAGAAATTGAACAACTGAATTTTCAGTGGCAGAAGGCAATGCTTTTGCTTCTACCCACTTAGTAACATAATCAGTACAAACCAGTATATATTTCTTTTGCTTTGATGGTGGATTAATTGGTCCAACGAAATCTAGAGCCCATTTCTCAAAGGGTTCGATGCATACCTGAGGCTGTAGAGGAATTTCATTTGAAGGAGTTGGTTTCCCAACTCTTTGGCAGCTGTCACACCTTTTAACATATTGCTTTGCATCTTTAAAGAGAGAAGGCCAATAATATCCTAGAGAAAGGATTTTATAGGCTGTCCTCTTATCCGCAAAGTGTCCGCCGCATGGTTCATCATGACATGCCTTAAGGATGTCAGGCATTTCATCTTCCCGAACACACCTTCTGATTATACAATCTGGCCCTGTTTTGAACAATTCATTAGAAATCCAAGAATAATGTGAACTCTCCCGAATGATTTTCTTTTTCTCATTAGGAAATAAGTGTAGAGGAAGTTTCCCTGTAACAAGATAATTAGCCATATCTGCATACCAAGGTGTCTTGGTAGTCACTGCAAACAAGTATTCATCTGGAAACTTATCTTCTACTGGAGAATCCTCAGTAGTGTTTTGGATTCTAGACAAGAAATCAGCTACTGTGTTTTGTTTTCCAGGTCTATCTAATACAGTAATGTTGAATTCTTGCAAGAGTAAAAGCCATCTTGTAACTCTACCATTAGTGACAGGTTTGTTCATTAAGTATCTTATGGCAGAGTGATCAGTATGGACAAAGGTTTCATAGCCGGTTATGTAGTGTCTAAACTTGTTGATTGCATGTACCACGGCTAAGAACTCTTTTTCTATAACAGTATAATTTAACTCAGTGGGAGTCAAATTCTTACTTGTGTAATAAATGGCATAAGGGATCAAATCCTTTTGTCCCAAAACAGCTCCTAGAGCTGTATCTGAAGCATCAGTAGAGATGTGGAAAGGGAGTTTCCAATTTGGCCCCCTTAAGATAGGTGCTTCAGATATTCTAGACTTTAAAGCTTCAAAGGCAGATTGACATTCAGGATCCCATTTAAACTCACAGTCCTTGGTAAGCAATTTGAAAAGAGGAGATGCTATCCTAGTGAAGTTTTCAATATATCTTCTGTAATACCCAGTAAACCCAAGAAAACTTCTAACATCCTTCTGGCAATTTGGAACAGGTAACTTAGAGATGACTTCAACTTTGGATTTATCAAGCTTGATCCCATCTCCTGAAATATGATGTCCTAAAACAATCCCTTCAGTAAACATCATAAAGCACTTTTCATGACTTAAAGAAAGATTTGTTTCCTTACATCTTACCAGTACTTTTTCCAAATTTTCCAAAGTTTCTTCAAATGTATTACCATAAACTGTGAAATCGTCCATGTATACCTCTACACAATCATGAATCAGATCTGAAAAGATTCCTAATACAGCCCTTTGAAATGTAGCAGGTGCATTGCACAATCCAAAAGGGAGTACTCGGTAGGAAAAAGTTCCCCAAGGACAAGTAAATGTGGTTTTGTCTTGATCTTCAGGTGCTACCTGAATTTGATTGTATCCACTAAAACCATCCAAGAATGAGAAATACTTTTTACCTGCTAAAGTGTCTAGTACCTGATCAATAAAAGGTAAAGGAAAATGATCCTTTAAGGTTGCCTTGTTCAATTCTCGATAATCAATGCAAACTCTCCATTTACCATTCTTTTTGGGCACTATAACCAAGGAATAAACCCATTGGCTATCTGAGATGGGGTAAATGAAGTTTACCTTGAGCAATTTCTGGAGTTCTTCTTTCACGATTTCCCTAAGGTTTGGATTCATCCTTCTTTGTGGTTGCCTTATAGGTCTACTATTCTCTTCAATGTAGATGTGATGAATACAAGTCTTAGGATCGATTCCTTTCATGTCAGTGTATTCCCATGCAAAGGCAGTGGAATGTTTTTGCAACAGTTTAGTTAATTCTTCTTGTTGTGGTCTTCCCAAGTTTTTGTTAATGTTTATTTTTTTTCCCGGGAGGATTTCAACTGAAGAACTGCCAAACTCTTCCATTGAGAAGAGAGACATTTTTCTAGAGGAGAGATATTCAATGTCTGCATCTATCTGAAAATGTTCAGAGTCATATTCTAAAGATACTTCAAAATTTTCTAATGTATTTAGAATTTGACTATCCTCACTGATCTCAGAGATGGTTAGAACTGGTTGTATAGTATCTTCATCCTCTACCCATTCATCTTCTCCTATTTCTGTTATAGCTTTTGCTGGGGGATACAAGTTGAACTTCTTGGTGGAATTACCATTCGATATATACATGTCTCCAGACCTACAGCTTATGAAAGCATCAGCTGTGGCCAGCCAAGGTCTTCCTAAAATAAGAGGATGTCCTCCTAGATTATTCTTGGGAGTTAAAATCATAAAATCAACTGGATACTCCCAAGAATCTAGAGAGACTGGAATATCTTCCAATACACCATCAGGTTTAATGATTGATCTGTCTGCAAGCTGCAGCAAAGTAGGTGTAAAGAGAAGATTAGGAAGCTTTAACTGATCCATGGTCTGTCTACTCATGATGTTGATCGCGGCTCCTAGGTCAATCAGAGTATTTTGGATTTCAACCCCATTAATATGAGTTTTGACAATAGGGCTACCGGGATCTACATATTTTTGCATGGTAATCTTACCCATCATTATGTCTGCAATTTTTCCAACTAGATGTATCCTTTTAGTATCTCTGGTTCTTTTCACTGTTTTCTTCAAACTCAACTCCTTTATTGTCTTCGCTAGAATGGGAATTTCCTTAATGGCCTGTAACAAGGGGATCTTGATACATACATTTTTCAATTCATCTAGGAAGTTATAGTCAGGCACCCATATCTGCTTTTCCACCCCTTTATCAATTTGCAATCTTTCAGGAAAGGGAGGTGTAGCTGTAGGTGTAGGTTGCTCAACTATGGGAGTTGTAGAGATTGATTCTTTTTCTTTTTGGATATTTTGGTTTTGAAGTGATACTTCAGAACCTTTATTGACTTTGAGAGATTCCTCCTCAGAAATGCTTGGTTGTTGAACACTTGTGGAAGGTTGATCTAGGATTCTACCTGATCTAAGTTGTACTTCATTGAGAGGAACAACCATATAGGTAGGGAATGTTTGACCTTCCATCACATAAGCATTTTGAGGGTTCCTATTATTCGGATTTGGTAATGGCTGAGAGGGAAGTTGAGTTGACTTCTGCTGGGTGAGTTGAGAATTTTGATTTTGTGGAGGAGTTTGTTGTTGTGGAGGGTATGGCAATGATAGTTGTTGACCTTGGTTTGGAAGTTGTGGAGCTTGCTGATTCTGAAATGATGGAGGATATTGATAGAATTGAGCAAGTCTTGCATAAGGATTTTGCATGCTTTGCATCCATGCTTGGAAAGCATTTTGAGGTTGAGGCCAAGGTTGTTGCCAAGGATTCCAATTTGGTTGGTATTGAGAATTCATAGAGTTGTTAAACCCTTGATTCTGTTGTCCTTGCCAAGGTCTCCTTGCAATAAAACAAAGAGATTCAAGCGTACTTGGATCTTCTTGAAAGACTGCTTTGAGGCCAGGAATTGAAGGACAATCCTTGGTCTCATGAGTTTCTGAGCAAATTACACATGTTTCTACAACGTGTGCATCTAAGGGACATTCCCTTAAAGCATGTTTCTTTCTACACTTCGGGCAAAAGATAGCCAAAGCCTCAGCTTCTGCTTTTTGTTTATTGTGAATCTTAAGGGTATCAAGTTGTTCACTAAGACATCCTAAGATGTCAGTTTTAAATTCATCAAGCATATTTCCGATTTTAGCCCTACTCACTGATCCTGTTGCAGATTTATTTGCCCTAAGGAGAGAAGGATCTCTAGGCCCTTTTTGAGTTTTTGATTTGCCCCTTGAGAGATGGATACAAAGTTCTGCTATATCATTGAGAGAAAGTTGAGAAATATCCCCTTTTCCCATCATGTTTAAGATGTCTATCCATTCATCCCTAATGGCTTTTAATAAGAGGGATTTTAAGGTCTCTTCATCCAAGGTACTCATTTTTGCTCTTTTTAAGTTATATTGAAATCTCTCAAGTAAATCTTCTAAGCTCTCATCTTCTTTTTGCATCATTTTAAAAACCTCGTCCTTGTGATTAGTAGGCATACAATAGTCCAAATACCTATCCAAAAAGGTTTGTTTCATTTCATCCCAAGTCCTAATGGATTGAGTAAGTAACCCCATGAACCATTTCAAGGCTTGACCCTTCAGTGTTGAAGGAAACAATTTGAGTTTCTGAGTATCATCCAAATAGTCATAGGTTCGACACACAACTTCAAATTCAAACAAGAATGTTTCAGGGTCCTCAGTTCTTAACCCATGGAAATTTGGGAGTACGGATGGTGATATGTTTTTCATAGTGGCTCGGGAATCCTCATTAACAATGGGAAACCCAAATGAATTATCCCCATCTCTATTTCCTCCTCCAATGGGACCTCTACCTCCTCCATTATTATTGTTATTTCCTCCTCCTCCTCTACCTCTACCTCTACCACCTCCTTCTTCCTCTGCCATGATGATTATCCTAGGGATTTCAAAACCTTCTGGTTCTTCTACCAAGGGTGAATGAGAAGAGATTTCTCCTTCTTCTTCAGGTGATTCTACTTCCTCAATTACAATTGGTCTTCCTGTAGGAGAAAGAGAAGAGTCTCTTCCTGGTTCAAAATCAATAGAAGGTGTAGGAGAGTCAACTCTTGGCTCTTGAATTCCAGGAATTCTGGGACTAGCAGTTTCAGTTGGAGATAAGGGGGGTGTCTCTTGTCTATCCCTTGAAGCAGATGGACTTGTAAAAATTGAACTTCGAGCTCTAGCTAAAAACCGTCCTCTAGAATCTCTAGCTCTATGCATGTCATTTTTTATTTTTTCTTCAAGTCAAGTTAATAGTTCTTTTTCTAATCTTCCAGTTCACTCTAGGTGCAAGAAGAGAGCATACTCAAGAGACTACTAAATCAATAACTTTCTCCTTTCTGATCCTCCAGATCACTTTAAAGTGCAAGAGGAGAGCATACTTAGATAGGTTATTAACTTCTTTTCTTGAAATTTTTCTTATGTTTTTTTTTCTAAGTATGGCTACTTAATTTCACTTCCCCGGCAACGGCGCCAAAATGATTAGTCAATTTAGTATTCCTAAATTGATGTCATTAATTGTAAACCCGGGGCTCGTAAGCTGATGAAGTGAGGGTGTACTATATGTACTTAAGTAACTTTCTTAGAGCTTTTGTCGTTTGGGGGTGTTGCTTATGGTTAACTTATCTTCATAAGATGGAGTGATGATTATAGACAGATGAGTGCAAGTGTGTGAGAGGTGAGTTCTAGATGAGTGAAAGTGTGTGTGAGGTGAGTTCTAGATGAGTGAAAGTGTGTGTGATGGTGATTTCTAATTACTTGCTAAACTTGTAAAGAAAAAGAACTTGAAAGAAATGAATAAATTAAAATGACTTGAAAGTAAATGACCACGTTCTAATGGCATTAGTCTCTATCCATACTGCTGCAAATAAAAGAAACAAGAAAATCACTTCAAGGATTGTTGTTAATGATTATCTCCTCCTAACTCCCTGCTTCTACCACATAGTACTGCGTAAAACACGATTAGGAGGTAGCTGAAGACAAATCCAAGAATTGATAAAAACTCTAATCTACTCTAATTGACAAATTGTAACACTATTAAGCCTTTTCCAACATACTGCTTCCTTCATATGTGATTGTGTGTGTCAAGTGGAAAAAGTATTAGTATCAAAAGCCAAGACTACTCAAATACAAGCTGCAATTGATTAGTGTTCTGTTCTCTTGAAACATAAGCCATTCATGATAAAGAGAGCATAAATTAGTTAGCATCCAACTTGTAAAGCTAAGCTAAAACTAGTCTAGAAACAGAGTAAAAAGGGCGGCATCATGAACAAGACAACTGCAACTACCATTAGAGATTAAAGCAAACACAACACACTTAATCCCGGGTGAAAACCTGCAAAGAAGTAAATCTGATCAGTGAAAAGAAAGGCTGCAGCAATAAAGAGAAATCAAGCTATACATAACTCAAGAAAGGAAATTCTGTTTGTGAAATAAAGCAATTGCAGAAATATGAACATGAAAATACTTTACAAGGCTAATACGAACAGGGGCCCTCCATTCATATTATCCACAGAAAACTCAGATGCTCTTAGGACTTCAAAACAACGTTTCCATTACTTTATATGCAAAGATAAATAATCCAAAAGTGCTGGAACAGCTCTTATAAAAACAGAGTTTGAAAACGTGCCAAAATTCTCACAAGTACATACACTACAGCATCTGAAAAGGTAACATCAGCGTACGCAGACGCAAGTATATATAGGCATCTGTAAGATGGCCTAATACGTAAACATAAAAACAAAAAATGAACTAACTGTCATGCATATTAAAGGTGCAATTAACACGTCATAGGCTTCGTGGTCAAGCTGGAGGTCCTGGTCGATATGGGCAATGAATCTAACATTAGATCATGTTCCCCACGGCTTTCAAAACATGGACAGGTCACCTTTTCCACCGACGTGATCAAACAGCTTACGTATCCACGTTAAGCTGCCTTTATTTGACTGAAACTTGACCCCCTTTGACCGGAGGTACAAATGACGTGGCCGGCTGAACTGATGGCACAGGAACCTCGAGCATGTATATTCCAACATGCCCACGTGGCTCATTCTGCAAAATAGCACGTGGAACCTTGAGAACAATAAAATAGCTGCGGGATCATCAGATGGCTGCGGAATCAGCAGATGGCTGCGGAATACCTGCAAGTATGCCGAAATCTAAACAAAACAATTACCCATTAGCAAAGCTCACTTGATCATGTTTAATGACAACTAATGTAATGATCTGGGTGGAAAATGAGGTAAAAGAGAGAGGAAAGTGATGAAAACAGTAGGTAATGATGGAGGATAAGGTGTAAAATAGGGACTCTACAGTACTAATTCCAAAGTCCACACTACCGGTTGGTCGAGCCTGCACCTTCCTTGGCAGTCGACTAATCTCGCGATCCACTCATATAGTTCAGGAGGGAAAGGATGCAAAGAAAATCTCGTGGATTTTCGTATACACGTAGCGATCTAGCCACCTTTTCTCAGATACTTATGGAGTTCTGTTTTCCTGTGTTACGAACTCATGAATCTTCTGGTCCAGCCACTCCTCAATTTCCTTCTTTGTTGGGTTCCAGTGGCAAAACATCAGACATCCCTTACGCAGTTCCTAATCTTGGCAACAGAACCATTTGTTGGCTACATGGGGCCTGACCCAGGTTCAGTAGTGAGTTTAGCCAAGTAAATCCTGGTACTACTGGCCCTTTCAACAACAGTCCGTGTAGGCAAACTGAAATCTCACTCGAAGTAGTATGGGTGGGAGTTGGAACAAGGTTTACACACCCTAGGGATGTCTTGATGAAGGTTCTAGAGGTTCGTGATCCTAACCTACATGCTGCGCTGCCCTATGTAGCTTTCTATCCTTCGCAACTCATGCACACCTTTGTCTTATTCTGATCCCGATTCTTATTGTGCTATTATATTAGTGCTTTAACTTAGTTTGTGCGAGTCCAATATTCTTATTACTTATTAACTTTTAGATACATGCACATAACCAAAATCAATATAAATGCATAAATATAATCACAACATAGAAATACAGATCTACAAATAGAGGCACAATATTCTGAATCAACCTTATCTTTATTAATACTTCGCTTCAAGTTCAGTTCAATACAAACTCGACTCCGCCCTGTGCACTCAGCTATGGGGGTCCGCGCACTCAGCTGCAGAGCCTCTACTTAATACTATGACCCAATACATTCAGATCCACTTCTATCCTCCAACCATGCCTTCGCATCTATATATTACTTACTTTTTAAAAACTAAGACCATCTTTACACTTAGAGCCTCGCTCTATTTATACAATCCCATGGTCCGCGGACCATGGGTAGGCCGACACAACTTTACATTAAATTACATTATTTTTGGGAGGACAACCCTAGACTCTCGTGCTCTATGCCGCATTTCGTGGGGTCTTTACATTACATTGACCAAAAATTGGGCTTTAAGCCCCATAAATATGCTATGGGGGGATCCGCTTCCCAACCCGAGGATGGAGGTTATAGTGGTGAAACTAGTGGTAGTGTGGGTGGAGGTGGTATGCGTGGAATCCTTTTCCTTATCGAGTTGATTACAGTGCATGGAGATACCTACGCTATCTCATCCTCGTTCATTCGTGGAGGTGAGATTGGGGGGCTAGTTTCTAGTTCTGTACTTCCTTCGTTTTTGTAAATTCTTCCACTTCGCGTAGCCCTGAACATCAATGTAACCGCATAATCCATTTTTCACACAATAGCATTTTAATCCAAGTGTTCAAAGACTTAACATACTTACCTCTTGGTCCTTTGAGGAAGCATCGCTCTGCCTTGCTGTAGCTGACTAAAGTGTCTACCACGAATTTAGTAATGAATCCTCCTATAATTCGATCAAGCCAATGATCAACAGCCTACACGATCTTATCCTCTTATTCTTCCAACCTGCACAGGAACTCTGGGGTCCACACAATAGGACTATCAATCCTGCACCTTCCTTGGCTACCTGCTAGCTTCATGATCCACTCGTACAACTGAGTGGGGAACGACACGAAGAAAATTTCATGGATCTTTGTATACAAGTAGTAGTCTAACCACTCTTCTTTTGTCAGTCGCGAATTCCTATTTACTTGCGCCGCGAACTTATGAATTTTTTTTTCAATCTAGTCTTCGATTTCCTTCTTAGTTGGATTCCATTGATGTGACATCAGACATCTCTTATGCAGATCCTGGTCCTGGCAACGGAACCAGTGGTTGACTTGTTGGGGCTTGACCCAGGTTTAGAGTTAACTAGCCAAACAAATCCCTATACTATTGGCCCCTTCAGCAACAGTCCACAGAGCGCGGATTGAGGTCTCACCCAAAGTAGTATGGGAGGGTATTGGAACCAGGTTTCCTCACCCTTGAGATTTCTGAGGCGTTGATTGGATCCAACTGTTAGGTCCTTCACATATGTTACTTTGTGCACTTCTCTAGCCTTCGCGACCCGATCTATCTACCTTCGCGCAGCCCTACCCAGGGTGATGGGGCTTCCAAGCTATTGGAGCAACGCTTTGCACTAATTCCCTAATTCACACTTGAGATCTTACATAGTTTCTTACATAAATTAGTCACCTTCGCATAAGCAGGTGCCTTATATCGTATTTATTAATTCAACACATTCATATAAGTTTGTGCATGTAAATAAATAGTAAACTTGCAATTCATGCCCAATAACATATAACACAGGAAAAGATACACAAAAATATGATATAACTTCTCTTTTATTAATTATTTCCACGGTTACAGACTTGAACCACCCTGCGCATTCAGCTGAAGGGGTCTGCGCACTTAGCTATGGACTACTAGGCCTCTGCGCACTCAGCTACAGAACCTTCTCCTACTCTACAACCCAAAACTGGTACACTTGACTCAATCTCAATCTCTTTTACTCATGCTCTCTATCCTGTTTTTGCTTTACTTAGAGCCTCACTCTATTTATAAAATCCCATGGTCCGTGGATTGTGGGTAGATCTTACAAGCTGACTTTACAATACAAAAACAAGGGTGGACAACCGTGTGACTCAATTATAACTTCGTGCTTTGTGCCCATAAATCATGGAGTATTTACAACATACTTGGTCAAAACTTGGGCTTTAAGCCCCAAAATATGCCTTTAGGGTAGAGTCCATGCCCAACATCTTGCATACAATGTATCCTCCCCAAATTATACTAAGGTTCGTTGATTGATTGTGATTTGGCTTATCTGACATATTATACATTGTAGGAAAGAAATCATATGGCTAGAAAGGTGGTAGACTACATATAATCTCCCTATGCATCAGATGGGCAATGTGGTGTGGGGAACCCTTCTGATTTGGTAGATAAATTGAGAAGTTTGAAGGAAAAAATAAGGATTTGCAAATTAGACAATGAAAAAATTATAAAGGCACACGAGAAACAAGTAGAGGTGAATGCGATACTACTTCAAAGTTTGTCAGATTTGCAGCAACATGACCACTTCTGATTAGTCACGGACTTGAGGATAGAACTAATGGGGCATATGGAAGTAGGTCTATTGGTAGACACATGTCAGATAGATCTGACATGACCAGAGATGGCAGAGTGTTGGACACTTCGGATAGGAGAGGTGATCGACACAGGTACTATTTTAGTTCTAGTTTTGATAGGCATTGTGATCGTCATCGTTATCATCCTTATAGAAAGAGTTATAGGGGATACTTTCTGGATGAGTTTAAGAAGGAAAATCCACCTACCTTTGATAGAGAGATGAAGAAGTCACAAGATGCAGAAGCATGGTTTCTTGGAATGATGAAATTCTTCAAATTGCATGATTATTCAGAAAACATGAAAGAAAAGATGGCCACTTTCAGTCTCAAAGGTAAAGCGGATATTTGGTGGGAAGATGTGAAGAATGTCAAAGTCATCCATGTAGAAGATTTGACTTGGCATGCATTTTAAAGTCTATTCAAGAAGAAGTACTTGTCTGAGAGGTACTATAATGACAAAGCTAAGGAGTTTTATGAATTTCGGATGGGTTCTATGACAGATGATGAGTATACTAGAAGACTTTTGGAGTTGTTGAGATATGTTCCTTACCTCAGGGAGGAGAAGGCCAGGGTTTAGAGATCCATCAATGGCTTGCCAATTGCATACAGATACAAAATTGAGTTCAATGAGCCTAGATCATTAGAGGATGAAATCCAAAAGTTGAAACATTGTTATGAGCAATCGAAGTGCAAATTTGAGCCAAAGCATGACTTGAAAAGAAATGAAAAAGCTAAAATAAAATTCCCACCAAAGAGAGGAAGACCTCAAGATGGAAGTGGGAAAGAAAAATCATTTCCTTACAAGAGATTCAACACAACCGAAAAGGGACGTCGAGAGAAGTAAGATAGATGCAATGGTAGGGAACCATTGCAGTGTTGGATATGTGGTAAGGATCATCATAAGAGGGATTGTCTATAGTATCAGAGTGGTGGTAGATGCCAAATCTACAGTTCTTAGGAGGAACATACAGTTGGTGATGTTGGTTATAACATTCCTTAGATATGTGCAGTTGTGGAAAAAAGGTAGGTGGATCATCAGGCATTGGTCATTGAGATGGATCGTAAGCTTTGTGATCAAGTTTTTTATATTTTGATTGATCCTCGATCTAACTATAGTTGTCTTAATCTTGACCTGGTTGGTACATTTGGCTACAGGTACAAAGAAGCAAGTTCACCACTGGGTAAGATCTTGTGCATTTGAGTTAAATGGTATGCGTACAGTAGCACACTTGAATGTATTGCCATTGGAACTGTATAGTATCCTTTTGGGCATGTATTGGCTATACCTTCACAGGACCAAAGTGGATTTATTTGACAAGGCCATTGAGTGTGTGGATGACAGTGGCGAAAAGAGTACTTTGCAGGCAAAGAAGGAGCCCACATCAGTGAGGATGGTTACCCCTATGTAGGGTAAGCATAGTTGCAAAAAGGGTTGTGTGATTTTTGCAATACAGATTTCTAGTGACAAGGGTAAGGAGGTTGAGGATGCTGAAGTGTTAAGCAGGTACCCAGTTTTGTAGCAATTTCAGGATGTATTTCCGAGGACATTACAAATTTTCCACTTCACAGGGAGGTGGAATTCTCTATCGAGTTTTTTCCAGGGGCAACTCCAACATCAAAATCACCTTACAAGATGAGCACACCTAAGTTGGTTGAGTTAAAGTTGCAGTTGAAAGAAATGTTGGACAATGGGTACATTAGGTCGAGTGTATCGCCTTGGGGTGCACTAGTGTTGTTCGTGAAGAAGAAATATGGTACTCTCATATTGTGCATTGATTACAGGCAGGTGAACAAGATAACGATCAAGAATATGTACCCATTTCTGAGGATTAATGACTTGTTTGATGAGTTGAAGGGATCAAGATTGTTCTCTAAGATCGACTTGAGATCGGGATACCATCAAGTACGGATCAAGGGAGAGGATATCTTCAAGACTGTGTTTAGGACCATGTATGGGCATTATGAGTTTGTTGTTGTTCCATTTGGATTAACTAATTCTCCAGCTACATTTATGTCTTTGATGAATAGTGTGTTGTGTCCTTATATGGACAAGTTTTTATTGTATTCATTAATGACATATTGGTATATTCTAAGAATGAGGAAGAACATGTCGAGAATTTAGAAGTAGTGTTGAAGTTGGTAAGAGAGCATATGTTATATGCTAAACTTAGAAAGTCAGACTTCTTTTAGATAGAGGTACATTACTTGGGGCATGTTGTCTCAAAGGATGGAATAGTAGTGGATCTAGAAAAGATAAGGGCCATCATGGAGTGGGTAGATCTTAAGAATGTGGATGAGGTGAGATCATTTATGGGATTGACAGGTTACTACAGGAGGTTCATCATAAACTTCTCACGTATTACATATCCTATCACATCATTGCAAAGGAAAGGTAAGAAGTTCAAATGTAGAGAAGAATGTGAGGCTACTTTTGAGTAGCTTAAGCAATTGTTGACACATGAACCAGTGCTAAAGATTGCAGATTCAGATAAGGAGTTTGTAGTATGGGCATATGCTTGCAAGAGAGGACTTACTAGAGTTTCTATGCAAGAAGAGTAGGTAGTGTGCTATGAGTCATGAAAACTGAATGATAACGGGAAAAAATATCCAACACATGATCTTGAGATAGCATCGATTATACATGCATTGAATATTTGGAGGCACTATCTTCTTGGTAGGATTTTTACATTGATAAGCGATCAAAGAAGGTTGAGGTATTTGTTTGATCGGCCAAATCTAAATGCCAGGAAAGTTAGATGGTTGGCTACCCTTAGTTAGTTCGACTTTGAGATTATATACATCAAAGGGAAGGAGAACCAAGTTGCAGATGCTCTTAGCAGGAAGGTATAGGTAAATCATATAGCAACTATGAGATCTTATGGGACAGAGTTACGGGATATGATCTTGCATGGAGGATAATGGGATGAAAAATACATGGATATTATGCAAAGGTTACAAAAAATCATAGGAGAAGGTGAAGGTATAGGTGCAGGTACAGGTACAAGTGATGGGGATGCAGACTATCATCTCATGGAAAATGGTTTGGTGAGATTTAGAGACATGATCTATGTGTCCAATTGCAGTGAGCTCAAGAAGATTATCGAGAGGGAGTTTCACACCAAGCCATACACAGGTCATATAGGATATTAGAAGATGTTGATGGTGGTAAATAAGTTCTAATATTGGTCGAATATGAGGAAGGAAGTGGCAGAGTTCATGGCTATATGCTTAGTTTGTCAGGAGGTAAAGGCAAAATGTAAGCATCTAGGTGGTTTACTACAACCTATAGCGATTTCGGAATGGAAATGGGAGGTCATTTCCATGGATTCCATCACAGGTCTTCCACGGACAATGAGGCAGCATGATTCTATTATGGTTGTGGTCAATAGGTTGACCAAGGTAGCTCACTTCATTCCAGTAAAGAATATATACTTAGCCATTGAAGTAGCACATGTGTTTATTGTTGAGTCACGAAATGGGTATGTAGTTACTATTAATCTCAACATCCTTTTCCTTTATTGTTATCTTTTCTATATCTTAATGTGTTAATATATTGAGGAATTATGGTAATAAATGAAGGAATTATTTGCAGATACGATTTAGCTAACTTTTACCCTTCTTTATGTAGGAAAACAACAAAAGGGACAATTGTTGTTCCCTAATAAAGGAACAACAAAAGCCAACAAGCAAAGGAAGGAACACGACAGTTGCGGACAAGGCTAAAGGAGAATTAGGAGGATCAATGCGAGAAAGGAAAGGATGTCTAAAGTTAGAAATCAGTTTCGAATCCCTCAAGATCAGGATATCTTGAGGGATTGCATTTACCATTTATCTTTTACCTTTTCTGATTATAAAAGGAGACGATTATAAGAAGAAAGGGGGGAATCTCTGTTATTATTGGAATTGTAATTTTAATTATAGACTCTTGCTATTGAGAGAACATAGTTATATTGTAATGTTACTTACATTTCATGATTAATATATAATCAAAGTTGTTGTTCCCTTGCATCATCTGAAGTAGCTTACCAGTGTTCATTGGCGGCTAAGGACCCAACCTATGGTGGATTTAACTTCTTTCTTTTGTTATATTCTGATTCTTCTAAAGTTTGGTTGGTTTGATAATTTCCTTTTTTTGTGAGTTTACTTTATTTGTTGTTCGCTACTTTCTTGGACTGAAATAGTGTATGCTCTGTTTATAAGTTACAGCACTGTCAATTGATTCCAGTTATGTTTATTATAGAGAATATTATCTAGATAGTGAATCACATTGATGTAATCAACGGTAAATAGTTTGATTATTGCTATTGGACTCTCAGATTGATATTGTTGATATTTGGATTGTTTACTAGAGATTACGTTTGATTTGGATTAAATCAGTTAAGAAGAGATGAGTTATTTCTACTGTACTTTCAACTGATGCCATTGCTAGTTCAATTGCTTGAGTAAGGATTGATTACAATTTCAGTAGAAGATCGAGTCTTGAAGTTTAGATGTTATATTTCCTTTAATGATTGCAATTGGAGCTTATTATATGCATCTGTTTACTCTTGTAT
Source organism: Pinus tabuliformis (assembly GCA_031772625.1). Classification (NCBI taxonomy): domain Eukaryota; kingdom Viridiplantae; phylum Streptophyta; class Pinopsida; order Pinales; family Pinaceae; genus Pinus; species Pinus tabuliformis. The sequence goes on from CM062818.1 coordinate 1,313,556,263, forward strand.
CTAAATATATATACTGCAATTTAGGAAACATTACTCCTTGAATTAATATCAGCCACATACTGTGTACTCTCTTGAAATAAGAGGACTTGCCCGTGTTGATAATTAATGTGGGATAATTAGGAGTTTTAAATGGCACCTTTTATTAGCCAACATTTTGGCGTCGTTGCTGGGTAGAGTGTAACCATTTACAAAGAGATGTATATCTAATAATTGCTATTGGGGAAGAATTGGGTATTGAAAATGGAATGTAAGAACCTACGTAACGAGCAACTAAAGTTCTTTCTTCTCTGCCCGCTTTTTAGCAAAATTATAGAAAATTGAAGTAGGTATTTGATGCTTGTCTGTTGAGAAAGAACTGGGTATTAAAAATGGAAGGTAAGAACTTGTGTACGGAGCAAGTAAAATGCCTGCTTCCCCGCCTGCTTTCTAGAAGAATTGTTAGGAACGTAGGGTAGTGATAAACATTAGAATTGATTGCATGAATGACTAAGAAGAAAAGACCCGAAAAAAATCCAATTCCACTACCCAAACTTGAAAAATCTAAGGGACCGGTGACCCTTGGATGATCAACTTTCATAAACAACATCTTAAAGAAAGCTAAATCTCAGCCATCAGTAGGTCCTTGAACCATTTCTTCCAGACAACCTACTGTCTCCCTTCGAGCCACATGCTCACCATTTGTAGCCTACGCTGAGGTCCATAATAAAACGGAAGGAACTGAGCTTAGTTTTCAAGAAATTGAAAATTCACACCCAACTCCCTCACAAGAAGGGAATTCGTGTAACTTTCATGAAGAAGGAGGATAAATAGGGGAAACAGAGGAACCAATATCTCCTAAGGTAGTCACTGAGCAAAAGACACCCAGTATCCTAGACCAAGGGAGTGTTGTTAAGATCATTTCTACCCCTTCTGGACGTCCTAGGGATAACTCTCTAGCTCTAGAAATCCTGGAAGGGTACTAGCATATATTTGATCAAATGGCCAACAATCCACAAGCACCCCAGACCTCTACATTATAGTATCCCATCGTTGACACATCTATCAATGCACCCATGAAAGTTATCCCTCTACAAAATATTGCCAACTTTCATGGACTCACATCAAAGGATCCAAATGCATTTCTATTTTAATTTGATGTATTATGTCAGGGTTATGATTATACCACCGATCCCTAGAAACTATTTTTTTTTCCCTCTACGTTAAAAGGAGAAGCCCTACATTGGTTTATGGGACTAGATGGGGGAACCATAAATGATTGGGATTAAATGAAAACCACTTTCCTTGAAAAATATCAGGACTATTGTTGATCTAAGGAACTAAAAGATGAAATATTCCAAATGGTAGCAAGACCTAGTGAAATGTTGGAAGAGTATGTCTAGCATTTTCAATATAACCTCCAAAGGTCTCCCTATGCAAATCTGCCTTTGCCTGATAATGTGCTAAAAACTACACTGAATAAAGTGATGAAAGACCAATGGATGGAGAAATTAAATATTATGGGTAAAGGTGATATATATCAAGAAGACTATGCTGATATTATTAAATTATGTATCAGGTGCTCAAGAGGTAGTATGAGATTGAAACCATCAGAACGTGATGTGACCACAGGGACAGAAAAATCTCTGGCGGAAGCATCACTCGTGCAAAAATCGGAAACATGCTAGAGGATTTCAAAACAAATATCTTGGGAACATTAACGACACAATTAGACATCATGCAAGCCAAGCAGAAGCAGGCTGAAGCAGAATAGAACCTGGTGATATTTTTCCCTAGATGCAGGAAGAAGCATAGTCATAAAGAATGCCCACTGGATATGGTACAAACCTGTGCCATATGTACTAAATATCATGCCACAGAAAGTTGCCCATTGCTCCCAGGGTTAAAAGCAGTCTTCAAGGAGGTAGAGGAAGAAACAAAACTAGTCTACCTGTTAAATCAACATCGCCAATGGCAAGCATGAAAAACAGGTACACCTACTAACCCATCTTCTTTCTTTCAGCCTTCACAATATAATGCTCAACAATACATAGGAGCTATGTGGCAAAACTAGCCACCTTTTCCTAATTGGTCATAGCAACCATTCTCTATGTGACCTTGGTCCAATCAACCAAATCAAAATAATAGTTGGCCAAATTCCCCTGACTTCCCACCATTTTGGCATAACAATACATCTCCATCCCAATGGCCACCCTCCACTTCACAGAACCAGATCTGTCAGTCAAGGTGGTAAAGACCTACAAACCAGCCAGCAAGAATAGTCCCCTTGTCTCAACCTACACTACCAACACCTTACACATTGCAACAAAACCCTCAGACCAATTTACAACCACAACTCCCAACCCAGCCCAACCCAAATCCCAATATGTACAAATTATTGAAGGACTGGAGCCAGAAACTGAGTTGAGGGAGTGTAATGAACTCAAATTAAGGTATGGACGGATAATTGAGTTAGAGAAGGATAAAAACATACAAATAGAATATCCATTACTTGTAGAGCAAACACCTCAAATGGAGAATACTGTTAAACGGAAAATCCACGATCAAACTATTACCTCTTCTCCACCATTCCCAAAGAGATTGATTGTACCCCACCCAATAGAATATCCTAGTTTCGATCTTCTGGGAGAATTATAAAACCTTTGTGTAAAAATAGCCCTCCTCTAGGCTATTCAGGACATTCCAATTTATGCACAAATATTAAGGAATTGTGTACTAAAAAGCCTAAGAGGAAAATAAACACAACCCCAACTATCCACGTGGTCGGAACTTTGTCTGATTTACTATCAGGCAAAGAAACACCGGTGAAATATGAGGACCCAGGGAACCCTATAGTCATAGTACAAATAAATGGATGTTCCTTCCCCAATGCATTAGTTGATTTAGGAGCAGCCATTAATATACTCACAACAACAACCTGTCAAAAAACTTGGCATTACAACCTTGGACCCAACAACGACCTTAGTGGAACTTGTTGATCAATCGGTCGTCAAACTAAAAGGGACATTACAGGATATAATGGTGTCTGTAGATTCTTGGGAATACCCAGCAGATTTCCTGATTATTAATCCTAGAAACCGACTAGATGGACATCCCCTAATTCTAGGAAGACCTTGGCTACCAACAGCAGATGCTTACATAAGCTTTTGAATAGGCAGTGTGATGATAGAAAAAGGAAGTAATGTGAAAAATCTAGCTTTATATCCTCCAGCTCAACCAAGCCTAACAATAATAAAAACTAGAAAACAACCTGTATCATATTTAACTGAAAACATTCGATCACTACTAACTGTAGAATATGCTCTCGAATTTAAGGATCAAACAGAAGATGACATCATTAACACTTACATTAACCTCCAGATGTTGTATCCAATCTAAAATGTCACATGATCGAAGCAGCCATGGATAACGAAATTGAAGAAGATCTCTTAAAATATATTAATGACCAGTCAATACCAACAAATACTATTTATAAAAGCAAAACCATTGAAATTGAGCTAGGGAAAGTTCTAAACATCAACAAAAACCTGATTGATGACTAGGAGCAGAGGCTTGTTCAACTTTTGAGAAAATATAAAGAGGATTTCACTTGGGATTACCCAGATATGAAAGGGATTGATCCCCAATTATGCATGCACCACATCTATACAAAGAAAGATGTGAGGACCATTCGACAACCTCAACGGAGGTTAAACCCTCACCTTAAAGATATTGTTAAAGATGAACTACAAAAACTATTATATGTAAATTTCATCTATCCTATATCTGATAGCAAATGGGTTTCTCCATTAGTTATGGTGCCTAAAAAGAATGGAAAGTGGCGTATATGTGTTGATTATAGAGAGCTTAATAAAGAAACCAAAAATACCATTTTCCCCTCCAATTCATCGACCAGGTCTTGGACACATTGGCAGGAAAAAAATTCTTCTCTTTCCTAGATGGCTTCAATGGCTACAATAAAATCCAAATTGCCCCTGAAGACCAGGATAAGACTACCTTCACCTGCCCTTGGGGGACATTTTCTTACAGGGTCTTACCTTTCGGACTATGCAACGCACTTACCACATTGCAGAGGGCTATACTCAACATTTTTTCAAACTTCATAAACAAGGGGCTCGAGGTGTACATGGATGACTTTAAACCCTATGGAGATGACTTCGAGCTGGCATTACAAACGCTAGAGAAAGTTCTGTAAAGATGCATTTCTACCAGGCTCTCTTTAAGCCATGAGAAATGCCACATGATGATGACCGAGGGCCTCATCCTGGTTCACTACATCTCAGCAGCTGGAATTCAAGTAGATGTAGCAACAATTCAGATAATTCTCTTAATACCTACCCCCTCCACACAAACTGAGGTACGTAGTTTCTTGGGATTTTCTGGATATTATAGAATATTTATAAATAATTTCTCCCAAATTGCTACACCATTATATGCATTAACAGGAAATATCGATTTCATATGGATTGACAAATGTGACATTACTTTTGAAGATTTAAAACGGCTAGTATCAACAGCCCCAGTATTATGGGGCCCAAACTGGGATTTTCCATTTCAGATCTCATCCGATGCATTAGATACGACCATTGGAGCAGTTCTTGGCCAGGAGGAAGATAAGAAACCTTATGCGATATACTACATCAGCAAAAATCTATCTCTTGCTGAGTTGAATTACACTGTGACCGAAAAAGAATTTCTGGCTGTAATCTATGCTATTAATAAATTCAGACATTATATAATAGGATACCATATGGTTTTGTATACTGATCACTCTGCTATTAAATATCTAGCTAATAAACCTGTTACAAATGGAAGAGTGACAAGATGGTTGATCTTTTTGCAGGAATTCGACATAACAATCAAGGACCGACCAGGAAAGGAAAATCTGGTGGCAAGCTTCCTCTCACTTATGCCAAAGATAGACGACTTGGCAGTGGTAGAAGACCAGTTCCCTGATGAGCACTTATTTGCTGTAACTGTGAAAACACTGTGGTACACGGATGTTGCGAACTACCTAGCAGTGGGAAAATTACCCAAGCACCTGACACCCAGTGAAAGAAAACAAATAGTACAACACAACACTCGGTTCTCTTGGATTGGAGGATACCTCTTTCACACAGGAGCTGATATGCATATCCGAAGGTGTGTCAGGGAAGACGAAATCTTTGACATCCTCAAAGCTTGCCATGATGGACCTTGCGGTGGACATTTTGCAGACTACAGGACTGGTCACAAAGTCTTACAGATGGGCTATTATTGGCCCACCATTTTTAAGGATGCCAAGAAGTTTGTCCAGGCATGCAATAGCTACCAAAGAATGGGTCGCCCTGGACAGTCTAACGAGATGCCCCTGCATCCATAGTTATTCATTGAACCTTTTGGAACGATGGGTGTTATATTTCATTAGTCCAATAAACCCATCATCTAAGCAAAAGACATATATAATGGTTGCAACAGAATATGTGAGGAAATGGGTGGAGGCGGAAGCATTTCCACGGGCAATGGAGGACTCAGTAATCCACTTTTTTTTTCAAATTTTCGTGTGGTATGGCTTGCCTAGAGAAATAATTACAGATGGAGGACCACAATTTGTAGGCCATAAGATGGCTACTACATTAAAAAATCATCATATCATGCACAGAATCACATCTCCATACCACCCACAGGAAAACAGCCAGGTAGAAAGTACCAATAAAGTAATCGAGGCTATACTAACAAAGACAGTAGGATCACATAGACATGACTGGGCTACCCAATTGAAAAAAACCTGTGGGCATATCGCACGACATGGAGAAATACCACAGGATACTCCCCATACCAGTTAGTGTTTGGCAAAGAACCTATCTTCCCAATAGAATTTGAAATTCAGACATTGAGGATAGCTCAAGAAGTAGGCTTGGACCTGAATGAAGCACAGATTAACAGACTACATCAAATTAATGAATTGGATGAAATTCGGCTATCAGCTCTTCAGCATACTGCATTGATTCAACAACAAAGAGAAAAATGGCATGATGCCCTCATCAAGAAGAAGATATTCCATGAAGGTGATTGGGCACTTCTGTACGATTCTAGGTTCCAGGATTTCTCGGGCAAACTCCAGACCAGATGGTTAGGTCCCTACGAGATAAAGGAGGTGCATGATAATGGCACCCTTACATTAACCACCATCGATGGGTCTGGTTACTCTTTTAAAGCAAATGGGCATAGAGTGCACCTCTACCATAAACCACTTACAAGGGAGTCCTTTTGCCAGCACATACGTGAAGATCCCACAATACAAATTCTTGCTGAGGAGGGCAACCCTCCCACAACACCAGTCCAGTAAAGAATTTATTCTTTTGAAGCCTGTACATAAATTTATCTTTCTTTTTTCTTTCTATTTGATTGGATTTGCTTGGATAATAGATTGTATATTAGTTTTTTTTTTTTTTTTTCCTTTGTTGTTCCCTACAGGGAACAACAATTTTCATGTGTATTTTGATTTGTTGTTCCTTACAGGGAACAACTGTTGTTCCCTACTGGGAACAACAATTTTTGTGTATATTTCACTTTTCTATTCCCTCTAAGGAACAACTATTGTTCCCTACAAGGAACAAGAATTTTCATGTGAATTTTTTTGTGTTGTTCCCTACAAGGAGCAGCTGTTGTTCCCTCTAAGGAACAACAATTTCAGCGTGCAATTTTTCTTCTTGTTTTTCCCTCTAAGGAATAGTTACTGCTTCCTCTAAGGAACAACGGCTATTCCATCTAAGGAAAAATAATTTCGGCATGTAGTTTTTCTTCTTGTTGTTCCCTCTAAGGAATAGCAATTTTGGCATGCAGTTTTTCTTCTTGTTGTTCCCTCTAAGTAACAGTTGTTGTTCCATCTAAGGAACAATTGTTGTTTCTTCTAAGGAACATCAATTTCAGCGTGTAGTTTTTTCTTCTTGTTATTCCCTACAAGGAACAATTGTTGTTCCCTCTAAGGAATAGTTGTTGTTCCCTCTAAGGAACAGCTGCCTGTTCCCTATAAGGAACAACAATTTTCACATGCATTTTCATTAACAACTATTGTTCCCTACAGGGAAAAGCAATTTTTTAGTGTGTATTTCCCTTACTGTTCCTTACAACGAACATCAATTTTCATGTGCATTGCCTTTGTTATTCCTTACAGGGAACATCTGTTGTTCCCTATAAGGAACAACAATTTTGCGTATATATCTTTTTTCTGTTCCCTACAGGGAACAACACCATCTGCGTATATTTTTCATTTTCTGTTCCTTACAGGGAACAGTTGTTGTTCCCTCTAAGGAACAACACCTTTTTGCGTGTCTTTCCTTGTTGTTCCCTATAAGGAACAACACTTTTTGTGTGAAGTTTTCTTTTGTTGTTTCCTTTAGGAAATAACACTTTGTGAGTATTTTTTTGAGAACACCCTTTCTTTCCTTTGCATGACCATCCCTGCCCACTCTTTATGATCCTATGTAGGGCACAAGTATACAAATATATATGTAAGGATACAAATCTGGAGTTTTCCGGAACAGAAAAATATACTGAATATTATCATCTTTAACAAGATTTATTTGTATTGATTGAAAAAGAAAGGACACAACCATCTATATCACTTCACTGTCCTCATTTCCACTATAAATTGAATTGACTGATTATCTATACCACGCCGGTTCTCCCCTAGCCCCTATAACTCTCTCTGTTCATTATCATCAATAAGGTTAAGGGCATAATTTTTTTCTATTGATATGTTCAAACTTATTCCGCCATCCCTACTCTTAAGGAGTGCTGAGCCACCCTCTATATATAAATAGGAACTGTTGTTAAAAATAAAATAAATAAATATATACATACATATATATATATATATATATATATATATATATATATATATATATATATATATATATATATATAGAAACATATACATATATTTACTAACAATTCTATGATTTTTTTCCACACATGGAGGATAGGGGGTCTCATCACGAGCTAGCCTACCATGATCATAAGGAAGCAGTGAAGTGGCATTCCCACTATGGCCACCACACCATGAATATGATCCAATGGATGCATCAAGAAATAAAGTCCTCGGATTAGGACGTCTCATTACGAGCCAGCCTACCCACCTTTCCCTACTTCCCAGTGAATGGAAATGTGTTCATCTGGTTACCATGCCAGCACATTGGTCTCTGCTCTGATATCATAATGCACTTCCCAAATTATACATAGAGGACCATGGTTCCAAAGGGTTTGAAAGAAACTCTGTTGAGGCTATAGACGCCTGCATGCAACAAAAGCTCTACTGATGGTATTGAAGTCGTATTTTCAACATCAATAGTTATTATAATGCCCTCTTCTTATGTTTTATCTTTACTACAGAGAGATTATGTTCCTAACTTACTTTGAACCTTTATGCATGCGATATCTTTTAAAAATCAATCATAATAGTTTTAAGTGGAATAACAACGATAAAGTATTTTCGTTGCATCAGTTGTCCTTTTTCCTTTTCGAATCACCTCACGACATCTTATCACTTATTGATAATTCTTGTTATATGCATTGATTTCATCACTCCGATATCCTTTATGATCCTTTCATTAATATGTGTACCTTGCCACTTTCATCACCCCTGTACTTCGCCGCCAGCGCGTTATCCCTTCACTCATTCGGTCGAAGGCGACCTATTATTTCAAAGGGGGGCGAGGAGCTCCAGTGTACTTATGCATGCGTTGTCAGCTCTTTATTTGATTTTGTAGGGCAATACGACATTCCATGATCACAGAGCATGTGGCATAATAACAAGTCCTAGATAACGGTATTTATGCTTATAAAGTATCATCTGATATAGCCATTACAACAATTTGTTGTTCCATCACTTGGCTCTGTTTGTTACTGTGCTATCTCTGCTACACTAACCGTTTGTAGAATTCAGGTAGTATGGGAGGAAGAATAGTGCACAGAGAACTGCTAATACTGGTTTTATCTGATGCATCTAGAGAAATTTCAGCTCGAGTTGGGTGGATAGCCTACTTTACAAGATTTCAACCACCCAACAACGAAATTTCCATTGAATTCCTACGATATCTATAGAATGGACAATCCATGGTAAGTGGAAGGAAAATCACATTATCAAACGTTGTGATAGCAGAAGTATCCATGTTGCCGGCCAAAGGACTCGTATGGGCTAACAAACAATTGAAGTTGCATGATGATATCGAAGCCTTTAAGGACAAAGGACAGGAGCTGATCAAAAAAGGCAAAGGTGTTCAACCATCTTCGCTTGGAGAACCACGGGGATAATTAGCAAGAATCATCCATAATTACATCACATGCGACGGGTGCAAAGACATGGTAAGGCTATGTCAACTCAAACTCTTAGCAGTTCTGAAACAAAAGTGCTCTGTAAATTTACCTGCATTATTGAATTTTTTACTGCATGACACCACTAAGAGGCTAAGACGGTCCCAACACATAGAAACCGTAGTAATCCACCATTGTTTGATCAGGATGATAGTTAGCTACAACCTCTTCCAGTAACAATCAAGCTGGGAGGAACTAATATTTTCTCTCAAAGGGGGTTTGGCTCTGCCTGCACCTAACCCTGTTTCAAAAAGGAAGAGGACTACCCTTGCAAGGAACATACCCCAAAAGCACAGACAATCCATAAGGCTGAGGAAAAAATTAGGAGTAGCCGAAAATCCCCAAGGCAGTATCAGTCAGCCCATAGAATTATCCAACCCAATAAGTGAGAAATACTTCCAGTTAGAAGGATGGGATAACCCTGAATGAGACCATGAGGAAGAAACAGGACATTCTAGAGATGTGCAAAGAAATGAATCAAGACTCCCCTCAAGACCAAATATGAGTCCCCAAGGTGATTTGTTGCACGATATTAAATTGGCCCAGATCCTAGCCAACATGAATGATTACATACAGCCTAAAAGCCCACTCAATTTTAATTTGGGAGCAACCCAATCTCTAGAGAACTTTGGCCACAACAGAATTCTATCAGAAAATGTAAGTTGTGAAGTGGAAACAGGTGTAGAGGCCATTCAAGAAGAGATGAACCAACCTGGTGACATGCCTCCAGGAGAAACTAGCCAGGTAGGCCTAAACATGGAAAACATAGGCCAAAAAGAAGGAGTGGAAATAAATCAGGAAAACGATTACCAATCTGGAGACACAGTCCTTTTAGAACAGAGCCAAGATGAGCAACCGAGCTCGTTAGAAGCAGAAACTATTAACAAAATAGTTGCTCCTCTGAAAAATTATAGAGCCAAATCGAAAAATCTTAGGAAAGAATAAGAGAAGCTTCGAAAAACTGTAAAAAGGCTTAGAAGAAAAATAAAGGAGATCACAGCGGGAAAGGTCCCGAACAAAACCTTGGAGATAGTAAACATAGTAGTTCAGACTGAATTTTATGAAGGTAAGGCTACAACGACTCAAATTGAGCCCATACCCACTCAACATGTTATCACTCAGAAGGAACAACATGCAATTCTGGTATACATTGCTACTTAGACAGAGGGTGTACCCTCTTATAACATAGCTACTCAGACAGAGGTGGTGTTGTTGGGAAAACTATCCATTCGGAATGCCCCTATCCCACTCTAAGGTGTGATAGTGCCTTAGCAACAAACAAGGAAAACTATTTTCGTATTCTTCTTTATGAAATGCAAATGGAGAAGAAGGATGTAACTAACCTGTGTCTTCCGCTAATTTGTCGATCCAATCGCTCTCTCCTTTGTTCGCTTCTCACTGCCTGCTCCCTTACTGGTCCAGCTTCACCAAGTTCCTGCAAGATCACAGAAGAGAGAAACTACACAAAAGACATAGATTTACATTCATAACTAGTTTAGGATCAGATTTAAACTAAATATGCAAATATAACAAAGCATCATTGATATACAAGCATATAGGAGAAACTCAAATAGTTTTATTGATATGATAAGAAAGTCCAAGAGGAGATACAACCAAGTGAGTCCCAATCCAGCATCTACCTCCCAGCAAAGGAATCCCTTCCTCTCCTCCAACAAAGCATAAATCACCCAATGCACTAATCTCAATCTCAAACCAACAACAATTCTCTGCAAAGTACAAAATTCCAGCCTCCGGATCTCTGGGATGAGGGATCCATATATAGATGTAAGCAGAGAGGATGAGTCAGCTTATGTTTTGACTTGTGGCTTCTCTCTGTCAGTTCTTGATTCCACTTGGAGGCTGAGAGCCTCTTACTCATCACTGGTCGAATTCATTGAGGCAAGTGTCATTGAGGAAGATTCTGGAAGCTTCCAGTATCTGTACACCTCGCGGAATGATACTTCCATTTGGAATTTCTCGCTCAGCGCACCCTGGTAGTGCATTTAGGTGCGTTGCAACGCACCTAGCTAGTGTACTGGGGTGCATTGCAATGCAGGCAGCTAGTAGAGCATCTGAATTGATCCTAAATTGACTGATTCTGAGTGGTTTTTGGTGGAGAACTTCTGGGAGAAGCTGTCATTGGTTGACCTTGTTCCTTTAGGGGCAGGAACAACTCTTTTAGGGACTTTGGATCCCTTGGATTATGGACATTTCATGCTCAATGTTGTAAGGCACAAAAATGTCTATAACAGTTGCCCCCTAAAGAATGAGGCCGTTTATCAGGTGAAATGCTTTATTAGGAGGATCCGAAGTTCTTTCAATGCCGGGAGGAGACCTGTAATAAGATACAATACAATACATTATTTTTCATACTGTTTTCATGATCTAGCTGAGGAGGGCATTCCCATGCTCAGCTTTATAAATTCATTTTTTTGTACATAGGACAGACAATCGTCTGATGGTAGACTGATGATTTTGATGAAATCACCATCCTTTTGGTAGGATGATTATCTGTGCTGCAATGTTGTACATGTCAATGTCTTTATTTTTCCTGAATATATATCGCAGCCCAGATGGATGAAACTAGATCCGGGGTCTTCAATCTCGTCCGATCTTCACTCTAAGTACAAGTCGATCCATGTGAGAAATGTTCTGAAGTCGAACATGGAAAGACATCACTTGATTACCAGTCAATGATGTAAACTGTTAACAAGCGCGAGAGGAATCACCGATAATGATAATGACCCTCAAGGTACTGCAGTACAATTCACGTGACGTGAAAAATGGACTTGGCGTCAAACACCACACAAAATCTTTCGGTCGAAGGTCATTGATGTATACCTGTCGCCGGAAGTGAGAAACTTGCCATTGAGGCATGCAAGCTTCAAAGTACTGAAGGGGGTGTTCCTAAATCAACTTCTTGGATAATGAGTTGATGTCGACAAGAAGCGATCCGTCAAAGGAGGGCCTTAATGTATCCCACATCAGTGACACAAAACGGAGCAAATGATTTTGATGCAGGTGAAAACGATCTGATGATATATGGTTCAGGGTGGTGGTCATGAAAGAATGAAGTATAATGTATGGTAGTGGATGGGACATGGTTGACTTCTCTGGATGACTTCTCTTGAACATATCGGCGACACTTATATGATGGATTGGTAGCATTTACCACAAATATGGATGGTATGGCGAGACCATGGTGATGTGACCAGTGAATGAAACAACCCAACCCGACTTAGGCATGAAGTGGAAGTGTCATGTTCAAGAGTGACTTGCTACCAATAAAAGTTCTTTGAGTTTCTTCCCAATTTTCCCCAGTCATTGCTGACCAGTACCTCTTTATTTTTGTCAAGCTTGAGGAGGATAACATATGCTTGTTCTATAATTTTCCCTTCGGGCAAACCCATCGCTATGTTTTAACGAGCCTAGCGATAGTGAAACTCGTTCTCGTCTAAAAACAAGTTTGTCGCTATTAATATTTTTAACGAGTCTAACGACAAAGATAACTCAGTCCTTTTCATTTTTAGAGAGTCTGAAAAGGTACGTAAAGATAACTCCAATGTTCCTTTTTCATCATCTAATCCCTTAAGTCCGAAAAAGTATAAAACAATACAGAAGGGATGAATTTTCGATAGTTTTAACGAGCCGAACAAAACAAGCGCTCGATCTTTTTGTGAAATAATCCCTCAGGTCCAAAAATATTAAAATCTAGAGGAGGGATAGCACTTTCGGTCGCTTTAATGAGCTGGAAGGCCAAAACTCGGCAATCTTTTCATATTTTACGAGTCAGATGAAAACAGCTTAAAGAAGACTCGTCTTTTGAGGAACGAGTGATAAAACGGGTAGCAACTGATTCCAGGTAAGGGTTGGAATTTTCCAATCACGGCAGTGTCACAAGGATGGCTAGTGAAATCACTCTTCGTAGTTGTTCCTCAAAATGGGTAAACAATCAAGTGGAGGTGAATGATCGGCCAATGGAAAAGTGGAGGTGACGGTGCAAACACGACCAAGGCTTTAATGGTTGATAAATTTACATTCACGGTGGTTATTTACCGGAGGATAGTTCATTTTTTAACGAGTTTAAACGCGGGTTGAAACACTTGCTCGATCTTATGTTTATTTTTTAACGAGCATGAACTATGTGCTAAAACTGCTCGATTTTATGTTTATTTTTTAACGAGCATGAACTATGCACTAAAACTGCTCGATTAATCCAGTCATATGATAACAATGTCTCATTTAAGATTCCATTTTTTATGGAGCTTGCGCCTTACAAAGCTTTGCTCCGGAATCATTTCTTTATGCAAGTTCGGAAACTACTAATCCTACGAGTTTAAAGGGTTAGAGGTCCTAAAAATTTAAAAAATAAATAGCTGCCCCTTGCTTGCACTCCAAAAGGTTTGCATGCCCCCAGGTATAAAGTATGATTTCAAGGTTACCCCTACTTCACTTCCGCCAAAACATTTGTTTTACCGAGAGAGGCCTACTTCTTTCAGGTCACCCAAAGATTGTTCTATTAATCTTTCAAACAAAACACTTCTTCGGCGATGTATACCGAGATAAACAAAGGTGAGCGACGATGTCTGCCAACTCACATAACTTTAACAAAAGAATCTTATTCTAGAATAACCCCTATCTCAATCACGGACGGGGTACAGACTAGTCATATTCTCCCGCGGAAACCTACCCTATACCCAAAGTTTTCCTGCCGAAGCAGACCAGGATGCATGCCCCCTGGGTTCCAGTCATATCCTTCCGAATCACTCACGCTTATCGGGAGGAAGGACCATGGGTTGAGACATTTCTTGCATGAAGAGACCATTCAGGGATGGTATATGACTATTTGCGATGCGTGATCCGGGAAATGAAAGTTGGTCCACGAGCTTGACCACTCTTCCTTCGTGCGGAAAACACATTACTCTAAAGAGTGAGGAGACGATGCCTCCCATGCAATATATATAGTCTCGTCCAAGGAGTAGGTTATAATCCAAGGTTCCTTGAACGACCATCACGTTCATTTGAACGGTCTTCCCTTTCAATGAGATAGGCACATTGGGGAGGATCCCTAAAGGTCGACTGGTTCCTTTATCAAAGCCTGTCAGATTTCTCATTTCAGGCAAAAGCGATGGCGAACCAAGCGCTTTCCAAGAAATAGAGGAAAGGATACTCACAGATTCCCCCTCATCAATGATGGTGCCAGCCATGACCGTTCTGTATATTTGAACGATAATTCGGAATGGTATGCTTGCTGGCAACCGGGGTCTGCCTAGTTGGTTCCAATCGAAGGATACAACTAGGTTGCTTGGTGGTGGGACCGAGTAGACGGTCGGATATCGCTCTGACGAACTTCCTTCCTGTGATAAAGGAATGGGTGGATTGCCCCCGTGTTCGTCGGAGTCTGTGTTGATGAAGAGAATTTGGATGGTGTCATCTTTATCCTCTTCAGTGACTATATCATTTGAAGACAAAACATCTGAAGGCAAGACCGGTTCAACTGCCGCCTCGACCTTTTGACTTTCGTCTGGTATGGATTTAGTTGGTTTATCTTCAATGATAGACGCTTCAGCTGACCACTTGAGTAGGCCAGCAGGATTCTCAACTAACGAAGGACTTGGCAAGAGTTTTTTATATCCAGGAGGAAGTCGTAATGGTGAAACCGGACGATCTTCCAAGACTCTTTTAGCCTCGTCTAAGAAGGGACAATGGTGGAGGGCATGGTTTCCTTCGCACAGTCTACAGGGAGGTCTAACCCTCCCTTTTTGTCTTGGAACTTCACTTTCGCTAGTTGACGGTGTGCTTTCAACATGGCTATCAGAGGTTGATGACACCAAATTGTGCAAACGGGGAGACCAGTCCCTTAGTATCCGACGAATGCAAGGAAAATCTCTGTGAAAGTGGTCTCCCTTGCAAATGACACATGGCGATTTAGGCCTGGTCAGTGTTGTGTGTGGATTTTCATTAGACGACACTTGTTTTCCCTTATTTTCCTTTGGCTCCTTCTTCTTTTTCTCCTTCTTCTTCTTTTCCTTTTTCTCCTTAGGAACTTGGTTTTTAGCTTTACCAGTCCCGTCACGTGAAGAGGAAGGAAGAGAAGAAGAATTAGAGGAAGTAGAAGGTTGGTGGGAAATTCTGGACTCGTCTAATTGCTGATTTGACTGTTCAGGAATAGTGGTGTTCTGAACAACATTGGTTGAGAAGAGCTAGACCGACAGGCCAATTGTCAGTCCTGGAAGCGACAATGTGGCCATATGGGGCGCACCAACATCTCCCCAAGAGGAGAAGGGACTAGGATTTCCACCAAGGGGAATTCCTTGGTTGGTAGGCTCCATTTTCTCAACCTAAAGATCAATGCAGGAAAAAGGGTATGAATATTCCGTTTAAAATAAATTTTAACTACACTTGGACACAACTTTCTTTTTCAATTTTAAAGAGTCGAGAAAAAGCAAAAGATGACTCTAGTCTCCTTCGATTTTTAATGAGCCTGAAGTGACAAGTGCTCAGATGGACCTTTTCCATTAAGGAGTCTAAAAAGGAATGAAAGGGACTGCTCAGGAGTTCTAGGTAGAGGGTGTGCCAAACTTTTCGCAAAACCGCAGAATACTTTTTAAGGTACGGGCGGTCAATCTTCCCGAATGTTGTGTTTAGTGCATTGCGATCAGTAGGGCGGCCTGACACGGCTTCCTATGGATAAAGGTTTTATTCCTATAGGGGTCTCTCGATATATACTCGACGGTACATGGGAGCACAATCCGTACTGGCACTTATTGTCTCTCAGGAGGAATCACCCAACCATCAGTGAGGCAACAGTTACCAGGTTTTACGACGTCGGAACACGTCTCTAGCCTAGACCTCTATGTTGTGCGTTAAGTTACAATGCGTTGTTAAGTTCATTCAATTTATTTTAGGTTGATATTTCTTAGAAGTTTGCCTTTTTGGATCACCATGAGATGTAGATACAATTCCTAAATGCAGTCTAAAGATGATAAGCAAGCTTTTATATCTTTTCAACAATGAAAATCCTAGCTACAAGGGGAAAAGAAAGACACAATCTTTTCTCAAAGAGCATAGAGCACACTGTAAATGCACTTTTCCTAAATCAATCCATACAAACTGTCAAGATGCAAATGCACATATGCATGTATTTGTTTTCACTTTCTTAATATTGATGCCTAAAAAGAAAGCTGTTGTACAAATTTGAATTCGATTTCAAGTGAAAAACACAAACAAGCTTCTTTCGAAATCAAAAAAGACGATTACGACACTTTATGACTTTGAAGTTAATACTTGTTTCGACACTAGAAATGCATAAATTCAAACCAAAAGACAAAATCAAAAGCGTAATCAACTGTCAACAGCAAACAAACTTACTCCTAAGATCAAAACGACACTTACGACAGGTCTAGATCTAAGGGCGACAGTATGACTAGTTTACTTTTGTAATGGGAAACTGCAAATGATGTAACAAATACACAAAAACAAATATAGTTTCTTTTATACAACTGAGGCGGAATTAAGACAGAGAAAATGGGTTTTCAGATAGGTACACACACTGATAACAGGCTGCAAAAAATAGAGATAAAACTGATCAAAAAGAAGCAGAGAACCACAGCTGCACAAGGCCAAGGCTGATCAGTGCACCCCTTACACAGAGAAACTGAATTGCAGCGCAGGTAGCCCTCTCGGGACCTGCGTTGAAATGCAGAACCTCTTCACAGAGCCTGCGCTGAAGCAGAAACGAGAATTGTCCCTGGGTTCTGGGTCACGGTTTGCAGTTTAATCTACGGTTTTTGGCTGGATAAAAGCTATCAATTAGGTACAACTAGAGGGATGATTTAAAGGAGGACTAAGAGCTATCACAAAGGGCTGTTAGATCATTTGTGGATCAGCTGTTCAAATCATAAACAGGCCCAGTGAATGGACTAGAGTAGCAGATCTCTACTTTGCATTTGTAAATGGCAAATGTAGTTCGATTCGGCACTCCTAAGTTTATGAGAAGAACAACAATAGAAACACAAATAAACTAACTAGATACGATCCCCAACGGAGTCGCCAATTTTTTGTTGGGAAAAGTATCCATTCGGAATGCCCCTATCCCACTCTAAGGTGTGATAGTGCCTTAACAACAAACAAGGAAAACTATTTTCGTATTCTTCTTTATGAAATGTAAATGGAGAAGAAGGATGTAACTAACCTGTGTCTTCTGCTAGTTTGTCGATCCAATTGCTCTCTCCTTTGTTCGCTTCCCGCTGCCTGCTCCCTTACTAGTCCAGCTTCACCAAGTTCCTGCAAGGTCACAGAAGAGAGAAACTACACAAAAGACATAGATTTACATTCATAACTAGTTTAGGATCAGATTTAAACTAAATATGCAAATATAACAAAGCATCATTGATATACAAGCATATAGGAGAAACTCAAATAGTTTTATTGATATGATAAGAAAGTCCAAGAGAAGATACAACCAAGTGAGTCCCGATCCAGCATCTACCTCCCAACAAAGGAATCCCTTCCTCTCCTCCAACAAAGCATAAATCACCCAATGCACTAATCTCAATCTCAAACCAACAACAATTCTCTGCAAAGTACAAAATTCCAGCCTCCGGATCTCTGGGATGAGGGATCCATATATAGATGTAAGCAGAGAGGATGAGTCAGCTTATGTTTTGACTTGTGGCTTCTCTCTGTCTGTTCTTGCTTCCACTTGGAGGTTGAGAGCCTCTTACTCATCACTGGTCGAATTCATTGAGGCAAGTGTCATTGAGGAAGATTCTGGAAGCTTCCAATGTCTGTACACCTCACATAATGATACTGCCATTTGGAATTTCTCGTTCGGCGCACCCTGGTAGTGCATTTAGGTGCGTTGCAACGCACCTAGCTAGTGTACTAGGGTGCATTGCAACGCAGGTAGCTAGTAGAGCATCTGAATTGGTCCTGAATTGACTGATTCTGAGTGGTTTTTGGTGGAGAACTTTTGGGAGAAGCTGTCATTGGTTGACCTTGTTCCTTTAGGGGCAGGAACAACTCTTTTAGGGACTTTGGATCCCTTGGATTATGGACATTTCATGCTCAATGCTGTAAGGCACAAAAATGTCTATAACAGGTGGTATCCTCCTACATCATGGCTACCCAGACGGAGGTTTGAACCTCCCATAATAAATAAACACAGACAATATTCATCCATTCTCATAGTAGAAGTACTCATAAAACATTCAAGCCAAAGATATCATGACACGCAATGACCCCATTATATTGAATCTTCAAGAAGAATTAACACAGGCTCAGCTCGCCTTAGAACAGCTTGAACAAGAAATTGTTTCCCAGCAAAAATACCAAGAATTACAGAGGAAGCTTCGGGACATGAATACAGTAGAGAGCGAGACCTTCGACAGATATTGAAAAGCAGAAGAGAAAATGAAGAAAATCAAGCTCAAGCTAGATAGGGTCATCAGTCAAACAGACACTATCTGCTCATTATATACAGATGTCTTGGCATGCATATCCCCTACCAATAATTATGCCTTATTTTTGTTAGAACAATACTTTCTATTGAAAATTAAAGCCATGAGAGCTAGAAAACCAATCAAATTAAAAGCAATTGAGGATTTTATAAATTGTTGAAAACAGCATGGGGTAAAAGTTCGAAGGTTGCTTTGTGAATTTTACCTACACAATTTTGTATTAAAGGAAGAAGTGGAAAAGAACCCCAACCCTTTTATGGGAGATGTTCAATTCCAATCCTTTATCTCATTTGTAGTCAATCAACTAAAATGGTTCAAGGCTCATAACGCGTTCCAAAGACAAGAGCATGGATTGGATCTTTGGGTAAGAAGTGAACCCAAGCACCCTTTGCAAATGCTTGCCAATCACAAGAGTCTGATGACAAGGGAAGGGGTGATTAAAATTTTAGGGCCTATTCAGAAAGAGATTGTACAAAAGGGAGTAGAATACTTCCTCTCCATTCAGGAAAGCTCCTTGGCTACAACCAAGCTCAGGTGGACAGTCTCCACTAGTAGTGTACAGGATAGAGAGCCATTTAATTACAGAAATTTTAAACTAGCTGCAGACCATTTTGTCACATATAGCAATCTCATTTTGAGAGAAGGTCCTTATTGGTTAGGATGTCAGTTCTGTAGCCCCATCATTTGGTATCCTGCTGAAGGTTATCGGGCTATATACGAATTGCCTGAAGGACAGACAAGGCCCATCTTTGAGCTCTTGGCCCAGAATCATGGTTTTAGACCACTTTACAATGTTCCTTCTCCAACCTACTCTTTAACTACTCTGCATACAAATTACTTGCTTTTCATGAGGCCATGAAACAGGGTAAGCAGGGGAGTATGTTGAGTCATGAAATGGGTATGTAGTTACTATTAATCTCATCATCCTTTTCCTTTATTCTTATCTTTTCTATATCTTAATGCATTAATATATTAAGGAATTATGGTAAGAAATGAAGGAATTATTTGCAGTTACGATTTAGCTAACTTTTACCCTTCTTTATGCAGGAAAACAACAAAAGGGACAATTGTTGTTCCCTAACGAAGGAACAACAAAAACCAACAAGCAAAGGAAGGAATGTGGCAATTGCAGACAAGGCTAAAGGTGAATCAGGAGGATTAGCGTGAGAAAGGAAAGGATGTCTGAAGTTAGAAATCAGTTGCAAA
Source organism: Pinus tabuliformis (assembly GCA_031772625.1). NCBI lineage: Eukaryota > Viridiplantae > Streptophyta > Pinopsida > Pinales > Pinaceae > Pinus > Pinus tabuliformis. The sequence goes on from CM062818.1 coordinate 1,313,576,281, forward strand.
TCCCTCAGGATTGGGAGATCTTGAGGGATCACATTTACCATTTATCTTTTACCCTTTCTGATTATAAAAGGAGACGATTGTAAGGAGAAAGGGGGAAATCTCTGTTATTATTGGAATTGTAATTTTAATTACAGACTCTCGCTATTGAGAGAACACGGTTATATTGTAATGTTACTTACATTCAATGATTAATACATAATTGAAGTTGTTGTTCCCTCGCATCATCTGAAGTAGCTTAGCAGTGTTCGTTGGCGGCTAAGGGCCCGGCCTTTGGTGGATTTAACTGCTTTCTTGTGTTATATTATGATTCTTCTAAAGTTTGGTTGGTTTGATAATTTCCTATTTTTGTGAGTTTACTTTATTTTCTATTTGTTACTTTCTTGGACTAAAATAGTGTATGCTCTGTTTATAAGTTACAGCGCTGCCAAATGATTCCAGTTATGTTTATTACATAGAATATTATCGAGATAGTGAATAACATTGATGTAATCAACGATAAAGAGTTTGATTATTGCTATTGGACTCTCAGATTGATATTGTTGATATTTGGATTGTTTACTAGAGATTACGTTTGATTTGGATTAAATCAGTTAAGAAGAGATGAGTTATTTCTACTCTACTTTCAGCTGATGCCATTGCTAGTTGAATTGCTTGAGTAAGGTTTGATTACAATTTTAGTAGAAGATCGAGTCTTGAAGTTTAGATGTTATATTTCCTTTAATGATTGCAATTGGATCTTATTAGATCATCCATTTACTCTTGTACCTAAATTTCTATACTGCAATTTAGGAAACATTACTCTTTGAATTAATAGTAGCCACATACTGTGTACTCTCTTGAAATAATCAATACTTTCCCGGGTTGATAATTAATGTGGGATAATTATGAGTTTTAAAAGGAACCTTTTATTAGCCAACATTTTGGCGCCATTGTCGGGGAGAGTGTAACCATTTACAAAGAGATGTATATCTAATAATTGATATTGAGGAAGAATTGGGTATTGAAAATGGAATGTAAGAACCTACATAACGAGAAGTAAAGTGCTTTCTTCTCCGCCCGCTTTTCAGAAAAATTACAGAAAACTGAAGTAGGTATTAGATGCTTGTCCATTGAGAAAGAACTGGGTATTAAAAATGGAAGGTAAGAACCTGTGTAGGGAGCAATTAAAATGCTTGCTTCCCTGCCCACTTTCTAGCAGAATTGTTAGGAACTTAGGGTAGAGATAAACATTATAATTGATTGCATGAATGACTAAGAAGAAAAGACCCGAAAACAATCCAATTCCACTACCCAAACCTGAAAAATCTAAGGGACCTAACCTGCTGCACATGATCTATCATCTGTGTGATTTTCCATCAAGCACAACACTTGTCATAATGCCAACAATCTCCCCCTTTGGACTTGATGGCAAAGCTAACTTGTCACACTTAGAACTATCATCTGATTCCTTTGAGCTGTCCTGCATCCCATGCATTCAGTCACATCTGATATCTCTTCTGAAGATTCATCTAGTTATAACTAAGTGAGATGTTCTTCTATGAGTGGGTTGCCATCAAGTACAACACATGCATCATAATGCCAACAATCTCCCCCTTTGGACTTGATGGCAACAACACCAAATCACTCTCCCCCTTTGACATCAAGGGCAAAGGGTGGACCAAGATATTCACTTTCTTTGATAAAACATCCCGCTGACCATACTCCCCTTGAGTACCTGTTGAAATTTCTGACTGAGCTCCCTCTTTGCATATGCCAAGGTGTACTAATCTGTCCATGCTCCCTTTGAGTACATGCTGAAGTTTCTGCTCTGCTAAAGTGAGTTGTTCATGCTCCCCCTGACTGTAAGCAAGGTCTACAAAAATATGTTCTACAAGAAAGAACATGACTCTATCATAAATGACCTTCCTATCACCAAAGACTCATACATACATCCATCTCCCATCCTAGTGGGGATATACCAATATTAATTCATCCACCCAACCAAGTGGGGATACATGATAAAACAAGAACATTACATCATCAAGTTAGAATCAAAACACTTCTAAACATCTTACAAGTATCAAGACATTTCCACACATCCTCAGCAGACTGTAACTATTAACCAATAGAGAAAATAATGGACTGAATAATATTAGACCCTTTTTCTGAGCCTATCCCCACTACTTTTCCTCAAATTGACATATACGCGACTGTGCAGTGTCTAACTCGCGTATATACGTGACTTCCCTTTATGAAACTTGCATATGAGATTTAGAACACTGAAATTTTACACTTTCATCTCCCCCTGAGTCTGTTCTGTCTATGCTATGCTGTGTCTGAGTATATTGTGTTGTGCCACATCTTTCTGACTGTACTTCCTTCTTCTTCCATATCTTCAAGCGTGATGATGTTTTCTCCTTTTGGTGTGGTCCATATACTTTGTTCCTGCATTCCTTTGCTCTATGTCCAAGCTTGTTACATGCATAGCATCTTACATGTTTCATATTCCTTCTGTAGCAATCAACAGCTTTATGACCAAACATATTGCAAGAAAAACAATATCCATGAAAGTACCTGGAATGTGATGATCTTGAACCATTTTTCTTCTACATCTAGCTGCAACATGTCCAAGATTATGACATACATAACATTCAACATTATGCATTGGAGGAGTAAAAGATTTCCTTTGAAGAATTTCTTTCCTTGGCTGTTGATGGGGTTTTCTTCTCATCTTTTCATTGTGCATTTCAGATTTCTCATTAGAGTTTCTTTCCTCTCCTGGTGAGCTAGATACACTTTCAGTGGATTCATAAAAACCAAGACTAGTTTTAATCGCAGAAGACCTTTGACTACTAAGAATATCATCCAAGATCTTAGTACTATCGTGAAATCTTAAGAGCTTATCCTTTTCTTCTAATTTATCATTTAGAATATTTACCTCAACCTGAAGATGCTCTTCCTTTTCATGATAGTGCTTCTTCATGTCTTCTTCAGCTTGCCTTCCTTCTTCCAACTGATGCCTCAATTCAAGAACTTCATTTTCTTGTTTTTGGAGTAGATCTTTATTCTGCTTCTTTGATTCTTCAAGATCTTCCTTTAGTGAGCGGATCATAGCTTCAAGCCTTTCATAATAACTGGATCTATCTTTGAGTTTCTTGATGATTGAGCTCCTTTCATTGACTTCATTTCTTAATGATGTCAATTCATCCTACAACTTTTGACATTGGTCTTCCTTGTTCTTGAATAACTTACTTACCTTGTTTCCTTCCTCTAGTTGAGCTTTTAGTTTGGTAGCTTCTTCTTTGAAAGCACATTCCCTTTTCTTCAATAGATCTTGTTGATCTCTAATTTTGTCTGTAAGCCTTTTAAATTCTGCCTCTATTTGATATCTTTCTTGCTCACCCATAAGTGCAAATTCAGTTGCTTCGCTATCACATTCATCATCATTAAGAGGATAAATAGATGTATCACCAGAGGATAACATACCTGATAGATCTTGTTCATCTTCATTCTGAAGTGATTCTGAATCTGATGTGCTCCTTCCACATATTCCCCAATCAATACACCCACTGTCCTAGTTCTTCTGAGATGCCTTCTTCTTCTTAGGTGCTTTCTTCTTAAGCTTCTTTCCCATAGTTCCACGGATCTCCTTCAAGCGATCAATCTTCTACCAAAGGACCTGCTCTGATTCCAATTGTTGGAAATAATACTGAGGGGGGGGGGGGGTGAATCAGTATTATCAAATCAATAAAACTTTTTCATTTCCATACTTAGATACATATATGCTACTTCAGTTAATGGAACTCGCGTGTATACGCAACTGTGTCTAATGCAACTAGCATATATCCAGAATACTTATGATTCAGTTAATCCATTAAATGTTAATCTTTAGTTAGTGCATCAGAACTTCATTAACCATATGTATAGTAAGCAGGTGCAATAAAATAGAACAGATCATCACACACAAGAAGCACACATGAACACCATGATATAAGGTGGAAACCCAATGTGGGTGAAAACCACCTGCTGCAAGTCGTCTCTATCTTCTTTTAATAAGAAACTTCATTTTACAATAGTTCTATACTGGTGTAGTCTTATACCAGTACGCAGGCTTCTACCTGCAGAGAGATATAACCCTCTTTCGTTTTCCAGACTCTCCTAGATGGGAGCTACAACCCCCTTAGCTCTTGTACTAGCAGATCCAAGTATGTAGGTGTCTTCCTACTGAATGCTCCAATCTTCACTCGTTCTCTAGCTACTGCGAGAAGGGAGATACCACCCCCTTTGCTCTTGTACTAGCTGATGTACTATTATGTAGGCATCGGCCTGCAATCTCCTTTCATCCTCCAGGGACCACATTTCATACATTTTCAGACTGGATACTCCTGAAGCACAACACTATAATTTGAAGGCAACGTTTCATCCAATTTTCACACTAGACCCATCAATATCATTGAAGCACAAAAACAATCAATACTAGCATCATCAATCTATGAATCACCCAATGCTAAATCATTGAGACCCTGTCAACAAAATGCAATCACCAAAACACACAGAGCAGAACACTGAACTCTGTAACCATATTCAGAACCAACTATATCATCAAAATCATGCATCAGAGTGCATACGCTACTTGGAAATGCCGAACTAGCATGTATATGCAACTTCACCAAAGAGAACCAGCGTATATGTCATTAATTACTTATTCATAACTTCGCTACACTTCCTGACTTCAGACATACCTAGATCATTACATATACAAAGGTAATACGTGTGTTAGCAACCAGATCTAGTTCATCAGATCATATAAGGATAAGTCATTCTGATCCTGATCCATTATAGATCTCATCCATCAATACATAATCAACCAATTTGAATATGTAGAATACTTACACCAGTAAATAGTCATCAGAACTCATTAACAACTAGAATCACCTGTAACTTCAAACATCATAGCTCAAAATGTATATGCTACTACAATGAATCAAACAAGTGTACATACGCGCTTTCACCAAGGCCAACCCGCGTACATATCTATAAATATTCAATCATAACTTGCAGCGATTTCAAACTTAAGTTATACCCAGTTCAGATCATTACATGTGTCAGTATACAGATCTAGAATAAACATAATCAACCATATAGAGATAGTTCATTTCAAACCATTTGATCCTGATCTATCCTTAGATCTTGTTCTCCATCAACTGGTGAGATCCCTCCTTAGCTCAGATCAAGCAATGCATCATAAACCTATAACCTGCATACTAGATCTCATCCTTCATCAGATATTCAAGACTTTTTTGATACCCTTGCCTAATGATCTTCTTCTCCTTTTATAGTCTTAGGCCTTGCTCAATACCATGGTCCAAAACCATAACAAACCAATACCATGGACCCAATACTTGGGATCAACACATCTGACGAGATACTATGGTCCAAAACCATAGGTTCAAATACCAAAGACTAACTACCATGGACCAAAAGTAAGTTCTCCAACATATACGCGCTTTTCCTTGCATTAAAGTGTGTATATATGCATACGCGCCTTTGTAACGTCTAACCCGCGTGTATACGTGGCTCGGTCACGATGAACCTACGTATATATATTTTCTCTTCATTCTTGTAGTTTGATCATCAAATCCTTGCTACTGACCTGCTGCACTATGATCTGTCATCTATGTGATTTGCCATCAAGGACAACACTTGTCTCATACTGCCAACTATCTCCCCCTTTGGACTTGATGGCAAAGCTAACTTGTCACACTTAGAACTATCATCTGATTCCTTTGAACTGTCCTGCATCCCATGCATTCAGTCACATCTGATATCTCTTCTGAAGATTCATCTAGTTATAACTAAGTGAGATGTTCTTCTATGAGTGGGTTGCCATCAAGTACAACACATGCATCATAATGCCAACACATGGGAGATGGCATATCAGATGTGGGTCCTATATCCGTCATTGTTTTTCGATTGAGGAAAAGCAATTTTTGTTTGATGTTGGTATATGTTTGGAAATGATATGTTTTGATGATGGTATGGTATATGTATGTATATGAATATGGATGTAAATACCGCCATGAGTTAAGTTATAAAGCTCCATCAAGTGGTATGAGTGTCATATTATTATGGTTGTTATATTGTCATGTTGTCATGATGTATTTTCTTTTGAGCAAGTCTTTCATTGTAAATACTGCAAAAAGCTAAGTTATAAAGCTCTATGGGTAGTATGTTTGATTTTCAACAGTTTTGCTGAGGTCATGATGTGGTTTAACATTGAGGATGGTGTTCTTGAAGGGGGAGGTTTTTGTAACAAACCTGGTGAAAATTTCATGTAATAAAAGTTAATAAAGGAAAAATAAGACCACGGTTAAGGGACACTTATTCCAAGTTGAATTTTGGGCAAAGATATCCTAGTGGGAATTTCTAGATGTTTGTTTTGGCTAAGGAAAATTGGCAAAGGCTGAGGCAATGCATTGAAAGGAAAAAATGCATTTTTGGCACATTTATTTATGAAAATAAAAAAAAAATAGGAAAAAAGGAAGGTAAAAGGTCACAGGTTGCAAGTGAGGAGGAAACTGAAGGAAAATAATGGAAGATGAAGAAAATAAAGGCCTCATTCATAAAAAGGCTTATGAGGATTAGTTGGTAACATTTTATCAGTTCAATTTTGGATCTCTCTCATTATTTTCCCTCTCCCTCTCACTCTTGGTCACTTAGAGTTTTCTTGGAGAAATATAGCTTTGGATCAAGGAAGGAAAATCAAGCAAAGGGAAAGGAAGGAAAGCAAGGATTGATAACTTTACAATGCAGTGTAATGATCGATAAATATACCCAGATCCTTCGACAGCTACGAACATGCAACGCATCTTCATCCAACAACCACTCTAGAGGAACCAAACCTTTTAAGTTACAAGTTAACTTAGATATACCCATATTTGAGGGCCAAATAGATGTATACATCATAGATAAATGGTTGAATCTGTTGGAAGGATATTTTTCATTTCATTAATTTTCAAATAGGGAAAATATTACTTTTTCACTTCTCAAAGCTGCCCCACACGTCAAGGACTAGTAGGAAACATACTGTGAATAAACGAATGAGAGGGGATCCTCAATGTTTTCAGCCACACCCACTTGGGATTCTTTCTAAGACGCCATCAAGGAACAATATTACCCTGTCGAGAGCTATGAAGATAAATACATAAAGTGGACCACACTACAACAGGGGTACATCCAAGATGAGATGGAGTTCCTAGAAATCTCCTCGCTTAGCATGAAAAACCGATACACTCTCAATATTGAGCAAACATTTAAACAGAAGAAGCGAGAATTTGGATCTGCGAATTTGAAGAAAGGAAAAGGCGCCCCCAGACCACAAAGAAAAGGCCAAAGACAATGAGGGGTTGCCTAGGACAACCCACCAAATCCACAAGCAAAGTGAAACACCATGAACACAAAAAAGGACATGGGGAAATGGTGTGAGTTCCATAATATATCCACTCACAACACAAGTGCATGTGAGGCCATGAAATCACTGGTGGATGAGCTGAAGGCTTCTAAATAAGACACAAGTTCCAATTATGAGTGAGAACCTAACAAGGGGAATGACAAGGTGAAGTAGATCACTGACGCAGAGCCCAGTGCCACCATGGCCACCACAAAAATCCAGAAAAATGAGCCTAAAGATCCAGAGGAGGGGGAACACCTCTTCTACTCGCATATGTGGGTGAAAGGTTCTCTGTTTTAGTTCATTGTTGACATCGGGAGACAAAAGAACCTTAATCCATCAGACGTCGCCAAGTTGTTGTGCCTACCAAGGACAACACATCCATAGTCATATATAATTTGTTGGCTTCACCAAGGATGATATCTCCACGTCAGCGAGTAGTGTTCCCTTCCCTATAACATTAAGCCCTTCACGAATGAGGTATTGTGTGATGTTGCTCCTCTTAAAGTTTGTGATGTATTATTAGGAAAACCATACTTATGGAAGCGACATGATGTATATGAGTCTAGACTTTTCTTTGTGATTATTACTTTGGGAAATAAGTTGATCATGATACCGAAGGTATCCCTACCTACTTTCATTTCTTTGATCACTGCAAAGCAATGTAGTAAGATAATTTCCTAAACCAGGATTTTTTTTTCCTTATGATTCGCCCTTAGAGCAAGAAGAAGGTTGTGGCCACGACTTCTAGATAGGTCTCCTCCTCACAATAGTAGCAGATGGAAAAGGTTGTGAAGGAGTATAGGGACATTTCTGCCTAACCTACAGGGGTTCCTCTGCATTCTCAGGTCAAGAACTCCATTAATATGACCCCGCGCGCACCTCTACCTAATGGACTGATCTATTGAAGCTATGTTACCGATATTGATGAGATCAAGAGATAGATTCGGGAGCTTTTGCAGAAAGGGCACATCAGGACAAGCTCATCACCCCATGGGAGCTCGATTTTATTGGTAAAAAAGAAATACGGGACCTAGAGACTATGTATTGACTATCGAGTGTTGAAGAAGATCATTTTTCAGAATAGGTACCCAATCCCATGGGTTGATAACCTTTTGGACTAGCTCAATGAGGTGAAATATTTAACCCAGATTGACTTCAAGTTCGGTTATCACAGGATGCCTATAGAACACTCTGATATGTGGAAGATTGCCTTCAAATCCAATGATGGCCTTTTCAAGTTGACGAATGCCCCCACAACCTTCATGAGATTTATGGAAAATGTCTTGTGACTCTTCAAAAATGCATTCATGGTGGCGTATTTAGATGACATCTTGATCTTCAGCCAAATTTGGGAAGAGAACCTACACCATATTTAATAGGTCCTTCAAACACTGCGACAACACAAGTTGTGTGCCAATTTGGAGAAATGATCTTTTTGCATGACCCACGTTCAATATATGGGGTATATCATTGATGATCAAGGTGTGCATGTGGACCCAGCCAAGACACAAGTCATTCAGGATTGGCCAGCCCCAACCACTCTAATAGAGCTCCGCATCTTTTTGGGTCTTGTCAATTTCTACAACAGGTTCGTTTTGGGGTTCTCTCATATCACTTGGACTTAAATTCAAGTCACAAAGGGCGGAGCGGAATAAAAAAAATTTGGGTCCAAAACCCAACATAAGACATTTTCTTAGTTGCAGCATTTCATTTTCTCTACACTAGTGCTCGTATTACCAGACCTATATCAACCACTTGAGATTGAGATAGACGCCTCCAACTATGCTGTTGGTCAAGTTCTTCATTAGGGGAATTTTTAGGTCTAAAATGGGCCTCTTAAGAAAAATGACAAACCAAAATAAACTTTATAAGAACCAATAGGATTCAAGATGATGATGTCAACCACAGGAAAAGATTCACCATTTTTGGAGTAAAAAAGTAAAAATATTATAAAAGAATAAAACTACTTTTTCAACTTGTAATTTCAATTTATCTCCCTAAGGTTTTACTCAAATTTGAAGCGGGAGTACTCATTGGATGAAAAAATTAATTCCTCATCTAAGGAGTACCCATATTCGATAATTTCGATGGACCTTTGTTAAAATTGGCAACTAGGGCCAAACTCCATGTGGGTCATCTTATTTATGGTAGTTGATATTTTTCTTAGATCCCTCTCATCGAGAGGTGTAGGATTGATCTAAAGATGATCCACTTCTGATAAGTATTCATGGAGTTATGAATTTATTTGCGTTATAAGACAATTCATCAAGGTTGGCCAACAACCAAATAAACCCCACATGTGCTCAACGTTTGCCTTCAAGTCATTTCAACACACTTGGGATCTCTTCCTCTCTCTACTTGTCTTTGGGTTTTAGTAGGAGGAGAGATCCTAAGGAATAATGTTGCCCTGATCCACAGGGCAAAAAGCTGGAACTGCTAGAAAATCTAGAACTTCTGGAAAAGTCGGAACTACCGGAACCGCCAGAAAAGCTGGAACTGCCGAAAAAGTTGGAACTGCCGCAAAAAGCTGGAACAACAGAAGCTATTGGAACTACCGAAAAAACTGGAACTTCCAGAAAAACTGAAACTTTCAGAAAAGTCGGAACTGCTGGAAAAGCCAGAAATGTAGGAAATGCCAAGACTACCAGAAAAGCCAGAAAAGTCGAAACTGCCAGGACTGCTAGGACTGCTGGAACTGCCGTGAACAACCGGAACTGCCAAAACTGTCGGGATATGCCGAAACAGCTAGAGCATCTGTCTCCGAAGGAGAGCAACATGTAAGGGACAACTAACTATAATTGGGATAGTTGTATGGTACTTAGCAGCAAATACATCAAGCATGCAATGTTACAACTAGCATGCAAGGGACAACTAGCATCCAACAACAAGCATGCTAAGGACAACAAGCATGCTAGGGACAACAAGCAAGCAAGGGACAACAAGCAAGCAAGGTGCAACCAACACATAGGTCAGGATGGAAACATGGTGCAGTAATGACACATAATGCAGTACAGTGATGGGTACAGTCATGATTAATGAAGCGTGATGAGATGTAGCATAGTGATGATGGGTGTAGCATGGTGCAGCACGATGAGGTGCAGCATGATGACGAAATGCGGCACAACGATAGGTGAAGGAGTCACCTTGGAGAATTAGTTGAAGCAGCATGTCTTCAACTAATCTCATGTATCATCTTCTTAGAGATGATCTATGCTCTTATCTAGATAAGTCAAAGTGTTGACTTCTATTGTAAACGTAATATCTCTCTTTCTCTCTCTCTGTTGAACTATTGAAGAACATATAAGAAGAATTGATCAAGGGTTTCCCCACATTGGGGTTTGTCCCTGGCTAGCGCCACATCTTGTGTCGTCTTGTCTTGGCTTGTCTTCTTTGATTTATGTTTATGTTCTATCTACAGTTTACTTTAATGCCAATGTGATTGCTAATCTGGAAACGATATGGAGCAAACTGTGAAAATTGAAATAAATTGCTCTAAATATACAACATACCTAAAATTAACATGGTATGAGAGCTGAGGTGAAGACAATGCCCAAGCAAGAGTGAAAGAGCAATCACCGAAGACAGTTGGGAAAGGACAAAAGGATCAGTGGATTCCTCATCCCTCTTCAAATTCACCAAGGGTGAAGTCGAAGCAGAGAATATTATCAGAATGGCACAGCGGAATATGGCCCACCTAAAGATCACTTCATTGGAAGACTGGATCTTAGGGTGGAAGGAAAGGCAGATAACTAGTTTAGCCATTATGCGAAGGAATGTTTGAATGGTAGGGACACATCACTTGATGATGATAACAATCATTCCAGTGACATCTTCAATGATCAAAGGAATGAAAGGTAATGCGGGTAATCAAGGAAATGGCCGACTCTTCATAGAAAGCAAGGAAGCCCAGGTATGAAGAATCAAATGTTGTTTCTGATATGATAAAGAAGCATTATCTTGTATTGGCCCTCTCCTTCAGATTCTTTGGGAATCTAGCTTATAGATTGTAGTGCTTCAAGGCACTTCATCGGATAGATGGGTGCACTCTCTAATTTGGTAGAGATGGAAACAATCGTGGGATTATAGTTGGAGCCGATGCCACCTATCTCAGAAAGGGTGTAGGGAATGTTAACTCTCAATTGAATAAGGGTAACTTGATTCATTTACAAAATCTCTTTTATGTACCTGATCACAAGAAGAACATGGTGTCCATCTTGGAAATGGAAGTCAAAGGTTTCAGGGTGGCATTCATCGATGGAAAGGTACGTGTTAAAAAATATAATTTTCAAAGATGCTTTTTCTCATGGGTTCAGGGTTGAAAATTTGTATCAAGTTGCAGGGATGTCTGAATTCAAGTAGAGCATGAAGGTACATGTTTGAGATGTACCGAAGGAAGATCTTATAAGGGGACCATTCCCCTCATGCAGCAGGTCCACGGGTTTGGAACAACCCAACGAGTTTAAGATTCATGATCGGGAATCTCATGTATACAGGTGGAAGAAAGCCCTCTATGGCTTGAAGCAAAACACCCCAGGCGTAGTATGAGAGGATTGATAGTTGTCTGATGAAGTTGAGATTCACTGGGAGTGAAACCAATCCAAACCATTACCCGAAGGTTGTGGATGGTAGACCTCTCATACTGGCACCTTATGAGGATGACCTATTTCTGACAGGTATAGACCCTCTCATTTGCAGAAGTAAGAGGGAGTTGGATTCCAGATGTGGAATGATAAACTGCAAGCCTGTGACTACCTTGAGGATCTTAACTTTCAAAAGTTATATGGCAGTGATGTCGGACCAGATTTGGGAAACTCCTCTGAATTTCATAAACTCATTCACGTTGATGTTCTTGGTGAACTTCCATCCAGACATATGTTTTGCAGTTAGCATGGTGAGCTCATATTTGGTTGAGCCTCACTAGATTGGTGCCAAGAACCTTTTGAGATATCTTCAGGGCACAATCTCTCATGATTGAGATACACTGCCGGAAATATGAAACTGCATGATTATTCGAATGCTAACTAGACATGTAGTGTGGAGGATAATTAGAGCACTTCTCAGTGCTGGTTCTCTTTGGATTCTACTTTGATATCATGGATGAGTAGGAAGTAGAAGTCGGTTGCTATAAGCACCACCGAGATCGAATACATAGCTATGAGTATGATCTCGTGTGACGCTGCATGGTTGCAAAAGCTCTTAAGTGAGCTATTTGTACGCATGAATACCACTGTGATTCTCTGTGATAACCAGAGGGGTGATTTTATTATTGAGGAATCTCGTATTCGATGATTTCTCCAGTAGATAGACATCAGATACTACTTTATCTTTGATATGGTAAGTCGATGAGCGAGGAGGCTCCATCAAAATGAGACTGATGTACAGGTTGCAGACATTTTGTCAAAGTCCCAGGGAAAGGTCAAATCTGTGACTTTCCCAAATGACTTGGAGTCATTGAGATACCTTCTTATAAGGGTCCTATAAGTTGCATGCATTGAGCTCTGGGGGGCTTGTTGTACTTACTGGAGCAACATACGACCATAGGGTGACTCACCCTCCCCTGGTGGTGCACTATGAACAGGATGATTAGTTCTCCTGTGGGCCGGGATAATTAGTTCTCTTGTGCCAACTGTGGAACAAGATGATTAGTTCTCCTGTGGTCAAGGATGATTTGTTTCCTGTGGCGATGTTATGAAACTAGCTCAAGAAAAGATAGAAAAGATAGATCAACGCCTTAGAATTCAGCCTCTTCGAGGGGGAAACCTGCTTTACATTACATAAATGAAAAATTCTTTGATGATTCAAATGACAAAACCTCCTTTCTATATATAGGAGTCTAAGGAGTCACAATATAACCTAGCCGACCTAACAATAATAATATAAAGCCACAAAAATAAAAATAGAGGGATTCTATGGGGCACAGTAATAACAATATGGGGATAATAGGGGCACACAAATATTAATAAGGGGTACAACTACAATAGTAATGGGGTAATCACTAGTATTATAGGGACCCAACATGCCCCTCTCCTTCAAAAAAGTGTTGTCCTCAACGCTTGAGAAGTTATGGATGCTTCTGTATAAAATTCTCACCCTCCCATGTGGAATCTTCAGCGGATAAGTTCTTCCACTTGATAACATACTCCGAAATTGATCGATTTCGTAGCTGTCGAGTTCTTGTTTTTGTGACTGCTTTCGGTTCCAATATAATTTTTCCTTCCTCGTCAAGTTCTGGCAATATTGTTTGAACTGGGAGCTTGTCGCCTATAACCTTCTTTAAACATGAAACATGGAAAACTGGGTGCAATCGAGAAGCTGCAGGAAGCTCCAATTTGTATGCCATAGTACCAATCTTTTGCAACACCTTGTATGGACCATAATACTTTGGTGATAATTTATTATCCTTCTTAGCTTGCTTGAGGGACATTTTCTTATATGGTTGTAGCCGTAGGAATACCCAATCACCTACATCAAAACTTCTTTCGCTGCGATGTTGATCTGCCTGTTGTTTCATTCTATTGTGTGCCAACACGAGGTTATCCTTTAAGAGTTGGAGGACTTGTTGTTGATGTTCAATGTGATGTTCCACTGCTTGAACCTTAGAATTTTCTCTTAAATATGATGTGATGGATGGTGGCTGATACCCATAAAGTGCCATAAATGGGGTCATTTTTGTTGCTTATGGAAGGAAGTGTTATACCACCATTCAGCCAGAGGCAACCATTTGACCCATTGTGTCTGTTTATCAGATACAAAGCAACGAAGATATCCTTCCAAACATTTGTTTACTATCTCAGTTTGCCCATCAGATTGAGGATGATAAGATGAGCTATGAGCTAACTGAGTACCAAGACAAGAAAATAATTATGTCCAAAAATTTCCAGTGAAAATGGGATCTCTGTCACTTACAATAATCTTTGGGTTTCCATGTAGCTTTTGAATTGTTTCCATAAATGCAGTAGAAACTGTACTGGCTTTAAATGGATGTGATAATGCACAAAAGTGTGCATACTTGGTAAGTCTGTCAACTACCACCATGATGACACTCTTTCCCTCAGACTTGGGTAAACCTGTGATAAAATCCATTGAAACCTCCTCCCAACGTTGGCTTGGAATGGATAAAGGTTGTAATAGACCCGGTGTCTTAATTGTTTCAACTTTATTTTGTTGGCAAACCAAACATTCCGCCACAAACTTTTGAATATCTGATTTAAGGCCATCCCAAAAAAATTCCTTCTTAACCCTGTGGTAAGTTTTTAAAAATCCTGAGTGCCCTCCTAAGGGAGAAGTGTGCAATTCCATAAGAATCTTTTGTTTTAGCTGGGAATTCTTACAGAGGTATAAGCGATCTTTGTACCATAACGAATCATTTTGCCAGCTAAATGTATCAGACATACTGGAATCTTGTTGTAACTTTCGAATAAGTGCCCACACTTCTTCGTCATTCTTCCATTCCTCCCTTGCTTCATTTATCCAATCTGGTTGGATAATAGAAATGGAGCACAACAATGCTTCCACATCCTCATCCTTTCTTGAGAGTGCATCTGCCACCACATTTTGCTTCCCTTTTTTGTAGATGATTTCAAAGTCATAACCCAACATCTTTGTGACCCACTTTTGTTGCTCTTCAGAGGATAATCTTTGTTCTAAAAAGTATTTAAGGCTATCATGATCCGTTTTTACCTTGAAGTGTCTTCCCATTAGGTAGGGTCGCCATTTCTTAAGTGCATGGAGTATTGCCAACATTTCCTTCTCATAAATAGCTTTGTGTAAAAACTTTCCCTTGATTGGACAACTTTCAAAAGCAATGGGTCTTTCATCTTGCATTAAAACAGCACCAATTCCATTTCCTGAAGCATCACATTCCACAATAAAGGTTTTTGTGAAGTCCGGTGTAGCTAAGACCGGTGCTTGGCACATTGCCTCTTTAAGATGTTTGAATGCCTTTGTTGCTTCTAGAGTCCATGAAAATGCATCTTTCTTCAATAATGTTGTTAGAGGTGCTGCTATTCTCCCATAATTCTTAACAAACTTGCGATAATACCCTGTCAACCCGAGAAATCCTCGCAGATGCTTTATGGATGTGGGAATTTTCCATTCCTTAATGGCTTTAATTTTTCTAGGGTCTACCTTAACTCCATGAGATACAATATGACCCAGATATTCCACCTCTTGTACTCCAAAGAAACATTTGGATCTTTTTGCATATAATTGTTTCTCCTCCAATAGTTGTAGCACCCTGTCAACATGTTCAACATGATCCTTCCAAGACTTGTTGTAGATTAGTATATCATCAAAAAATACTAACACAAATTTTCTAAGGAATGGTTTGAAAATTGAATTCATCAAACCTTGAAATGTTGAAGGTGCATTGGTAAGGCCAAAAGGCATGACCAAAAATTCATAATGACCCTCATGAGTTCTAA
Organism: Pinus tabuliformis; assembly: GCA_031772625.1. Lineage (NCBI taxonomy): Eukaryota > Viridiplantae > Streptophyta > Pinopsida > Pinales > Pinaceae > Pinus > Pinus tabuliformis. The sequence goes on from CM062818.1 coordinate 1,313,592,136, forward strand.
ATGTTGTTTTTGGAATGTCTTCAATCTTCATTCTGATTTGATGATATCCTGAACGAAGATCCAACTTGGTGAAGTAAATTGATCCATGCAATTCATCCAGTAATTCATCAATGACAGGAATGGGAAACTTATCTTTAATAGTGAGCTTGTTGAGCTCCCTATAATCCAGACACATGCACCATGATCCATCCTTCTTGTGCACCAATACTACTGGAGCAGAGAAAGAACTTTGACTTGGTTGAATTATACCAGCCTCTAGCATTTCTGCAACCATACGTTCAATTTCACTCTTTTGGGCATAGGGATATCTGTACGGCCTGATGTTTGGAGGAACACTTCCTGGAATCAGATGAATAGCATGATCATGATCACTAATAGGTGGGAGACCTTTGGGAGTCTCAAATACCTTGGAATGATTGTCCAAGACTTTTTTGAGATCTGGAGAAATAGATGATTGCACTGTGGACACATCTAGCGAAAATAATTGTGCAATTACACCTCTTTGTTCCTTTTTTAGAAGCTTTGTCATACCGTTAGAGCTGATTATCTTTCCCGGTTTCCCTGCAATACCCCTTAATTCAACTTCCTTTCCTTCCACAGAAAATTTCATGAAAAGTTCTTGAAAATTAAAGCTATTGTACCCAAGGATTGTAGCCATTGGACTCCTAGTACAACATCAACACCTCCCATTGGAATGGAAAGCATTGGGCTAGTCAATACATATTCTCCCATGGATAGCTTGATATTATGGCACTTTCCAAAGCAATTTATTGTTCCTCCATTTGCAACCATCACTTGACACTCTGGTGCTAGATATAAGAAGCAATTCAATTCTTTTGCTACCTTACAATGAATAAAATTGTGGGTACTTCCTGAATCAATCAACACTATTACCTTTTTCTTCTTGATTTTTCCTTCTATCTTGATGGTTTGAGGAGTGGTAATTCCCGCCAATGCATTACAAGATATGGTCGGATTCATTTCTTCTTTATCTAGGCTTTGTTCCTGGAGTATATCCTCTTCTTTTGACCTTTCTTGCTCCTTTTCTTCTTCCTCTTCACAATCTATGTAGAATAATTTCTTCTCAGCACACTTATGACCTTTAGTGTATTTGCTATCACAACTATAACAAAGCCCTTTTGCTATAGTTGTGAGTGGTATGCTTCCTGGTTGCCATAATTTTTCTTTCCATTTTTCTTGCTAACCTGAATGCCTTCTCTAATGAATCAGGTTCCCAAAGGCAAACATCATGTTGGATATTATCCTTTAAAGACCCTATGAACACATCAATCCTATGCTCCTCTGGAATATCTTTTACCCTTATGTTCAATTTTTGGAACTCCTCAATGTGCTCCATTATTGAACCCTTTTGTTTGAGACTTATCAATTGGCTAAAAAAAGTGTTGCTTTTTGTATCCTCATAATGTGCTATCAATTCTTCCATAAAAATTGCCCAAGTGATAAATTGTTTACGAGAGCAAAGCCATTGATACCATACAAACTGATTTGGTTCCAAATATAAAGTTGCAATACGTACCTTTTGTGTGTTTTGCACATTATTGAGATCGAAAAATTGCTCCATCTGTAATATCCATGTTGCGAGATCCTTGCCATCAAACTTCCTCATATCTATTTTTGGAATATGGTGGGTCCTTGATCCAACATTAGAGTCTATGGAATCATGATTAACATTTCTTTTTTTCTCATCATGAGTTTCCTTAACTACCCTTTCACCATTAGTGACCCTTTCTTGTAGTAACTTATTCATATTTATCTTCAATTCTTCCATGTCTGTCTTCAAATCTATCTTCAAATCATCCATCTTAGCTTCCACGTCATTCATCTTAGCTTCTACACCTTTCTTTAAACAATCCATCTTAGCTTCTATGCCTTTCTTTAAACCATCCATCTTAGATTTTGTTCCTTTTTGTGCAAGGGACAGTTGTTGCACTTGGTCTTGTAATTTTGATATATCATGTTGCATTTCTTCCTCTTCTTCATGAGTCATGCTAGAGATTTTAGGTTCCTTACTAGGTGTTTTCATTTTCTTTCCTCAGGGCATCAGTTACCGATAATAATACTCTACTATGCCCTTTGAATTCCTTCAAAATAAATTTTCAAAACAAGCTTAAGCAAAAATTTAATAAAATCTACACACCTTTTTTCACTTTGTAGGAGCTCGATATTGCCTCTGATGTATCTCTGTACTTTTCAATCATCTAGATCTAAATTTGTGACCCGTAGTAGCCCTCTGTGTCCTCTTATCCAATGCCACAAGTCTAACCCAAATTGGATTCTCCAAGGAAGAGTTATACGAAATCTCCCACAGTGACTTGATTATAGACTAGCTCCATAGAGCAAACTTGTACGACGTGCCACGAGTCACTGTTTCGACCTTTGGATCTGAAAAATGCATACAAGAAACTAAATTCCATCCTCTTTCTACACCTTCTTATGAAATTTCAATCTGATCCACAGAGAGAAAGTGATGACGCTTTTCCCCAGGTCACCTGTTTGGAATGTAATTCAGAAGTCTGCAAAAATACCAACTTCTTCAGATCATATCTCTGCAAATATAGCGCAAACAGCTCTGAAATTTGGACCCGAGGTTCAGTGCGATTTCTTCTCAAATGGGGTTTTTGGTTCAGTGCGATTTCTTCTCAAATGGGGTTTTTTTTGCAACTTCTGAAACGTCACAGAAAAAATTTTATAGCAAAAATTCCACGATGACCTGTTTGGAGAAGCGAAACCCTAGAATACAAAGCTCTGATACCAAATGTTATGAAACCAGCTCAAGAAAAGATACAAAAGATAGATCAACGCCTTAGAATTCAACCTCTTTGAGGGGCAACCTCCTTTACATTACATAAATGAACAATTCTTGGATGATTCAAATGACAAAACCTCCTTTCTATATATAGGAGTCTAAGGAGTCACAATATAACCCAACCGACCTAACAATAATAATATAAAGCCACAAAAATAACAATAGAGGGATTCTATGGGGCACAGTAATAACAATATGGGGATAATAGGGGCACAAAAGTATTAATAAGGGGTACAACTACAATAGTAATTGGGTAATCACTAGTATTATAGGGACCCAATAGGCGACTATGGAACATGATGATTAGTTCTCCATGGCCTCCACTGACAGGATGATTTGTTCTCCTATGGATAGGATGATTAGTTCTCCTGTCGAGGCATCCTACCCATGCAGTTTGGGACTCATGGGAAGTACCTCTCATTTGATTAATGAGTAGGGAAATGAGGATAGACCATAGTAGTACTATCGAAGGACACATCGTTGTATCTACCATACTCCCTATGCTAGGATGACCTCCATTGATCTGGGATCAATGAAACTGATCTAGGATCAATATGAGTGGCTTGAGACACTCTCTTGTGACATTGATCTGGGATCAATGAAACTGATCTAGGATCAGTATGAGTGGTTTGAGACATTCTCTTGTGACATTGATCAAGGATCAATGAAACTGATCTGGGATCAGTATGAGTGGTTTGAGACACTCTCTTGTGATATTGATCTATGATCAATAAAACTGACTTCGGGTCAGTAAGAGTGATGTGACACACTCTCTTCAGATGAAACTGACTTTGCATCAGTAGAAAATGGCATGAGACATTCTTTATCAATTCTTCTTCTTCATGGTTCACCAGAGCAGAGGAAAGCAGAGCACAATAGAGCTCAGTAGAGTAGAGCTCAGAAGATCAAAGCAGAGTAGAGTAGAGCAGTGCAGGGCACTGATGGCAGAGATAGTACAGTCAGACATATGGATCAATGAACGGAGTTCTCCGTAGTTGAGAGGGAGTGTTAAAATTGGCAACTAGGGCCAAACTCCATGTGGGTCATCTTATTTATGGCAGTTGATATTTTTCTTGGATCCCTCTCATTGAGAGGTGTAGTATTGATCTAAAGATCATCTGGTTCCAATAAGTATTCATGGAGTTATGAATTTATTTGTGTTATAAGACAATTTGTCAAGGTCAGCCAGCAACCAAATAAACCCCACATGTGCTCAACATTTTAGTATAAATAGAGGTGGCCTTCAAGTCATTTCAACACACTTGGGGTCTCTTCCTCTCTCTACTTGTCTTTAGGTTTTAGTAGGAGGAGAGATTCTAAGGAATAAAGTTTCCCTTATCTAGAGGGAAAAAATCCAGAAATGCTGGAAAAGCTGGAACTACCAAAAAATCCAGAACTCTCAAAAAAGCCAGAACTTCCACAAAAAGTTGGAACTGTCGGAACTGTCGAAACTGCCAAAAAATCCGTAACTACCAGAAAAGCTGGAAATGCCGGAAATTCCGGAAATGTCAGAACTACTAGAAAAACAAAAAAAATTGGAATTGATGGGACTTCTGGGACTACCGGAACTGTCGGGAACAGCCGAAACAGCCAGAGCATCTGTCTCCAAAGGAGAGCAACATGCAAGGGACAACTAACTAACATTGGGATAGTTGTATGGTACTTAGCAGCAAATACACCAAGCATGCAATGTTATAGCTAGCATGCAAGGGACAACTAGCATGCTAAGGACAACAAGCATGCTAGGGACAACAAGTAAGCAAGGGAAAACAAGCAAGCAAGGTGTAACCAACACATAGGTCAGGATGGCAACATGGTGCAGTAATGGCACATAATGTAGTACAGTGATGGGTACAGTCATGATTAATGAAGCATGATAAGATGCAACATAGTGATGATGGGTGTAGCATGGTGCAGCATGGTGAGGTGCAGCATGGTGATGAAATGCAGCACAACGATAGGTGAAGGAGTCACCTTGGAGAATTAGTTGAAGCAACATGTCTTCATCTAATCTCATGTATCATCTTCTTAGAGATGATCTATGCTCTTATCTAGATAAGTAAAAGTGTTGACTTCTGTTGTAAATGTACTATCTCTATCTCTCTCTGTTGAACTATTGAAGAACATACAAGAAGAATTGATCAAGGGTTTCACCACATTGGGGTCTGTCCCTGGCTAGCGCCACATCTTGTGTCCTCTTGTCTTGGCTTGTCTTCTGCGATTTATGTTTATGTTATATTTGCAGTTTACTTTAATGTTCATGTGATTGCTAATCTGGAAAAGATATGGAGCTAACTATTAAAATTTAAATAAATTGCTCTAAGCATAGAACATACCTAAAATTAACAACCTTGCTACAAGAAAAATGAGAAATACATGAAAAAACGTGATTGCAATGACATTTTTCATGTACTTCTCATTTTTCATGTGGTATGGTCCATGAAAAGTATCCCGCATGGGTATTCCTTTCATGAGAAATCAAATTCTGCATCCGACGAGTGTTTCCGCCTGAAATCTGAGTAAACACATAGGGAGAGAAGTTGAAAATACGAGTTGAAAATTAGTTTTTTTTTTTTTCTTTTTTCCCTCTAAAATTTGATGATGTAATCTAATATTATTTTATTATTTCCACTATCATTTTATAGTTTCGTTAGGAGGCCCATTTTGGACCTCAAAACTCCCCTGATGAACCAGGAGGGGCATCCAGTGGCTTACCACAGTGAGACACTTTCAGAAATAGTCCGAAAGTATCCCACTTATGACAAAGAAATGAATTCCATGATGAAAGCTTGTTGCCAATGGAAGCATTACATTTCAGGAAAGGAAATGGTCATCCACACAAACCACCAACACCTGTAGTTCATACAAACACAAGAGAAGTTGCGGAACGATTGCCATAAGAAATGGTCCACATGCCTAAAACAATTCCATTTGAACATTAAGTACAAGAAGGGAAACACCAATAATGTTGAAGACTACCTCAACCGACCACCAGTCATGACACTGATCACTATGTTCGACTCCTATCGGCACGTGACATCGAGTTGGCTACATCTTTACGAGAGTGATTAAGAATTCAACAACACATACAAGACACTCCTAGAAAGTTAGCAAGATCCAAATTTTCACCTCAAGCACACACTATTATGCCACCTGGGACACATTTATGTTCCTTCTAGTCAGTGTGCCAAGATGATTTGGGAGGTGCACTATAGTTAGGTCGCTGGACATTTCAGAGTAGAGAAAACAATGGCAGTACTGCAGAAGAATTTTTACTTGCCAGACCTTCGTTGGGATGTTGTGAGGTATATTAAATGTTGCACTATCCGTGCCATTGCCAAACAAACCATCAATAAGAAAGGCATATATATTCCTCTGCCTACTCCTAGTCAATCTCAAGAATCCATCTCCATGAATTAAATGTTGGTCCTTCCATCTATTAAGCATGGAAATGACTGTGTTTTCGTAGTCGTTGTTATCACTCTAGGAAACTCTCCTAGGTTGCAGCTTAGAGATGCCTGGTAACACATAATCTTCACTATTGTTCTTAGAACTATTGGAATGGATGATGGTTTGGATGAAGCCAGATAACTGTTTCAACTCTTTTTTCACTCCAGACATGCATGAACACCCTCAGCCTGACAAGGCTTTAGACCACTAATGCTCAATAGTTTGTAGATTAAATGGATAGACAGAGAATACTGACTGTACCAACAAATTCATATATAAACACATATGAATGGCTACCTACAGGCAGTAAAAGAAGCTTGAAAATCTAATTTATCAATGTAGAGATAAGATGACAGTTATCTAGCATTAGACATAGAAGAAACATGAACAACCTATTCAATTACAAATCCAATTTATCAACGCAGAGATAAGATGACAATTATCTGGCATTAGACACAGAAGAAATCATGAATAGACTATCCAAGAGCAAACTTAGAACAGAAGAGAAATGGATATTGAACATGTAACAACAAAAGAAGCTTGTATTACTGGAATGAAGATGAGAAGCTGCAAGGAATAGAGTAGCTATAATCTCCAGAAGTTGAGCCCTTGTTACATTTAACTCTCAACCATTTATAGGCCCTTTACAATGCTCCTAAGCTCTCAAAGGCTCAGAGTGTCTTAATCTATCCTCTCTGTTTTTTCAACCACATGATGCCATGACTAGGAACACATGGGCTCGGAGGTTTCTTCTTCCAATGGAAGAGTAACTGCATTTTGGTATTTTGGCTGCGTTGGTGGGGAGCTCTCTCGTGCTAGAGATGCCCCATGATCTCTTTGGGTTGATTCAGATGTGTTTCACTATCGATGCTCCATGATGTTTCTGTTTTAGGTTGCATCGTGCTATGATGCTCCATGATTTCTTTCCATCCTCTATCTCCTAGCAACTATTTCACGGCCTCTATTATGCGGTGGAATGGGTCTTAGGGCCTGTGTAATCCCTTTAAAATGCGAACAATGACTGCTTTATGTTTAATATAGAAAAACGTTGCAACTGTAAAATCCCGTCCATCTCAATTTATTTCGGACTTCAAAAGTCCTTAGATATGGCCTATTCATCTATCGGGTCCGCCCTTAGGGTCGCTATCGCAAGTCGCACATGACTTGTTCCCTTGCTTCCCTTCGTATTTTGAATATGTTAAAAAACACTGAAAACCATGAAAAATTGGCTTTGGAGGACCTGAAATTCTATATATTTTCATTCTTGAACCCCTTTGGTTACGGGCTTTATCGCATCAGTGCTGCCCAAGGCTCCCTTTGTATTTCATTAAAATACGTCAAACAACGAAAATGCATTGAAAATGGCTTTCCTACAGAGCTGAAATATTATGAAATATTATTTATAATACCATCGAGTCTGACTCATCGGGTCGCACATATATGTGTAAAGGCCCCACCCATTAAGGTTTCTCTAATGCAATATAGCGATACGACATGAGTCGTCAATATATGCGCTTGATCGATAGTCCACGTTGAATCGCCAATCGCCGTCGCCATTTCCATATAATCTGCGTCGATTGCCATTGTCTTCCTCCGCCGATCTGATCATCGGAGATCGTTGATCGGTGGTGTCTTGCGCCCAACCTTAAGTCATCCTCTGTGTAGCACCGATTATGATTTTTCGCTTAGATCTGGGCCATTGATCGACCAGATCTAATGACTATTGTGCATTGCACTGTCTAGGCCTGCGATAATGGTTTTTCACTATTTTTTGAGTGTTTTAGCCTCCCGATAGTGCTTTTCTGCCATGCTAAGGGTTCTTGGCATGTGTTTGTTTTGATCTTTTAATTATCCTTAAGAGAATTTCAAAGCCTTCAGTAGTGTTTTGGATCCATTTTTGGGCCAAATGCTTCTAACGCTAACACTGGCTCCTTCTAGGGATGAAATCCTCCGTATGAGGTTTCAAGAATCACAGATCAATGCCTTTCTTGTAAAAAGAACATCAAACCTTCCTCTTAGTGTTCCATTGGGAATGGAGTCTATTTTGCAACAAAATAAAAATTGAAAAACATATTTACAATACCAAGGCTTGAAAGCCTTAAATGAAATAAAGTTTCAAGAACTGCCCACTAACTGAGCCATCAAAAACACCTTCCCATTTGAGAACCCAGTCACCATACTAAAAATTATCCCATTCAAAGGTTTCTTTGATCTTCTTCTGATGAATTTTAGCCAATTCATCAAAGACTTGTAAAAGCCTATTAATTTGATCATCCTCTTCAAAAACTTTCCAGTATCTGACATTGTCAGGCAGAGATGGTATATATTTCACCTCATTTCTATATGCTTTCAGCCTTGGATGCTTTTCTTGGAAAGTTTTGTTGACTTGAAAAGTTAATATGAAAGATAATTGAATGCAATTCTGTGTGGGGAACACAAGGAATACACCTGCCCCTGCAACTTCCTTAGAGCAAGCTCCATCAGAAAACATGTCCCAAATCTATGGGCCTTCTTCCTCTATGATCTGGAAAATTAGTTTCTTAAGCTGCATCAAGGCCAACTGAGATTCTTCAATGTGAAGAAAACAAGCTCCAAAATTAGTGTCGACAACATAGATGGGATGATTAGTGGTATTCCTCTCATCACTGATGATATAAGCCAACTGAGCCTTTTTGTGCGATCTCCTATTTTCACCTCCAAAAACTGGGACAGTAGCATAGGACAGATCATTTTGTAATGTTACACCTAATCTGTTGATCCAACCTCTAGAAAGAAACATGCCAAACTTGGGGGGTACATCTACTACCACAATATCCATCATCATGCTCTTCATGGGTAGCTGATACAAAGTGATGGCTAGGTCCTTGATTAATCCCAGGTATTTTACTTTTCTAGAGTAAAAAAAAAACAGGTCATGATAAGGCTTGGTAATGTCAAGACCCAGCTTATCCATGACAGCCTTGGGCATTAGATTATGGCTAGCTCCAGTGTCCAAAAGGCAGTTGTGAAGGATTTTGTCATGAATAGTCAAAGAGACATACAATGATGGAGAGTTGTCTTCACAATTTTCAATCATTAGGCTGAGAATAATAGCTGGTTTGTCATCTTGCAGATTTACATAGTGAGTGGAGGCTTGGATGGCTTTAGGATCAAGGGCCTTGAGGATGGATCTTTTGAAGGACTCATTCTTCATTAGTTCAATCAGAGGCATAGGTATTCTTAGCTTCTGAATTTCTGGTTGAAAACTTAAAGGAGAAGGAGACTTGTCAAGGCCTCTTACCTTGTGAGCTAGATCTTTAAGGATGATGGGGTCAACTACCGGTCGCCTCTGCTTATTAGCTTGTTGTACTGTAGAGACAACATCTCTTTGAACAGGAGTTTCCTTGGCATTATTCAACTTTGACCTCATATTATATCTGTGCTAATCTTCAGTTTATAGAACAGCTTCACCGTCCCACTCTTGGCTAATCTGGTCATTGAATAATGACTTTTCATAGGTAGCTAAGGTCCAAAAGGGGCACTGCCTTTGTCTTCCATACAATGGATCTCATCATCTTCTTCAAACTGCTCTTCTTCCATGACTGCATTTTGAAAAGGGGTCTTCACCCTTTGGTCTTCATGGGCATCTTTGCTTCTTTGTAGAATATGCAACTTCTCATCGGTTCTTCTATATGGATTTGGATTTGGAGGAGAAAAGGTGTTAGGAACTCTTCCTTTCCCATGGTGCTACTCAACTTTTAATTTGGAGATTTCAGAGGCCAATGACTCTATCATCTTAGTCATTTTATCGATCTTGGGATTTTAAGATGATGAAGACTCGCTCCTCTATCTTCTCCTATCAATATTTCCCTTGAACTTCTTTGCAGCCATGATGTTTTATTCTACTTCCAAGGCTGCATCCTGCATGTCAACCAAAGTAGAACATCGCCTCTCCCTCAACAATAGACAGAAGTCAGAATCAAAGGCACTGGCATAGATGAGTCTAGAAGAGGTAGTGGTGGGTTTTACTTCAGCTGGTTTCTTGATGTACATGCAGTTAAACCTCTTATTAAAATCAGAAATCAACTCACCATTTTCCCTCTTTAAGTTCCCAAACTCAGTGTGGTAGTAGAGGAGATCCTTCTTATCCCCCCAATGCTTTAAGAATGCATCATCTAAAGCCTCAATATCTGTTATAGATTTTGGGGTCAGTTCTCTGAACCATTTTCTAGCATCTCCATCTAGGCTTTGGACAAAGACTCTTATCTAGACATCATCTTCACTAATGCCTAGGTTATCAGCATAGTTATAGAATGATTCAAAATGTTCTTCAGCTGTAACACTTTCAGCCCCAGTGAACTTAGGCATATACTTCTAATATTCTCCAGTGGGCATGGCATTCAAAGGAGTGGGAAGTACTAGAGGTCCATACCTAGCAGCTATGATTCTTTCCATTTTGGTAGGTGCTTGTGGACCTGCCATAGCTGTGGTGACTATAAGGGTACTGGCAGTTTGAATGATAGAGGGCTGAGGAGTGACTGATAAGACTAAAGGGGTATGATGGATAGGAACTGAGGTTTCCTTTGGGCTTACAACAAAAGGAGAACCTAAATTATAAGGAGCTTTATGAATCTCTGAGAGTTTTTCTTCACTGCTAGTATTAGATGCTATACTTTCAACATGTATTTTTTCTATTGTAGGATTTTCTTCAAGAGATATAGAAGATTGTTTAGATTTACATGAACTTGATGCTCCTTTCTTCAATACCTTTCTTTCTTTGATGATTTTTTCAGGGTCAGGTACTGGGTCAGCTTGTGGATTTTGAGGATTTCTCCAAGTATGCCTCACAAACTAAGCCAAAACTATGAAGTGGAGTCGCCAAGAGTTTTTTCCTTCAGTAGAGTCGCCAGATAGATTATTACAACCAAAAAAGTTCCCAGACTTTTTCTATCATCAGAGCTAGATCTGTATCGTTTCCCAGGGAAGCTGAGCTTTAGTCTCCTCTCCCCAGCAATGACACAAATTATGTTATCACTCCAGGAAACTCTCCTAGGTTGCAGCTTGGAGATGCCTGGTAACATATAATCTTCAATATTGTTCTCGGAACTATTGGAATGGATGATGGTTTGGATCAAGCCAGATAACCATTTCAACTCTATTTTCACTCCAGACATGCATGAACACCCTCAGCTTGACAAGGCTTTAGACCACTAATGCTCAATAGTTTGTAGATTCAATGGATAGATGGAGAATACTGACTGTACCAACATATGCATATATAAACACATATGAATGGCTAGCTACAAGCAGTAAAGGAAGCTTGCAAATCTAATTTATGAAAGTAGAGATAAGATGACAGTTATTTGGCATTAGGCATAGAAGAAACATGAATAACCTATTCAATTGCAAATATAATTTATCAATGCAGAGATAAGATGGCAGTTATCTGGCATTAGACACAGAAGAAATCATGAATAGACTATCCAAGTGAAAACTTAGAACAAAAGAGAAATGGATAATGAACATGTAACAACAAAAGAAGCTTGTATTACTGGAATGAAGATGAGAAGCTGTAAGGAACAGAGTAGCTACAGTCTCCAGAAGTTGAACCCTTGTTACATATAACTCTCAGCCATTTATAGGCCCTTTACAATGCTCCTGAGCTCTCAAAGGTTCAGAGTGTCTTAATATATCCTCTCTATTTTTTCAACCACTTGATTCCATGACTAGGCACGCATGGGCTTAGAGGCTTCTTCTTCCAACAAAAGAGTAACCGCATTCTAGTATTTTGGCTACGCTGGCAGGGAGCTCTCTCATGCCAAAGATGCCCCATGATCTCTTTGGGTTGATTCAGCTGTGTTGCGTTGTCAATGCTCCATGATGTTTCTGTTTTAGGCCACATCGTGCCATGATGCTCCATGATTGCTTTCCGACCTCTATCTCTTGACAATTATTTCTCGGCCTCTATTATGTGGTGGAATGGGTCTTAGGGCCTATGTAATCCCTTTAAAATGCGAACAGTGACTGCTTTCTATTTAATATAGAAAAACACTGCAACTGTAAAATCCTGCACATCTCAATTTATTTCAGACTTCAAAAGTCCTTAGACATGTCCTATTCATCTATCAAGTCCACCCTTAGGGTCTCTATCGCAAGTCGCACACGGCCTATTCCCTTTCTTCCCTTCATATTCGGATATGTTAAAAAACACTAAAAACCATGAAAAATCGGCTTTGGTAGACCTAAAATTCGATATATTTTCATTCCCGAACCCCTTCAGGTCCAGGCTTTATCGTATTGGTGCTACCCAAGGCTCCCTTTGTATTTCATTAAAAAACGTCAAATAGCAAAAATGCATTGAAAATGGCCTTCCTGCGGACCTGAAATATTATGAAATATTATGTATAATATCGTTGGGTCTAGCTCATCGGGTTACACATATATGTGTAAAGGCCCTGCCCCTTAAGGTTTCTCCGATGTGATATAGTGATGCGACGTGGGCCATCGATCTACGTGCTTGATCGATGGTCCACATTGCATCGTCGTCGCCATTTCCATATATTTTGCGCCGATTGCCACTGTCTGCCTCTGCCAATTACGACTCGCCGATCCGATCATTGGAGATCGTTGATCAGGGGTGTCTTGCACCCAACCTTAAGTCATCCTCTGTGTAGTGCCCATTTCAATTTTCTTCTTAGATCTGGGTCATTTATTAGTCAGATCTAATGGCTACTGTGCATTGCACTGTCTAGGCCTGCGATAATGGTTTTTCACTGTTTTTTGAGTGTTTTAGCCTCCCGATAGTGTTTTCGTGCCATGCTAAGGGTTCTTGGCATGTGCTGGTTTTGATCTTTGAATGATCTTCAACTGAATTTCGAAGCCTTCAGTAGTGTTTTGGATCCATTTTTGGGCCAAATGCTTCCAAGGCTAACAGTTGTCAAAAAATTCCCTAAGATAGCCATTATGATGGTCTGCAAGATGAGTATCACAACAGAGGCCACTACTAGGGTCTTCTTTGAGAGAATGTGGGTACACTTTGGGATCCCACAGTCCATTGTCGCTAATCAGGACATGAGATTCTTAAGTGCATTTGGGTCAAGTCTCTAGTTGATGTTGGATACCAAACTCACTAAGTCCACGATTTTCTATCCCCAAACTAATGGCTAAATAGAAGTTGTAAATAGGATGATCATATACATCCTGTGCATGTATAACTTGAAGCATGCACACACATGGGATGAAAGCATTCCATATGCCCAGAAAATATACAATAGACCTATCCACAACCCCTTTCAGGTAGGGCTAGGATTTTAGCAATTATGTACCATTGATGTAGCCATACTATTTGCAGCTACTCAGCCACATTCAACTCATGTCCAGTCTAAAATTGATAGGGAGAACAAATTTATTGAATGCATTCAACAAATCCAATAGAAGATCCATGATATATTAGATAGATCCAATTCTAAGTACAATCAACACCATGATCAACACCGAGTGCCACATAAGTTCCAGGTGGGTGGCAAAGTTTGGCTACATTTGCAAAAGGAGCACTGATGAGCCTCATCATTGTGTAATTATATGGGCCTTAACTAGCCTTAATTCACCTCCTAGCTTAGTCAAACCAACTATTCTCACAACTTATTGCATACTTTTGATTATATTTTTCTTATGAGATGAGTTAGAGTTGGAGATTTTTCTTTGTGGTCTAATGTGCATGTAATGCAGGAATAAAGGATAAAAGCAAAGGAAATGTTGGGATAAAAGGTAAAAGCAAGGAACTATGGTAAAATACCTTGGTAAAAACTCTTATGGGACAAGGGAGTGGAATTACATGACGTAAATCCTCCTCATTTACTACCCATCCATTCAAATACCCCTCCATCAGCTACAAGTACAAACAACCAAATCAAGAGCACTGAAAGATAGCCACGCATGTGGAAGTACAAGTAGCCTCCTTACTAGAAGGCAGTAGAGGTAGTGAAATTGAAAGGACAAGTTACCATTAAGTTGGGAGTTGTACCTCCCTAATTTTGAGGGAATTCATTGAGACTTCAGATGTATAAATAAAGAGGCTTAGGACCTCAGTGTTTTTAGTTAGTCAACTAGCCAATCATTAGTCAACTAGTTGGTCACCAATAGTCAAGTGCAGACTTGTAATAGTTTGATGTAATATAGTGTTCTTTGATAATGAAGCTCTTTGGTTAGGGCCCGATCCTATCATCCAAAGCTCCTCTTTCTTGAATTGTATTCTACCATATATTCCTACTTTCTCTTCATTTATTTAAGCAGTTCATTTCCATTACAGTAGTAGCATAGATGCATGGTTTGATTGTTCATTTGGTTAAATAGATGCATTTTCATTGCAGTGGTTCAACACAGATTTATGGCTTTCCTATTCATTTACTTAAGAAACTTCTTATTTTCTGTTCATGTGCTTGAATAGTTATAGTTTCATTACAGTGATGCAGAACATAGTAATTGTGTTTCAGTTTGTTCCATTCATGCTTTCATTTAATCAGTAGGTTGGTAAAGAAAAGATCCACAAGGTTTCTCACAGGTGTCTCAACCTCACCTCCTCCCTCCAGAACCATGATGTGAGGAAGAAACCCTGCAGCAACCCCAAAAACACAAGGTTTTGATTTTCACAGAGGGTTTGTTGTTTAACCCAGTCACTGATTCATTTCATATTTCTTTGTTACTTTAATGGACATCTGCTCCCTCACTCGCTCCCTATCATTTGATCTCACTCACCTTCCCATGTCATTTTCCTTCATCACAAAATGCCTAACCAAAAGCTATTAAATTCATGTTTAAACACGTTTTTTGTTGGTAAATTTCCTCACACAGCAAAATTGACCAATCGCCGCCCAAATCCACTTTTCGGTTTGATTTTTTTCCCTTTAAACCCCAACCATCGTTCTTCCTTGTCAGATTTGATGGCTATCACACACCTGCTCACCAACCTACTCAGTCAATTCTCCACCATATATCTGCCTTACCAAATCTGGCGGCCATCGCACGATATCGCATGGATTTCCGTCAGACTATTATCTAGCTGAGGGCATGTGATATGGCTGGTTTCCCCATGCTGCGTGTCAATAGGGGAGGCTAATCCCGCAAAATTTTAGAAAACCATTTAGGACTTTGAGGGCGTACGAGATATAACTTACCAACCTCCAAACTCGCTCATCAATTCCGCATGTTTCTTTTCACGTTCCAGTCTCCACCGTTGATCTGCCCTACTAGATATGACTATTGTCACTTCACCCTATTTCCAACTGGCTTGGCTGATTTCTGTTGTCCACCCACTGATTTATTCCATCCATCCATATTTTGACTCCATCCGCGCAATATAATCTCATCCATACATCTCTGGTAGTTAGCCCTGTTCACCCATCTGCCTATGTACCCTCCTACGATCCAATCTCAGCCGTTTGTTTTCCTTTCACCTGCCTGATCCAATGGTTCTTATGCACTATTGCCCATTACATCCTCTTTTTCACAATTTTTACCTTTGACTATCCTTCCACTTGGACACAAACTTAGCCTGGATCCATTGCTGACCCCTAAGCCTAGTTTTATGCTCTTTTTACTTCTGCAACTTAATTAGTTAGCATCATATTAGTGTTGTTCAACGATTCTTCTTAGTTTAGTTGTTTCCATGGTTAGTTAGGTTATGGTGTAGATTTAGCATTTCATGTTATTTTCTCCGTTTCTGTAGTAGAGTAGCTCTCTCTTAGAATAGGTTTTCTCTCCTTCCATCAAAATCAAGCTTCTTTTGAACCTATAGAAGTCAAGCCTGGAACCCATGGCGTCTCTTGTCAGATGAGCAGTGACAACAGGCAGTACCTTCACCTCTACTTGTGTATATATCACAGTCACCTCCAATTTTATATGAACCTCGGGTTTATAAGTAAAGATGGTAGCCCTTGGAGTTGCAACATTCTTGCTTCAATACCTAGACTCATCACTTTTTGGCACTATTTCCAGGGAGGTGTCAGAGTAGTAGTGATTACTGTTATTTTCTTTTATTTTCTAGTTTCCAACTTTCTTCCATCAGTTTATTTCTGTAAAAGTAATCTAGTTTCTTTCTTTCATTTTATCATTTATATGCTTTCCTTTCCATTCTGCAAGTTAATCTAGTTTCCTTTCATTCAACCATTTCAATTCAGCAAGTAGTTACCTTTTGTTAGTGGCTTTCATTCAATTCAACAATCTCATTCTGCAAGTAGTTTTCATTCTATTAGTTGTTTCTCAGTTAATCAACAATTTCCTTTCTACAATTACTTTCCAGCTTTAAAGTAAAATCCCACAAAAACTCAAAAACATTTCCTTTCATGCCTCATAGGATTAGGGATACTTCAGGAAAATTATTACCAAACACCCCCACCACATCCAACAGTCAACCTTCTCTCTTCTTCGGTGACTGTGAATTGGAAGAACCCTTAGGTGAGCAACCTGACATATTTGAAGAACCTATAGGGGAAGAAGAAGAGGAAGAACCCATTCCTACTGAACCAATGGCTAAAAACCTAAATGACATAGGAAATAGAGAGAGAATTCAGGGTGATTTCCCCATCGGGGAGACCAATGGGGACACTAAATGAAGAACATAAGCCCCTCTGCTCTACCTCATTTCCATGGCTCAACCACAGAGGACCCTGAAACTTTATTATTTGAGTTTGTTGTTGTCTGCCAAACCTATGACTACACAGATCATGAGCAGAAGTTGAAATTGTTTCCATATACCCTCAAGGAGGCAACATTGCACTGGTTCATGGGTTTACTTGGAGATAGCATCACAACTTGGGCTCAGATGCAACAGGCCTTTAACAACAAGTATAGGGACTATTGTAGGTCAAAGGAAACTAAGGATGATATTTTCAGGATGACCATATGCCATGATGAATCCCTAGAAGACTACGAAGAGAGATTCTAGCTCAATTACAAAAGGGCCAAGTCAACACTTAATGCTGAGTCACTGAAGTTGGTCTTGCTTAGAGGAGTGAGGGAGGATATCCTAGACACCTTACACATGTTAGCAAGACGAGATATCTACCAACTACCCTATGATGACATCAAGACTGTCTTTAGAAACCATTCTAGGGCAACCAGAAACAAGGGTAGGAGTAGTCAACTTATGGCCAGTACCTCATCTTCCAACTCATCCATCAAGGGTGAAATTGGAAATATGTTGGAGGACTTCAAAAGTGAGATGGTGCAAACCCTTGCCTTGTAATTAGATACCATGAATATCATCAGGAAGAAAGTGGAAGCAGAGAGAGCCTTAGCCATCTTCTATCTTAGGTGCACTAGGAGGCATCCTAGGAATGAGTGTCGATTAAACTGTACTGAGATCTGCTCATTCTGTGAAGAAAACCACTCCACAGATAAGTACCCTTCTTTACCTGGTGTTGTTGGGAAAAGTATCCATTCGAAATGCCCCTATCCCACTCTAAGGTGTGATAGTGCCTTAGCAACAAACAAGGAAAACTATCTGAGTATTCTTCCTTACGAAATGTAAATAGAGAAGAAGGATGTAACTAACCGGTGTCTTCTGCTAGTTTGTCGATCCAATCGCTCTCTCCTTTGTTTGCTTCCCGCTGCCTGCTCCTTCACTGGTCCAACTTCACCAAGTTCCTGCAAAGATCACAAGAGAGGAAAACTACACAAAAGACATAGATTTACATTCATAACTAGTTTAGGATCAGATATAAACTAAATATGCAAATATAACAAAACATCATTGATATACAAGCATATAGGAGAAACTCAAATAGCTTTATTGATATGATAAGAAAGTCCAAGAGGAGATACAACCAGGTGAGTCCCGATCCAACATCTACCTCCCAGCAAAGGAATCCATTCCTCTCCTCCAACAAAGCATAAATCACCCAATGTACTAATCTCAATCTCAAACCAACAGCAATTCTCTACAAAGTACAAAATTCCAGCCTCTGGATCTCTGGGATGAGGGATCCATATATAGATGTAAGAAGAGAGGATGAGTCAGCTTATGTTTTGACTTGTGGCTTCTCTCTGTCAGTTCTTGCTTCCACTTGGAGGTTGAGAGCCTCTTACTCATCACTAGTCGAATTCATTGAGGCAAGTGTCATTGGAGAAGATTCTGGAAGCTTCCATGGTCTTTCCACCTCATTGAATGAGCTTGCCATTTGTCATTTCCCACTCAGCGCACCCTGGTAGTGCTTTTAGGTGCGTTGCAACGCACCCAGCTAGTGTACTGGGGTGCACTGCAACGCAGGCAACTAGTAGAGCATCTGAATTGATCCTGAATTGACTGTTTCTGAGTGGTTTTTGGTGGAGAACTTCTGGGAGAAGCTGTCATTGGTTGACCTTGTTCCTTTAGGGGCAGGAACAACACTTTTAGGGACTTTGGATCCCTTGGATTATGGACATTTCATGGTCAATGTTGTAAGGCACAAAAATGTCCATAACAGTTGCCCCCTAAAGTATGAGGCCATTTATCGGGTGAAATGCTTTATTAGGAGGATCCGAAGTTCTTTCAATGCTGGGAGGAGACCTGTAATAAGATACAATACAATACATTATTTTTCATACTGTTTTCATGATCTAGCTGAGGCGGGCATTCCCATGCTCAGCTTTATAAATTCATTTTTCTGTACATAGAACAAACAATCGTCTGATGGTAGACTGATGATTCTGATGAAATCATCATCCTTTTGGTAGGATGATTATCTGTGCTGCAATGCTGTACATGTCAATGTCTTTATTTTTCCTGAATATATATCGCAGCCCGTATGGATGAAACTAGATCCGGGGTCTTCAATGTCGTCCGATCTTCACTCTAAGTACAAGTCAATCCATGTGAGAAATGTTCTAAAGTTGAACATGGAAAGACATCGCTTGATTACCAGTCAATGATGTAAACTGTTAACAAGCGCGAGAGGAGTCACCGATAATGATAATGACCCTCAAGGTACTGCAGTACAATTCACGTGGTGTGAATAAAGGACTTGGCATCGAACACCACGCAAAATCTTTCGGTCAAAGTTCATTGATGTATACCTGTTGCCGGAAGTGAGAAACTTGCCATTGAGGCATGCAAGCTTCAAAGTACTAAAGGGGGTGTTCCTAGATCAACTTCTTGGATAATGAGTTGATGTCGACAAGAAGCGATCCGTCAAAGGAGGGCCTTAATGTATCCCACATCAGTGACACAGAATGGAGCAAATGATTTTGATGGAGGTGAAATCGATCTGATGATATATGGATCAGGGTGGCGGTCATGAAAGAATGAAGGATAATGTATGGTAGTGGATGGGACACGGTTGACTTCTCTGGATGACTTCTCTTGAACATATCAACGACACTTAGGTGATGGATTGGTAGCATTTACCCCAAAGATGGATGGTATGGCGAGACCATGGCGATGTGACCGGTGAATGAAACAACCCAACCCGACTCAGGCACGGAGTGGAAGTGTCATGTTCAAGAGAGACTTGCTACCAATAAAAGTTCTTTGAGTTTCTTCCCAATTTTCCCCAGTCATTTCTGACCAGTACCTCTTTATTTTTTTCAAGCTTGAGGAGGATAACATATGCTTGTTCTATAATTTTCCCTTCGGGCAAACCCATCGCTATGTTTTAACGAGCCTAGCGATAGTGAAACTCATTCTCGTCTAAAGACAAGTTTGTCGCTATTAATGTTTTTTAACGAGTCTAACGACAAAGATAACTCGGTCCTTTTCATTTTTAGAGAGTCTGAAAAGGTACGTAAAGATAACTCCAAAGTTCCTTTTTCGTCATCTAATCCCTTAAGTCCGAAAAAGTATAAAACAATACAGAAGGGATGAATTTTCGATAGTTTTAACGAGCCGAACAAAACAAGCGCTCGATCTTTTTGTGCAATAATCCCTCAGGTCCAAAAAGATTAAAATCTAGAGGAGGGATAGCACTTCCGGTCGCTTTAACGAGTTGGAAGGCCAAAACTCGGCAATCTTTTCATATTTTACGAGTCAGATGAAAAGAGCTTAAAGAAGACTCGTCTTTTGAGGAACGAGTGATAAAACAGGTTAGCAGCTGATTCCAGGTAAGGGTTGGAATTTTCCAATCACGGCAGTGTCACAAGGATGGCTAGTGAAATCACTCTTCGCAGCTGTTCCTCAAAATGGGTAAACAATCAAATGGAGGTGAATGATCGGCCAAATGAAAAGTGGAGGTGACGGTACAAACACAACCAAGGCTTTAATGGCTGATAATGTTACATTCACGGTGGTTATTTACCGGAGGATAGTTCATTTTTTAACGAGCTTAAACACGGATTGAAACACTTGCTTGGTCTTATGTTTATTTTTTAACGAGCATGAACTATGTGCTAAAACTACTCGATTAATCCAGTCATATGATAAGAATGTCTCATATAAAAACGACAACTTTTAGATTTTTGCCCCACATCCTTTCTTTATGCAAGTTTGGAAAAGACTAATCCTACGAGTTTAAAGGGTTAGACCTACAGGTTTAAAGGGAGGACCTAAAAATTTAAAAAAATAAATAGCCGCCCCTTGCTTGCACTCCAAAAGGTTTGCATGCCCCCAGGTATAAAACAGAGTTTCGAGGTCTCCCTCTATTCGAGCTGACAAAACATTTGTTTTATCAGGAAGGGTCACCCTTTATTCGAGCTGACAAAACATTTGTTTTATCAGGAAGGGTACTACCTCTTACAGGTTACCCAAAGATCGTCTCATTTGCACAGCAAACAAAACATTTCTTTGGCGATGTCCACCGAGATGAACAAAGGTGAATGACGACGCCCGCCAACTCACATAACTTTGACAAGAGAATCTTATTCTAGAACAACCCCTCTTCCAATCACGGACGGGGTAAGGACTAGTCATATTCTCCCTCGGAAACCTACTCTATACCCGAAGTTTTCCTGCCGAAGCAGACCAGGATGCATGCCCCCTGGGTTCCAGTCATATCCTTCCGAATCACTCGTGCTCATCGGGAGGACGGACCGTGGGTTGAGACATTTCTTGCGTGAAGAGACCATTTAGGGATGGTATATGACTATTTGCGATGCGTGATTCGAGAAATGAAAGCTGGTCCATGAGCTTGACCACTCTTCCTTCGTGCGGAAAACACATTACTCTAAAGAGTGAGGAGACGATGGCTCCCATGCAATATATATAGTCTCGTCCAAGGAGTAGGTTATAATCCAAGGGTCCTTGAACGACCATCACGTTCATTTGAACGGTCTTCCCTTTCAATGTTATGGGCACATTGGGGAGGATCCCTAAAGATCGACTGGTTCCTTTATCGAAGCCTGTCAGATTTCTCATCTCAGGCAAAAGTGATGGCGAACCAAGCGCTTTCCAAGCAATAGAGGAAAGGATACTCACAGATGCCCCCTCATCAATGATGGTGCCAGCCATGACCATTCTGTATATTTGAACGATAATTCGGAATGGTATGCTTGCTGGCAAACGGGATCTGCCTAGTTGGTTCCAGTCGAAGGATAGAACTAGGTTGCTTGGTGGTGGGACCGAGTAGACGGCCAGGTATCGCTCTGACGAACTTCCCTCCTGCGATAAAGGAATGGGTGGATTTCCCCCGTGTTCGTCGGAGTCTGTGTTGATGAAAAGAATCTGGATGGTGTCATCCTTATCCTCTTTAGTGACTGTATCATTCGAAGATAAAACCTCTGAAGGCAAGACTGGGTCAACTGCCGCCTCGACCTTTTGACTTTCGTCTGATATGGATTCAGTTGGTTTATCCTCAACGATAGACGCTTCAGCTGACCACTTGATCGGGCCAGCTGGATTCTCAACTAACGAAGGACTTGGCAAGAGTTTTTTATATCCAAGAGGAAGTCGTAATGGTGAAACCGAACGATCTTCCAAGACTCTTTTAGCCTCGTCTAAGAAGGGACAACGGTGGAGGGCATGGTTGCCTTCGCACAGTCTACAGGGAGGTCTAGCCCTCCCTTTTTGTCCTGGAACTTCACTTTCGCTAGTTGACGGTGTACTTTCAACATGGCTATCAGAGGTTGACGACACCGGATTGTGCAAACAGGGAGACCAGTCCCTTAGTATCCGAGGGATGCAAGGACAATCTCTATGAAAGTGGTCTCCCTTGCAAATGACACATGGCGATTTAGGCCTGGTCAGTGCTGTGTGTGGATTTTCATCAGACGACACTTGTTTTCCCTTATTTGCCTTTGGCTCCTTCTTCTTTTTCTCTTTCTTCTTCTTTTCCTTTTTCTCCTTAGGAACTTGGTTTTTTGCTTTACCAGTTCTGTCACACGAAGAGGAAGGAAGAGAGGAAGAATTATAGGAAGTAGAAGGTTGGTGGGAAATTCTGGACTCGTCTAATTGCTGATTGGACTGTTCAGGAATAGTGGTGTTCTGAACGACATTGGTTGAGAAGAGCCAACCGACAAGCCAATTGTCAGTCCTGGAAGCGACAATGTGGCCATATGGGGCGCACAACATCTCCTGAAGAGGAGAAGGGACTAGGATTTCCACCAAGGGGAATTCCTTGGTTGGTAGGCTCCATTTTCTCAACCTAAAGATCAACGCAGGAAAAAGGGGTGATTGTTCCGTTTAAAATAAATTTTAACGACGCTTAGACACAACTTGCTTTTTCAATTTTAAAGAGTCAAGAAAAAGCTAAAGATGACTCTAGTCTCCTTCAATTTTTAATGAGCTTGAAGTGACAAGTGCTCAAATGGACCTTTTCCGTTAAGGAGTCTGAAAAGGAATGAAAGGGACTGCTCTGGAGTTCTAGGTAGAGGGTGTGCCAAACTTTTCGCAAAACCGCAGAATACTTTTTAGGGTACGGGTGGTCAATCTTCCCAAATGCTGTGTTCAGTGCAATGCGATCAGTAGGGCGGCCGACACGACTTCCTATGGATAAAGGTTTTATGCCTATAGGGGTCTCCCAATATATACTCGATGGTACGTGGGAGCACAATCCGTACTGGCACTTATCGTCTCTCAGGAGGAATCACCCAACCATCAGTGAGGCGACCAGTGACCAGGTTTTACGACGCCGGAACACGTCTCTAGCCTAGACCTCTATGTTGTGTGTTAAGTTACAAAGCGTTGTTAAGTTCATTCAATTTATTTTAGGTTGATCTTTCTTAGAAGTTTGCCTTTTTGGATCACCACGAGATATATGATACAATTCCTAAATGCAGTCTAAAGATGATAAGCAAGCTTTTATATCTTTTCAACAATGAAAATCCTAGCTACAAGGGGAAAAGAAAGACACCATCTTTTCTCAAAGAGCATAGAGCACACAGTAATGCACTTTTCCTAAATCAACATACAAACTGTCAAAATGCAAATGCACATATGCATGTATTTGTTTTCACTTTCTTAATATTGATGCCTAAAAAGAAAGTTGTTGTACAAATTTGAATTCGATTTCAAGTGAAAAACACAAACAAGCTTCTTTCGAAATCAAAAAAGACGATTACGACACTTTATGATTTTGAAGTAAACACTTGTTTCGACACTAGAAATGCATAAATTCAAACCAAAAGACAAAAGTAAAAGCTAAATCAACTGTGAACAGCAAACAAACTCACTCCTAAGATCAAAACGACACTTACGACAGGTCTAGATCTAAGGGCGACAGTATGACTAGTTTACTTTTGTAATGGGAAACTGCAAATGATGTAACAAATACACAAAGAACAAGTACAGTTTCTTTATACAACTGAGGCGGAATTGAGGCAAAGAAAAGGGGTTTCAGATAGGTACACACACTGATAACAGGCTGCAAAAAACAGAGATAAAACTGAGCAAAAGGAAGCAGGGAACCACAGCTGCACAAGGCAAGGGCTGATCAGCGCACCCTCAGCACAGAGAAACTGAACTTCAGCGCAGGTAGCCTTCTCGGGACCTACATTGAAATGTAGAACCTCTTCACAGAGTCTGCGCTGAAGCAGAAACGAGAATTGTTTCTGGGTTCTGGGTCACGGTTTGCAGTTTAATCTATGGTTTTTGGTCGGATAAAAGCTATCAATTAGGAACAATTAGAGGGATGATTTAAAGGAGGACTAAGATCTATCACAAAGGGCTGTTAGAGCACTTGTGGATTAGTTGTTCAGATCATAAACAGGCCCAGTGAATGGACTAGAGTAGCAGATCTCTACTTTGCATTTGTAAATGGCAAATGCAGTTCGATTCAGCACTCTTGAGTTTATGAGATGAACAACAATAGAAACACAAATAAACTAACTAGATACGTTCCCCAGTGGAGTCGCAAATTTGTTGTTGGGAAAAGTATCCATTCGGAATGCCCCTATCCCACTAAGGTGTGATAGTGCCTTAGCAACAAACAAGGAAAACTATCTGAGTATTCTTCCTTACGAAATGTAAATAGAGAAGAAGGATGTAACTAACCGGTGTCTTCTGCTAGTTTGTCGATCCAATCGCTCTCTCCTTTGTTTGCTTCCCGCTGCCTGCTCCTTCACTGGTCTAGCTTCACCAAGTTCCTGCAAAGATCACAAGAGAGGAAAACTACACAGAAGACCTAGATTTACATTCATAACTAGTTTAGGATCAGATATAAACTAAATATGCAAATATAACAAAACATCATTGATATACAAGCATATAGGAGAAACTCAAATAGCTTTATTGATATGATAAGAAATTCCAAGAGGAGATACAACCAAGTGAGTCTGGATCCAGCATCTACCTCCCAGCAAAGGAATCCCTTCCTCTCCTCCAACAAAGAATAAATCACCCAATGTACTAATCTCAATCTCAAACCAACAACAATTCTCTGCAAAGTACAAAATTCCAGCCTCTGGATCTCTGGGATGAGGGATCCATATATAGATGTAAGCAGAGAGGATGAGTCAGCTTATGTTTTGACTTGTGGCTTCTCTCTGTCAGTTCTTGCTTCCACTTGGAGGTTGAGAGCCTCTTACTCATCACTAGTCGAATTCATTGAGGCAAGTGTCATTGGAGAAGATTCTGGAAGCTTCCATGGTCTTTCCACCTCGTTGAATGAGCTTGCCATTTGTCATTTCCCGCTCAGCGCACCCTGGTAGTTCTTTTAGGTGCGTTGCAATGCACCCAGCTAGTGTACTGGGGTGCACTGCAACGCAGGCAGCTAGTAGAGCATCTGAATTGATCCTGAATTGACTGTTTCTGAGTGGTTTTTGGTGGAGAACTTCTGGGAGAAGTTGCCATTGGTTGACCTTGTTCCTTTAGGGGCAGGAACAACACTTTTAGGGACTTTGGATCCCTTGGATTATGGACATTTCATGCTCAATGTTGTAAGGCACAAAAATGTACATAACACCTGGACTCAAAGATGTATCTCAAGGAGCTGAAGGGCTCACTGAGCAGCTTTTCTACATCAACTAGAGGAGACCTCTTGGGCCTAGACCATATCAGCAAGGTATGCAAGGATCATCCCATGCATATTACAGACTCAACCAAACCACAAATACACCTTCTTGGGGACCCCCTACTCATCCTTCCTAGTCTACACCCCCTCCTTGGTCCTATGCATCTCAGTACCATTCCCAGCTAGTCAGTCATTTCAACCCTACATTCAACCACAACATCAGTGGAACACCCCACCCCAGGGGTGGAGGCCCCAATTCAACAATGTTCCAACTCTATTGCCTCCATCACCTACCCAACTACAACTCATACGCTCTGCTCCACCTAGGAAACCCTAGATGCCTACCCAACCAAATCCAAATCCAAACAATAGGCAGGCCCAACAACCATACGGTGGAGAGGCATCATACCCAGTTTATGCTATTGAAATTCAGGAGATCAACCTATGATCTGGCAGAATTCTCCTAGATAACCAACTTTCCTCTCCACATAGGGAGATCGAGGAAAAAAGAGAGGAAAGCAATATTAAAGCAAATCCACCCTTTTCTGAAAGATTAGCCCAACCGCACCAGCCTACCCTATAAGAAACTGAACTTCTAGGAGAATTGGAAAACCTACGTGTAAAGATCCCCCTTCTCCAGGCAATCAAATAATTTACTATCTACAATAAATTGATTAAGGAGAAGTGCTTTAAGCATCCAGGAAGAATAAAAAGGGATGCCCCTACCATTAATGTCATTGGGAAGTTATCTGACTTAATGTTGGGGCAGACAATATGTCCAAAATAATTAGACCCTAGAAGCCCTGTAGTTGATGTGCACATCAATGGCACCATTGTCCCCCACACTCTAATTGATCTTGGGGCTGCCATTAATGTGATGACCAAGGACACCATGCTCAAGCTTAACCTCCAAGGGTCATTAAGAAAAACCACAACAATGTTTCAACTTGCAGACCATTCCACAGTAAACCCTGAGGGAATTGTGGAGGATGTGGTGGTCTCCATTGCTTCATGGGAGTATCCAGCAGATTTCCTAGTTATCCAGCCTAAGGCTAAGCTTACTAGTTACCCTCTAATCTTTGGGAGGCCATGGTTGGGCACATTTGATGCCTACATTAGCTGTAGAGCTGAGACTATGACCATCAAGAATGGGCATATGTCCAAACAATTAGTCCTATATCCTCCTGCTCAACCCTCCCTAGAACGTGACCTACCTTTATGGTTGGAGGAGGAGGAAGAAGATGAGATTTATTCTGCCAAACTGTATACCTTGGAAGCCATCATAGGAGGAGGATAGTAGGATGGGGATGATTTAATTGAACACCTGCTCCAAAGTCCAACTCCTAGTTCATTACCCTTAGAGGAAGAAGTCAAGGAAACACTAAAAAATCATCAAATTGACTTATGCTTGGTCGATTCCAGCCCAATCTGAGTCAAAACCATAGAAAAAGAAAACCTTGAAGATTAATCCATCTCTCTCTACTTTAGAGGAGGAACAACTATGCAACTTGTTGAGAGAGAACCTAGAAGGCTTTGCTTGGAACTACAAGGGAATGAAGGGAGTACACCCCTCAGTGTGTACTCACCACATATACATCAAGGATGGTTGCAAGCAAGTTACGTAGCCACAAAGGAGGATGAAACCATTCCTCAAAGACATATTCAAAGAAGAACTACAAAAGTTGTTATATGCAAGGTTCATTTACCCTATCTCTGATAGTGAGTGGGTCTCTCCTTTAGTGTTAGTTCCCAAGAAAAATGGGAAGTGGAGGATTTGTGTCAATTATAGGGAGTTGAACAAGGCCACAAAGAAGGATAAATTTCCCTTACCCTTCATTGACCAAGTGCTAGATGGTCTGGCATGGAAGAAGTTCTTTTCCTTCCTAGATGGATTTAGTGGGTACAGCCAAATCTAAATCTGCCCAGAAGACCAGGATAAGACGACTTTCACCTATCCTGAGGTACTTTTCCCTATAGGGTCCTTCCTTTTGGCCTATGAAATGCTCCTGCCACTTTCCAGAGAGTAGTCCTAAGTATTTTTGCTGAATTAGTGCATGACGCTGTGGAGATCTATATGGATGATTTTACACCTTATGGCTGTGATTTCCAATAAGACCTGACTAACCTAGGAAAAGTATTACGCAAATGCATTCAGATGAGATTGTCTCGCAGTCTAGAAAAATGTGGATTCCTAATTACTGAAGGGGTTGTGCTAGGTCATTCCATATCTCAGCAAGGACTGCATGTGGACCGAAAGAAAGTAGCAATCATTCAAAGGGCCCCCCTTCACAAAAGCAGAGAGATGTTAGGAGTTTCTTAGGGCTTGATGGATATTATAGAAGATTCATAAAATAATTCAGCAAGATGGCCTCTCCTTTGTTTGGATTATTGGCCAAATATTCTGAATTTATATGGTCAAAGAGCTATCAAGGGGCCCTGGACATTCTAAAGGGTAAGGTAAACACTGCTCCAATCCTCAAAGGCCCAAACTGGGCCCTCCCTTTTCACATTCATGCTGACGCCTTACATAAAGCCATAGGAGCAGCCTTAGGATAGGTAGAAGAGAAATTGCCTTACGCCATCTACGTTACTAGTAAAAACCTGTCAAAGGATGAGCTAAACTATACTGTGATAGAAAAAGAACTCATGGCTATTGTGCATTCATTGAACAAGTTTAGGCATTACGTTACAGGCTGCTAGGCATTTGTGCATATATATCATGTTGCAATTAAATATTTAATGAACAAAGTAGATGTAAATGCTAGAATCATAAGATGGTTACTTTTATTGTAGGAGTTTGATTTAATTATCGTTGAGAAGCCTGGTAAAGAAGATCTTGTTGCTAACTTTTTTTCTAGGATAAATTTGCCTATAGGTCAAGAAGGAATGGTGGATGATTAGTTACCAAATGAGAATTTGTTTGTTATGTCAGTGCTCTCCCCATGGTTCGCTGATATAGAAAATTATCTGGTGTCAGCATAGTTCCGATCAAACCTACCCTCTAGAGAAAAGAGAAAGATCATCAGAACAGGTGCCCCCTTCATTTGGATTGGGGGCAATCTGTTCAAACTTGCCCCAGATCAAATCTTGAGATGATGTGTAAGGGAAGAGGAAGTATTTGACATCCTTTTGACCTGTCATGATGGGCCTTGTGGAGGTCACTTTGTAGCAAAAATGACAACATTCAAAGTGCTGCAAGAAGGCTATTATTGGCCTACTCTTCATCAAGATGTGAAGAAGTATGTTAGTCAGTGTGATTGGTGCCAGAGGATGGGAAGCCGAATCCAAGAGATGAAATTCCCCTACAACCTCAAGTGACTTTTGATCCATTTGACAAGTGGGACATGGACTTCGTTGGGCCTATCAACCCTCCTTCAAAGCAGAAACAACACATCATTGTGTGCACTGATTATCTAACTAAGAGGGAAGAAACCAAAGCAATCAAGGTAGCAACAAAAGAAAAGGTGGCTGAGTTCCCTTATATTATACAAGTTTGGGTACCCTAGAGAACTGGTCATAGACCAATGTAGCAAATTCACCTCTAACATGATTGAAGAACTGCTCAAGCATCACAAGATCAAGCATAGGACCTCCACTCCTTATCACCCACAAGCTAATGGGAAAGTGGAGGTGACCAACAGAGCACTGGAGAACATCCTAACCAAGGCAGTGAACAACAACAGAAAAGATTGGGCTGAGAGACTAGTTGAGGCCACCTGGGGGTATAATACAACATGGAAGACCACCACTGGGTTTACACCCTATGAGATGGTCTATGGGAAAAATTCTTTGTTTTCCATTGAATTTGAATATAAAACATTGAGGATGGCAACCCAACTAGATTTAGATCTCAGTCATGCACAAAAAGAAAGGTTGTTCCATTTGAATGGCCTAGATGAATTCAGAAGATAGGCCCTCGTCCATACAGAGATAATTCAACTTCAGAGAAAGATCTCGCATGACAATCATATCAAGGAGAATCTATTTAAAGAAGGATATTGGGCATTATTATATGATTCAAGGTACAAAGACTTCAAGGGAAATCTGAGAACAAGATGGCTCGAACCATATGTGGTGGAAAGATGCCATGACAATGATTTAGTGCAGATGAAAACTATAGATGAAGAAGCCATTCCATTACTAGTTAATGGACACAAATTGAAAATGTACAAGAGGCCTTCATCTAAACAAGAGTTCATTGATAGCATAAATAAAATAGTGATGATGGTGGATCAAGTTGCAACTCCTCCCTCATCAGGTCACTGTAAAGAAAAAAAAACAAAATAAGGGTTGAGGTGAAAACCTTCCTTGTGGTGCCTAGGGTAGATACCTAGGGTGAAAACCTATTTGAGGTAGCCTAGGTGTTAAAAAATAATAATAGTAATATATATATATATATATATATATATATATATATATATATATATATATATATATATATATATATATCATAATAATAATAATAATAAAAGGAAAGAAAAAAACATAATTGTTATTTGCAGGAGGACGAAAAAGACAATTAGGGAGTAAAGAGAAGATCCAAAGGGGGCCTCGCCTCACATATTTTCATCTCCTCCACTCCTTACCATGCATCCCTCCATAAATTCCATGTTTTTTTTACTTCATTGCTCCAATTCAGGTGAAAATTGTATTTTCTACATGGACCCCTCACCTCATCCATTACCATCATCCTTGCCTTCACACACACTCCTTCTCCCTCTGTCTTCATGGAAACATCCTCACCGACACCAGCAGTAGACAACAGGGGAGGAAGAAATATGACTACACAGCAGCAGCAATATCAGATCTTCAGTCACAGACACCATCAGTAGACAACAGAGGAGGAAGAAGAATGACCATCAACAGCACCTCTGATCTTTGACACTTGCAGCGTGGCATTAAGGCCATAGGTAAGTATCCTACTCACTCACTCATCTGCATCATTTGATCAAAACTTGTAAAGGTTAAGAGGTAGTTGGTTTGCAAGTAAAAACGTGGTCAATTTCCTCTAAAACAGATATGCCCCCCAAAACCTCAGGATCCTAATAACATGGACAGTCTTCAATGACTTCCCAGTAGAGGATGACATCAAAACCTTCATCTATGGTGTTAGTCCTTCTGTCACTAAGGAGGAGACAAAATAAGAAAAGGCAGATACAAAGCTAGATAGGGATGAGATGGTAAAGAAGAAAATAATACAGAGGGACATGATGAAGAAGAACACAAAGGAACATGATGCTAAAATAGAAAATAAAGAAGGTAGTTAAAAAAAAAAAAAAAAAGAACAGCAAGAAACAAAAGAGCTAAGTGGCTTCAGGGACAGAGAAGTAGCTGACAATCAAATCCCATGGCCCTAATCAGCACCCATAATATAATTGAAAATATTCTCAGCTATCACTTAGATATCATGCTTCCCAAGGGCAAACAAGTACACATTTTGAGGATATGGTTAGACTGCTAAAAAAATGGTAATATACATGCCTACTAAAAGAAATGGAACACAGTTCCACATAGCTTGAAGATCAGAGAATATCATTGGGAAGAAGTAGGAAGGGAAGCAAGCTGCTATAAACAAGAAGAACAGACCACAGTGAAAGCATAGGATGTCAGAGAGGTTGCCAGAGCCACTAAGTTGCTCAGAGGATGAACAACAATTTCAGTAGGGGCTGATGATGAGCCTCGTAATTCAATAATTATATGGGCCTTAACTAGCCTTAATTCACCTCCTAGCTTAGTCAAACCAACTATTCTCACAACTTATTGCATACTTTTGATTATATTTTGCTTATGAGATGAGTTAGAGTTGGATATTTTTCTTTGTGGTCTAATGTGCATGTAATGCATGAATAAAGAATAAAAGCAAAGGAAATGCAGGGATAAAAGGTAAAAGAAAGGAACTATGGTAAAATACCTTGGTAAAAACTCAGATGTGACAAGGGAGAGGAATTATAGGAGGTAAATCCTCCTCGTTTACTATCCATCCATTCAAATATCCTTCCACCAGCTACAAGTACAAACAACCAAATTAGGAGTACTAAAAGACAACCTAGCATGTGGAAGTACAAGCAGCCTTCTGTTGATGCCCCGAAATTCGTTGCAACAACATCGGGGAAACCACCCGGTCCGGAACTTAGTGCAGCTCCTTTTCCGTTTGGAATAGTGGCTCCGACTGGGGATAATGGGACCAGTTTCCCAAAGATTATAAGTAAACGGGATGGATGAATGATTTACGATATGAAGTGATAATAAACAAATAACTAAACTATAAAAGAAATATAATAACTATAAGCTAATCCCGGGATTTATCAATTCAGATAATGCAGCGTTTGATAATCTATGCTTAATGGCAGGCATATAGATGTCACTAACAGTAAGCATAAATGTTTAAACCATTTACGATTGCTCTGCATAAATAGTTATGCAGAGCGATAATAGCGAATTACTACATTCAATCATTTATATCATTGTTACACACATGAGTAAAAGAGATAACAAATCACAAAACATTCAATAGTGATATGAAATGCAGATTTGCTGTTATATTGCATACATGTAATCAATAATAGCAAAGTAATAACACAGCAATTCATATAACAGAAAAGAGAACAGATACAGATAATAGTACCATGCAAGCTGTTTGATCAATCCAATATATTAATCTCTATGTCGCGGTCCTTCCTTCCAACCAGAAAGCGTTCCAAGCAAACGACAATAGTGCACAATTTACTTAAAACAACATTCCAAGTAAAATTAAGAACCAGTGGTCGAGTTTTGAAAAAAAGAATATAGACTGAAGCACAATAGTGCAAACTTAAGCCTTTAAGTCTTTTACAAAATTTTACGACCCTTTCCAAAACAATGAAAGGGTCTATAAATACTATGCTAATCTAAATATTTAAATATCTAAAACTGAAAACTAACAAATCGGCATTAACAAATATCATTTTGCATTTGGGTGATTCGGCAGTCGGTAGCGATGCTTCAATCAGAGGTCTCTTTGCCTTTACTCTTTCGCTGACATATCGCCAGCATTGGCTCTACTTCTGGTGGAGTATTGAGGCGTGAAGTCAGCTGTGCATCGTATGTGGCATCTTGGAAATCGGCAATCAGGTATCGGAGAGCATCTGTTAGGCAGTTAAGAGCCGACCTTTGAGAATGTGGTTTAATCAGGAAAAGCCAGTATGCGTCGGCGGTCAAGGTATTCACTCCAGCAATTAACCGCCCTTGTGTCTCCAGCTCAGGATAATTCCTG
This sequence comes from Pinus tabuliformis, assembly GCA_031772625.1. Lineage (NCBI taxonomy): Eukaryota > Viridiplantae > Streptophyta > Pinopsida > Pinales > Pinaceae > Pinus > Pinus tabuliformis. The sequence continues at coordinate 1,313,624,996 of CM062818.1, forward strand.
TGCTCCAGCATGTTTGCGGTTGTTATGTTTCCAAGTGTGCATTGTGAAATCATGTTTGCCAGATACAATGTATCATTGACTAGATTGATCATGTTTCTGGCAATCGTTTTGCATCTGGATGCTGCCCTTTCTGCCTTCATTACCTGTGTGTTCCATTCCATGAAAAGTATATCCTTGTATGTTACACAGATTCGGGACAAATTTGCCGCTTGCCCTTCTGGAGTGTCTTGCCATTCAATATACTCTGTTATATCGTCTTCGGCCTGATCCAAGTTACTCCTGGCTTTCTCGATTTGTTCACATACTGCTGTAGATGTGTCACAAAGTATCTCAGCTTCAACTAGTTGTTGGCACAAGAGTCTGGTCTGAGATATCAATGCGCCGTTTATTAGAGTTGCCTCTGCTCTGAAATCATCAATACTCTTGGTGCCTTTGATACTTTCAAGCTGTGCTGACAGCTGAATTATTTGTTCCTCTTTCGATTTCATCAACAGCTCATTCGATGCCTCCAACTGGGATAATGCCTCTGACAATTCTTGTGCTTTTTTAATGTCACTTTGGTCTATCCTCAGTTTTTCAATTTGCTGGGTTAACAAATGATTCTCTTGTTGTTGGGCCAGCAATTGTTCTTCTGCCTGTGCTGCCTTATTCTTTGCCTCTATCACTTCTGCTTGCAATGCGTATACCTCATGCTCTTTAGTCTTCAAAAGAAGACTCACTTCGGACTCTTTGTCAATGGTTGCCGCTGAGTAAGCTCCCGCAAATTGCGACAGCTTTGTCAAATCTTCAGAGGGATCTAATTCTCCCTTCCAGACGACATTTCCCGTGACTGTTTGCTCAGTTGAAACAGAAGGTTGATCAAGCCTTCGCCTCTTCCTTGAGCGCCTTACAACGGCTCTATGCTTAGGGCTGTAGAAAATGTCTAGGGGAGGAATTTCCTCTACCTGAAGATCAATTTGATCAGATGGGTTTTGAGTAATTTCCTCAACATTCTGTACCATGGGTGGGCCGCTGGTTCCTTCAAGAACCGGAGAAAAAGTAGTATCAGGAGTCTTTGAGGCATCTGAGTCTTTGGAGGCTTCCTTACCACTTATAATGGAATCGAATTGGTTCCATTCTTTAATCAATTCAGTATCAACAGAGATTTGCTTACTCTGTTCTTTCTCTTTTTCAATCTTCTGCTGCTCCTCGAACGCCTCCCGCTGTTGCTCCTCTTGTGCTCTTCGTTGCTGTTCCTCCAATTCCTTTTTCTGCCTATCTTCCAGTTCTCTCTTTGCCTTTTCTTCTTCCTCTCTTTTCCTCTGTTCTTCTAGTTCCCTTTGCCTTCTTTGCTCTTATTCAATTTGTGCTTTTTGCTGCCTTTCTATTTGTTCTCTTCTATGCCTTTCTGCCTGCAGCTTGTTTTGCCTTTCCTCCTGTTCTCTAATTGTAACGGGAGGTGAATTTATTTCCAGCTGATCAAGCTCGCTTGAGGATGAAGTTGGGGTTGTGGATAATAAATCTAGAGGCAAAGTTTGCAACCTTTGTTTTCTAAGTTTATTAAATTCAGTTAATTCCACATCTTCATATCTCATTGCAGCAAGTTGTCTGACTTGGCTTATTGAATCGGCACCCATGAACAGGTCGTCAAACTGGTCTTCTTGATGAACAACCTTTGTCAGCTTAGCCTGTTCCAAGGCAATGAAAGCAGTCTTTTTCGGGTCATAGAGTCTATTTGGAATAGAAGCTAGAGATACCATTTGGAGTTTTGCTGCTTCCTTTTCTGCATGCTTATAATTTAGCAGCGTATAAACTCCAATTCTCAAAGGAAAAGATGGCCATCCTTTCTTCTTCTCCTCTTTGAGAGTTTGTGTGACACCCTCGGACATGATTTGATAGGAGATTTCTCGGGCTAACAATTTATCTGGCATTTACAAGGGGAGAACATGTGGCCTAGCCTTGCTTCCAGAAACTCTGATATAGGAAAAATATTCTTCGCCGAACCAATGGGCTACGGCTGGTAGGTCAAAAGGGGCTTCATAAGAAATTCTAGGGATAGGTGTGTCAAAAATAGAATAGTGAACGGGAACCATAAAACCATTGCAAATTTGATACAAATGGTCTTTGTGAGAGGGTTTCCACAATTTGCGATGATACAAATGAATAGGTGTTGGGTCATGGGTTGTCCATCTCCAACCAAGGACAGGAAACTCAGAATTAAAACAAAGGGTATCCATAATGTAGGCAGAGTAATAGAAGGGTGGGATTTTTCTCTCGGTGACTCTGGTTTTGGCCCTAAACTCACGAATAGCTATGACCAACTTATCAGACAAAATAGTGGCCCAATCCATGATTATACTATTGACGGCCGCTTCCATTAAGGGAACCATATCAACATGGATATTTGCAGAATTATGAAATCCCCACAATCTACACATCATAATTCCAGCATAGCAGTAAGGTGAAGCCAAAGAAGCATTGGAGTACTTACCCGACATATCCTGCTTGTGTTTTGCTGGATTTTGCCTCCAATCTCGGAGAGGTTCGGATGGTGATTCATTCTCTCTGGCGAATTTCTCCACAAAGGCTCTGTTATAGACTTGCTCGGGATTGGGCAAATGATACATCCGTCTCAAGTCGTCAGGCTTGAAGGAACCGAAAATCCTTCCATCCTTAGTATGGAAGGTTCTATTAGTGAGAGTAATTTCTTCAATTGCCCAACGTACCACATCAGTATAAGGCAAGACTTGTTCTCTGGCTGCTATTCTGTGCAGAAAGGAGTCAGCCAAATCTTTAAGAGTTGCCTCAGACTTTCTTAGTTCATCCACACTTGCCTCCGTTACTGTCGTTTCTGGTTGTTCTGCTTCTAGCAAATTGTATGTCCCTTGCCATGTAGTACCAGGAAGACCAGTGCATGTAGTATCTGAGATTAAGCCTTTCCTTGAAACTGTAGCAGCTTGGCCTGAGACAGGTGTCGCAGTAGAACCTGCCACCTTCTTGAACTTCTTTCCCATCATGTTCAGACTTCTCTCGACAGTTGAATTCTACACAAAGGCAAGAGAAATCGTAACAAAGAAATAACAATGACAATCCATAACGGGATAGATATATTATTTGAAGCGTGGTGAGATTATTTCTAAAAGAGGCTGCGGATCTAATGATTTGAGAAGGCACCGTAGATGCAATGATGGTGATTTTACAGCCTGCAGCTCCATAAATGACCATTACTTAAGTTATTAAACCGAATGACCCCTTAAAGCGTGCAATAGATTTTTTCAAAGGTCTAATCGTAATTGCTCGTTAATTCGAAGGGGCAAAGCTTTAAATACGCATGCATTACCTTATCCCTTTACTTAACGGCATTTTGAAATCTGTGCTTTTGTCAAATCGGATTTAAATATAACTTTAATGCTTTGAAATAATCACCTTTTGGAAACTGAGGTCATCATTAAGCGTCATCGCATCGCATCGGAAGTGTGAGTGACATTATCATTTGGGAAAGATCTTTAGCGAACGCCGATTGCGACATTAGCGTGCGAACTTAATCCTTAAATGTATATCAATTGATTTGCCGAATGCCGATAGCGATATCGCATCGGGGAAAAGATATGAACGTCTTATGAAAATGCGTAGGATTCTGCCGATAGCGATATCGCATCGGGTAGGAGCTTTAAGACATTTTTCACAAGAAATAGCGCCGATAGTTGATCACCGATATCGCGTCGCATCGGGGAAAAGGCATGTGCTTTTTCTGTGTGTGCATTGGCTATTGCCGATGGCCGATAGCGATATCGCATCGGGAAAAACCAAGATGGCAACCGACCTTGCGATTTATTTTTCGGTCTTAACCAAAAATTGCTTATTATTTGTTCAACAAGGGTTTTATGCACAAATTCATTTGATTATCATACCTTATCTGAACAAGTTTATTAATGCCAATTAAAAATTTTAAAAGGGACCCATTTCATATGTAAATTGTTTGTGATAAAAATGTTATGAAATGGGGGGTTGTTGTAGGGCACAACAATTGGTGATTCGCTCGCAGAACCAGTTATCTCTGGACTAATAAATATACTTACACCTTTTCAAAAAGAATCTTTCTACAGGAAAGGAAATTTCTAATATAACTAGATGTCTATTGATTCTGAATAAAACAGGTTTCTTCATTTGACTTCCTCTTTTTATAAATGCACTTCGAGTATTAAAATAAGTCCTCACTGGTTTATAAAGGTAAAAATAGAAAACTTTTCCATATCAGCTTTTAAAATAAACTCCTCTGTCACAGGTAGAGCCTCTGCTGCCAGCAAACATTCATAGTCTCGGCAGGGTTACCTTTTAACCATGTTGTTGTCCATTGTTCCATTCACCTTAGAGTGTGACTAAACAGAATGAATTCAAAAGATATTTTCGTATTTTTTGAATTTCACTTTCTTCATTGCTTAAGATAAAAGCCATTGTCCTGGTTTGGTGGCCAGATAAATGACAATGCCATTCACGGGTAGTAATTTAAACTGAACAAGCTGGCTCGTGATGAGACCCCTTGTCTTGAGATTTCAAGCCATTACCCTGTTTGATATGCAGTTTTGGTAATGTCAGTTAAATTATTTTCCTATGAACATGGTAAGCAGGCTTGTAATAAGACCTCTTATCTTTAATCTTTTATATTTTAGAATTACACTCTGAGTAATCATAAACTTTTGGTGAATGGCATGAACAACTATCTTCTTAAGGGTAAATGGATGACAGGTTTAAGAGTTAAAGATGCTAAAGATGAATTAGCTCCTATTTTCATATAGATAACCTTTGGGGACTAATTTCGAACACCCAAGATGACTCATAGAACTTTGTTCAGAGTGAAGTTTACAAAGGTTAGACTGTGATGTTCAGAATAAAAAGATATCTAATTTCCTAGAAATGATCTCTCTTGGTTTAAGACGCTATTATCCAAAAGTAAATACTAATATTGTCATGGCGAGACAACTTTTAATTACAGCGAAAGGTCAATAGGAAATGTCCCACATTCTTATTTCTACAAATCCTACAAACTATATAAAAACTATCAAACTACAAAGAGAAGGGGTTACCTCCTCAATTAAAGAATTTCTTCAAGATTAGACCATTGACAGGGAGAGAATCCCTCACCCCTGATAGATTTTGTAGTATGAAAGTGGAATGGCCTACTTTTTCACAGATCTGAAATGGTCCTAGCCACAGTTTTTGAAATTTGGAATGTTTACCTTTGTCTTCATGGGCTTTGTCCCATTTCAGGACTAGATCTCCGACTTGGAATTGTCTAGGGCTAGATGAGGCTAGATCAAAAGCTGCTTTAATGACTTGTTGATGTTTCGCATGTGTAACCTTGGCTTTATCCCTTTCTTCTTCAAGTTTGAGAATTTGATCATATCTAAACTGTATAGAAGAAGAAGGAGTTTCGTCGATAAATTGCACTAGGGATAAAGATGGAAGAAGAAGGTTGGTTGGTACGACTGCTTCTTTTCCGTAGACAAGATTAAACGGAGAGGTCCCTATGGAAGATTTTTGTGTTATCCTATCGGCCCATAATGCAAATACCAAGGATTTATGCCAGTTCTTATGATTCTCTTCAATTGTTCGCTTAATGATTTTGATTAGATTTTTATTAGTTGATTCTGCTAGGTCGTTGCCCTGAGGGTAGTAGTTAGCAGAATACTTTAATTTAAACCCTCTTTTGATAGCGAAATCAATCATTGCATTGCCTGAGAAATAAGAAGCATTATCAAAGACAAGAGCGTTAGGAACACCAAACCTGGTAATGATGAACTGATCTATAAATTCAATGATCGCCTCAGAGTTTGTTGTCTTTAACAGAACTGCTTCTACCCACTTTGTAAAGTAATCAGTTGCTGTAAGGATATACTTGTGTTGTTTGGAAGAAGAAGGATTTATTTCACCAATGATGTCCAATCCCCATTGTTCAAAAGGTTGTTCAATGTTGATTGGTTGCAAAGGGAAAGCTGGCTTTTGTTGTCTTCCACTGGCAGTTTAGCATTTGATGCATTTCCTTACATATTCATGAGCGTCCTTAAACAAAGTAGGCCAATAATATCCAGCATGAATGACTTTATGAGCTGTTGTATCAGCTCCAAAATGTCCTCCTTCTGGTCCATCGTGTAGCTCCTACAAAACCTTTTGAGCTTCAGGTTTCTCAAGGCATCTTAATAGGACAGAATCATAGTTTTTCCTGAAGAGCACATCATTAATAAGGGAAAAACTCTTAGCTTTCAATCTAATGGCTCTTTTGTTCTTGTAGGACAAATTGGTAGGTGCATAACCATTCTTTAAATAAAAGATCAGATCTGAATATTGAGATTCGGAATCCGGTATACTTAGCTGATTAACTTCTTGGGTTTACTCTGTATCACTTTATTCAGGAATGTTTGATGCTCCTGCTAATATCCTGCAAAAACCTTGACCTTTAACAAACTTTGCTGGCTTTATTTCTAGATCATATTCTTGGAGGGCTGCGACCCAATTTGCCCTCTTTTCTCCCAATTCCTTTTGGATTAATAGTTGCCTAACTGCTGAGAAAGGAACTATTACTTTAGTATGGGTTTTTAGAAGAAAGGGTCGATAATGTTTGACTGCTTTAAAGACAGCAAAAGCTTGTTTCTCAATTTCGGAATAATTCAATTCGGCGCCTTGAAAGTTTGAACTAAAGAACGAAATGGGCACTTCCAAATTGTCATCATTCAACTGTGTGAGTACTGCTGCGTAAGATAAGTCAGATGCAATAGTATATAATGTAAAATGATTAGAAAGATTTGGAGTATTCAGAGCTGGGACATTGATTATGGATTGCTTAATATCATTAAAAGCTTGCTTTTCTTCTAATCCCCATCTGAAGGTTGAATTCTTTTTAATCATCGTTTGCGGTGGTAGTACAATCTGTGAAAAATCTGGAACAAATCGTTTAACGAAATTAATTTGTCCTAAAAACGACTGCATCGATTTTTTATTATGTGGAAAAGGAATCTCAGAAATTTCTTTAATTCGATCAGGATCTACATAAATGCCATCTTTAGAAACAATAAACCCTAAGAGCTTACCTTGATTAAGAGCGAAGAAAGACTTTTTCGGGTTAAGGGAGATACCATATGTTTTGCATCGTTGAAAAATATGATTTAAATCATGCAAGTGATTATATCTCTTTTTAGAATACACAGTAATATCATCGAGGTAGACGACTATTGTCTGGTTAATTAACCCTCTAAAGGCTGTATCCATAGCTCTTTGGAATGTTGCTCCTGCATTTATGAGTCCAAAAGGCATCTTTTGGTATGCGTAAGTTCCCCATTTTGTTCTGAATGTAGTTTTTAATTGGTCATCAGGATGAACCAACACTTGATTATATCCGGAGAAACCATCAAGAAAAGACATCAATTCAGATCCTGCTACCGATTGAAGGATTTGCTCCATGGTAGGCAGAGGGAAGTTATCTTTCAAGCTTGCCTTATTCAAGTTTCTGAAATCAATACAGATTCGGATGTCGCCGTTTTTCTTCCTGACTGGTACCATATTGGAGACCCAGTTTGAGTGTCGGACAGGGAAGATAATCTTAGCTTTTAAGAGCTTATTAAGTTCCGACTTTATCTGGCTCTCCAAATTTGGATGTATTTTTCTTAACTTCTGCTGGATCGGTTTTTGATCGGGAAGCATAGGAATAGTGTGTTGTATGATAGATGTATCATATGTCTTGAGGTCGTCATACTTCCAAGCAAAAACTTGTTTGTTTTTTCTTAAAAGTTTGATAAATGCTTCCTTTTCTTCTGTAGAAAGTCCTAATCCTAAATTTATATTTTGAGGAGCTTGAGCCGTTCCCAAATTAATCAATTCAAACCTAAGAGTAGAGCTTTGGAGTTTTGCATTAATTACAGGTTTAAACCTATCTTTAATGTCATAAAGGTCTTCAAGCTTTACTACAGGCTTAGGAATCACGTTATCTTGAGATGTTTCTTTTATTTGAGAATCATGCTCATCCTCTTCAATGATTTGATTGTCATAGGACTTTTCAGAGGTTAAGAATTGCAAGATGTCCTCGTCATGGTTGAAAACCCTCCAGTTAGTGATGTTATCAGGAACTGAAGGTCTAAAAATTAATTCTATAGAAAATCTATCAAGACTATAGTCTTCGGAAGGGAGGAGTTTGGAAGCTACGTTGGCTAGTAAATCAGCTGCTGAATTTTGCGATCTTGGGATTGAAGAAATGTTGAATGCTGAGAAATGCGAAGTAAGATCTTGCACTAGCGTTTGATAATGCTTAAGGTGGCTTGAAAGGCAATGAATTGTATTCCTTACCTGTTTAACAATGATCTCACTATCGCCGAATACTTTTATATATTGGACTTTAAGGTCAATTGCCTTATATAATCCCTGCACTAGTGCTTCGTATTCGGCCGTATTATTGGTGCATTCAAATTCTAATCTACAGGAAAGCATTGTCTTTTCGCCTTGCGGACTAACCAAAATGCAACCTGCTCCTGAGCCCTCGCTGGACTTAGAGCCATCAAAATACAAAGACCAAAATAAAGGAGAATTAACAAAAATATTTACATCCTTTTGATTTGCATTGAAGCATTTGGATAAATTGGATTGTGAAAAATTTTCTACTTGAGATGTACAATGGTTAACTGAAAAAGGGGAAGATTGGGCAACAAAGTTGCCAAAGAATGATTCTGAGGAATAATTTCCCAAAATGTTATTGTTGAAGGCCACAGGCTGGTTTTCTTGTTCGAAATCGGTTACTGTATGAGTCATGTGCTTCTCACGGTCGATCTTTATTTGATTTGGCTTACCCTTGTAGGGGAGCCACATATGTGACCAATCCGTGGAAATGTATCCATGCAGTTTCTCAGACCAATCCCTGCTCAAAATTAAGCCGTAGAATTCATGTATGTGAGCTATCAAAATATCTATTCTCTGTACTATTCTGGGATCAGCAGACAACCTGATAGTCACGGAATTAATTTCTCCTATAACCTGTACTTTGGTTCTGTCTAACTGTACAATGTGAATAGCGGACTTCTGGGGTTCTATGTTCAGTTTAGAACAAACTGAAGCTGGCATAATATTGGATGAAGCCCCTGAATCAATTAAACAGTTATGTAGATTTCGATTATAGATTTCATAGGTGAGCAAGAAAGGTGGGGTATGAGAATTGGATCTGTCTCCGATCAGAACCGAATCGGTAGCTTCGACCATATCTGGAGGGGGTTGTCCTGAATCATTAGCAGCTTTTGAACTAGGAAGAGGAGAAGAGGGGACAGCGTTAAATTCTCTTAGGAGTAATTTCTGCTGGTGTTTTAACTTACTTAGTTCAAACATAGTTATGTTTGCCTTAGTCTTTTTCATATCATCAACAATATTATACTCCATGGAGTCAGATACCACTAATGTCTTAGATGTCGAAGGAGAATTAGAAATTGGAGACTTGTTTTGAGGGGCTGTTACCGGAGAGTTTTTTGGAAGAACTTTTTCTTTTGGTGAGGCAGCACCTGCACTCCTCTTTTTTGTAGTTGTTTGAGTAGGTTCAGAAGCGATTTTACTCCTTGTAGTAACAGGAAATGCTTCCTCTTGATTCTCAGTGTCAGAATTTGGGAGTATAAAATCCCACATACCATGGCATTCAACTACTTCTTCTTCATCATCCGTTTGAGAGGTTGATTCCTCTTCTTCTTCTTCTTGTTCAGAGTCTGCATTAGATATAACATTGGGTGGCTTTGTTTCAGTTTTCTTGAAAGTTCTAAATGGTCTTTTGTTTGAAGTTTCAGCCACTTGTTTTTTAATCTCAACCATTTCATTAGACAATGTTTTGAGGACCTTTTGTAAACCTTCCATGTCGTATGGGTCTTTTGGGGTCTTTTTCTTAGAATCTTCTTTAAATGAAACTTTTTTGGATTTTCTATCTTCTAAGGCTGCTTTTTTCTCTAAAGCATTAATACGTTTTTCAATGGCAAGTGCTTCCTTCATATTCTCGGCTAAGGTAGGTTTGCCAGCCCTGTCAACAAAAATGGCTATGTTGGAAGGGAGGGCAGTAATATACCATTCGCTCCTGATTTGTTCACTTGGCTTCGAAGCGGTGGGGATTTTATTTAGGAGTTTGTTGAATCGAGCATTAAACTCCTTTATTGGTTCCCTATGTTCTATTCTCAAATTGGAGAGGTCATTTATTAAAGTCGCCAGAGACCTGTCATCTCCATATTTGGTAAGGAACTGCTCTTGGCATGTAGTCCAGCTGGTAATAGAACCAGAAGGTAAAGAGAAGTACCAGGATCCTGCCGATCCTTGTAGAGTATAAGGGAAAGGCCTTACAACAACATCTTGTTCTGTCACTCCTTTTAAATTAACTTCTAACATGAAATTGTTAATATGTTCTTCAGCTTGTGTTCCGTTATCTGGATTGAATTTAGGCAACCATTTTTCGGGAGCATCAGGTAGATCATGTAATGGTCCAGGCATATTGACTGCGCCTGGCGTAGTCCATGGATCTACCATTATGCTTGCGATAATAGGTGTTACTACTGTTTGGATTCCAGATGACTGAGGAGAAGAAGTTGTTGAAGAGTGAGAAGTTTGAGATGCTGTAGTACTTATTCCCTGACAAACAACAGTGTGTAACGAAGGAGTGGATGGTTGGCTTCGCAGAGGAGGAGTGGAGATGGAGGATATGGAAGAAAGATCTTCACTATCAGATACTTCAGTAATCTTCTTAGCCTTTTTCCTTTTTGGTAAAGGAAACTCAGTAGGTTCAATACCGAGTTTTTCACTTTGAAGTCTGGTAAGTGGATGAGATAAGCTTAACTGCGAAATCACACTGCTTTGTGATACTTCAGATTTCTGAGGCGAAATCAAGAAGCTCTGAAGTTTATGGATAAGAGACTGAACTTCAGGGGATTCAAGACTTAAATGTTCTGAAATATGATGGGTGTGAGCAGTGGTGGTTGATTCTTCTTTTTCTCGATCGTGTGCTGGAGAACCAACATGTGATTGATAAGGAGAAGAGGGTTTGGAGGGGGAATTACTCTTAGAATGGTTTGTGGACTTGGACCTACTTGCCATTCACAGTTGATGGCCCTCCTTCTAGCGCCAAAAATGTTGATGCCCCGAAATTCGTTGCAACAACATCGGGGAAACCACCCGGTCCGGAACTTAGTGCAGCTCCTTTTCCGTTTGGAATAGTGGCTCCGACTGGGGATAATGGGACCAGTTTCCCAAAGATTATAAGTAAACGGGATGGATGAATGATTTACGATATGAAGTGATAATAAACAAATAACTAAACTATAAAAGAAATATAATAACTATAAGCTAATCTCGGGATTTATCAATTCAGATAATGCAGCGTTTGATAATCTATGCTTAATGGCAGGCATATAGATGTCACTAACAGTAAGCATAAATGTTTAAACCATTTACGATTGCTCTGCATAAATAGTTATGCAGAGCGATAATAGCGAATTACTGCATTCAATCATTTATATCATTGTTACACACATGAGTAAAAGAGATAACAAATCACAAAACATTCAATAGTGATATGAAATGCAGATTTGCTGTTATATTGCATACATGTAATCAATAATAGCAAAGTAATAACACAGCAATTCATATAACAGAAAAGAGAACAGATACAGATAATAGTACCATGCAAGCTGTTTGATCAATCCAATATATTAATCGCTATGTCGCGGTCCTTCCTTCCAACCAGAAAGCATTCCAAGCAAACGACAATAGTGCACAATTTACTTAAAACAGCATTCCAAGTAAAATTAAGAACCAGTGGTCGAGTTTTCAAAAAAGAATATAGACTGAAGCACAATAGTGCAAACTTCAGCCTTTAAGTCTTTTACAAAATTTTACGACCCTTTCCAAAACAATGAAAGGGTCTATAAATACTATGCTAATCTAAATATTTAAATATCTAAACCTGAAAACTAACAAATCGGCATTAACAAATATCATTTTGCATTTGGGTGATTCGGCAGTCGACGGCGATGCTTCAGTCAGAGGTCTCTTTGCCTTTACTCTTTCGCTGACATATCGCCAGCATTGGCTCTACTTCTGGTGGAGTATTGAGGCGTGAAGTCAGCTGTGCATCGTATGTGGCATCTTGGAAATCGGCAATCAGGTATCGGAGAGCATCTGTTAGGCAGTTAAGAGCCGACCTTTGAGAATGTGGTTTAATCAGGAAAAGCCAGTATGCGTCGGCGGTCAAGGTATTCACTCCAGCAATTAACCGCCCTTGTGTCTCCAGCTCAGGATAATTCCTGTGCTCCAGCATGTTTGCGGTTGTTATGTTTCCAGGTGTGCATTGTGAAATCATGTTTGCCAGATACAATGTATCATTGACTAGATTGATCATGTTTCTGGCAATCGTTTTGCATCTGGATGCTGCCATTTCTGCCTTCATTACCTGTGTGTTCCATTCCATGAAAAGTATATCCTTGTATGTTACACAGATTCGGGACAAATTTTCCGCTTGCCCTTCTGGAGTATCTTGCCATTCAATATACTCTGTTATATCATCTTCGGCCTGATCCAAGTTACTCCTGGCTTTCTCGATTTGTTCACATACTGCTGTAGATGTGTCACAAAGTATCTCAGCTTCAACTAGTTGTTGGCACAAGAGTCTAGTCTGAGATATCAATGCGCCGTTTATTAGAGTTGCCTCTGCTCTGAAATCATCAATACTCTTGGTGCCTTTGATACTTTCAAGCTGTGCTGACAGCTGAATTATTTGTTCCTCTTTCAATTTCATCAACAGCTCATTCGATGCCTCCAACTGGGATAATGCCTCTGACAATTCTTGTGCTTTTTTAATGTCACTTTGGTCTATCCTCAGTTTTTCAATTTGCTGGGTTAACAAATAATTCTCTTGTTGTTGGGCCAGCAATTGTTCTTCTGCCTGTGCTGCCTTATTCTTTGCCTCTATCACTTCTGCTTGCAATGCGTATACCTCATGCTCTTTAGTCTTCAAAAGAAGACTCACTTCGGATGCTTTGTCAATGGTTGCCGCTGAATAAGCTCCCGCAAATTGCGACAGCTTTGTCAAATCTTCAGAGGGATCTAATTCTCCCTTCCAGACGACATTGCCCGTGACTGTTTGCTCAGTTGAAACAGAAGGTTGATCAAGCCTTCGCCTCTTCCTTGAGCGCCTTACAACGGCTCTATGCTTAGGGCTGTAGAAAATGTCTAGGGGAGGAATTTCCTCTACCTGAAGATCAATTTGATCAGATGGGTTTTGAGTAATTTCCTCAACATTCTGTACCATGGGTGGGCCGCTGGTTCCTTCAAGAACCGGAGAAAAAGTAGTATCGGGAGTCTTTGAGGCATCTGAGTCTTTGGAGGCTTCCTTACCACTTATAATGGAATCGAATTGGTTCCATTCTTTAATCAATTCAGTATCAACAGAGATTTTCTTACTCTGTTCTTTCTCTTTTTCAATCTTCTGCTGCTCCTCGAACGCCTCCCGCTGTTGCTCCTCTTGTGCTCTTCGTTGCTGTTCCTCCAATTCCTTTTTCTGCCTATCTTCCAGTTCTCTCTTTGCTTTTTCTTCTTCCTCTCTTTTCCTCTGTTATTCTAGTTCCCTTTGCCTTCTTTGCTCTTGTTCAATTTGTGCTTTTTGTTGCCTTTCTATTTGTTCTCTTCTATGCCTTTCTGCCTGTAGCTTGTTTTGCCTTTCCTCCTGTTCTCTAATTGTAACGGGAGGTGAATTTATTTCCAGCTGATCAGGCTCGCTTGAGGATGAAGTTGGGGTTGTGGATAATAAATCTAGAGGCAAAGTTTGCAACCTTTGTTTTCTAAGTTTATTAAATTCAGTTAATTCCACATCTTCATATCTCATTGCAGCAAGTTGTCTGACTTGGCTTATTGAATCGGCACCCATGAACAAGTCGTCAAACTGGTCTTCTTGATGAACAACCTTTGTCAGCTTAGCCTGTTCCAAGGCAATGAAAGCAGTCTTTTTCGGGTCATAGAGTCTATTTGGAATAGAAGCTAGAGATACCATTTGGAGTTTTGCTGCTTCCTTTTCTGCATGCTTATAATTTAGCAGCGTATAAACTCCAATTCTTAAAGGAAAAGATGGCCATCCTCTCTTCTTCTCCTCTTTGAGAGTTTGTGTGACACCCTCGGACATGATCTGATAGGAGATTTCTCGGGCTAACAATTTATCTGGCATGTACAAGGGGAGAACATGTGGCCTAGCCTTGCTTCCAAAAACTCTGATATAGGAAAAATATTCTTCGCCGAACCAATGGGCTACGGCTGGTAGGTCAAAAGAGGCTTCATAAGAAATTCTAGGGATAGGTCTGTCAAAAATAGAATAGTGAACGGGAACCATAAAACCATTGCAAATTTGATACAAATGGTCTTTGTGAGAGGGTTTCCACAATTTGCGATGATACAAATGAATAGGTGTTGGGTCATGGGTTGTCCATCTCCAACCAAGGACAGGAAACTCAGAATTAAAACAAAGGGTATCCATAATGTAGGCAGAGTAATAGAAGGGTGGGATTTTTCTCTCGGTGACTCTGGTTTTGGCCCTAAACTCACGAATAGCTATGACCAACTTATCAGACAGAATAGTGGCCCAATCCATGATTATACTATTGACGGCCGCTTCCATTAAGGGAACCATATCAACATGGATATTTGCAGAATTATGAAATCCCCACAATCTACACATCATAATTCCAGCATAGCAGTAAGGTCAAGCCAAAGAAGCATTGGAGTACTTACCCGACATATCCTGCTTGTGTTTTGCTGGATTTTGCCTCCAATCTCGGAGAGGTTCGGATGGTGATTCATTCTCTCTAGCGAATTTCTCCACAAAGGCTCTGTTATAGACTTGCTCGGGATTGGGCAAATGATACATCCATCTCAAGTCGTCAGGCTTGAAGGAACCGAAAATCCTTCCATCCTTAGTATGGAAGGTTCTATTAGTGAGAGTAATTTCTTCAATTGCCCAACGTACCACATCAGTATAAGGCAAGACTTGTTCTCTGGCTGTTATTCTGTGCAGAAAGGAGTCAGCCAAATCTTTAAGAGTTGCCTCAGACTTTCTTAGTTCATCCACACTTGCCTCCGTTACTGTCGTTTCTGGTTGTTCTGCTTCTAGCAAATTGTATGTCCCTTGCCATGTAGTACCAGGAAGACCAGTGCATGTAGTCTCTGAGATTAAGCCTTTCCTTGAAACTGTAGCAGCTTGGCCTGAGACAGGTGTCGCAGTAGAACCTGCCACCTTCTTGAACTTCTTTCCCATCATGTTCAGACTTCTCTCGACAGTTGAATTCTACACAAAGGCAAGAGAAATCGTAACAAAGAAATAACAATGACAATCCATAACGGGATAGATATATTATTTGAAGCGTGGTGAGATTATTTCTAAAAGAGGCTGCGGATCTAATGATTTGAGAAGGCACCGTAGATGTAATGATGGTGATTTTACAGCCTGCAGCTCCATAAATGACCATTACTTAAGTTATTAAACCGAATGACCCCTTAAAGCATGCAATAGATTTTTTCAAAGGTCTAATCGTAATTGCTCGTTAATTCGAAGGGGCAAAGCTTTAAATACGCATGCATTACCTTATCCCTTTACTTAACGGCATTTTGAAATCTGTGCTTTTGTCAAATCGGGTTTAAATATAACTTTAATGCTTTGAAATAATCACCTTTTGGAAACTGAGGTCATCATTAAGCGTCATCACATCGCATCGGAAGTGTGAGTGACATTATCATTTGGGAAAGATCTTTAGTGAACGCCGATTGCGACATTAGCGTGTGAACTTAATCCTTAAATGTATATCAATTGATTTGCCGAATGCTGATAGCGATATCGCATCGGGGAAAAGATATGAACGTCTTATGAAAATGCGTAGGATTCTGCCGACTGCCGATAGCGATATCGCATCGGGTAGGAGCTTTAAGACATTTTTCACAAGAAATAGCGTCGATAGTTGATCACCGATATCGCGTCGCATCGGGGAAAAGTCATGTGCTTTTTCTGTGTGTGCATTGGCTATTGCTGATGGCCGATAGCGATATCGCATCGGGAAAAACCAAGATGGCAACCGACCTTGCGATTGCTTTTTCGGACTTAACCAAAAATTGCTTATTATTTGTTCAACAAGGGTTTTATGCACAAATTCATTTGATTATCATACCTTATCTGAACAAGTTTATTAATGCCAATTAAAAATTTTAAAAGGGACCCATTTCATATGTA
Organism: Pinus tabuliformis; assembly: GCA_031772625.1. Lineage (NCBI taxonomy): Eukaryota > Viridiplantae > Streptophyta > Pinopsida > Pinales > Pinaceae > Pinus > Pinus tabuliformis. The sequence continues at coordinate 1,313,641,239 of CM062818.1, forward strand.
AATTGTTTGTGATAAAAATGTTATGAAATGGGGGGTTGTTGTAGGGCACAACACCTTCCTACTAGAAGGAAGCCAAGCTAGTGAAAGTGAAAGGACAAGTTACCATTAAGTTGGGAGTTGTACCTCCCTAATTTTGAGGGAAGTTGTTGAGACTTTAGTTGTATAAATAAAGAGGCTTAGTACCTCAGTTTTTTTAGTTATTCAGCTAGCTAGTCACCAATAGTCAAGTGCGCACTTGTAACAATTTGATGTAATACTGTGTTCTTTGATAATGATGATGAGTTTTGACTTGAGCCAACGCTAATTTAACACTGAGGGCTGAAGCTCTTGGGTTAGGGCCCGACCCTAGCAACCAAAGCTCCTCTTTCTTATATTGTATTCTAGCATACATTCTTGCTTTCTGTTCAGTTACTTAAGCAATTCATTTCCATTACAGCGGTAGCATAGATGCATGGTTTGATTGTTCACTTGGTTAAATAGATGCAATTTCATTGTAGCGGTTTAACACAGATTTATGGCTTTCCTATTCATGTACTTAAGCATCTTCCTATTTTCTATTCATGTGCTTGAATAGTTATAGTTTCATTACAGTGATGCAGAACATAGTAGTTGTGTTTCAGTTTGTTCCATTCATGCTTTCATTTAATCAGTAGGTTGGTAAAGAAAAGATCAACAAGGTTGCTCACAGGTGTCTCGACCTCACCTCCTCCCTCTGGGACCATGATGTGAGGAAGAAAGCTTGTAGCAACCCCAAAAACACAAGGTTTTTATTTTCACAGAGGGTTTATTGTTTAACCCAGTCACTGAGTCATTTCATATTGCTATGTTCCTTTAGTGGATATCTTCTCCCTCACTCGCTCCATGTCATTTGATATCACTCACCTTCCCATGTCATTTTCCTTCAGCACGAAACACCTAAGCAGAAGATGTTAAATTCATGTTTAAACAGGTTTTTTTCCTGTAAATCACCTCACACAACAAAACTGACCAATCTCCACCAAAATACACTTTTTGCATTTGAATTTGTTCCCTTTAAACTCCAACTATTGATCTGCCTTGTCAGATTCGATGGATATCGCACACCCACTCACCAACTTGCTCGATCAAATATCCACCATAGATCTGCCTTGCCAGATCCATCGGCCATCATGCGATATCATGTGGATTTCCGTCCGACCGTTTTCTAGTTGAGGGCATGCAATATGGGTAGTTTCCCCATGCTACGTGTCGGCCAGGGAGGCTAATCGCTCAAAGTTTTGGAAAGTCATTTACAACTTTGAGGGCATACGAGATATAACTTACCGCCCTCCAAACATGCTCGTCAATTTTGCACATTTCTTTTCGCGCTTCAGTCTCCACTGTCAATCTGCCCTGCCAGATCTAACTGTTGTCACTTCACCTTATCAGCAACTGGCTTGGCTGATCTCCGTCGTCCACCCACCGATTGATACCGTCCATCCATCTTTTGACTCCACCCACATGATATAATCTCAGCCATCCATCTTCGGTAGTTAGCCCTGTTCACCCATCTACCTACGTACCCTCTTGCGACCCAAACTCAGCTACCCGTTTGCCTTTCACCCACCTAATCCAATGATTCTTATGCACTGTTTCCCATTACGTCCTATTTTTCACCATTTTGACCTCCGCCTACCCTTCTGCTTGGACACAGGCTTAGCCTAGTTTCCATTGTTGACCCCTTAGCCTAGTTTTATGCTCTTTTTACTTTTGCAGCTTAATGAGTTAGCATCAGATTAGTGTTGTTCAAAAATTCCACTTAGTCTAGTTGTGTCCATGGTTAGTTAGGTTATGGTGTAGATTTAGCATTTCATGCTATCTTCTCCATTTCTGCAGTAGAGTAGCTCTCTCTTAGCATAGGTTTTCTCTCCTTCCATCAAAATCAAGCTTCTTCTGACCCTATAGAAGTCTGGCTTAGAACCCCTGGGGTCTCTTACCAGATGAGCAGTGACAACAGGTAGTACCTTCACCTCTACTTGTGTATATAGCACAGTCACCTCCAAGTTTATATGAACCCCAGGTTGATAAGTAAAGCTGGTAGCCCTGGGAGTTGAAACATTCTTGGGCTCATCAAGCGCCTCGCTTGACCCCATCACAAGCTTCACTTGGTCTGATATGGGCCATACACCATCACCAAGGTTGTAGGGGGCAATGCCTTCAAGCTTAGCATTCCACCTTCCTTGTTTTGCACACAACTTTCAATGTATACTTCCTTCAGCCATAACTTCCACCATTACTGGAAACATCCGACATTGCAGAAAAACTCAGACCAATAGAGCTAAACCTAGGCTACATGGAACAGGCCACAATTTATCAGATCATGGACACATAGATTAAGAACACTTGCCAGTAGATGATCTAACTGTATTAGGTTGTCAAAGTTGGCCAATTCCTGAACCAAGGCAAGTGGCTCCCCAGGGACCAAGTTCAGCAGAAGTTTCCCCATCTCATGAAGGTACTCAATGCAATGGGGGCCATTTCTTCCTAAGGGGGGAGGATTGATCCAAGTGGATATTAGTGGCCATCCTCCTATTCCACTTCGACCCCTAACATTGTCTCTTTCATTTTTTCGATTTCCTTAATTGTATTATAGTTTATTATTTTTGGAAGTTTTTTGGGTCCTGAATTTCTGGAGTCACTTTGAGGCCCTAAACTATATTTTTAGGGAAAACAAAGAGACCAAAATTTCCCTATGTTATTTTTTTTATTTGGTTTCAACATACTCATTGAGATGTTCCAAATGAGGTATTATGACAGCCAAACGGAGATAGTGTTCCAAAGTTACAACCCTGGGAAATTGATGTACCAATTTACCCAAATGGGGCCCACAATTTTGATGCTTCATCTCCTAGGGTTAGGGTTTTGGATTTTTAGGGTTTTCCATTCTTTTCCAATAATAAAAAGGCCTTGGGGCCTCATTGTAACATAGTTCAAAGGCATGTAGCTACCACATCTCTTCTTAAAGATAAGCTACCATCGCCCGAGTTACTTTATTTCCATTCTGTTTGAAAGCATATTTCATTATTCAGATATTAATGAAATGAAGTGTTATTTCTGCTATAATTATGTATTTATGGTTATATCTATAATTTATTCCATTCCTATTTAAGTTCGGATCAGGGGTATCAAAGTGATCTCCTCTTTCTCTGTTTTTCTTTGCATGTTCCCAACAAGGTCAGGATATAAGGAGTTAGGGCTTGATCTGGATGAACCTTTGCAAGACCAACCTCACAAATCTAACGACCTCCCATGGTGGAAGAAAAGAAAGGTGAGGGGGAAGGAGATCCTTTCAAAATATTTCTTGAGGAAGCCCTCGAGCGATAGAGGAATGCAATATTGGATAAATTTTCCCAGATCTTTCGACAGCTACCCATAGCTGATGCATCTTCATCCAACAGCAAATCTACAGGCACCACTCCTTTTAAGGTACAAGTTAACTTTGATATTCCCTTATTTGAGGGCCAAATGGATGTAGATGTTGTATATAAATGGTTGAATCTGTTGGAAATATATTTTTCAGTTGATGACTTTTTCAATCGAGAAAAGATTACTTCTGTACTTCTTAAAGCCTCCCCACATGTCAAGGACTCATGGGAAACCTATCGTAAATAAAAGGACGAGAGGGAATCCTCACTATTTTTATCTGCACCTAGTTGGGATTCTTTTCGAGATGCCATCAAGAAATTATATTACCCTATTGGGAGCTATGAAGATAAATACATCTAGTGGACCACACTATGGCAAGGAAGGGACCAAGATGTGCTGGAGCTCATAAATATTTTCCATACCCTCTGTACTAAGTTGGGTATCAAGGATTCTAAGTGGAATTTGGTACTCAAGTACCGCATCTATCTACAAAAGTACATCCAAGAGGAGATGTATATCCTAGACATCTCCATGGTCAGCATGACATATTGATATGATGTCAATATTGAGTATAAGTTTAAACATAAGAAGTCAGACTTTAGATTTGCGAATATGAAGCAAGGAAATGGTACCCCCAAACCAAAGAGAAATAGCCAAATCCAAGTGGGATGGCCCAAGATAGCCCACTAAGGCCACAAGAAAATAACAACACCATAAAGACAAAGAAGAACACGGGGAAATGGTGTGAGTCCCATAAGATCTCCACTCACGACACAAGTGTGTGTCAAACCAAGTAGTCACTAGTGGTCGAGTTAAAGGCTTCTAAATCAGACATAGGTTCCGACTCTGAGTCAAAATAGGACAAGGAGAATGACTAAGGGAGGCAGATCATTGATGTAGATCCCAGTCCCACAATGGCCACCACCAAAATCCAAAAAAATGAGCATGAATTTCCAGAGGAGGGGGAATGCCTCTTCCACTCACAAATGTGGGTGAAAAGTTCTTCACTACAGTTCATTGCCGACAAAAGGGGGGAAAAGAGCCTCGTTCTAGTAGAGGTCATGAAACAACCTACTAAGGACTGCACATCTATAATCATACACCATTAGGTGGCTTCACCAAGGATGATATTCTTCGTTATCCAGCAGTGTCACCTTCCGTACAACATCAAGCCCTTCACGGATGAGGTACTGTGTGATTTTTCTCCTAATCAAGTTTGTGATGTACTATTAGGACAACCATACTTGTGGAAGCAACATGTTTTATATGGTCCTAGACCTTGCTCTATGATTATTACTTTAGACAATAAGTTGTATAGGATAACGAAGGTAGCCCCTCCTACCACCATGTTGTTGATCACTACAAAGCAATGCAGTAAGATCATTTCCCAGACCAGAATTTTTTTTCCTTATGATTCGCCCTTACGATAAGAAGAAGGTTGTGGCCACAGCTTCCAGAAAAGGTTCCTCCACATAGTAGCAACATATGGAAAAGGTCGTGGAGGAGTATAGGTACATTTTCGCCTCACCTATAGGGGCACCTCTACACTGTCAAGTCAAGTACTCCATCGATCTATCCCCGGGCCTGCCGCTACCCAATGGACCAATCTATCTACGCTCTGTTCTGGAGAACAATGAGATCAAGAGGAAAATTTAGGAGCTATTGTAGAAAGCACACATAAGGCAAATTTCATCACCCTATGGGAGCTTGATTGTATTTGTATAGATGAAGGATGAGACCTGGAGACTTTGTATTTAATATTAGACATTGAAAAATATCACTGTCTGGAATAGGTTCCCAATCCCACAGATTGATGACCTTCTAGACCAGCTCAAGGGGTTGAATATTTCAGTAAGATTGACTTGAAGTCCCATTATCACGATATGTCTATCAAGCCATCCTATGTGTAAAAGACATCCTTCAAATCCAAGGAGGGCCTTTTCAAATGATTTGTCATGCCTTTCGGGTTGACAAATGCCCCCACAACCTTCATGATGTTTATGGATAACATATTTTGACCCTTCACCAATGCATTAATGGTGGTGTATTTAAATGACATCTTGATCTTAAACTAGAGTTGGGGAGAGAACCTAAACAATATCTGACAGGTCCTTCAAACCCTACAACAATACAAGCTATGTGCCAATTTTGAGAAATGCACTTTTGGCATGACCCTGGTTCAATATCTCGGGTACATCATTGATGAGAAGGGTGTGCATGTGGACCACGCCAAGAGAGAAGTAATTTGGTATTAGCTAGCCCTAACCACTCTAACACATCTCCACAACTTTCTAGGTCTTGCCAATTTCTACCACAGGTTTGTGTTCGGGTTCTCTCATATCACCTGGCCTTTAAGTCAAGTCACCAAGGGAGGAGAGAAAGAAAAGTTTTTGGGTCTGAAACCCAATAGAAGGCGTTTTCCCAGTTGAAGCATTACCTCTACTCTACACCAGCTCTCACTTTACGAGACCTGCTTCAACCATTTGAGATTGTGAGGGATGCCTCTGAAAATACTATTGGTGCAGTTATTTTTTAGCACAACCATCTAGTGGCTTACCATAGAGAGACACTTTCAGACATAGACTGAAAGTATCCCACTTACAACAAAGAAATGTATTCCATTATGCAAGTGTGTCATCAATTGAATCATTACATTATGGGGAAGGTGTTGGGTTGTGTTATATTCTTTCCACAACTAGCCCACATAGTTAATCAGGGGCGGAACCTCCCCCTTCGTTGCGCCAATTGTGTAGTGGGGGGGTTACAGGGTCTTTGAGGGATGTAGGTAGCCCATTTCTATGGGGTTTGAGGTAGCGCCCTGGAAAATTTTGTTTTTGGACCCTATATTAGGTTGGGCAGACCTACCTATGGTTTTGTGCATGATTTTCGCATATGGTTTTGGATGCGATGGTTTTCGGTCCATGGTTTTGGATGCAATGGTTTTTGGTCCATGGTATTGGATGCTTCAGCGTGTATAAATATGTATTGTAGCATTGAAAGGAACATAATGAAAAATCAAGCTGGTAGTCCTGATTTTGGGATCCAGGGGAAAATCTCTGTGTATGTTTTTATTTGTTATGCTCTCACATTGTTTATTTTCTGTGTTTTAGAATTCATATGCAGGTAATTTCTATACAGGGTTAAAACCTACAGAAGGAAATGGTCATCAACATAGACCAACGACCCCTATAGTTCATACAAACATAAGGGAAGTTGCAGAATGATCGCCATCACAAATGGTCCACATACTTGCAACAATTCCATTTGAACATTAATTAAAAGAATGGTCGCACGAATAATGTTGTGGACTTCCTCAGCCAACCACCAGTCATGGTGATGATCACTTTGCTTGACTTCTGTGGGCCATAGAATTTTTGGTGGCTGCATCTTTACGAGAGTGATCCAGAATTCGATAGGACATACCAGAAACTCTTGGAAGGTAAGAAATATCCAAATTTTCACCTCCGAGATGCATTTTTATTGCACAAGAGACACATCTATGTTCCTCCAAGTGAGCGTGTGAAGATGAATTGGGAGGCACACTACAGTCGGGTCACTGGACATTTCAGAGTAGAGAAAATAATGACAATATTGTAGAAGTATTTTTATTGGATGAACCTTTATCGGGATGTTGGGAGGCACATTAAATCCTTGGGAATCCATCTGTGTGGATTACATGTTGGGCCTTCCTTCTACTAAGCACAGAAAGGACTTTGTTTTCCTGGTCATCGACAAATTCTCTAAGATGGCCATTATGGCGGCCTGTAAGAAGAGTATCACAAGGAAGGCCACTACTAAGCTCTTCTTTGAGCGAGTGTGGGTACACTTTGGGATCCCATAGTCCATTGTATTTGATCAGCACAACATATTTATAAGTGAATTTTGGTCAAGTCTCTGGTCAATGCCGGATACCAAAATCAGTAAATCCACGACTTTCTATCCCCAAACTGATGGCCAAACATAAGTCATCAACAACATGATCATACACATCCTACACATGTAAAACTTGAACAATCCATGCACATGGGATTAAAGCCTTCCCTACGTCTAGCACAACAACAATAGAGCTCTCCACAAATCAATGAGCCACGATCCATTTCAGGTAGGGCTCGGATTTCAGCCATTATGTCCCATTGATGTAGCAATACCATTTGTAGCTACTCAAGAAGATTCAGCTCATGTCTAGTTTGAATCTGACAGGGATAACATCTTCATTGAGCACATTGAACACATCTTCTAGCAGGTCCATGATATATTGGACAGAGCCAATGTTAAGTACAAGCAACACGTGATCAACATCGGGTGTCGTGCAAGTTCTAGGTGGGTGACAAAGTTTGGCTACATTTGTAGAAGGAGTGCCTCGCTGGATCCCATCGCAAGCTTCACCTACTCTGATATGGGCCATACACCATCACCAAGGCTTTAGGGGGGAACGCCTCCGAGCTTAGAATTCCATCATTCCTTCATTTGCACTTAGTGTTCAATGTAGACCACCCTCGACCATACTTTCCACCATTGTTGGACACATCCAACATTGTAGAAAAACTCACACCAATAGAGCTAAACCAAACTTTATGGAAAATGCCACACTTGATCGGATCATGGACACACAGATCAAGAACACTTGCCAGTAGATGATCCAACTATATTAGGTTGTCAAAGCTCGCCAATGCCTACACCAAGGCACATGGCTCACCAAGGACCAAGGTCAGAAGAAGTTTCCCCATCTCATGGAGGCACTCAATGCAATGGGGACCATTGCTTCCTAAGGGGGAGGACTGATCGAGGTGGATATTGGTGGCCACCCTCCTATTCCACTTGGACCCTCAACACTGTCTCTTTCAGTTTTTTTAGTTTCCTTAATTGTAGCATAGTTTATTATTTTTGACAGTTTTTTGGGTCCTGAACTTCCGAAGTTGTTTTGAGGCCCTAAACGACGTTGTTAGGGAAAATGGAGAAACTTGAAATGTGGTATTATACTAGAAAAGCAAAGATCGTATACCAAAGTTACAAACCCAGTAAATTAATGTACCAGTGTAGCAAAATGGGGCCCACAATTTTGGTGCTTCATCTCCTAGGGATAGGTTTTTGAATGTTTAAGGTTTTCCATTGTTTCTCAATAATATATAGGCCTTGGAGCCTCATTGTAACATAGTTCAAAGGCATGTAGCCACCACATCTCTTCTCAGAGATAAGTTACCATCGCTCGAGCTAGTTTATTTCCATTCTATTTGTAATCATATTTCAGTTTTTAGATATTAATGAAATGAAGTGTTATTTCTGCTGCATTTATGTATTTATGGTTATATCTGTAATTTTTTTCATTTCAAATCAGTGTTATCAGAGCAGTCTGCTCTTCCTCTATTTTTCTTTGCATGTCCCCAATGAGGTAAGGGTATAAGGAGTTAGGGCTCTATCTGGTTGAACCTTTGCAATAATAGCCTCGCAAACGTTGACAACCTCACATGGCATAAGAAACAAAAGACGAGGGGGCAGGAGATACTTTCAAAATATTTCTTGAGGAATCCCATGAGCGATAGAGGAACACAATGATGGATAACTTTACTGAGATGTTGGTGCACTAACATGAATTTATAAATCAATCTTAATCCTACATTAATATGTCAACCTGGGATTTGTCTTTCTATTTCAAGGTTGTGAGCATTGTTTGTGCAATAACAATCAGATATTGGGATGCAAGTAATTGATCCTAAATCCTAACTAATCGTTGCAGAAACAATTTCTCAATAGCTCATTGACTCTAGAAATTCTAATGCAAAATAGAAATTATTCTATGGTTCAAAATTGGAAAGATAAAGTAATTGCAAACTACTTTCAAAAAAATAAAAATAAAATAAATAAATAATAAATAAAAAAATATCAATATAATATTCTAAATTCCAAAAGGTAATCATCAAATCCACACATATTAAACGATACTACTCAAATCATGCTAATCACAAGGAGCATCCAAAGCTAGACGTAATTGCATAAATCATATTGGGAAAGAAAAATAAAATCAAATACAAGACTTACTTCACTGTGAATTATAAAAACGACATTAACTGAGATGTAAAACTTAATCTATCTCAACCTATCGAAGGAATAGCAATGTAAATCATGGCAGTAAAGAGTAATTAACATAATAAGAATGAGCAATAAATCTTCCAACGACCGGGCCCAAAGTCTCTAGAAGAAACTACTATAGAAACTCAATATACAGATTTAATGTGAAACTCCACATTCTTCATTAACTGTCAAAAATAAATTACAAAATCACTACAACCTTTAAGGTTGAATCTGCATTCATAGTCTTGCTGGAAATTAACAATGATTACAAAAGTTACCGTTCTTTTTCATCTACTAGCATTATATATTCTCTATGAAATGCTAGAAAAATCAGAGCTTATCTTGATGATCAGAAGATCCTCAGGATTTCTCGGCTAAATAATCAGATTTTCCACATCAATTTTGTGTTTTTCCTCCTATCTTTAGTTTGGCCCGAGCAGCTGAAATAATGACATCTTCCTTTCTTTGCGCTATTGTCTTATCCAAAGGAACATAGGTTGTCCAATCCATTCATCTTGTGCATAAACAAGCAAAAACATAGGCTTTTAATGCAAAAAGCATGTAACTTGTTCGACACTGCTCTGTATTCATTTTCCATAGTCTTTCTTTGAGAAGATGTTTAAGACGAGATAAAATTCATGAAAACCATATGATTAATCAAGTAATTGAGGAGGAAAAACATACCTTTTCCATGACCCAACACAGATCCTTCGACGGCTACCCACAATGGATACATATTCATCTAGAGACCACTCCAGAGTTGTCACTCCTTTTAAGGTATAGGCTAACTTCGATATTCCCATATTTGAGGGCCAAATAAATGTAGACGTCGTAGATAAATGGTTTAATCTGTTGGAAGGATATTTTTTTAGTTCATGACTTTTCCAATTGGGGAAATATTAATTTTACACTTCTCAAAGTCAACCCAGATGTCAAGGACTGGTGGGAAACCTACTGTGAACAAAAGGATGAGAGAGAATCCTCACTATTTTGAAGAACAACCACTTGGGATTCTTTTTGAGATGCCATAAAGGAACAATATTACCCTGTCGGGAGCTATGAAGATAAATACATAAAGTGGACCACACTACAGCAAGAAAGGGACCAAGATTTGTCATATTTCACACATATTTTCCATACCCTCCACACCAAGTTGGGTATCAAGGATTTTGAGTGACATTTGGTACTCAAGTAACGCGACTGTCTACACAAGTACATCCAGGATGAAATGGAGTTCCTCGACATCTCCTCAGTTAGAAAAAACATATTAATACGCTGTCAAGATTCAGTAGAAGTTTATACAGAAGAAACGGGAATTTGGATCTGTGAATCCAAAGGAAAGGAAAAGGCTCCCCCAAACCACAGGGCAAAGGCAAAATCCAAGTCGGGGTAGCCCAAGACAACCCACCGAAGCTACAATAGAAGAACAACACCATGAATACAAAGAAGGACACGAGGAAATGGTGTGAGTTCCATAAGAGCTCCACTCACAACACAAGTGCATGTCGGGCCAAGAAACCACTGGTGGCTGATCTGAAGACTTTTGAATCAGATGCAGGTTCTAACTCTAAGTCATAACCTAACAAGAGGAATTATAAAGGAAAGCAGATCATTAACACAGAGCCTAGTCCCACTATGACCACCGCCAAAATCCAAAAGAATGAAGCTAAATATCTACAGGAGGGGGAACACCTCTTCCACCCAAAAATGTGGGTGAAATGTTATCTACTGTGTTTCATTGTCTACAATGGGAGCCAAAAGAACCTCATTTCAGTAGAGGTCATGAAGTAGTTGGGCCTACCAATGAAGACATATCCGCAACGCTACACCATTGAGTGGCTTTACCAAGGACAAGATCTCTGTGTCAGCCAACAGTGTTGCCTTCCCAACAACATCAAGCCCTTCACGGATGATGTATTTTGTGATGTTGCTCCTCCTGAAATTTATGATGTATTATTAGGACAACCATACTTATGGAAGCGACAGATTGTGTATAAGTCTAGACCTCGCTCTGTGATTATTAATTTGGGAAATAAGTTGTACATGATAGTGGAGGTAGCCTCACCTACTTCCATGTCTTTCATCACAATAAAGAAATTCAATAAGATCATTTCCCAGAATAGGACATTTGTTTTCCTTGTGATTCTCCCGCGGGGAAAGAATAAGGTTGTGGCCATGGCTTCTAGAAAGGGATCCTTTGCACAATAACAACGGATTGACAAGGTCATCGAGGAGTATAGGGACATTTTCACCTCCTCTATAGGGTTAGCTCTAGACTATTAGGTTAAGCACTCTGTTAATCTAACCTCGGGTGAGCCGCTACCCAATGGACCGTTCTATTGACACTCTGTTTTGGAGAACGATGAGATCAAGAGGTAGATTCAGGAACTATTGCAGAAGGGTCACATCTGGCCAATCTCATCACCCTGTGAGAGCCCGATTGTATTAGTACATAAAAATAACGTGACCTGAAGACTATATTGACTATCAAGCATTGAACAAGATCACTGTCCAGAATAGGTACCTAATCCCACAGATTGATGACCTTATAGACCTATTCAAGGCGGGCATATATTTTAGCAAGATTTACTTGAAGTTTGGTTATCACCAAGTTCCTATCAATCTCTCTAATGTGTGGAAGAATGCCTTCAAATCCAAGGGGGGCATTTTCAAATGGTTGGTCATGCCTTTCAGGTTGACGAATGCCCCCACAAACTTCATGAGATTGATGGAAAACATCTTGTGACCCTTCACCAATGCATTCATGGTGGTGTATTTAGATGAAATCTTGATCTTCATCTAGAGTTAGGAAGAGCACCTCCACCATATTCAACAGGTCCTTCAAATCCTTCGATAACACAAGTTGTGTGCCAATTTGGAGAAATACACTTTTAGCATGACCTTGTTTCAATATCTGGGGTACATCATTGATGAGTAGGGTGTGCATATGGACCTAGCCAAGACATAATTCATTCGAGATTGGTCAATCCCAACCACTCTAAGAGAGCTCTGCAACTTTCTATGTCTTGCCAATTTCTACTGTAGGTTCGTGTTGGGGTTCTCTCATATCACTTGTCCATTAAGTCAAGTCACCAAGGGTGGAGAAAAATCAAATATTTTTTGGTCTAAAACCCAAAAAAATGTGTTTTCTGAGTTGAAGCATCGCCTATGATCTGCACCAATAATCACATTACCAAACCTAGAGCAACCATTTGAGATTGAGGCAGAAGCCTACGACTATGCTATTAGTGCAGTTCTTACTCAGGAGGGGCATCCATTGGCTTACCACAGTGAGACACTTTCACACATAGTCCGAAAGTATCCAACTTATAACAAAGAAATTTATTCCCTTATGAAAGCCTCTCAACAATGGAAGCATTACATTATGGGTAAGGAAATGACCATCCACACAAACAACCAACCCCTTTAGTTCATACAGACACAAGCGAAGTTGCAGAATGGCCGCCATCAGAAATGGTCCACATATCTACAACAATTCCGTTTGAACATTAAGTACAGTAAGGGTAGCACCAATAATGTTGCAGACTACCTCAGCTGACCACCAGTCGTGGCGTTGATCACATGTCGGGCCTTCCTTCTACTAGGCATGGAAACGAATGCGTTTTCGTGATTGTTGACAGATTCTTTAAGATGGCCATTATGGTGGCCTGCAAGAAGAGTATCACAACATTAGGCACTCCTAGGCTCTTCCTTGAGTGAACATGGGTGCACTTTCGGATCCCGTAGTCCATTGCCTTTGATCGGGACAATAGATTCCTAAGTGCATTTTGGTCAAGTCTCTGGTCGATGCTAGATACCAAACTCACTAAGTCCATGGCTTTCCATCCCCAAACTGATGGCCAAACATAAGTCGTCAACAAGATGATCATACTCATGCTATGCATGTACAAGTCAAAGACTCAACACACATGGGATGAAAACCTTCCCTATGTCTAGCCCAGCTACAACAGAGGTCTCCACATCTCAACGGGCCACAACCCCTTTCAGGAAGGGCTAGGAAATTAGCCATTATGTCCCATTGATGCAGCCATACCATTTTTAGCTACTCAGGCGGATTTGGTTCATGTCCAACCCAAAGATGACAATGCTAACAACTTCATTGAGCACATTCATCACATCCGTGAGGAAAAGCATGATATATTGGATAAAGCCAACGCTAAGTAAAATTAGCACCATGTTCAACATCAGGTGCCACACAAGTTCGAGGTGGGTGACAAAGTTTGGCTACATTCGCAGAAGGAGCACTTCGCTAGACCCCATCGCAAGCTTCACCCACTTCGATATGGTCCATACACCATCACCAAGGTTGTAGGGGGAAATGACTTCGAGCTAAAAATTCAACCGTTCCTTGGTCTACACCCAATGTTCAATGTAAATTGCCTTCGACCATACTTTCCACCATTGTTGAACACATCCGACATTGCATAACAAATTAAACCAACAGAGATAAACCCAGACTACAAGGAATATGCCACAACTGATTGGATCATGGACACAAAAATCAAGAACACTTGCCAGTAGAATATACAACTTTATCGAATTGTCAAAGCTGGCCAAATCTTGCACCAAGGAAAGTGGCTCATGAAGGATGAAGTCAGTAGAAGTTTCCCCATCTCATGAAGGCACTCAATGTAATGGGGGCCATTTCTTCCTAAGGGGGAAGGAATGCTCTAGGTGGATATTGGTGGCCACCCTCCTATTCCACTTGGACTCCCAACACTTTCTCTTTCAGTTTTTCAAGTTCCTTAATTATAACACAATTTACTATTTATGGTAGTTTTTCAGGTTCTAAAATACAAAGCCATTTTGAGGCCCTAAACGATGTTTTTAGGGAAAACGAAGACACTGGAAAGGTCTCAATAAGCGATGAAAGTTTATTTAAATTACCTCTTTGAGATTTTCAAAATGAGGTATTATGATAGTGATATGGAGATCGTATGCCAAAGTTATGACCCTGGGAAAGTGATGCACCAATTTACCCAAATGGGGGCCACAGTTTTGGTGCTTCATCTCCTAGGGTTAGTTTTTTGGATGTTTACGGGTTTCCATTGATTCTCAATAATAAATAGGCCTTGGAGACTCATTGTAACATAGTTCAAAGGCATGTAGCTACCACATCTCTTCTCATAGATAAGCTACCATCGATGAAGCTAGTTTATCTCCATTCTGTTTGTAAGCATATTTTGGTATTTAGATATTAATGAAAGGAAGTGTTATTTCAGTTGCGTTTTTGTATTTATGGTTATATCTATAATTTTTTGCATTCCTATTTAAGTTCAGATCAGTGGTATTAGAGAGATCTGATCTTTCTTTGTTTTTCTTTGCATGTCCCCAACAAGGTTAGGGTATAAGTAGTTAGGGTTCGATCTAGTTGAACCTTTGCAAGACCATCCTCACAAATCCCGACGAACTCCCATGGTAGAAGAAAAGAAAGATGAGAGGGTGGGAGATCCTTTTCCAAATAATGATAAAGGAAGCCCTCAAGTGATAGAGGGGCATGATGATAGATATGTTTGCCTAGATCCTTCGATGACTACCCACAGGTGACGCATATTCATCCAATATCCACTCTGGATGCACCACTCCTTTGAAGGTACAAGTTAACTTTGATATTCCCATATTTGAGGTCCAAATAGATGTAGATGTCATAGATAAATGGTTGAATATGTTGGAAGGGTATTTTTTAGTTCATGAATTTTCCAATTGGGAGAAGATTACTTTTGCACTTTTGAGAGCCTCCCCAAACGTCAAGGATTGGTGGGAAACCTATTGTGGACAAAAGGATGAGAGGGAATCCTCATTGTTTTCAGCCACACCCACATGGGATTCTTTTTTAGATGCCATAAAGGAACAATATTACCCTGTCTGGAGGTATGAAGATGAATACTTAAAGTGGACCACGCTACGACAGGGAAGGGACCAAGATGTGCCAGAGTTCACAAATATTTTCTATACCCTCCGCACTAAGTTCGGTATCAAGGATTATGAATTGATTTTGGTACTCCAGTACCATAGTTTTTTACACAATTACATCCAGGATGAGATGGAGTTCCTGTACATGTCCTCGCTCAGCACGAAATATCGATACACTATTGAGATTGAGTAGAAATTTAAATAGAAGAAGAAATACATTTGATCTCCAAATCTGAAGCAAGGAAAACGCGCCCCCAAACTGTTACACTAAAATTTGTCACCATGACTATCTACAGTTAGTATGGCTCTATCAACTGTCATACTATCCTCCTTGGCAAGTCTCATACCTCTACTCCTCATGTCAAACTCCAAGAAAGAGAGAAAGTCCTTAAAAAGTCAATTAACTCTGGTTACGCAGTTTCTCTTAGCCTTACCTGCGTGTACGCATCTCAAGTTCATAATATATGCATAGTTGTATGCTCTGTCTGTAAAGGGGTGGGTGCGTACTCCTGTAAAGGTCAAAAGGCGCAAGTTTCACTTCAAAAAAGTTACTTGTGGTCATTTCTAGAGCATTCTAGAAGATGGTTTGACGTGGATTGAGCGCCTCCAGATGGTTCATGCACCCCAATGAAAGAGGAACTTATCCCATGAAGAGGGGAGCTATCCCATTGAAAGAGGGGCTTATCCCATTCATGGTGGACCTGATTAAATTCCTCCAAAGCACTATAAATATAGGCATTGGGCCAGAGGGAGGAGAGGTTGAAAGCTGAAGATTCCTAAGGGTAGATGCTGCTGAAATTAGGACTCCCTTATAGAGCTTGAGAGGAGAGATTCCCATCCTTTCTTAGCTTCATTTGGAAGTGGGTGAGCTGATCAAAGTAAAGGAGAACTCTTGCTGGACCCTGGGAGGGACCTGCACAACACCAAGGCACAAGTTGTAATGGTTTCTTTTGTTTCCACTTAATACAATTAAGCTCATTTTTCTCAACAAGTTGTTATACATGATTTGTTTCATATACTCCTTGGTCTTTATGATGAATATGTTTTATTTTATGAGTTATTCAGGTGCTATGTAATCGTTTGTTTGTTGGTGAATGCAGGTTTCGAAGAGAAGGAGGAGTTCATCCAGATCAGCGAGGCTGGACTGCTACAAAGCGTTGGACTAAAGGTATGTTATAAACACCTGACTACTTGTATTCTAAATGCATATTTAGGGAAAGATAGTGTTTAATTGTCTTGTTTGTCACTAGAAAGCCTTAGCTTCTAGGGAGGTCGGTTTTGTCCGCAAAATTGACTCTTTCCGCATGACAAAATGGCGACTCCACTGGGGAACTTCATGATATGAATGATTTTTCCTTTGTGTGAAACTTTGATTTGAGATAAGTCGTTTTCTTTCTGGTTTTTGGCTGTCTGACTATGTATTTGGGTGGCTTAGCTTAGGGTTAAATTAGATTTTAGTTTTTCTTGGTTTTGCTAGAAGTATGCAGCCTCTGAGTTAAGCACAATGCGTACCTATACGCACTGCAGCTTTGTACACAGAGCGTACACGCACCTGTGCAAACAGGTTGCCTGCGTACCCTGTCAAAATTGAGAAAATTTCAATTTTTTCCTTTTTGCCTTTTAGATTTTGTTTATAAGTTGTTTTTACTACCCAGATCCACTGGTTACCTGCCATAAATCTTCATCTAAACTTGTTTCATCAGTGTCAAGAGTTTTAGTGAAATTCATAGAGTTTCTAGCCCTAGGGTTTGATTTTTGCATTGGTCCTGTAGTGACTTTGGCTTTAGAAGTCGTAAAACCTTGGATATCCCTGGTCTTTTCAGTCTTCTTAGGAGTCGGACCTTTCATAGAATCCACCCTTGTGAGAAACCTACCTTTGTGTTGTCTCTTTGCCGAATCTCGAAAAAGTTTGTTGATTAAACTTTGAATTTTATTCTTAAGAAAAAGAACAAAAGATTTTGATTTTTGTTTTTGACTAGTTTATGATTCTGCATTAACTAGTCCTTGGTTAAATCATGACTGAGTAAAACATCCTGGAATCATACTTTGTAGGTTTTGGCCTCATTAGATTTGCTTATTAGGTGAATTTCTCTTTGATTTGCTTTTAGGAAAAATTGATTTGATTGTCTTAGATTTTTAAAATTTGATTTTTGTTAAGTAGGAAAAAATCCAAAAAACTCTTTTGAATAAAAGTTTGCTTTAGTAGCATTTGAGTCTTTGAAAGGAAAAGGAATTTTCGCGAAATAATTAGTGGTCATGTGTTGTATGCTTTGGAAAAGATAAAGAGATTGTTTCTTTGATTTTCATTACCAAGAAAGTTGTCTTTATATCAATTTTGCATTCTCCAACTCTCTTAGCTAGGGAATTCATTGAAAAAGAAAATTAGTATAAATCATCCTAAGTGCATCTTTTTAGTGGATTTTAGTCAAGTCTACACACCATCAGTTTCATCTCCGCTACCTTTTGTCTTAAAGAAAAGCCATAAAAATTAACGCTTAAATTAAAATCAACTTAGTAACTTTTATTTACTAGGGCTCTGAAACACCAATATAGATTAGGCTAGTGTCTTGGAGTAGGAGAGTAATTAACTCTCCAAGAGAGTAAAACCAAACAAGTAGCTTATCTTGTGGTAGGGTAAATCCAACTGTTTCATTTGTACTCTGGGAAAGCTCATCTTAAAGGAGAAGCACGAGACCGTGTCCGAACCAGTGAGGGGATCAATCCTCCTTCATTGGGAAAGACGCCAGATACGCACGTACTACAAACGGTAAACCTCAGATTATTGTCGTGGAGCCTGGGGTCACTTGTCGGTAAACCTTGGATTATTGTCAAGGAGCCAGCAAGGGGATTGAGCTTGTTACTCTGCCCTTGCGTGCTATCGCGTCGTAGACTATTCCCCCAGGTATATTTGTTTTTGTTGGTAACCTTAGTGACCATTATCTTTAGGATTCTACACGAGGTGACGGTGGAGGGAAGATCCCACTGTACCTGGAGCAGACGTCGGCTAGACTCACTTGGATTTTCCGGGGGGTTCACTTCACTCGAGACGGTTAAAGTGGAGGAACTTGTGCCGGTCTATTCATTAAGCAAGTTGCCGGGGTAACTGCTCCACCCACCACTTCTGTACTGAATTCGGCGATGTTGGGCTTCATCACCAACTAGTGTTTTCGGTCCGGAAGGTTACTGTTTGTGTATGGTTTTACACCCTAGATTCTTTAGGCGTGTGATTTGAATTTGTTTGGTTCTTTAGACTTTAGGCGGTTTTCTTTGAGATTTTACTTTGTTTACGTGTGCAGTAGTTAAAAGTTTTTAACTGTGGCTGAATTACCGAGACAGTCCCGTAGACTTCGGGGCAGTCTCCTGAGATTGTTACTGTGGCCGATTTGTTGAGGAAGTCCCGTAGACTTCGGGGCGAACCTCCTGAAGATGTCTCGGGTCATTACGAAGGTTTGAAAGTCCTTGTAACTCATAGTGGCAGTAAAGTAGGTTCACCAGAAGAAGGAGAGTCTTCGTTGGTAGTCCATCCAGATTACCAAAGTCTAGAAAGAGGTTATAATCCTGAAGCTGTTGCAGTTTCCGAGCTTGCTAGTAGTTTTTCATCTACTAGTGATATAGGCGAAGAACCTGAAATATCTGAACCTGTTACTCCAACTTCTAGTGTTCCTGATTCACCTAGGGTAGAAAGAGTCATCACCGAAAATCTTCCTTCTGGTTTGATAGCTATTGAAGAACTTGCTCCAGAAGAAGAAATAGGCATCCCTATCCCTGAAGATCAACCTACTATTGATCTAAGGGAGCGTGAATCCATTTTTTACAGTCCACCTAGAAGTACTACTTGGTATCTTTCGTTAAATAATTATTTGGACAACTCAGGGTCAAGTTTTTCTCCACCTCGTACTCCTTATCCACCCGGAGGTATTTATACTCCTGTAAATATGTCTGGTCAGTCGTCTATGTTTACTCAATCTCCTGAATATTTCTTGTATGGCGGTCCTTCTGTTCCTGCTGGGTATCAGTCACTTTTTGGTACTTTTGCGGGAGCATCTCCTCAACCCATTGAACATGGGTTATTAACTGGAAACAATGGTAATAAACTGTTGGGCGTAGGAGACATTTACATGATGTCAGGTTCAATTCCCAGTTCTCAACCTCAAGGTGGCCAGTTACCGCCTGGGGGGCAACCTCAAGGTACACAAATTGCGTCTGGGGGGCAACCTCAAGGACAGTATGTACCCATGGTACAGTACATTCCTCAAGGTCAACCCCAGCCTCAATATGTACCCCAAGGTCAACCTCAGTATCAATTTATGCCTCAAAGTCAACCCGAGTATCAATACTTACCTCAAGGGTATCTACCCCAAGGTCAGTACTCGAGTCAAGGTTATCAACCACCTCAAGGTCAATCGTATATTCAAGGTACGGGAAATGTACCTTTCAATTATCAATCCTACCCTCAATCCGGTTATGGATCTCAATATCCTCAACCTGTCATGGGTCAATACCCCGGAATGAACATAGTGTGGGATCCATCGCAAGTTCAACAGGTGTTGCAGCCAAGTGTACAGTTGTCATCTCAAACTGGACAACCTTTAGTTTCTAGTCCACCCCAGCAACCAGTCCAGTCTAATGTTCAAACTTCTGTACCTTCGGTAGTTACTCAGTCGCCCATTGCACCTAGTACTCCATCTCAAATGATTGTTGCAACTATCGCAACATCTGTTCCATCCACCACACTTACTTCTGGAGTATCGACAGCTCCGGTTTCTACTGTCTCTGCCACTACTCCTCAGACATCTTTACCATTGTCTGGATCCACGATTCAAACTACGGTTCAGATGCCTGTAGGACAGCCTGGTTTAAGTACGGTTGTCACTAGTCAACCACAATTTGTTTATCAACCGTACCAGGGACAGTACCAATACGGGCCTGCTATCCAGCAGCCGGTTTACCAGTATCAACCGTATCCTGGGTACACTTATCAACAACCACAACAACCCCAGTACGGTCCGGTTAATCCTGGTTTTCCGAGAGGATATAATATCCCGAATGCAATTCCTATTCCAAGTTATCCTGGATATCCTCCTCCTGGGACTGGTCTTGTGACCCAGAGTTTTAGGGATCCAAATCGGCAATTACCGTTTATCGCAACTTTGGATTTACCAGACTTGACGCGCCTAACGAACGATCCGATCAATTATCTTCCGTTTTGGCCGCCAATGCCGAATAAGTTGCCCAGTGACATTCCCAAGTTCGAGGGTAAGTCTGGAGAGGATCCGTCAAATCATGTGATGACTTACCATCTCTGGTGTGCCTCAAATTCAATCTCGGATGATTCGATCCGTTTACGTCTTTTCCAGCATACGCTCATTGGTCTCGCGGCCAAGTGGTACATTGAGTTACCACGGGCCTCTTTTTATAATTTTATTCAGTTAGCTACCTCGTTCTTAACTCATTTTCAGTTGCCGGTCAGATATGATAATGGCACAGAGTTACTAACTTCATTAAAACAGTCGACGTCCACTTATATTTCCGATCATATTCATGAATGGAGACGTCGAAGGCGATTAGTGAAATTTTTTATCCCGGACCAAATCTTAGCTGAATGGTTTGTTAAATCATTATTACCGAAGATTACTGAAGACGTAGCTAAGGTCGGAGTAGTTACTGAGGAGCAAGTGATTTCTCAAGCGCAGTACCTTGACTTAGTCTACACTCAGTCAGGTACGTTACACGAAAAGATCCCAGATCTTCCAAAGTCAAATCAAATCGCTGCTGCTCCTTCGGGATCTCATGCTGCTGATGGCATGATTGGTACGGTGAATACTAAAAGCAAGAAGAAGTCTTCAAAGAATTCTTCACCCATTATAACCTTACCAGACTCCCCGACAGGAGATTATTCTGCTGAAGTTTCCGCTGATATTCACGATGTAAAGTCATCTACGGCTAAAACAAAAAACGGTGGGAAGAAGAAAGGCAAGAAGAAGAATAAAGCAGACAAAACTCCAAAGGAGAAAACAGAAAAGTCGGAAACCAATGACGAAAAGCGCAAACCTCGATATCCTTGTCTTTTTGTGAAGAGGATCATTTTACAAGAGATTGCCGTCATCGGGCCGAGGTTGTGAAAATCGTCAAAGGTTCCCCAACTCCTGCTATTTTGAAAGATCCATTTCCAAAGCAGGAGAGTAAGATGATAGGTTCTTCCTCGAGTGCCAGTGAAGAACCCATATTGATGATGTCTCATGTAAGGATTGCGACTCGATCGCAAGATTATGGTAGTAAAAGTCCTGTTGATGGATCGAAAGAAGCAAAATATTCTCATTCTAATCCATCAACCTCAGCTCCCGGTTCCGATCCACTACAGATCGTGAAACCTAACCCTGACTTAGTAATCAAACCGCCCGCTAAGGGTGTACTTCGAAGGTCTGCTTTCAATCCACATACGAGAGCGGCCCAGAATTACAACATTGTTGAGGATTTAGCTGTTTCACCCTCAGCAATGTCGGCTTTAGAAGTGCTGCAATCATGCCCAGCACAGCGAAAATTACTTTTGTCGGCTATAGGAGCTGTTGATGTTCAGGACCTGAACCTAATAATCTTTGATCTAGAAAATAGTACATCGCGTTTACCTCATCAAATGGCTTTCCAGATCCCAGTGATAGTCAAAAACAGGCCTATTCATCGGACTGTAATTGATGAGGGAGCTTCCACGTGTATTATGTCAATACAGTGTTGGAGATCGCTTGGTTCTCCTTCACTAAATCAATCCCCGACAATTCTTAAGGCCTTTGATGGCCGTGGGTTTCATCTGTTTGGCATTCTACAGGATTTGCCTATAGGGGTTGAAGGAAAAACCGTTAGTCTGGATGTGGAGGTGGTTGATGCCCCTCTAGACTACAACCTTCTCTTGGGTCGAAGTTGATCTTATGCTATGACACCGGTCGTTTCATCGGTCTTCAAAGTAATAAAGTTTCCACATAATGGCCAGATCGTGACCATAGACCAACTGGCTTACTTTTCATCCAACCCAGCCTCTTTAGAAAGCATCCAGCATGTCGGTAAAATGACTATCCCTTATAAGGATGTTGGCGTAGGACTAGTTAAAGATGTCGGTTTACTGGGAACTTTTCCTTTTCCTCCAATCAACGTCGTGTCTTCATTTGCATCCATTCATATGATTACATCAGATACCATTGTTTATGATGATCCTTGGATCGTTCCTTCTGAATCTGAAATTGACTCGTTTGGTAATTCTATGTCGTTGAGTCCATATAAAATTGCTTATGAAGCCGTGCAGTCTTTTACCGACCTGCGTTCAACCAAAATCGACCAAATGAATGTGGTCCATGAGGAATCACTTTTCACGTCAACCTCGGAGTTAATAGCGTTTCCCAAAGTTGTGTCATCTGACGAACAACTTTGTGAAGTCCTGTGTGTAGACGATTTACCATGGGAAGATATCCATCATAGATCTTCGTTTTTACCTGAGGATGATCATTTTGAAAATGATTTCTCATCAATCTTTACAACTGAATATGTCAAGGAGGTTCAGACTCCAATGAAACATCCTGATTCAGAGCTGAATTTGGGAAACATCTCTGGCACTGTTCCCATTGACATTTCAGTCAAGCCTGCAATTGTTGAGCACATTCATATAGGTGCCTCGTGTTCAGATGACGAAATTCAGATATACAAGGCCCTATTTCAAGAATTCTGCGACGTGTTTGCTTGGTCCTATGAGGAAATGCCAGGAATTGATCCCGCAATTGTTGTCCATGAGATTAAGACTTACCCGGACGCTAAACCCGTCCGACAACGTTTGCATCAGATTCACCCACGAAAAGCAGCTGCAATTAAAGCAGAAGTTGAGAAGCTGTTGAAAGCAGGTTTCATTTATCCGATCCCGTTAATGGATTGGGTATCGAATATTGTTCTGGTTAACAAAAAATAGGGAACAATAAGAATATGCATCGACTATAGGGATATCAATCGTGCTTGTCCCAAGGACAACTATCCAACGCCCTATATCGATCAAATAATTGATGATTGTGCCGACAGTGAAATATTTTCCTTTATGGACGGTTTTTTCGGTTACAATCAAATCAATATTCTACCTATCGATCAACCAAAAACGGCTTTCATTTGTCCATGGTGGACATTTGCTTATTGCAAATTACCTTTTTCCGGAGCCACTTTTCAAAGGGCGATGTCTTATGCGTTTCATGACATCAAACACATTTTGCAACCGTATCTCGATGATTTGCCTGCTCATTCATTACATCGAGCTGATCACCTTGTCCATTTACGAGCAATTTTCATGAGGTGTAGGCATTATCGTATACGGTTGAACCCACACAAATGTGTCTTCTGTATAGAAGTGGGACGATTGCTGGGATTTGTAGTTTCAAAAGCCGGCATTCGCGTCGATCCCTCGAAGGTAGAAGCTATCATCAAATTGCCTCCTCCTTCGAGTCTTCGCCAACTCCAAAGTTTGCAGGGGAAAGCAAACTTTTTACGCCGATTCATTCCTAACTACACCGAGATTACAAAAGGTTTTACCCGGTTGTTGAAACAGAACGCTCAATTCTCTTAGGATGAGATAGCTCAGAAATCTTTTGATGCACTCAAGCACGCGTTGACCCATGCACCGTTGCTGCATCCTCCCAACTACAACCAGGATTATTTTTTGTACCTCGCCGCTGCTCATTCCACCATTGGAATGGTCTTAGTACAGGAAGACGAATTCGGAACGGAACATGTGATCTATTACCTTAGTCGGACGTTAAATCCAACTGAGCTCAAATATTCACATGTGGAGAAATTGGCCTTGGCAGCCGTTCAAGCTGTCCAACGTTTTCGTCACTACATTCTTCTCCGTAAAACTACAGTTATTTCGGATTGCAACCCTATGATCTACATTTTGACTAAACAATTGCTAGGGGGCAAGTACTCCAAATGGATTGTTATCCTGCAGGAGTTCGACTTGGAATTTGAAAAATCTAAGTCTAAGAAATCTTTAGTTTTTGCAGAGTTGATGTGTGATTTCCCGCGTGCTGACACGGAAACTGTGGCAGAGGAACCCATTGTGGATGAATCTTTGTTTCTCATCATCACTTTAGATCTATGGTATGGGGATATAATCGTCTATCTCCAAACCCAATCCTTTCGGCCCGAAGTTTCAAAGTCGGAACGTCGGAAAATTCGATTCCAGTCCCAACAGTACAAAATTATTGGAGATACTCTTTATCGCCGTGGGGCAGACTTGGTTTTCCGACGTTGCTTAACTCACGAAGAAGCTGAAAGGGTTTTGAATGACTGTCACTCTGGAGCGTGTGGCGGTCATATGTCTGGGTATGCCACAGCCCAAAAGGTGTTGCGTGCTGGCTACTTCTGGCCGTCCATGTTTAAAGATTGTATTACTGCGGTCCGAAAATGCCACAACTGTCAAGTGTTTGATCGCAAGATGCGCGCACCACCTGCTCCTCTCCACCCTATAATTGCCATTGGTCCTTTTGCCAAATGGGGTATCGATTTTATTACATGTAACCCTCACTCGGCCGGGGGGCATGCGTATATCATCCTTGCGGTTGATTATTTTACTAAGTGGGCCGAGGCGATGCCTACATTCGAGGCTGACGGCAAGACAGTTGCAATTTTCGTATTCAATCACATTATTGCTAGGTTTGGTGTCCCACAAGCGATAATCACTGACCATGGGTGCCATTTTCGAAACATTATGATGACTGAACTTACAGGCCAGCTTGGTTTGCAGCTCAACTCCTTATTATCCACAAGCCAACGGTCTGGTTGAGTCCATCAACAAAGTTTTAGTTATCATGATCCGACGGATCATTGGTATTCATCAGTCGAATTGGCACAACATGTTATTTTCCGCACTTTGGGCATACCGAACCTCAGTGAAAACATCAACAGGGTTCACTCCTTTCCAACTAGTTTATGGTTTGGAAGTTGTGCTACCCATTGAATGCGAAATCCCATCACTGCAAATGGCTGTCGAATTACTTCCAGCTACTTCCGAAGAGGAGAAGAGTTTATTATACTTAGCTCAATTAGATGAGACTCGACGTGATGCTGCATTGGCAATCGAGACTCATGCAAAACGAATGAAAGCTCAGTATGATCGAAATGTGACCCCTCAAAATTTTTCGGAAGGAGACCTAGTACTATTATATGATCAAGCTAACAATAAATTAGGTGCTGGAAAAATTCGTTCCTATGTGGCATGGGCCCTATATTGTCAAGCGAAAGCTAGCAAAAGGGGCCTATGAGCTGGTTGACTTTGACGGGGACTCTTTGGGTAAACCTAGAAATGGACTTTACCTAAAGAGGTATTATGCTTAAATGATGGGTATGGATATTTTAGTTAGGTTAGGTTTTTTTCTTTCTAGCTGGTGTGTTTGTTAATTTAGACAGTCTGCTTAGCTTAGAAAGTGTGTTTTTCGTCGTTATTCTGCTTATCTTGGTTTTACGCTTGATGTTTGCAGATGTCGATGCCTCTCCAAACATACATTGTATTTGCTGACGGTGCTTGTCATAATACACAGAATATCTCTTCCGTAGCTTGGGTTATCTATTCACCCTCTGACGAGTTAGTTTCTATGCATGGGGTGAGCCTCGGTCAAACAACAAACAACATTGCAGAATACAGTGCAGTGATTGAGTTATTGTCTGAATCTATTTCGTTTGGGATTCAGAGTTTGATAGTGAGGTTAGATTCTGGACTCGTTGTATTACAGCTTAATAGAGTGTATGCCATTAGAAATCCAGTGTTATTAAGGTTATTTTTTAGAGTGCGTCTCTTGGAACGTGAATTTGATTACATTGAATATCATCATATTCCAAGGTCTTTAAATACATTAGCAGATGCAATTGCTTCTCGAATGTTAGACAGACATTTGCGATAATCATACATGTAAATTTAAAAACATTTAATCACACATGTTTAACAATATAAGCCGGTAATATTGATATATATAGATAGGAGTGTGTCAAAAATACATCATCTTCGATCATAGGTTGCAAAACACCTTATGATCGGCAAAAATGCTAAGTACAAAAAACCAAAATGTCACATGTGTCTACAAAAAACGACCATCCAATCACTGGCGATGATCTCTATACGACAACACTGCACGGGCTACCCTACACAAGAACCTTCTAAAAGGTCCTGGGACTCTGACTACATAGCGTTGAAGCTTGATAGGAATATCATCTATAGTAGTCTCTGGTATATCTTCCGTTAGACGCTCTAGGTCTTGTTCCAACTCAGCTAAGGTCTCTGTGGCCTCGTCCTGTGGGACCGGTGCCGATGCAACTGGTTGTCTCCTCTCGAAAGGCCGGAGATTGCCTGGACGCCGTGGGCCTACATCTGCATTTTGAAAATTGTCACTATCAGCTTTGAGATGATATAAAAACAAAAAATAGATAATTTAAAAACTTGTGAAAAATGAAGTACCTGTGTCATCCCATTGTTCTCCCGATGGAAGAATCATGTCCGGATCTCCACGAAAATCAACTCCAGCATAAGGAAAATCCTGAATCTAAATGACCTGGTCCTCTAACCAGTGAAAGTACTCCGGTCTAAATTGGACAACCTCCGTGCCCTCGTCAGGATGACGGGCCATCACCGCAACCCATCGCATCAACTTAGGCTCTCGAGGAAGCCCAACCTCAACAGTAAGTTGTTGTGGGATCAGCATCGGAACCCTCTCTAGAGCAAAACTCACAACTAAAGGCCCATAACCAAAAGCCTTTAGTTGCCCGTTTTTCGCCCTAGTCAGTTGGCCCTTTAAATTGGCCAACATAGCATCACACCAGTTGAAAATGGTGCCTCGATAGCAGTCAATCGCCATCCCCATCTGGGATCCAGTGGCAATGTGCAAAGCGGCAGCTCCGCAAAGTCTGGTAACTGTAAAGGCAATTACCATAAGTTCAGGTTGGGATATCTTTTTAATCTCTATCCCCCTCTCCTGGTTTTGATTATTACACCACTCTAGACGGAGACTAGCAATGGACTGGCCACCCGGCCTAGTCCCGGACACAGTCAATTATTTGCCCCTCTTGGGCAAACCAGTGAGAAAGTAAATGTCTGAGGGCTCTATCTCGAGCTGGTGCCCTCCAATGTAAAAGCATTGATCCTGAACGTTCCACCTTTCAACCAGCCACTCTAGAAAGCGCACCTGGGCCCTCATGCCAGGTATGGCCCAGTATTTGTAAAGACCGCATGCCTTTAAAGCATCAATGGAAGGTTGGTGATTAATCGCGGCCAAATCAACATCTTCATGTTCTCTCTCGCGCCAATCAAGCATGGTGGGCAATCTACACACCATAAAACATCTGTTAGAATCCATAAAGTCAAATTTTTTGGTTCATTTTGGAGAATTGGGGGTTTGAAAATCCTCTTTGCGGTGTACGCAGCCCGCCTTTAGAGACAGAGCGTGTGTACGCAGGTCCTCTTAAGGCAATCTGCGTACGCCCGGCATTTTCCCAACTGAGAAAATGTCGGGGTACGTAGGTCACCAGTGGAGCACCTGCGTACCCCGAAAAGCGGACCTTGAAACCCCAAGGCCTCCAAAAAATGAAACTAAAGCTTAAAAAACAAATTCCAAACGGATGGAAATGCAAGGGAGGATGTTGTAGAATACCTGATGAGACGATGTTCGGTTTCAACGGTCGAATTCTCCGCAATATCCACGGGACGTTTCTTGCTAAAAGCCCTTTTTCTCTCCTCAACAGTAAAATGGTAAAAATGAAATGGTAAAAGCCCTTTTTATAGGTTTTTTGAGTAAATAAATGTTAAATTTGTTTATTTTCCACCATGAAAAGGTATTTTTCAAAGTATTTTTATCTATCTTTAAACAGGTATGAGTAATGTGTTGGTTTTTGTGCAGGATAAAGGATTTTCAGGGAAAATTGTCATTTTTCACAAACAAAAACATCAGAGTCATCTTTTAAGCCCTTTTCTGACTCCTAAAACATGAAAATATTGCCAAGTGTTTCTTTTACACTCGTTAAAACGGAATTAAAAGATGGTCCCCTTATAGCCCTTTTCTGACTGTAAAAACAGGAAAAGATTGCCGGATTTTTGTCGTTTCAAATTCGATATTGGAAATAAAACGACGTGTCCTTGATCGCTTTTTACTTTTCAGGTCAAAGACACTAACTATGAAAGTACTCCTTGGTCGTAAAAAACCAAGCGGTTCTCTCAAGTATTATTTTATACTTTTTCGGGCTTGGGAGACACAAATTTACGAAAAAGTTCAACCCTGGAGTCTTCTTCAGTTTTTTCAGACTCTCTAAAATTGAAAAACGCCAAGTTTCTCCTATAATGGACTCGTTAAAATTTCATAGTAAAGGACCTGTTCGATTACAAACAGGAACGAACCACTCCTTCTTAGGGTTCGAATCTAAACTAAGTTGGACTCATCCGAAGGATGAGCTTATAATCAAGCATATGTTATCCTCCTCAAGCTTGTAAAAAATAAAGAGGTACTTGCCAGAAATGGTGGGGGAAAAGAGAGAAAAATGAGCCTATTTGTTATCCTTTGTCTCAGAAGAAACCTTATCACCACTCTTGAACACGACACTTTTCATTCACCTAGGTTGGGAAATCCTTTGCCTCACAGTTGATTGAACCACATTGAAAGTCTTCAGCCGGGTATTAACTTTGGGTCAAATGTCACCAAGCCATCTGTTGTGTCGTTATGTGTTCAAGAGGTCGCTGGAAATAAACCATTCATCTGCAAAATACCTGTCATACATCTTGACCATACCTGAGTCAGTCCTTACAGCTACATTTCTTCAACTTGATTTATGATTTCATGTTGTGGGCTTGCCTACGACGGATCGCTTTCTATCGACATCGACACATTATCTAGAAAGATGATCCAGAAATCGTCATTACCTTGAAATCTGCATGCATCAATGGCAGATTTCTCGCCTTCGACGATGGTTTACATCATTGACTTTCGATCGAAGGATTCCGTGACATGTTCGACATCAGCACATTCATTCACATCTCATGGATTGTACTGGGTACTTTGAGAACCATTGAAATTACTGGTGGTTTCTCTCACACTTGTTAACAGTTTACATCATTGACTGGTAATCAAGTGGTTTCTACCATGCTCGACATCAACTCATTTATTCGCATGGATAGAATCGTACTATTTCGGGAAGTAGAAATGAAGACCCTGGATCTAGTTTCCACCATCCAGGCTGCGAGGAGTTTTGTATTCATTATATAGTAGACTAACTATAAATAGATGGCTACGTCCATACTGTGTCTACATGAGTCTATGATTATGATGTACCGCGAAATCATTCCTGTATCAGAGCAGTAGTTAGTCTGTTAGTTAAAGTTTTTGATCTGAGTATGGGAATGCCTACCTCAGCGATGATATGATCTCATACATGTATTTTGTGTTGAATACTTGCAGGTTCCAACCAGGCTCTCCACAAGATAATCCTTGAAATGATAAAGTACTTCACCCTTCCTAGATGATATGAAACCCTAATCTACTACAGGCTTCGCACTTTAGGGGGCAATCTGTTACACTAAGATTTGTCACCATGATTATCTACAGTTAGTATGGCTCTATCAGCTGTCATACTATCCTCCTTGGCAAGTCTCATACCTCTGCTCCTCATGTCAATCTCCAAGAAAGAGAGAAAGTCCTTAAAAAGTCAATTAACTCTGGTTACGCAGTTTCTCTTAGCCTTACCTGCGTGTACGCATCCCAAGTTCACAATATCTGCGTACTTGTATGCTCTGTCTATAAATGGGTGGGTGCGTACTCCTGTAAAGGTCAAAAGGCGCAAGTTTCACTTCAAAAAAGTTACTTGTGGTCATTTCTAGAGCATTCTAGAAGATGGTTTGACGTGGATTGAGCGCCTCCAGATGGTTCATGCACCCCAATGAAAGAGGAACTTATCCCATGAAGAGGGGAGCTATCCCATTGAAAGAGGGGCTTATCCCATTCATGGTGGACCTGATTAACTTCCTCCAAAGCACTATAAATATAGGCATTGGGCCAGAGGGAGGAGAGGTTGAAAGCTGAAGATTCCTAAGGGTAGATGCTGCTGAAATTAGGACTCCCTTATAGAGCTTGAGAGGAGAGATTCCCATCCTTTCTTAGCTTCATTTGGAAGTGGGTGAGCTGATCAAAGTAAAGGAGAACTCTTGCTGGACCCTAGGAGGGACCTGCACAACACCAAGGCACAGGTTGTAATGGTTTCTTTTTTTTCCACTTAATACAATTAAGCTCATTTTTCTCAACAAGTTGTTATACATGATTTGTTTCATATACTCCTTGGTCTTTATGATGAATATGTTTTATTTTATGAGTTATTCAGGTGCTATGTAATCGTTTACTTGTTGGTGAATGCAGGTTTCGAAGAGGAGGAGCTCATCCGGATCAGCGAGGCTGGACTGCTACAAAGCGTTGGACTAAAGGTATGTTATAAACACCTGATTACTTGTATTCTAAATGCATATTTAGGGAAAGATAGTGTTTAATTGTCTTGTTTGTCACTAGAAAGCCTTAGCTTCTCGGGAGGTCGGTTTTGTCCGCAAAATTGACTCTTTCCGCATGACACAAACCATAAAGAAAAGGCCAAAGCCAAGGTTGGGCAACCTAGGACAACCTGCCAAAGCCACAAGCATAGAACAACAACACGAAGACAAATAATGACACAGTGAAACAGTGTGAGTCCCATAAGAGCCCCACTCACAACAAAAGTGCATGCTGGGCCAAATAGTCACTGGTGGCCGAGCTGAAGGCTTCTAAATAAGACACACATTCCAATTCTGAGTCAAAACTTGACAAGGTGAAGGACAGAGGGAAGCAGATCATTGACACGGAGCCAAGTGCCACTGTGGCCACCACCAAAATCCACAAGAATGATCTTGAAGATCCAGAGGAGCAGGAACGCCTCTTCCACTCACAGATGTGGGTGAAAGGTTCTCCGATGCAGTTCATTATTGACAGAGGGAGCCAAAATAATCTCATTTCAACAGAGGTCATGAAGCAGTTGGGCTTATCGATGACAATGCACCCGTAGCCATACAGAATCAGGTGGCTTCACCAAGGATGAGATCTCTACTTCAAACTACAATGTTGCCTTCCCTAAAACATTAAGCCCTTCATGGATGAGGTACTATGTGATGTTACTCCTCTTGAAGTTTGTTATGTATTATTAGGAAAACCATACATGTGGAAGAAACATGTTGCATATGAGTCTAGACCTTGCTCTATGATTATTACTTTGGGAAATAAGTTGTACATGACACAGAAGGTAGCCCCACCTAACACCATCTCTTTGATCACTACAAAGCAATGTTGTAAGATGATTTCTCAGACCAGAAAATTTGCTTTCCTTATGGTTTACCCTTAGGGAAAGAAGAAGGTTGTGGCCACGGCTTCCAAACAGGGCTCCTCGACATAACAACAACAAATGGAAAGGGCATGGAGGAGTATAGGGATATTTTTGCCTCACCTATAGAGGTACCTCTGCTCTGTCAGGTCAATAACTCCATCGATCTGATCTTGGGCATGCTGCTACCCATTGGACTGATCTATCAACACTCTTTTCTGGAGAACGATGATATCAAGAGGCAGATTTAGGAGTTGTTGCACAAATGGCACATCAGGCCATGCCCATCACCTTGTGGGAGCCCAATTTTATTGGTACAGAAGAAGGACAGGACCTGGAGATTCATGCTAAACAAAATCATTGTCCAAAATAGGCAACCAATCCCACAGATTGATGACATTTTGGAATAGCTCAAGGGGCTCAAATATTTCATAAATATTTACTTGAAGTCTATTTATCACTAGGTTCCTATTGAACCCTCCGATGTGGGGAAGACTACCTTCAAATCCAAGGAGTGCCTTTCCGAATTGTTGGTCATGCCTTTCGGGTTGATGAATTCCCCTGCAACCTTCATGAGATTGATGGACAACATTTTGTGACCCTTCACCAATGCATTCATGGTTTTTTATTTAGATGACATCTTGATCTTCATCCAGAGTTGGGAAAAGAACCTCCACCATATTCGTCAGGGCCTTCAAAGGTTGTGACAACACAAGCTATGTGGAAATTTGGAGAAATGTACTTTTGCCATGACCCAGGTTCAATATCTTTGGTACATCACTAATGAGCAGGGTGTGTATGGGGAACTAGCCAAGATACAAGTCATTTAGGATTGGCCAACCCCAACCACTCTAATAGAACTCCACAGTTTTCTGGGTCTTGCCAATTTCTACCACAAGTTCATATTGGGGTTCTCTCATATCTCTTGGCCTTTAAGTCAAGTCACCAAGGGTAGAGCAAAACAAATTTTGTTTTGGTCTCAAACCCAGTAAAAGGCATTTGGAAAGTTGAAGCAACGTTTCTACTCTGCACTAGTTCTCACATTACCGAACCTGCAACAACCATGTGAGATTGAGACAGATGCCTCCGACTAAGTTATTGGTGCAATTATTACTCAGCAGAGGCATCCAATGGCTTACCACAGTGAGACAATTTCAGACATAGTCTGAAAGTATCCCACTTAAGAAAAATAAATGTATTTCATTCTGCAAGTCTGTCGTCAATGGAAGCATTACATTATGGGGAAGGAAACAATCATCCACATAGACCACTGACATCTACAGTTCATACAAACACAAGGGAAGTTCCAGAATGATAGCCATTAGAAATGGTCCACATACCTACAAAAATTCCATTTGAACATTAATTACAAGAAGCGAAACACCAATAATGTTGTAGACTACCTCAGCCGACCACTAGTAATGACGTTGAGCACTATGATCAACTCCTATGGGCACAAGACTATGTGGGGCCACATATTTACAAGAGCAATCCAAAATTCAAAATCACATTCCAGACACTCCTCGAAGGTAAGAAAGTTCTAAATTTTCACCTCCAAGATGCATTGTTATGCCACCTGGGACACATCTATTTTCCCTCAAGCGAGCGTACCAAGATGATTTAGGAGGTTCACTACATTTCGGTCGCTGGACATTACGGAGTAGAGAAAAGAGTGGAAGTATTGTAGCAGTATTTTCATTAGCCAAACCTTTGTCAGGATGTTGGGAGGTATATAATCCTCCATTGCTTGCGCCATTTCCAAACTAACCATCAAGAAGCAAGGCCTATGTAATCCTCTACCTATTCCCAGTCAAAATTTTGAATCCATCTCCATGGAGTACATGTCAGGCCTTCCTTCTACTAAACACGGCAATGACTACATTTTCATGGTTGTCGACAGATTCTCTAACATGTCCATTATGGTAGCCTGAAAGAAGAGTATCAAATTAGAGGTCACTGCTAAGCTATTCTTAGAGAAAGTGTGGGTACACTTTGGGATCCCACAATACATTCTCTATGATGACGACAAAAAATTCCTAAGTGCATTTTGGTCAAGTCTATGGTCAATGTTGGATAGAAAACTCACTAATTCCACGACTTTCCATCCCCAAACTGATGGCCAAACAGAAGTCGAAAACATGATGATCATACACATCCTACACACAAGGGATGATCATACAACTCGAACCATCCACTCATAATGGATGAAATACTTCCCTATGTCTATCACAGCTACAACAGAGCTCTCTGCAGCTCAGCGGGCCACATCCCCTTTCAGGGAGGGCTCAAATTTCAGCCATTAGGTCCCATTGATGTAGCCATACCATTTTCATCTACTCATGCATATTCAGATCATGCCCTATCCGAAGCTGACAGGGCTAACAACTTCATTGAGCACATTCAACACATCTGCTATAAAGTCCATGATATATTGGCTATAGGCAATGCTAAGTACAAGCGATGCCATGATCAACAGCGGGTGTCGCACAAGTTCTACATGGGTGACAAAGTTTGGCTACATTTGTAGAAGGAGCACGTCGTTAGACCCCATCGGAATATTCACCCACTTTGATATGGGCCATACACCATCACCAAGGATGTAGGGGGAAATGCCTTCGATCTCAACATTCCACTTTTACTTTGTTTGCACTTAGTGTTCAATGTATTCCACCTTTGGCCATAGTTGCCACCATTGTTGGGCATATCCACCATTGCAGAACAACTCACACCAACAGAGTTAAACCCATACTACATGGAATAGGCCACAACTGATCAGATCATGGACTAACATATCAAGAATACTCGCCAGCAAAAGATCCAACTGTCTCGGGTTGTCAAAGTTGGCCAACTCCTGCACCAAGGAGAGTGGCTCACCAGGGACCAAGTTCAATAGAAGTTTCCCCATCTTAGGGAGGCGCTCAACAAAATGGGGACCATTACTTCCTAAGGGGGGAGGATTGATCCAGGTGGATATTGGTTGCCACCCTCCTTTTCCACTTGGGCCCGCAACATTGTCTCTTTCAGTTTTTCATTTTCCTTAATTGTAGCAAAATTTACTATTTGTGACAGTTTTTTAGATCCTGAACTTCCAAAGCCGTTTTGAGGCCCTAAACGATGTTTTTAGGGAAAACGGAGAAGCTAAAGTAAGCAAAAACATGGTTGCTAATTTTTTTTGCTATCTTCTTCAAGTTCTTCGGAACAAGGTATTATGATAGCCAAACAGAGATCGTATGCCAAAGTTACGACCCCGGGAAATTGTTGTAGCAATTTACCCAAACGGGGCCCACGGTTTTGGTGCTTCATCTCCTAGGGTTAGGTTACTGGATATTTAGGGTTTTCCATTGTTTCTCAATAATAAATATGCCTTAGAGCCTCATCGTCACACAATTTAGAGGCATGTAGCAACCACATCTCTTCTCAGAGATAAGCTACCATCACACGAGCTAGTTTATTTCCATTTTATTTGTAACCATGTTTTAATATTCAAATATTAATGAAATGATGTGTTATTTTTGTTGCATTTTCATATATATTGTTAAATATGTAATTTTTTGCTTTCCTATTTAAGTTCAGAACATGAATCTACTCTACTCATCACCAAAAACAAAAATTGATCGATGAAAACACTAAGCGGAAAAGGAATAATTTCAATTGCACATAACAAAATAATTTTCTGGGAAAGGAACTAATCGAAACACTAACTATCTATATT
Organism: Pinus tabuliformis; assembly: GCA_031772625.1. Lineage (NCBI taxonomy): Eukaryota > Viridiplantae > Streptophyta > Pinopsida > Pinales > Pinaceae > Pinus > Pinus tabuliformis. The sequence continues at coordinate 1,313,676,730 of CM062818.1, forward strand.
GCATTAACCACAAGGTTTGAGAAGAAAATACAATGCTTTTTCAACCTGAACAATTCCTGCACAAGTACATTATATCTCTCTGCTTCACAAACCATCTCAAGCCAACACTTAGCCAATTATGCTACATGCTAAGCCCCTACTTCCTTATGAAATTCCTGAGAGAATTAACCCATATATATTTGGGAAATTATCTATCCATAACTGTGCAATCCATCCATAGGCCCTCAATTGATTGCACGCACCATCTATACAACTCATAAAGTTATACAACTGATAGTACATTGTCCCTGAACTCTAATCTCAATTGGGTCTTCCTGAAAACTAACATGCATGAGTTATTTATGGGTGAATATTTAGTTAACTGGTGGAGCAGTGAAGCTACACTGGTGCTTGTCCCCACTACTAGACCTCCTAATGCTTCCTCCAACTGTTTGAACTAGTTTAATCGACTTTAACTCAATTAGACTAAGTTAATTAATTACAACTCAAAAGAACTCAACCTAGACCCCTAAAATTTAGGAATCACTCTACATGACTCTAGATAGACTTCCAACTCGAATTTACTGAGCCAACTAAGCCAAATTAACTTAGTTAACTATTACAAGTTGCCATGTGAATAGAATTACAATTTATTTCCTAATTTAATTCAAAGACAAATTAAATTATGATTTCTTGTTGCTATTTTTAATAATTATGCCATCTAGACATTTTAACTAGACTGCCAATTTTCTCGCACTTGTAGCCTTATTTGAGATCCTATCCCAAAATTCTCATCTAAATCCTAATTCTGTAATTTCCAAAATGTTATTCGTGCCATCAGATTTCTATTGACTATTTGTTTGTGTTGTTTTGATACAAGGAAAAAAATTATGCCTTACAAAATTGTACAACCTATTAGGCTATTTTTAGTCCCCCTTTTTTTAAGACTCTTGTAGCTTGCTTCTTAAATTCCTTGAAAATTTTAACCCCAAATTAAAATTTTTGGTGGATAACTGTGACTTTCTCAAAAAATCCTTTCTTTTGACTGATCATATGCTTAATTATAATCTATGGGTTGAAGGTTACAACCCCATGACATATAAATCCACTTCTCCACTTCTCCTATGTTTGGAATTATTAATGCTGGAATAAGGAATTACTTGGAAGGGGGATGAATCAGTGATAATGAGGTTCTTAAAGTTTAAGCTCAATTATTAAATTTCATTTTACCTTTTTGAGTTACTTGTGAGATCATTCACACTATAATATGTAGATGTATATATATTCAACAATGTAAACCATTCACATGAGCACACAATCCATCAATTGAGCAACAGCTACATTTTGACATAGGTATTTTTATATGGAAACCCAAAGGGAGAAAACCAAAAATCTACTTGTGATTATAATGTAAATTAACCTCCAAATTAATGACATCAAGTTATTTGTGAGAACCCACTCACAAGAGGCTCCAACACCTTCAATATAAAAAGCCACCACTTTCTAAGAGGCACCAACCAATTATGAATGCAGACCACTACCTATTATAGCCATTATTTTTGTTTTCATACAATTTTCAGACTGGAAATAGAGGCTAATACAAATGCATAGAAATATGAGCATGATCAGTTGTTCCACACACAACACTTTCCTTTCTGCTCTACAGTCCTCCTTTGCTCTGTACACTTCACTGCTCAAGTTTCTTTTTTCTTGGCCCTTAGTTGCTATGAGTGATTATCAACTCTTGGCTCCCTTTTTCTCACCCTCTTCACACTGCTCTCCACACACTCCCTCACAACAATGATGTATTCCTCCACATTGCACAAATGAAATCATTTTTTTTGTATAATGCACAATGATTGACATTGTCTCAGCTGTCCTCTTGTTGTCTCTACAAAACAAATCTTGAAAGCATGCTTTTGCATCGATTTTCATGCTCTTGTTCCATCAAGGTGAAAGGTAATTGCAAATGCATAAAATTCTAGAAATTAGCTTTTTAACTCAACTATCGTAGTTAAATTAAATAACAGAATGGGCATGTGAGTGTCTCATCATACTCATAAATAAATCCCAGTCTTACTTGCACACTCAATAGGTATCTCCATTGAATCTTACCTGCACAAATAACTTAGTCCTCCATTCCTCTTAAATGCCCATAGAGCTCAAAATGTACTTCAAATATGTCTCTCCTTTCTTCTTTAGCTACAACACGCCATCAGAGCCCATAAAATCATTGGTATGTTGTCCTTGAGCCATTTTCTTCAATTAATTATTCATTACGTGTAGCTGAAAAAAATGAGGCTTTGTTTTGTTTGACTCAATCTTACAAACTCAATTTGCAGTTTGTGGTCGTCTCTATTCTCAAGCCAATAGTTCTTTGCATATGCCATTAAACCAATGGAACCAACTTGAGTATGCGCATTTACTTAACTACTCCAGCCATGCTTATCCCAACTGTTGTCATGGAAAATTTGGTATTGAGTGCCTAAGAGATTCCGACTCATTCAACCATGCATGTGCCCCATGATCTTAATCATAGGCCCAAAGCCTTTTTTCATACCAAATAAAACTCTCTATTCTTTTTAATTTTATTATAGAACCCTACTAATTCTATTGAGTCTTCCTTAGCTCCTTTCACTTGGTCTTTTTTTTTTCTCTTCACGCCATAGGACCAGGTGTTTTGACCATTAGCTAAGCCTTTAGGCATTAAGCCGCTTTACGCCCTTTGTGCGCCAAATTCCCTTTTTTTAATGGCTCTACGCAATTGGTTTCATTTCTACGCGAAATGATCAAGGCTTGGCACTGAGGCCAAAGCTCCCAAGTCTGACGCTTTTCTCTCAGTGGAACCCATTTTCACTTTCTTATAAAATTTTAGGCTCCATACCTCCGAGATGAGTTGTCCGGTTGGGTCTGCCTGACTCCATTCAGTTGGCTTCCATTCTATGGACTATGATATTTACGTGTCTCGACTTGTGCTTCCTGGCGTTTCAGGTTTTTGCACCATTGATAAATTTCTAGGCTCCAACCGGCAAGATGATGTCATGCTAACATCACCTATGACATGTATCAACCTATGAGTGGTCCATGTGTCCACTAGAAATGGGCCTTTTGGGTACCCAAAAATTCCAACACTGCATGCAACATGTGACACACCATGCCATGTTGACGTGATCCACTAACCACTATTATGTTTCCACTTGTCCTCTGTCAAAGGGGAGAGAAATATCTTGCAACCCTTGGTTTTTCATTGATTTCCTTTGTTAAACGTTTTAAGGGTTCCCAACTTTTTCTTTGTTATTTCACCTGGTCATCTCTCCTTTGCATTACACCTTTGTTATACCTTCGGGCTTGCCATCAACAGGCTGAGCTATTAGACTGGGTACCTCCTACTCAAATACTTAGCTAATGAAAAGCTTCTCTGCTTCATTGTATGCTTCTCATCAGCCTGCTCAATTGCACCTTGATGCATATATTCTACTCATTGTTAGCCAACCTCGAGAGTACACCAGCTCAGGTATCTCACCAAGATGGAATCACATGCTGGCATTATCCTATTCATCCTATTTGAGCACTATAAAAAATCCATCGAGGTAATGTTGTCAGGGTATTACCATTGGGTGGGATCTTCTTGTCATCCAATAAATAAACTTCTCGTTTCTTTATTGTCGCACCATGTATGCTCGACCCTTTTGATGGAAACACCTCTAATCGTTTCTTTATACTTTGGAAATGCACCAAACTTGGCTTCATTTAGAAGGGTATCCAAGCCTTTAACTCTACAATATCTTGACACGGGGCATCAGAACTTTGACTGGATCTATATTTTAAACCAAGAGGCCATTTTTAGACTTCAATTTACCGTTGGTAAGCTCATTCCAAGAACTATCCAACTGTGCAATCTCCAAGAGTATTTGAGCTAATATCTTGATGCAAAATATCCTCCAAATACCAGGACTCCCATCCAACATAGACATCATATTATGGCTTCTCCAATAATCCAGCTACTATAATGACTCTCCATAAAATACTGCAACAACCATGGAAGTCCTGCTGAGCTTATGTGTTGTTCTGCCACCAACCTCAATGCCAATCTAGTTGAAATCAATGCCAACATACTGAATGCCACCAACAATTCAGACGCAACTAACGATCCAAAAATCTTTGCCTTTAGTATTTATGATATTAGACAAATTCTCCCATTAAACCAGGCATGGTGACTAATAAAATTCTCCCCCTTGGACATCAATGGCAAAGGATGCTCCTAAAATCTCCCTCTCAAACATTGCAAACTAATATTCACTTGATCCCACAAACTAAGTAGCTTCCAATAATAATTGTAATTGATTCATTTGGGTGGAGGAGTCACAACTTATATCTGCAACCTAAGATATCCAAAGGGTTATCTTGCCAATGGATTGGTGAAAATGTCTTCTAGCTGCTCCTTAGTGGCCACATATTCAAGTCAAACAACATTAGAAACAACTTGTTCTCGCAAGAAATGAAACTTGATATGAATGTGCTTGGTCTTGGAGTGCATGATGAGATTCTTAGAAATGATGATAACACTATTGTTGTAACACATGATTGGAATTAGATAATTCAACTCTACTTTAATGTCCTTAAAGGTCTTCTTCATCCAGAAAATTTGTGAGCGGCAAGCGGAAAATGCAATATACTTTCCTTCAGAAGTTGATAGAGAGATGTAATCTTGTTTCTTGTTGAGCCAAGATACTAAGCAATCTCCTAAAAAGAATGTTGCACCAGATGTGATCTTCCTGTCACCAACATTGCCTACTCAATCAACATTAGTATAGGCCTTTAATTTAAAAAAAATTCTCCTAGCATACCACAACCCATAGTTTGTTATTCCTTGCAAGTATTTGAAAATCCTTTTGAAAGCAATGGCATGACTTTCACTGGGGAATGCTTGAAATATGGCCACCAAACCTACTGCTTGCATGATGTATGGCCTAGACATTGTGAGATACAATAAGATTCCTATCATCGATATATAGACAGTATGATTTACTAGTGGTGTCTCATCTTCTTTGCATAACTTGCATCCTATAACCATGGGGGTGTTTCTGGCTTGAGGGGGTCTGGACCCAGTTTCAGAGTTAGCTGCACCAACCAACAAAACCCTCCACTGCCGACCCTTTTGGCAACAACTGTGTAGCACAGGCTAAAGTCTTGAGGCAATATTGGGGGATGACATAACAAGGTTTCTGCATCCAAAGGTCTGTGTGATTGGTTTCTCTTACTCTTGGGGATTTATCCTAAACTTCGTGAACCCTAACCCTTGAAATGTAGAAATTATGATAACTTACAGATAACAACTTCTAACTTTGTGCCAATTTTTTTAAACATTCATATCATCAAGTAAACTAACATATCTACCACTTTCACGAATCAATAAAGTGTTTCTTAAGATAATTGCAGAATAGAGCGAATACATAGAAAATGAAAAAGTAAACATAATGCATAGATACACATATATTGCTCCAAAATAGCCTATATTATGTTCGATCCTTTTGTTACAGAGTCTTTCTTCCCTACACACAAAGTTGCATGGCCCCGCGCACTCAGTTGCGGACTTACCAAGGTCTCTATGCACATAGTTGCAGGAGCCTTCCCCTTCACCTAAGTACAGAAGACAAAATCTTCTGCTTTAGATCACTTGCCCATACATAGATATTCTATTGATTGATTACCTCCTATCTCTCGCTATGACTCCTTTTTATAGCATCCTTCTTTACAATATCATGGTTCATGAACAATGGGAGGGTGACAAAACAACTTATCTTCTAAAATACTAAGGGGCTTTGACCTTCCTAAAGCCCCTTTGAATTCTATGACCTTCACACTCTGCTCCTCAAGATGGGGAGACTTTACATAAATAACAAAAAATTATTACAAAATTTACCCTAGGGGACCCTATCCCAACAGGCCCCCAACACAATGTCATGATTCGTCCTCGAGTCACTCTGCTGGTGGCACCTCGATCTTCACATGCAACTCACTAAATTAAATATTCAATAATTGCAAGTATTTTGTCCCCTACGCAGTGGCTTGATGGAATTATTCAACAAATTTTTCAGTGGTGGGGCCTTCAACTGCAAGGCCCATGGTTCTCTACGTCTACTGCACTTGCTTGAATAAGTCATGTTTGGACCTACAACTCCCGTAGGCCCTACTGCACCTTAGCTAGTGTTTTTTGGTACTACTCTTCGAAGTGTCCCCAAAGATCCATCGTTGCATCACGGACCACATCCCCAATTTCATCTAGGTATGATCCTGATTTAAACAAGAATGCAACAAATTGCAGATATAACCATAAATACAGAGTTGCAATAGAAGTAACACTTCATTTCATTAATATCAAATACTAAAATATGCTTACAAACATAATGGAAATAACACTAGCTCAGGCAATGGTAGCTTATCTCTGAGAAGAGATGTGGTGGCTACATGCCTCTGAATTGTGTTACAATGAGGCTCAAAGCCCTATTTATTATTGAGAAACAATGGAAAACCCTAAACATCCAAAAACCTAACCATAGGAGGTGAAGCACCAAACTATGGGCCCTATTTAGGTAAATAGGTACATCAACTTCTCGGGGTCGTAACTTTGGCACACGATTTCCGTTTGCCATGCACAATACCTTGTTAGAAATATCCATTTGAGGACTACAACTTTTGAATGAACAACATCGGTTCACATCCCATCTTAGTCCTGGTTTTCCCAAAAATGTCGTTTAGGGCCTCAAAACGGCTTCAGAAGTTCAGGACCCAAAAAACTGCCAAAAGCAATAAATTTTGCTACAAATATGAAAAATAAAAGACTGAAATAAACAATGGTGGGGGTCCAAGTGGAATAGGTAGGTGGCCACCAATATTCGCCTGCATCAAGTTCCCCCTCCATGAGGACCAAAAGCATGATGCTTGCCGATTTATTTGATTTTTTCTTCTTGCACGTCCCTATCACACTCCTTTTCTACCTCTTCTTGACGATGAAGGTTTCCTTGTACTCGTAACAAAATGAGGTCAACATCTATTGAACATAGGTTTCTCTTTATTTGAATTCAATAGATTAACTCACGGAAAAGTAACCAGTCTAGGTATACTATTAACCTTTTGTTGCACTCAGTTAACTATGACAAAGGGACCACCATGGATTCATTCTTTACAATCTTTTTAGACTCTCTAAATATGAAAAGACCACCGAGTTGTCTCATCTAGACTCATTAAATTAAACAGACGAGGTATAGAGTCACTCTTTTTATGATCCTTTTCAGACTCTTAAAATATGAAAAGATCGATGAGTTATCTCATTTGGACTCATTAAACTACACAAATGAATGATAGAGTCGCTCTTTTTATGATCCTTTTTAGAATCTTAAAACATGAAAAGATTGATGAGTTTGCATGTCTGGACCCATTAAACTATTCAGATAGGGCATAGAGTCACTCTTTTTGTGGTCCTTTTCAGACTCTTAAAATAAGAAAAGATCGACAATTTTACTTGTCTGGACTCACTAAACTAATCAGATGGTGAAAGTATACAGTACAACTGCATTCAGTGTTAGAAAGCGTGGTTGGCAGAAGTCATTCCCTTGAACATGGAACTCCCTCAGATAAACCTTCCTTGTGACGACCTCTCAATATGAATCCTACCATCCTATGAGTTTATCCTAAATACCCCGATGTTCTTGCATCTGTGTATCCTAACACTCTTTGGTGTTCATGAGTCTAGTGCTGCATTGTTAAAACCATTGTCATGCCTTCTATTGTTTAAGGGTTGACCTTTTGTTTTCCTCCATCAACCCATCAAGCATATCCTTTCATCATGCCCTCTATTTTTTAGATCTAATGCTCAAAGATTCCTCAAAAAACAAATCATTCTTGTCCCGTTTCATTTCGATTGATGTAGGACACATTATTGCCTACCTTTGGACAGGTATCTTCCTATCGACTTCAATACTCTATCTAGGAAGACAACCCATAAACAAATTTAGTGCCTTGGTACTTGCAGACATTAGTGGCAGGTTGCCTTGTGTTTGATCAGGGGTTCTCATTATTGGCTCCTGGTTAATCGATTCTATGGGTGTTCGATGACAAAAACATCTTTCATACTCGTTATATTGTATTTTTCATCTTGGAGACCATCACGATTATTGGTGGCCTTCCTCGCATCTATTAACGGTCTCCATTATTGACTGGTAATTAGATGATTTTGTGCATTTTCAACATCAATGCACATATTCACATGTATCAATCTATGCTATTCGATGAAGCAGAAATCAAGACCTTGGGTAGAGGTTTGCATCACTCAGCCTTGTTTCCTCTCCCAAGTTGCGTATATTGCTTTTTGGAGACAACTTATCAGGATGATTCTATTATGACACTGGATCCGCATTGTGCTTATCAGCAGCATAGCTACTGAGCATGGGAATGCCTGAATCAGGACATGATTTTAGTAGTTATATATGTGTGTGTGTGTGTGTGTGTGTGTGTGTGTGTGTGTGTGTGTGTGTGTGTGTGTGTGTGTGTGTGTGTGTGTGTGTGTGCGTGCGTGCGTGTGTGTGTGTGTGTGTGTGTGTGTGTGTTGTATCAAGTTTCCCGTACCACCCGAAGCTCTGACCCTCTCTCTCTCTTTTTTAAAGAAGGAAAATTACAGTTAAGTAAAGTATTTCGACCATCGTCGCAGCCTCTGATCTCACACTTTAGGGGTCATCTGTTATACAGCAAATTTACCCCCTCATCAACTCACGGGGGAAAGACATGATAGCTGAAGCAAAGACCAATATCACATGCCTTGTTTCCACACTAACACTGGCTAGGCACTGACAACCTGCTTTATAAAGCTTCTCTACAAGCCTAAGGATGCATTAGTGACCCTACTAACTCTAGTTGCTAGTTCAAGAACAACGTTAGTAGATCCTAATGAAGTTCTAAGGGTCAAAGGAGCAAATTGACTCATAAATATCAAGATATTTGCTCCTAAATCTACTCAAGAAAAGCATGGAAACATCTCAAGTTTGACTTATTTGGGGGATTTCTAATCCTAATGAAGGAATCAAATTGGAAAGAGCTGAAAAGCATGGAAACTTCATTGCTTTTACCCTAAGGAACTCATGGAGGAACTTGGAAACCCTAACTCAATTTCTACATAAGCAAAGCTAAGGTTATGGTGATACAGGTCAGATCATTTGAAAAGATAGCATACTTGATTGTTGAGAATTGTCTCAAATCAGAAGAATTTGGTAAGAAGGGAGAGAGAGAGAGAAGTTGGAGGGGTAAGGGAAGGCTGATGCAATAGATGGTTGTAATCACTCTTCCGACATTGATATAGAATAGCAGTTGTACTGTCTACTCCATGGTGTTGGTACTATCATTCATTAACTTGTTTGTCCAATACCTTTTAGCATGAGTAGCTTAGTTATGTGTAAATAGATGTTATTTTATGTATTCATGTATTAGTTATCAAGGTTGTATGCTATGATTATTCTTGTCTCTTCTATGTGCAGGACTTGATTTGGAGCCAGCTTAGGGGACTTCCACCTAACTGCATTGTGTTCTCCAGCAAATCTACACGAAGGCTTGAGGTAATGTATTTGTCCTACTTTGATAGTTATTTATTGTTTATGAACACATATGTAACTTTGTGACAGTTGTAGATAATCTTACAGTCTGCAAAAGGTCCAGGGAAGACCTTTGAGGGTATCTCCATTTTCCATACACCGTGCATTTTATCCCATAGCACTCGTGTGCTCTTTTTCTGACTCGACGAGGTCAATGGTGGCCATTGCAGAACAACTCACACCAATAGATTTAAACCCAGACTACATGGAATAGGCCAAAACTAATTAGATTATGGACACATAGATCAAGGACACTCACCAACAAAATATCCAACTATATCGGTTGTTCAAAGCTGGCCAACTCCTTAACCAAGGCAAGTGGCTCACCAGGGACAAGGTTCAACAAAAATTTCCTCACCTCATGGAGGCTTTTCACGCAATGGGGACCATTGCTTCCTAAGGGGGAAGGAATGATCTAGGTGGATATTGGTGGCCACCCACCTATCCCACATAGACCTCTAGTCAGTTTCATTTGTTTCCTTGTTTATTTTAGCATTTACTTTTTTTAGCAGTTTTTGGGGTTGTGAACTTCCCGAGCATTTTTGAACCCCTAAACAATGTTTTCTTGAGGTCCTCTAAAAGATTTTAGCAATAGTTAAGGGCCTACTAAAAATATTTTAGTAATGGGAGAGACCTTTTCAACAAGGTATCGTATGCACCAAACGAAGATAATATGACCAAGTTATGACCCCGGAAAGTTGGCTGCCCAACTAACCCCAACGGGGCCCACAAACTCTTGGCGTTACATATCCAGGGGTTAGGGTTTTGGTTGTTTAGGATTTTATCTTGTTTTTCAATAATAAATAGGCCCATGAGCCTCATTGTAACACAGTGCAAAGGCATGTAGCTGCCGCATCTCTTCTTAGAGATAAGCTACCATCACCTGAGCTAGTCTTATTTCCATTCTGTTTGTAAGTATATTTCAATATTTTGATAATAATGATATGAAGTGTTATTTCTGCCACATTTTTTATTTATGGTTATATTTGTAATTTTTTGCATTCCTGTATAAATACAGTTTAGTATGACTCATATTTTTTCTTCTAAACCTTTTCTCTTTATCACATACTAACACGTTAGTAACCTATTGCGAACTAATTGTAGTTAACTTATGATAGGTTCTTACTTGTATATTTCATATGGTCTTAGCTAACTGACTCCTCTTTAGGCATACTTTTCTTATTATTTTTCTATTATGTTCTTGTACATTGTTCTACAATTTTGTCAATTATGGGTTGATTTCATCCTCATTCTAAAGGAATTTCATTTTTCCTCTCATGCTAGCTTCTCTGCATTTTATAGCCAAGAGTAAAACAAACATGGTGGTAGCTGAGCTCACATACCAAATGGGGCTCCTATCCCAAATGGTGTGAGTTTTAATTCCTAATTCACACCGTGGAGACCCCCTTACTATTGGCATCACATTTTTCCTTGGTAACACCAACTCTAATAGAAAAGGACTAGCTTATTCAATCTCAACATTTATGTTTGGTATTGGACCTTTATAAAATTGGGATTCGAACCTAGGTCATGTTGTTGTGGTGAATTTATCCATATTTTATAGAGATTTTCATTGCACTATGCCATGACATAAAATGAGTCATAGAAGAGGAATCAAAGGCCAAGGGGTAGAAGGGACCTCCAATTCCATGGAGGAATACTCTTGCATAACTACTCAATCTAGGCAAGTGGCCAAGAGTTTTCACACAAACACCCCATCCTATATTAGGGCATAAATTCACTGTGAATTATGCAAGCGAACCATTCCCTCTTTGATTTAGATGTCAAGGTAGCTACTATGGGTTGGATTATAGATGTGGTTCACACAAGGGAAGATGAAATCAATACCTTCAAGCAATTTAGCTTTACGAGCACATGAAGGCACTGGTTGGAAAAGTAATGTAGGACATAGTAAAGGAGAGCTATCAAATGGATTATATGCTTGAGAGAATTCATCAAGAATTCAAGAACTTGTAGTCTCATAAACTGACCATGAGCACTCATCTCACCCTCCTAGAAGTGCACCTCAACTACAAAATTCCTCACTATCTAGTTGACCCAAACACTACCATTGTTCACATAGAGTTGTCCAATTCCATAGGGTGATATCATTTTAATTCTTTGTATGATGTTTTAATTAGTCATAGTTTGGTTTATGAATGATGCATGGTAAAACTTTATGGACTACTAAATATGCATAATTTTGGACAGTCTTGGTTTTGTGAGAGTATGTGCTTGTCCTAGTTATCTTATGGATCAACAACCAAAATAAATTCTCTATTTTGAACAGAGTGTAAGTTGTTTTTGTTGACTCTTTTTTTCTCCCCTTTTCACTAGAAAACTGCAAGGCCTTGGCTTTTATGTATGTGATTTCTTGACTCGATTATAATGCAAAAGGAATAATAATAATAATAATACTTTAAATTAAAGTTCTAATTTAGTTAATGTTTATGATTTATTTTTAATTTTTATATTGTGAAATATATAATGAGGTAAGTATTTTGATGTTTTTGTTTACCAACTATTCAATTTATATGACTATATTACTATAATATTGCTTATTTTTTTCTTAAATAATTTGGTTCGTAAAAGAAAATATTTCCGACATACTTTTGTATATAATCAATATTTCTAATAAATTTGGGAATTATGTTTTTTTCCTTTTTCAACTGTAGTTCATGGCCATTGAGTGGTCACTACATCCACAAGCAATAATCTAGGCAGATCCACTAGAAGGGATCTACCTGCTAGCCTTATATGTCAGGCCTAACCCCAAAGATGTCGAGGATATTTGACCCAGTTGTTGGGTTCTTAGTTTCTCATTATTATGATCACTTATTCACATCCATTTCATCCATTTATACAATTCTTTTATCACATTATTACCATAATTTATTATACAATTCCATTTCATAATTATTTATGCTCTTTTGGATAAGTAATATTTGTTCTCCTTTATTTTTAATAAATTGATGATTATTATAAGTGGTTTTGCTAATAATCGTTTATTGATGAATTTTTTATAACATCACTCATGATTTTAGCCTCCAAAATCTCTTGCATATTGCAAATTTGATCTTCAGCTCATAATCAAATATTCGAACTCAGAATTTCACTGGAATAAAACGGGATAGTTTTGCATTGGACATTTCGGGAAAATGAAGAAACATAAAAAAATACGAGACATGGGTTTTGCGCAGAATGGACCAAAATAGTTTCCCAATGTGATATTTTCAGAAATTCGGTCTGAATTGGGAGAAAAGAAAGGTTCTTCGAATGATATATTCATAGATTTTATGTTGTTTCTGTTTTCCAAATTGCCCCAATTGCAATGACCAAATTCGTCTTGTTCCAGTGAAATCATGATGGAAATATCTCTCAAATCTCATCTTTCTTATTGATAATTTTTAATCAATCTAAATTGAACAAGGAAATCATTTTGTAATCAATTTTGTTGTAAATTTCCCTTTGTTGTTTGTATATGTAAAAGACACAAATCAGGGAGAATGCATGTAAGGGGAGTAGATAAGATATTGAAGGTTTTTCTTTGAGAATGTAACATGAGACTTCTGTATTTTCCTTTTCATTAATGCAATATTGACCTTTTGATTATTATCTAGCCTTCAATCCTTTATACCACAACCTTGATCAGGGAGTTGGGCCCGCTCTCCTGATCAGGTGCTGCCGAAGTAATGTGTGCTTCATTTCTTTTTAATTAATGCATTTCTTCTTTTCGTTGTAATGGTTTGATGTGAATGTTGTGAATCGATTTGCTGTTATAGATTAATTATTCTTGTCATTTCGATTGTTGTTATAGATTAGTTATTGTTGTCATTTCCATTTGCTATTATAGTTATTTATTATTTATTGGTGAACTCTTAGTCAATTCTAGGCTGTACAATTGTTACCTACATATATTTTTTGTGTTAGCCTTGCAATAACCAGTAGATCCTGGATTGATAATTAATGTGGGAAAGGGTTGAATAGTTTTATTCACACTTGGACACCAACATTTTGGCGTCGTTTTCGAGGAGGCTATCAAGGTGCAAGATCACAGTCGGCATTGGTCACTAAATCAATGTCTTGCCTTAGGGAGGAAAGGTTTTTATGTGTCCTCCAGACCCTGAGCGTAATATTTTCCTGTTTATTTTTCTTTCTTTCTTTAGTTTTTCATAGGACCCAATCTCTTGCCCTGGTGAGGAAAGGTTTCTATTCCTATTCTAGGCCCTGAGCGTAAGATTTTCCTATTTATTTTGCTTTCTTTCTTTTATTTTTCTTAGGACCCAATCTCTCTCCCTAGAGAGGAAAGGTTTCTATTCCTACTCAACGCCCTAGGCATACAATTTTTTTGTTTATTTTATTTTCTTTTGTTTTTTTAGAACCAATCTCTTGCCCTGGGGAAGGAAGTTTTCTTACCTTTCTCTAAGCCCTGAGCTTAGGGTTTTATCCAGTCTCTCTTTTGTTTTCTTTTCTGTTTCAAAACCATTCTCTCGCCCTGGGGAGAGAAGATTTCTTACCATGCTTTAGGTCCTAAGCTGCGAGAACGTTTAAGTGTTTTAGTTGCATGAATAGAGATCCAAACAAAAGGGGTAGAGGAAAGCCCTTAAAACTCATGAGTGGAAGTCAAGGAAGAAAGCATCAACATAATCTGGAGCCTAGTCGAATAAATTCATGATATGACAACTATGAGAAATCAAGACTATATTGAAGATTGGTTTCACTCTGTTGTTTGCTTGCAACATCACTCCCTACTTCAACAATTCTTGGCAACATCCTTAACGGGGAAGTTGGTCTCTCATACCCTAGTATTTATTGACATGCATTTCTCAATTTCAGGTATGTACACACTTGAGGCCTTATTTCAAAAATGTTTCCATTAGAAGTACTCTTATATGTAAGTATACTTTATTTTTCAAGGTAGAGAAGGTTAGTGTAGAAAATAGAATAAATAAGTACATAAATAAATAAGTTTCTTTATATGTAGAAAGAATTGTGTTTGTTGCAACTTGCTGAGTATATCAATATTAGTGGTAAATATTTGAATTTATTTGTGTATGTAGATGTATTGTATTGAAAATCATATTTCTAAAAACACTCATCATCATTTCTAACAAAATTTGCTTTAATATCATATCTTATGGCATGTGGACTTGATAAAATCATTGAAAACACAGTCGGTATAGTCATGTTTTGGCAGAAAAAATGGACATATTTTTAAAACCTGTTCCTATACTAAGTAGACCTTTAGTGATAATTTCTAATCCAATTTTAATCACTCAATTTGCATTTGAAACGAGAATGTTATGACCAAAACATTGATAGTATGTCTAGTAGGCAGCTAAGGAACAAAGTTGGGACAGTCAGTTTTTGGAGGCTTAAATGACTAGATTTTGGAAATCTATTTCTATGGTATATTACCCTATTAATCTAGTTTACAATTCAATTTTAATCACTTGATTTCGACATTATATGAGAAAGTTATGACCAAAATATTGGCTATCTATCATAAATCAACACCTTTAAAACTCTATTTTTCTGATCGTTCCTTCGCACATATGACCCATCAATTCTTCATGCCTTCAATTTTTTTTTCTATTAGATATACTTACATGAATCTAATTTAATCTCCAATTTGAATCAGTTCAATCCATCATTAAACAAAAAAGTTATTCTTAAAATATCAACTGTTGGTCTAAGTTGGGAAATCGAAAATGACTCTATTATGCAGGTCGTTCTAAGTAAATTTGACATATCACATCATGGAATTTTTAAAACCTGTTTCAATTGAAGATATACCTATGAATTCACTTTCATTTGGCTTTGGGATCACTCAAATCAGACGAAAAAAATAAGTTATCATTAAAATATTGTTGGTTAGTATGGTTAGCAACCACTCTCTCGCAGGTAATAAATTAACTCTACTTTGTTATTCCATGGATTTGTTTTATAGAGTAACTACTTGTTATTTTTTTTCATATTTATTATATTTAGAGAGCCTGATCACCTCTCTTCTTCCATGATTACATGTTTTATTGCAGGTAGATGCTCATTTTTTGCAAGTCCAAGGAGAATAAAGGAGGTCAATTTGTTTTTGAATGAGTGATTCTTGAAGGAAATGATAATGAAATAATAGATTTTCATCCAAGCATCTATTAAGAAATATAATATCATATAATTTTGAGTCTTTCGAGGTCCCATGAAAAAAAATTGATCATAAGAGTTTGTTACAAAGTTATTACCGCTATTGCTCACCAACAACATGAAGAATTTTTCATTACCTAATGGATTCATAACAGGAGAAATGGAGAATTGATTTCCATTTGAAGATCCAAGTCATTTATGCCTAAAAAATTTTCCATTCAATTACCATTGACAGATTGTTGTTTTTGGAAATAGATTGATACTCCCTTAGGAAACAACATTGCTGCAATAAAAATCATAGCCATTGCAACTTAAGCTATTTATTTATTTATTATTGTTTTTGAACAAAATTGTTGTCTCTTTTCTTATTCATCCTATGTTTTTATGTTTTAGGTGTTCAAAGTCACAAATTTTGTTCTTTCATCAAAATAAAAGGAAGTTCTCATGTTTCATGATGTTGATCCATATTTATCTATTTGCTCCCGAATCTTATCAATATATGGTTTGCTCAGATCTTACGATGCTACTATTACATGGTGAATTTTTTTCTAAGTACTCGGTGTTGTTATTTCTTCGAGGCTGTTACTCCTCCGATGTTGTTACTCCTCCAGTGCTACTACTCCATGGCGATTTTTTTTCTAAGAAGCCAATGTTGTCACTCCTTCGATGTTGTTACTCCGCTAGTGTTGTTACTCCTCCGGTGCTACTACTCCATGGTGATTTTTTTTTCTAAGTACCCAGTGTTGTTACTCCTCCGATATTGTTACTCCGTCGGTGCTGCTACTCCATGGTGAAATTTGTTTCTAAGTACCCAGTGTTGTTACTCATTTGTTGATGTTACTCCATCGATGTTGTTACTCCTCTGGTGCTGCTACTCCATGGTGAATTTTTTTCGAAGTACCTGGTGTTGTTACTCCTTTGGTGTTGTTACTCCTTTGATGATGTTACTCCTCCAGTGTTGCTACATTTTGGTGAAATTGTTTCTAAGTACCTGGTGATGTTACTCCACCCATGCTGATACTCTGCCAAGGTAAATCTCCAGATATGTCCATGATGAACTCCATGTATTTGATTCATGTTTCACTTATGACATGATCAACCATGACTGAGGACGGACATACCTCAGTTTGGGGGAGAAGGGGATGTATTGCATTTAATAGAAAATGTATCGTATTTAATAGAAATGATGTCATGTCATCATTGTTATTAAAATATCATGTCAACTCATACATATCACGATTATTACCACCATAATCCATAATAATCCGTAACCCCCACTTATCCATGCACATTGGTACTTGAATCATGCACGACGACATTAACTTGGTGAATGGGAAATAATTTTAAGTGTCTAGGTCCTCTTTGACATAATGATTGGGTAGCCAATTTATCTTTGTTTATCTATAAGCATAATCTTATATTTAAGGAATAATTATGAAAATATGATTTCATCATGCCAACTTCGAACTTTCCTAATTTGTCAAGTCCCTGATCTTGTAAAATTTATGATGATGACCACAAAATTGTATTTAAATCTTTTTGTCACCATCTAATGAACTATTCCTCAACCACAATATTAACAAATAAAAATTAATAGTCATTTGAAGGATATTAGTTTTTTAGAAGCAAAATTACCCAAGTTGAAAATAGTTACTACAAAACTTTTTACGCCATCCCTAGCTCTTAAGGAGATGGCCTGCCACCCCATCTATTAAGTAATATTTTGAATTTTAAACATAAATACTCAACTAGAGGATAGGAGGTCTCATCATGAGTTGACCTACCATGATTATAGTTCCTAATAGAGTGACATTACCACTACTAGTCACTAAGTCAGGGTAATGGCCTTCGGTCATAAACTAAAGGACAAGAGGTCTCATCACGAGCCGACTTGTTCAATTTTGTTAGATCCCATGAAGGCATTGTTATTAATTGGTTACCAAGCCAAAACAATGATCTTCAGTAGAAATCTAAGTAAATTGAAATGCTTTTTTAACTATGTTCTTATTTCTAATAGATGGGAGACTAGCATCTCAATGTGTTAAAAAGGCATCTCTGTCAATGCTATGGATGCCTGTTGGTAGTAGTGGCCATGCTTATGGTATAGAAGTTAATTCAACACTGTGATCTACTTGGTTACCTTGTTTTCTCAAAACTAACTGCCGACAAAGCCCATTGTTGCATATATAAGGTTTCCTAGAACTCATGGTTCATGGGGTAATATTTAATCAATTCTTAGATAATGATGGTTATGGTTTATATCTATTATTTAGTTATAAATATTTACTTTACATGTTAGGGATGAAACTTTTAGGATATTTGATATTTGACATTTTGTATCATCTAATCTATATTCCTTTATTCTACAAGTTTCATATATTTAACCAGAGATAGTTTCTTTACCCAATCAATCTCTATTTAATCCTAGCTTAACAACACTACTCTTATTTTGGGGTAGGATAAATAGGCCTAATTCTGATTTTGAATCCCGCTGAATCATTGATTGAGGATACTCATGATATGTGTTATAGAAATCTTGATGACAGGGAAACTAATGATTTTTGGGCAAGGAAATCTTGCTACACTTTATGATTACTTTCTTTTAGCTTGCATGGCTTCCACCTTCCACATCACTTTCAACATCCACTCAATGTACATTAGCTTCAAAAAATATCAATCCGTATATGCCATTCCACATTTTTATGGAAGTAAAACTTGGGGTAAAATAGCACAAGTTTTAATTTATTAAAAGTTTAGGAGACTGTCATGCAAAAAAAACCACTAAGCATTATTCATTCATATTTTTCAACCATTATTTCCCCTTCTTGGTTAATATAAAGGCATTGGGTTGTGTGAGGACATGCATCATGTTCAGTTTGGGTGAGATGTTGGGTTCTTAATTTGTCATTATTATCATCACTTATTAACATCTATCTCATCCATTTCTACTATTCTTTTATCACATTATTTACCATAATTTATTATATAATTTCATTTCATAATTATTTATGCTCTTGTGGATAAGTAATATTTGTTCGCCTTTATTTTTAATAAATTGATTATTATTATGCGTGATCTTGCTAATAATGGTTTATTGATGAATTTGTTATAACATCACTCACGATTTTAGCCTCCAAGATCTCTTGCAGATTGCAAATTTGATCTTTGACTCATAATCAAATATTCCAATGCAGAATTTCACTAGAATAAAACAAGACAGTTTTGCATTGGACATTTCAGGCAAACAAAGAAGAATCTTAAAAATCTGAGAATGGGTTTTGTTCACAACAAACCAAACTAGTTTTTCAATGAACCGTTTTTAGAAATTTGGTCTAGATTAGGAGAAAAGAAAGGTTCTTTGAAGGATATATTTGTAGATTTCTGTTGTGTTCTTTGAAGGATATATTTGTAGATTTTCTGTTGTGGCCGTTTTCCAAATTGCCCCAATTGCAATGACTAAATTCGACTTGTTCCAGCTGAATCATGATGGAAAGATCTCTCAAATCTCATCTTTCTTATTGATATTTTTTAATCAATCTAAATTGAATAGGGAAATATTTTTGTAATCAATTTTGTTGTAAATTTCCCTTTGTTGTTTGTATATTTAAATGACACAAATCAGGAAGAATGCATGTAAGGGAGAAAATCAGATATTGAAGGTTTTGCTTTGAGAATGTAACATGAGGCTTATGTATTTTCCTTTCTATTAATGCAATATTGATCTTCTGATTATTATCTAGCCTTTAATCCTTTCTACCACAACCCTGATCAGGGAGTTGGGCCCGCTCTCCTAATTAGGTGCTACTGAAGTATTGTGTTCTTAATTTCTTTTTAATTAATGTATTTATTCTTTTCGGGTTAATGGTTTGAAGTGAATGTTGTGAATCAACTTGTTGTTACAGATTAATTATTATTGTCATTTCCATTGCTTTTACAGGTTATTTATTGTTGTCATTTCCATTTGTTGTTACAGTTATTTATTATTTGTTGATGAACTCTCAGTCAATTCTGAGTTGTATAATTGTTACCTGCATATATTTTTCGCGTTAGCCTTATAATAACCAGTAGATCCTGGATTTATAATTAATGTGGGAAAGGGTTGAATAGTTATATTCACACTTGGACACCAACACCATGACCTCCCAATTGGAAAGGTATTTAGCAATGGGAACTTGACCAACTGAGCTATCCCTTGGGGCTATGCTTTGAATTATGTTGCAATACCTATGTTGGCATTTTTGATGAGTTAAATAAGTGATGTGTCAACATGTATTCTAAATTTTAATTAAATAAAAAATGAAATTATTTTTCTTAAAATAAAAATATTGAGTAATTGATCAAGAATCCCTCATGATGATATATTTATACATAACAACCATTCAAGAATTTGAATAGTTATGAACTTTAGTAATTTAATTATCAAAAGTAACATTATTACTATTATACATTTATGTTTTTTATTCATCATTAAGTGGATGTGTTATAATACATCAATGTAATTAGGCTAATTAAATTGAGAGATGCTCTATAGCCTAGTATGGGAGAGATGTTTCCACATAACACCATTTAACAATAAAAAATAAAAAGTTATGTGCATATTTTTTTCCGAGAGAAAGTGAGTGTCAATACATGATATAGGTAGATATTGGTGGCCACCCGCCTATTCCACTTGGACCCCCAAAACCATTTCTTTCAGTTTCCTTAATTGTAGCATAATTTACTATTTTTTGTAGTTTTTCAAGTCCTGAAATTATGAAGTCGTTTTGAGGCATTAACCAATGCTTTTTTGGAAAATGGGAAAACTTACAACTCACCATATGAGTTTTTAGTCGAAATTTGTATTCCTTGGATATATCTTTCAAACGAGGTATTGCACATGTCAAATGGAGATCATATGCCAAAGTTACGACCATGGGAAGTTGTTATACCAACTAAACCCAACATGGCCCATAAACATTTGGTGCTTCATCTCCTAGGGTTAGGGTTTTGGATGTTTAGGGTTTTCCCTTGTTTCCAAGTAATAAAAAGACCTTTAAGCTCCATTTTAACACACTTCAGAGACATGAAGTTGTCACATCTCTTCTCAGAGATAAGCTACCATCGCCTAAGCTAGTTTATTTTCATTCTGCATGTAAAGAGTTCTCAATATTTTGTTATTAATGAATTGAAGTTTAGTTTTCACTATAGCTTTTTGTTTCTATTTGAATATGTATTTCATTTCATTGTTGTATAGATATGGATCAGTGGTACTAGGGCAGTCAACTCTTTCTCTACTTTTTTGTTCACGTCCCAAATGAGGTCAGGGTATAAGGAGTTAGGAATTGAATTGGTTGAGCCCTTGCAATATCGCCCTTCCTGACCCCAATGACCACCCATGGTCGAAAAAACAATGATTAGGGAGTAGGAGATCCTTTCAAACTATTGCTCGAAGAAGCCCTCAAGTGATAAATGAATGATATGATGGATAATGTTTCCCATATCCTTCAACAGGTATCAACAGGAAAAACATCTTCATCTAGGAGCCACCTCAGGGGTCCCACCCCCTTCAAGATACAAATTAACTTTCACATTCCTATATTTGAAATCTAGATAGATACAAACGTCATAGACAAATATTTGAATCTACTGCAAGGATTTTTTTAGTCCATAATTTTTCCAACGGGTAAAATATTACTTTTTCACTCCTCAAGGCCACCCCCCATGTCAAGGACTAGTGGGAAACCTACCATGAGCAGAGGGATGAGAAGGAGCCCTCATTATTTTTAGTTGCACCTACTTGGAATTCTTTCAGAGATATCATCAAGGAACAACATTACCCTATTGGGAGCTATGAAGATAAGTATATAAAATGGACCACACTGCGACAGGGAAGGGACCGAGACGTGACAGAGTTCACAAATATTTTTCATACCCTTTGAACGAAGTTTGTTATCAATGATTCCAAGCAGCATCTAGTACTTAAGTACCATGGATTTCTACACAAATACATCTAGGATGAGATGTAGTTCTTAGATATATCCTCACTTAGCGTCACATACCAATATGTTGTCAAGATCGAGTAGGAATTTAAATAGAGGAAGTAGGACTTTGGATCTCTTAATATGAAGCAAGGAAAAGGCACCCCCAAACTACAGAACAAAGGAGATAGCCAAGGTGGGGTGACTTAGAAAACCCATCAAAGCCACAAGAAAAGAACAACACCACAAAGGCAAAGAAGGATACAATAAAGTGGTGTGATTTCCACAAGAGCCCCACTCACAACATGCCAAGAAGTCACCAATGGTTGAGCTTAAGGCTTCATATGTAATTGCATATTCTAACTCTAAGTCAGAACCCAACAAGGGGAATGAAAAAGGAAAGAATATTATTGATGCAGAGACTAATGCCATTTTTTCCACCACCAAGATTCATAAGGATGAGTTGGAAGATCCATAGGAAGGGGAGCATCTATTCCACTCACAAATGTGGGTGAAGGGGTCTCCATTGTAGTTCATTGCTGACAACGAGAGCTAAAAAACTTGTTCTTAATGGAGGTCATTAAGTAGTTTGGCCACCCCACCCCACCACACTTGCAACCATACACCATCAGGTGGCTCCATCAAGGATGAGATCTCTGCATTAGCCAATAATGTTGCCTTCCCTATGACACTAAGCCCTTCATGGATGAGGTACTATGTGATGTTGCTCCTCTTAAATTCATTGATGTGTTATTAGGAAAACCATACTTATGGAAGTGGAATGTGGTGTATGAGTCTAAGACTCGTAATGTTATTGCTACTTTAGGTAGTAATTTATACAGGATACCAAAGGTAGCCCCACATTCCACCATCTCTTTGACCTCTTCTAAGCGATCCAGTAATATCATTTCCCAGACTAGGAAATTTATTTCCTTCCTGTTCTGCTTTGAAAGTAAGGGGAAGATCATGGCAACATTTATGGCCCTCAAGAAGGCTTTCATCTCACAACCAAAGAATGTGGATAAGGTAGTGGAAGAATGCAAGTACATCTTCTCCTCACCCACAGGGGTACCTTTACACTGTTAGGTCAGAAACTCGATCGACTTGACTCCTAGAGTTCCCCTACCCAATGGGCCAATATACCATCGCTCTATCCTAAAAAATGAAGAAATCAAGAGGAAGATCTAGTAGGTGCTGCAAAAAGGGCACATCTAACCAAGTTAATCATATTATGGAAGGCCAATTGTACTTGTACATAAGAAGGATGGGACCTGGAGACTCTACATCAATTATCAAGCACTAAATAAAATCACTATCAAGAATATGTATCCAATTAGATGGATTGATGACCTTCTTGAACATATTAAGGTGACCAAGTACTTTAGAAATATTTATTTAAATTATGGTTATCACTAGGTTCCAATAGAGCCCATAGATGTATGGAAGACCACCTTCAAATATAAAGAGGGCCTTTTTGAGTGGTTGGTCATGCCTTTTGGGATGACAAATGTCCTCCCAACTTTTATGAGGATGATGGATGACATCCTGTGGCCTTTTACCAACTTTTTCATGGTTGTATACTTGGAATACATCCTCATATTTAACAATACTTGGGAAGAGCACTTGCAACACATTCAATAGGTCCTTGAAACCTTGCCACAACACAAGCTATGTGCCCACTTGGAGAAAAGCACCTTTGTCATGCACTAGGTCCAGGATTATATAATCGATGAGTGTTGGGCTCTGAATATGTCATATTATTGATTATATAAATTTCCCATTCATGAGCCATATTCCTGCATTTATGACACTTTCCATGGCAATTTTAGCACCAACTTCCGCTAAATGTACCCCTTTTACCTTGTGGTTAATTATGATGGATTTTTTATATTTTTAATGGTTAAACGTGTTTTTAACATGATTTTATCAATGACAGTTTACTAATGTGACCATGAGGACAATAATCATGTTCGAGTATGAAATATTTTTCTTATCTACCAACTCAGTATCAACTCAACAGTTTGGTACTTAATTATGTGCCTGCACAATTCGAGAAAAAGGTTAAAATTATAAAATATGTTTTTCTTCCATAACATGGTAAATTAGGTTCCACATGGGCCTAATATACTGATACAAGCCTTGGGATACTAACACATTATTTAAGATAGAGCCAAAAATAGGTAACAGTTTTAAACTACCATTATTTTCCTCGATTTCTGTGTAAATGGTGGTGAATCTCAAGAATCAAAAAAATGGGTTTTTTCACATTATAGTAATTTACTCATATTTAAAATTATTTCCGAAAATTACATACATTTTCAAAGTTACAATTGGTTCTTCCAAGCAGGTCTGTCCAAAATTTCTGATAAACCCAGATTTACAAAAGTATATGTTTGGTAATTTAATTGATGTTAACTTACTTGCATGAATTATCAAGTAGGGCTAGTAAATTAATGAAGTGTATGTGCACTATATGTGCTAAGAGTCTTTACCACTCATTTAATTCCTAAGTCAATCTCAGTTATCGAAATGCACATGTTTTTCTATAGTTATGTAACTTATACAAAATGAAATCAATTCTACTTTACTTGCTTGAATAATGATCACACTCAAACTTTCTTTAAAACAAAATCTCTCTTGCTCTTAAAATCACACTTGCTTAACTATGTAAAATCACTCTTGAAAACCATAACTACTTTAATATAAACCACACTCAAAACCATTTTTCCTTAAATATGAATCATGCTTGCTTGAATGAAAATCAAAAAACCATACTTGCCTAAATATGAATCACACTTACTTGAATGAAAATTAGAAAACCATACTTGCTTAAATGTAAATCACACTTGCACTTAAATCAAATCACTCTCTGCAATCACATTTAAATGAATATGTTCTAACTTAAAGAAGGATTAGTTCTATAATTGAAAATCACTACAATGCAAAGCTTATACTCCTATTGGCATGTTAGATTGTACTCTATCCATGTGCATCTAAAACCTCTCCTCACTTGAACAATAAAATGATTAGCAGAACCAGTATCAAACTTGTATCTAAGAATAAAAAATTAATTACTCAAATGAATTGATAGAAATCTATAGGAAATATAAATTGAAATAGTAATTGTTAATGAATGAAGACATTACTATCTCGAGGGAGCCCTCCTATGATAAGTAGGTAGCACTATCAAGCTTTCACAAGTTAACGATCGACACATTGTGATCACATAGTAGAATGGAATCAAAACAAAGTTTTTATATATAAAAAACAAAGTTCTCAAGAATAAAATTCAAGTTTGTTTTAGCCATGCCGAGAGGCATATTTATAAAACCCTTATGCAATAAATGTTTTCAGAGCTTCACACATATGCCAATTGACATTGGCTATAATTAAATGAAGAGATAAGATATCGTAATATTTCTCATGATTTTATATCAACGCAGCAAATCATGAAGCGGAAAATCTGCATCTTGCTCGCTCGATTCACCTTTCATGATAGTTGACTTATCCTTTGACTAAATTGATAGAGTGCCTTCTTCATTGATCTAAATTCTGCAAATAGGAAAAAGACATTGTCATAGTTAATTTTCAACTACACATGTACCTTGTTTCCTGACTGAGGCTCTGCAACCTATCAAACCTTGGACTTAGTTGTAGATACATTCATCAGCTGCAGAATCACTATAATTCGGTAGCTCAATTAGATATTAAGTTAAATAATAAACACAATTGATATTTATGAAATATAATATGAATATGTACTTCCTATGATTTCAACCTTGTAAACTGACACCCAAGTTATAGTTATGAAGGTCAAAAAGGAAGGATTAGAGTGAAAAACGGTTGTAAAAAAGAAGCGATTATGGGGTTTAGCATTCCCCCACACAGAACACATTGCATCTCCTCATGAAAAATTTTGAAACTTGCAAGTCCTTCTTGTTACTGAAACTCCTGAGATACTTGAGCGAGGACATCCAGTTTACTTCTCCTTGACTTCTTAACAGTGATTGTCATCGTCGGCTTTTTCATTAGAATTATGTGTTGCAGGCCCATAATCTTCCTCTTAAGAAATTTGTTATGAGTTTTCAATTTCTTGATTTTGTTATACTACATACCAAGGTGTAGCAGGATGTTTTCATTCTATGTTCTGTTGATTTCGTTATGTGCTTTTACTACTTCATTCTCCTGCTTTAAATGTCTATTCAATATTTCTAATTCATAAAATTTCTTGTTTGAGGTTTTCTTCAACTTGGTGTTCTTCTGAGATATTAGAATGGATTGCTTCATTTTCACCCTTATTTGAGGATTATGCAACGTTTTTACCTATAGTTTTTCTTTCCAAAGACTTTATATAGTCATAATTTTTTTGTTGCACAAGATCAATCTCTAGGGTTCTTCTAATTGGATTGGCAGTTATGGGTGATGATGGAACTGTAGGTTATGGTATTGGGGATGATGCAACTATAAGTTCAATTTCCTCTTTCTCTAAATCAACAAATTCTGAGGACTGTCAAGGTTGTTCATACAACCTCTTATTGAGCCTTGCACTTCTTCTTATAGAAGATCATGGTTTGGATGATGAGTTAGTAATAAGGGGTTGATTCTTAACCTTTCCTTGCTCTATTTTCTCTTGCTCTATTCTCTCTTTAGATGAACTCCCTTCCTTAGTGCTAGTTACCTTTTTCTTAAGATTTGTCTTTTTAAGATTTACTAACATATCTGTGAGAGGAGTCTCGTCTTCTTAATTTTTCTCTTGTTCTAGAGGTGAATTATCTTTTATGGGAATCTTCCTTCTACTTCTCTTCATTTTACCACTGGCCTCTTCTATGTCTTCTTCCTTGAAATGATTTCTAACTAATAAATCTTCCCAATTGTCTCCAATGCTTCTAAGATGTGCGTGAATCAAGATTTTTAGTAGACCACGATGATATAGAGAACTATCAATGGATTGTTGTTTTCTTTGAACGCTACCATCCATTTTTCTTAATCTTCGAAGTAGAAAATATGCTAGGTTAATTTCATTTCCATCTATAAAATTCATCATTAATCTTGCATGATAAAAGAACATATTACCAAATATTCCTTCACAAGTTTTAAACTTTTGAATGATTAACAACAAGTTTCTCCATTTATTCTTCAAAGTCATGACTCGTATTCCCTTTTTAATCTCAGAAATATTCATACCTAGATTCTTGAGAAAAGCCCTCCATTATATTTCTTCAATTATTATGTTCTTAAACCAAATTTCTCCAATTCTTGGAAATCATGTCACTTCTACTATGAAGGATTCTGTCAACACTAGCTTCACATCCCCAATTTCTACTTCAATGTTGCCATATGCCTTAGCAAAAGATTTTGTCACCTCCTTCTCATGGCCATCAACTTTCTTTACAAATTCAAGCCAGTGATCTTGTTGTAACATTTGTTTAACGTGTGGATATCCCTCTAGAAACATAATTCCAATCGGCTCTGACCTTATAATAACCCCCATGGTAGAGGCCGTCTAACCCACAATCACTCTTTTGACAGGTTTAAGGAACGAGAAGGAATTTGAGTATGGAACTAGTTAGGAAAAAAGAGTTTTAGGTGAGAGCTGTCTCGGCACTAAAATAGGGTTGAATGAAATGGAAGTGTTCGACATACAGAGGAGTGACGAATGGAGAGGTGAGGATGATTATATCATGGTGAAACCCTGACTTAGTTGACAATACATTGATATTTTCATTGAACCAAAGTCATGTGAAATAAATTAAGGGTAATCATTATTCAATATGAAGTACCAACGGTTACTCATCTTTTTATTTCAGAATTTAAACGTTTTAACTCTATTATATAACTCAATATTTTCATACCTTTTATCCTTTGTCTTACTGCTTTTGATTTGTATTTGTAGCTGCGATATTCATTAGATTTTGATTTTACCATCATTTCCATTTTCTCTAGTCATAATCTGCCAATTCAGCGATAGAATTCTGTTAAAGTTGCGGATTGCTGAAAATTCCGTAGCTGCATTATTTTAAAGGACAAAAAGAGGAATAAAAAGAAAATGGGACTAGAATAGGTAAAAATAAAATCTAAGCTCCCAATAATTCTTGGTTTTCAAATTGGATTTTCTGTATAAACATGCCAACAATTTTGGTTTTCATGTTTATACAATTTTATTATTATTATTATTATTATTATTATTATTATTATTATTATTATTATTATTATATGGAGGGGAAGAAGAGTCTTCCTTGACCAACCTCAAATCAAGATTATCTTGCAGATTTCTTATGAATTCCTCCCTTGTTAATTGTTTATGATATATTCGTAATCTATGACCATTTACAAGGAAGGTCACCTTCTCTTTATCAATAGTTTTGATTCTGACTATTCCATTATCGAAGACAGTTTCAATCTCATACATACCAAGCCAATGAGTTTGAAAATTTCCTTGAAAATATTTAAATTTTGAATCAAAAAGAAATTCCCAATCACTAGGCTGAAATTTTCTTTCTTTTATAAACTTATCATGCCACCTAGATCTTTGTTGCTAGACTATATTGGTTCTTTGAATAGCATTTTTTTACGTCACATAAAGTTCATTCAATTTCTCCATTATTTGTCTTTGGGATTCTAATAAATCAAGATCCAATCTGGCTACTGTTTTAAAACTCTTTATCTGGAAATCAATAGGAAACATGACTTGTTTTCCATAAACAAGTTCATAAGGAGTGTGTCCAATTGTATATCTCCATGTGGTACAATATGACCACAAAACTTCTAGAAGATTTTATCTCCAATCTCTTCTATGCAAATGCACAGTTTTGGTAAGAATTGCTTCAATTACTTTGTTGGTAGATTCAACTTGTCCATCCGCTTGTGGTGGATATGGAGTTGACTTTCTATGTTTCATTTTGTATTCCTCCATTATCTTCTGTACCAACTTGGATGTTAATTGAGTGCCTTGAT
Organism: Pinus tabuliformis; assembly: GCA_031772625.1. NCBI lineage: Eukaryota > Viridiplantae > Streptophyta > Pinopsida > Pinales > Pinaceae > Pinus > Pinus tabuliformis. The sequence continues at coordinate 1,313,705,402 of CM062818.1, forward strand.
CTTTCACAATTTCCCTTGGAACACCAGAATGAGTGAAAATATCCTTAAAAAGAAATGAAACCACAACATTTCAGTAGCAGAAGAAAGTGCTTTAGCTTCTACCTATTTTGTGACATAATTTGTAAAAACAAGAATATAACTTTTTTGTCTTTATGGCAGACTGATTGGACCAAAACAATCCAGAGCCCATTTTTAAAAAGGTGTAATAAGTACCTGAGGTTGTAAAGGAATTTCATCTCAAGGAACATGTTTTCCCATTCTCTAACAACTGACACATATATTAACATATTCCTTGGCATCCTTAAAAAGATAAGGCCAGTAATATGTTAAGAGAAGGATTTTATAAGTAGTTCTTTTTATCATCGAAATGTCCTCCACATGGTTAATCATGGAAAGCCTTCAATATTTTTGGTACTTCATGTTCTATAACACATATTTGAATGATTATGTTAGGTCATATCTTGTACAGTTATTAATTTATCTAGGAATAGGTTGCACTAGTTTGAATAACCTTCTTTTTCTCTCGAGGAGACAAATATGATGGTAACTTCCCTGTATCCAAGTAATTAGCAATATATGCAAACCAAGGAGATTTAATGGATACTGAAAAAACATATTCATCAGGATTATTATCTTCTACAGGAACATCATTATTATTAATTTGGATTCTAATTTAACAATTGTGCTTTCCTTTCCAGGTATATCCAAAATAGTAATATTGAATTCTTGTAATAAAAATAACCATCTTGTAATTCTTCTATTAGTGATTGGTTTATTCATTAGATATCTAATTGCAGAATGGTCTATGTGTATGAAGGTTTCATAACCAATGATGTAATGTCTGAATTTATTGATGGCATGTCCAATAGCCAAAAAATCCTATTTTGTTACAGTGTAATTTAACTCTGCAGGAGTCAAATTTTTACTGGTATAGTAAATGGAATAAAGAGCTAAATCCTTTTGTCCTAATATAGCTCCTAAGTTTGTATCTAAGGCATCAGTTGAAATCTAAAAAGGTAATTTTCAATTTAATCCTATTAAAATGGGTGCTTTAGAGATCTTTTCTTTCAATGTTTCAAAAGATTTTTGGCAGGGAGAGTTCCATATGAATTCGGAATCTTTTGTGAGCAATTTGAAAAGTAGAGAGGCTATTTTTGTAAAGTTTTCTATGAATATTTTATAATGACCAGTAAAACCAAGAAAACTTCTAACACCTCTTTGACAGGTTGGAGCTGATCATTTAGAAATAACTTCCACTTTAGATGTATCCACTCTAAATCCATTCCATGAGATATGGTGTCCTAAAACAACTCCCTCAGTAAACATCATAAAACATTTTTCATGAAGTAATGAGAGATTTTCTTCTTGACATCTAACGATAACTTTTTCTAAATTTTTAAGAGCTTATTCAAAAGAATTTCCATAAACAATAAAATCATCCATGTAAACTTATACACAATCATGAATTAGATTAGATAACATGTCGAAACCTGCCCTTTGGAATGTTGTACGTGCATTACATAACCCAAAAGGAAGTACTCAGTAAGCATAGGTTACCCATGGATAGGTAAAAGTGGTTTTATCTTGATATTCTAGAGCTACTTGGATCTGGTTATATCCACTAAAACCATCCAAGAATGAAAAATATTTTTCTCCTGCCAATGTATCTAAAACTTTATCTATAAAAGGAAGTGGAAAAAGATATTTTAAAGTAGATTTATTCAATTTCCTGTAATCAATGCATACTCTCCATTTTCCATTCATTCTTCGGAAAAAATACCAATGGCAAAACCCACTAGCTATCTGATATTGGATAAATGAAATTCATATTCAACAATTTTTGTAATTCCTCTTTAACAATTTCCCTTAAATTTGGATTCATTCTTCTCTAGGGTTGTCAGATTGTTTTGGCATTTTCTTCAATATAGATAGCCAGAGGGTATACAAGTGTTAGGATCAATTCCTTTCATGTCAGTGTATTCCCATGCATAAGTAGATGATTGTTCTTGTAATATTTTTATCAATTCTTCATTTTGAGATTCTTCCAGATTATCATTAATATTTAAAGTTCTCCCTTGAAAAATTTCTATTAAATAATTTCCAAATTCCTCGAGAATGTAAAGAAATTTGATGAGATGATAGATATTCAATATTACATTGTTCTTGAAAAATTTTACTACACTCACAATATGAAAAACATTCATTACTTTCCATTACATTTAATATATGATCTTCTTCATCTATTTGTAAAGTAGCAGAGATTTGTTGTATATCAATATCATCATCTATCCATTATTCACTTTCTACCTCTATTTTTGTTTTTGCACGGGGATATAATGTGAATTTCTTTGTTGAAATTCCATCAAAGATAAACATATCACCAGATCTACAACTATAAAAGCATCAACTATAGCTAACCAGGGTATTCCTAAAATCAATGGGTGTCCTCCTAAATTGTTCTTAGGTGTCAAGATCATAAAGTAAATAGGATATTCCCAATAATCGAAGGATACAAATATATCTTATAATACATCATCAAGTTTTCTAATAGACCTCTCTGCTAATTGTAATAATGTAGGTGTATATTGAAGAATAGGGAGTTTCAATTGATTCATAGTTTGTTTACTCATGATTTTTATGGCTGCTCCTAAATCAATTAATGTATTTGGAATTTCAATATCGTTGATGTGTGTTTTCACAATGGGACTTCCTGGATCAAGATATTTCTGAATTATTGTTTTTCCCATCATGATATTTGCAATTTTCCTGAATAACTAAATTCTTTTTACTTCTTTTCTTTTTCTTCCAGGTTTTCTAATACGTAACTCCATAATTGTCTTTGCAAATACTGGTATTTATTTGATAGCTTGTAAAAAAGGAATTTTATGCAAATGTTCTCCAATTAATCTATCATATCATAATCAAGAAACACAATCTATTTTTCTGCCCCTTTATTAATTTTCAATCTTTCGGGAAAAGGTGGTGTTTGAATAGAAACTGAAGGTTGTTCTATGATGGGAGTTGAGCTTATTGGAACATTATTAGGATGTGCAGGAGTGGTTTGTTTTTGAGAATTTTCCTCTTGATGAGGATATGTCTCTTCCTCATAGAGGTTTTCTTTTTTAGATTCTTGAATAACAATAGATGGTGACTTATTTTCCAATACTCTACCAGATCTAAGTTGAACATTGTTTAGATATAATGGAGTTATGATGTATGTTTGGAAAAAAAATTCTTCCATATTGTAAACAGGATGTGAACTTTTATTATTATTTGGATTTGCAAGTGGCTGGGCATCCAATTGATTTTTTCATTGTGGAAATGGTAATGAAAGTTTTGGATTTGAATTTTGAGGTTGAGATGGTTGAACAAGTTGAGGAAAATATTGTGGTGGAAAAACAGGGTAAGGTTCTTGAAATTGAGGATATTGAGGATACTTGCCATAAGGATTTTTCTATCCTTGTGCCCAAGTTTGAGGCCAAGGTTTCCAAGGCATGGGTGCAATCAAATTATTTATATGATGGTTGTGGATATGGTTGAGTGTTGAAACCTTGTTTCATATTTGGTTGTGTATTTTTCCATGGTCTCTTAACAATAAAACATAGGTGTTTTACATGATTTGGTATTATTTCCTCTTGATATACAACTTTAAGACTTGGTATTGAAGGACATTCCTTTGTATCATGATATTTTTCACATATAACATAGGTTTCTACACTTTTTAACTCAAGAGGGCATTCTCTTAAGGCATGCTTCTTTCTACATTTTTTGAAAATGATAAATACTGCAAAATTTTCATCCTTTTTCTTGTTTTTTACTTTAAGGGTATATATTTTCTCACTAAGACTCCCCAAAATAGCTACATTAAAATTATTAAGAAAATTGCCTATTTTAACCCTACTTACTGTCCCAACTACAGATTTATTAATCCTAGACATAACAAGATCTCTTGGATTTTTCCTAGTTCTTTCTTTACCTCTTGAAATGTGTATTCATAATTCACAAATATCTCCAAATTTTAATTGAGAAATATCTCATTTACCCATCAAATTGAGAAGATCAATCCACTCATCTCTAATAGATTTTAGTAAGAGAGGTTTCAAAGTTTCTTCGGATAGATTATGCATTTTATCCCTTTTAACATTATAAGCAAATCTTTCAAAGAATTCTTCAAGATTTTCATATTATTTTTGCATCATTTTAAATACTTCATCTTTGAAATTATGAGGCATACAATATTCCTTGTATTTTGATAAGAATGTAGTTTTCATTTTTTCCCATGTTCTGATGGAATGTACTCCTAAGCCCATAAACCACTTTAATGTTGCATCCTTAAGAGTGGCTGAAAATAATTTCAACTTCTGAGAATCAAGAAGGTAGTTATAGGATCTACACAAGGCTTCAAATTCAAAGAGAAGTGTTTCAGGATCCTTATTCCTTAATCCATGAAAATTAAGAAGGATGGAGGGTGAGATATTTTTCATTGTAGCTATGGTATCTTCATCGAGGATGGGAAATCCAAATGGTTCTGTATCTCCTCTACCTCATCCTCTTCCTCTAACTCCACCTCTTCCACCTCCTCTATTTCCTCCTCTTCCCCATCCAATCCTAGTTCACCATTTACATTATGCACTTCTCATTCCCCTTCTACTACCATTGTAGATTCCTCAGAACTAATGTAAGGTTCCAAAATTGGATTTTCTAGTTCCTCTTCTAGCTCCAATGGTTCTTCTATCAATGGAATATTAAAATAGGTTCCTTCTTATTCATCTTCACTAGGGATTTCTAGTTCTTGTCCTATAATATGTTCTCCATTTGAGGATATAAAAATTGCTCCTTTTGTTGGGGATGTAGGATCCTCTTCTTCTATTATGGCTTTAGTTGATGAAGTTGGTGAATCTCTAGGTTGGATTTCAGATCTAAGTACCTCAGGAAGTTTGTTTCTTCCTACAATGGATGGAATATGAGTTTGGGTGGATGGTGTGGCACTACGAGGTCATGGTGGGGTGAGTGATGATGTTGGAATCAAAGTTCTACCTCTACCTACAAATATACCTCTATAATATCTTTCCCTATGCATATCATTTATATATATATATATATATATATATATATATATATAGATATATATATATATATATATATATATATATATATATATATATATATATTAATTTTTAATGAAAAGAAAAAAAAGACTCCTATATACACTTCCCCGGAAACAACGCCAAAATGTTTGGTAATTTAATTGATGTTAAATTACTTGCATGAATTATCAACCAAGGCTAGTAAACCTATCAAGTGTATTTGCACTATATGGGCTAAGAGTCTTTATCGTTCATTTAATTCCTAAGTTAACCTGAGTTGTCAAAATGCACATGTTTTTCTATAGTTATGTAACTTATACAAAATGAAATCAATTCTAATTTACTTTCTTTAATAATGATCACACTCACACTTGATTTCAAATAGAATCACCCTTTCTCTTAAAATCACACTTTCTTAACTATGAAAATCACTCTTGAAAACCATAACTACTTAAATTTAAATCACATTCAAAACCATACTTGATTAAATATGAATCACACTTTCTTGAATGAAAATCAGAAAACCATACTTGATTAAATATGAATCACACTTTCTTCAATGAAAATAAAAAGACCACATATGCTTAAATGTAAATCACACTTTCACTTAAATCAAATCACTCTCTGCAATCACATTTAAATGTATATGTTCTAACTTCAAAAAAGATTAGTTTTGTAGTTGAAAATCACTACAATGTAAAGCTTACACTCCTATTTATATGGTAGATTGTACTCTACCCATGTGCATCTGAAATCTCTCTTTTCCTGGACAGTAAAATGATTAGAAGAAGCAATCTCAAACTTGTATCTAATAAACAAAACTTAATTACTAAAATGAATTGATAGAAATCTAAAGGAAATATAAACTGAAATACTGATTTTTAATGAATGAAGACCTTACTATCTCGAGGGGGCCCTCCTACGAGAAGTACATAGCACTATCAAGCTTTCAAAAGTTAACTATTCACATATTGAGATCACACAGTAGAATGGAATTGAAACAAAGATTTTATATATCAAAAACAGAATGCTTACAAATAAAATTCAAGTCTATTTTAGCTATGTCGAGAGGCATATTTATAAAACACTTACAGAGTAAATGTTTTTCAGAGCTTCATGCATATGGTAATTGACAATAGCTATAATTAACTGAAGAGATAAGATATTATAATCTTGCTCATTATTTTCTATCAACGCAACAAATCTTGAGGCGAAAAATTTGCATTTCGCTCGCTTGATTCACCTTTCATGATGGTTGAATTATCCTTTGACTCAACTGATAGAGTTCCCTCTTCATTGATCCAACTTATGAAAATATAAAGAAATAATTTTCATAGTTAATTGTCAACTACCCATGAGCCTTTTTCCTTGGCCAAGGCTCCGCAACCTATCAAACCTTGGGCTTAGCTACAAAATTGTTGTAATTCGGTAGCTCAAGTAGATATTAAGTTAAATAATAAAGACAGTTGACATTTATGAAATATAATATGATTGTGTATCTTCTATGCTTTCAACCTTGTAAATTGATACCAAAATTGTAGTTATGAAGGCCAAAAAGGAAGTAATAAAGTGTAAAAGGGTTGTCAAGAAGAAGCAATTCTCAGGTTCAATAGTTTCTAAACATCCCACTTCAGGCATGATTTTTGAGGTCATGGAATTGAATCAGGAAATTATAAGAGAGGTTTTGTTGATAATATGGAAAATTAAGCTCCATAGAAACGAATCTACGAAATACATGAATTTTGAGCATCTTGATGATTTGAATTAGTTATTGGGAGCATTTCGAGGTTGGGAAGGGCCCCTTGACTTAGGTAATGCGCTCATGCTTATTCATAGAGTGTGGTATTATTTAGTTTTGTATTGATTGTATATTTTATTTGATGTTTCTTTTTAATTTTTCATTAGATTTGTGTTTCACATAGTATTAGATTCACTGCTCTTGTAGAATCAATTATGATCAAATTCAAATTGATTTTCTAAGCTTAAGAGTTAAGAGATCTTGAAGTTGGTTTCTCAATATATTTCATTGCTTTTAATTTTAATTTCTAGATTTTTGGTACTTAGTTCGATACCAAAACCAAAACTTTAATTTCAGTGCTTAGTTCAATACTAGAACCAAAACTGTAATTTGGTACTTAATTCGGTACTAGAACTAGAATTGTAATTTCGGTACTTAATTCAGTACTAGAAACTAGATTCTACAACTAAATACTGAATAATTTGTGGTTTGCAGTTCAGGATTCTTTAATTGATTAAGAGCTTTAGACTAAATTGGTAAAATATTCCTACAACAAATAATAGCCTACAATATATCATTATGAATCTAAGCCTCCTTAGAATTTATTTTTCATGTTTTATTAATGCATTTCTTGTAGTTTATTGATTTGTCTTCTTTACTTGTATCACATGTTTTTGCTTATAATTGTTGGCATTTACTTTTCTGAAATTTACTTTTCTACAACATGTTTAATGGGTTTTCATCACCAAAGCATTATAACCACTAAAGCCTCAAGACCTAATAAAACCACATGAGCACCATTTGTTGGTAATGAAATATTGTGGTTCGAAACCTGATAAACATTAGAGTTCAACAATCCAGTGACAAGTTATTCTCCTTAGTGATTAGTCCATTCTAGTGTTAGCTAATAACATAGGTTATAATATGCTCTAATCATGAATTTCCTATCATTACTTCTCTAAGTCATACGATCTTGGACTTGAAAAATAAATGTTGGAATTATAATACATATAATTCCACCAACAATTTTGGTGTCGTTTCCAAGGAGGTGCTAAAGGGATTAGAGCATATTTGTTTTCACAAGTTTTATACATGATCTTGGTTACAAGGACAACTTGAGGGTGGAGATAAAATGGTAAGACGAGAGATAAGAACCTGCGAATCCACTTTGATGGGGTTTCTCCAAAGCCTTGTTGTTTCATTATTTTTATTTGCAAGTATGTTTTCATTTAGATTGATTCGGGAAAATAAGAGAAGCCTAACTTGTGTGAACAAATAACTTGGTGAAAACAGGGTCTTAGTAGCATGGTCGTGCTTCAAGTACATTATCAGATTTCTTTCATTTGCTTTAAGTGTGTTTCCTTCTTATTTCTTTAGTTTTTTTAATAAGAACTCCATATACAAATCCATGTGCAGGAAAGGGATTAGGGACCAATGAAGCACTATTCAAGTATGATAAAGAGTTTGGAAGAACTATCTCAAATCCTAACAGTAGTTGGGATCTCCACTTCTTAGGAAGAACACATATTGATAGTAGATAAGAAATTATTTTCCTTCCCTGAAATGATAGAAGAAAAACAACTCCATGAACAACATCCAAAAGAATATCTTCACCCTTGCAAACTTGTTGAGGAAATTGAAGAATCATGGAGTGTATCTAATGGAGAGAAACCATTAAAACCTGAGGTTGAAGAATTTTTACATGCCTATCTATTGATCCTCTAAGCACACAAGAGAATAATCATCTAATGTTAGAATATCTACATGGCAAGGTAAAGGAGGATATGCTAAATGAGCCAAATAAAGAGGTAAACCAAGAGTATTTTGATTTTATTGAAAGTTGGTTTCAATCAACTATAAGATCATACCATTCCTTTATTCTTCATTAGTTCTTGACATCATCATCAAAATAGTTAGTTCTTCATACTTAGGTATGCATTGAAGATTATATTTAAAACTTGAGTATGAATTCATTTTTATACCTATTATGCACATGGTTACATTGGAAATAATCCTATACTTGAGGAGAGGAATTTATTTTTCTCAAGAGGAGTAGGATAATAAATAAATAAATGTTTCATATATAAATAAAACATCTAGGATGTATCCATAGCCTCGATGGGTTAACATCTTAAACATATTTTACACTAAAGGCTCTAGTCCCATGTTTCCTACCATTTTAGGATTGTATTATGGTCATTGATTTTGCAATTGGTAGATGGGGGGATGGATTTAGAAAGCCCCTTAAATGCATACGATGATACCTTTTAGAGTGACTTTGATTACTTGCATAATGTCTTCAATGCATAGTACTTATAGGTACTCAAAGGACATAGCATGAATGAACCATTTTAATGTGAGATGGATGAAGCTAACCAAAGAATAACCAAAAGACACCTAAAGTCATACCATCCATAGTTTTCATGTATGCTTTCACTTTTAAAGTAGCGTTCCACTATGAGTAGAGACTTCAATAACTCTTCTACAAGTATTAATAAAGATGCTCAAATATCATGCTTTGGTGTTATGGTTATATTATTCAAGTTGATTTTTTTCATTAGTATCATTGTATGGACCTCTTAACTTTATTATAATCCCCTTAGTATGTTTTGATAACTATATTTTGAGCAACTAATTTGCATTGACAATTAGAAATATATATGAATAAGAAAAATTAAATTCCATGGCAGAAAAGGTATATTAGCTATGAATAATGTGGAATTATCATTCAAATAAAAATTTTTGAATAAGATTGCTTATTCAATCATCTTTGTGAAATAGGAGTCTTAAAACATATAACTAATGATCAAGCATGAATGCGCCATTTTTAACAACTTATGGAAGAAGGAAAGATATCATCAAATTCTCCACTAAGTGTTTGATTCCATTGATGAAGGTGACTTATCCACTTTTGAGTACTAGTTTTCCTCTAGTATTTAAGCATCCTAAACAAACAAGATCCTTGAATCTGACGTTGTCTTGCGAAATGAAAAATTGGTACCAAAACTTTGGGTACTGATTAGTTGAAATATGGTGACAAAGGTTGGTATGAAATATGAGACGATGTTGCAATGCAATAATTTCCAACTTCACATAAGATTCCAAACATAATGGTCATACCTTTCCTTATTTGAAAGAGAAACTAGAAACAAATATAACTATCAGAAAGAAATAATAAGTGGGAAAACAAAGTAATAGTTGAACCATGCTGTTGTTGGAAAAAAAATGGGTGGAAATTTTCATTAAAAAGATATGCATCTGAAAGAGACCTCAATATAAATATGCTATATGAACATAATTAATGAGAAGTGGGTACTGACCTGTGATACCACTAGGAAAACTCATTTGGTCCATGGATGCTTGTGAGAAAAAGTTTCAATCTAATAACGGATTTTTTCTACATGTATGATGGTTTCTCTATAATATTACAATCAAAAGGAAGCATGGTGAATGGTGTTGAGCGTAACAATAGACTCCATAAATTTTCTGCTAAAGAATGGCCTTAAGGTAACCTTTAGTCCTCTATAATTGGCTTTTCATACTATATCTAAGATCTAATGTCTTAGAAGTTTGACCTATGATCACAAAGAATTAAAACTCAATTGCAAAGCTTATTTGTAATACTTTGATAACTATAAGACTTTGGTATTTGGTTAGTAATAACTAATTTTTCTTCGGTTCATCATTTGTTGTGATCATAAAAAAAGCCTCCTACCTACAAGGAAGGAGATCCCCTTAAATTTATATATGGTTTCTTCTTCATGAGCATAAAACTATTAAGGATTAATGGAATATTATGTAATGAATGATTTGAAATTTCTTCTATGCTTGGTGTTAGTTTTGCATCATTTTAATAAATAAAGGATGACTTATTTTTGTTCACTATTCATATCATTAGTTCCATTTTTTTTGTTTTTCAGGTCCCTTTTTGTACTAGAGACATATCAGAAACCTCCTCACTTCTTTAGTACCTCACTTTGCTTGCATGAGGACATGTAAAACATCAAGCATGGGGAAGTGGTCTTTGGGACTTTTTCAACATATCCACTCCATTCTCTTTAGCTTCCTTCAACATATTATATCGACACTTATCAAATCCATCTCTTCCATATAATTCCAAGCTCTTAGCCTTACTCTACCTCATCTTCAACTTCATATAACTTGCCATGCAACCTGTGGTAAAAATCAAAATTCAAAAGGCATAATTTAGGTAAAACATGTTTAAGAATTTTTAACTCATAAAATTTAAGGAATCTTGATGATTAACAACTTATTATTCCATAAATTTTCACCTTTATTAAACCACCATTAAACCCCCATTTTCAAATCCATCAATGCATATTGTAGTAAGACCATAAGAATGAAAAGAAAAGTATTATGGAACATGAATGCAAATCAATATCTATAGCTTCTTCCCATCGTACATCATAAACCATCACAAGATCATCACTTGGATACTCTCAATAAGGGGATGGAGTCATTTTTTCTCATCGATGAAAAGAACCACAAAGTGAATAATGGTCTTACAAAATTTCCAGCCCTTATCCTCATCATCACCTTATATCATCCACCATCCCTTCCTAGTCCATATTTTTCTTGTCCTCAGTTTATATTAATATGTTGTAAAATATATCAAGTCTATGATGATATTGTAGTTCACCTTTAATCACCTGCACCAAGAAACAATGTCATAGGCGAGGATTTTGTTTGCATGAGGGCATGCAAAATCTTAGGAATGGGGGAATGCTCGGCTCTGAATATGTCATATTATTTATTATATAAATTGCCCATTTATGAGCCCTATTCTTGCATTTATCACACTTCCCATAGAAATTATACAACCAATTTATGCTAAATGTAGCTCTTTTACCTTGTGGCTAATTATGATGGAATTCTTATATTTTTAATCTTTAAATGTGTTTTTAACATGATTTTATAAATGATGGTTTAATAATGTGACTATGTGGATGAGAAGCATGTTAGATTATCAAATAATTTTCTTATGTACCAACTCAGTATTAGTTTAGTAGTTTGGTACTCAATTTTGCATCTACACAAATCGAGAAAAAAGTAAAAAAATTTAAAATATGTTTTCTTATCCCTAGCATGGTAAATTAGGTGCCACATGGGCCTAATATGATGGTATAAGCCTTGGAATATATCCAAATCACACGTGTGAGATCCTAGCACATGATTTAAGCTAGAGACAAAAATAGGTAACAATTTTGAAACTACTATGTTTTGCCTCGATTTTCATGCAAATGGTGGTGAATATCAAGAATCCAATAAATTGTTTTTTTCATAGTATTGTAATTTACTTATATATCAAACCATTTCCAAAATTTCCATATGGTTTTAAGTTACGGTTGGTTATTCCAAGTAGTTTTTTACAAAATTTCTAAAAAACCCAGATTTGCAAAAGTATCTAAACAACCAACTTTAGACATGATTTTTGAGGCCATGGAATTGTATCAAGAAGTTCCAAGAGAGGTTTCTTTTTTATAATATGGAAAACTAGGCTCCATAGATATGTATTTCCAAAATACATCATGGTCGAGGAGATATGGTAAGTTTTTTTTAACACCAATTGGTATAAAATTACAAAAAAAAAAAAACTAGAATTATGAGATTTTCCTCTAAGGTTGTAAATTCGTTTTCTGAGTTTAGGGGATTGAATCTTATCCTTACTCACTAGTTTTTATGTATAATAGAGCCTCATAGGATTGATAAAATACGGTAGTAGGTAGTAGGGGAGGACGCAAAGAGGAATTTGACATTATTTTGAATTGATATTTTGTAACAAACTTGAACCTCCATTTGTAAGAAGAAGAAAAGTATTGCAATGAAGATCAATTATTGAAGTTTTGGCATATCTTTGATTTGAATTAATTTTTGGGCACATTTCCAGGTCGGGAAGGGCCCCTCGACTCTGGGAACGTGCTGGTTTTTATTCATAGATGTTGGCTTATGGGGGCCTAACCTAGGTTCAGAGTTATTTAGCCAAACAAATCCCTACACTACTGGCCCTTTCGACATAAGCCCGCGGAGCGCGGACTAAAGTCTCACCTGAAGAAATATGAGGGGATGTTGGAACCAAGTTTCTGCACCCTTGATATGTCTGTGTTGTCGATCTAGTCCAACTATGCCTACCTTCATGTAGGTTGCTTCGCATGTTGTTCTAACCTTCAATACCTTCGCGATCTATTATAACTGTCGTTCATGCAGCCCTAACCAAGGGCTGAGATGCTTTCGCGCTGCTATGGCATCAAACTGCGCTTTTTCCCCAAACTACATCGCATATCTTACTTATTTTCTTAACAGACCTTACTTATCTTCGCGTAAACAATTATTTAATCTTGCGTTTAATTAATCAACACAATTATACTCATTCCCACATCATATAAGCATTAAAAGTGAAATTTATATCCACTCTACCATATGCATAAAACAGGAAATAAATACACAGAAATGGTAGGAAACTTCTCTTTATTAATACTTCCAACTATTATAGACTCTACTCGCCCTACGCACTCAGCTGTAGGGGCCCGCGCACTCAGCTGCGGAATACTACGCCTCTGTGCACTCAGTTAGAGAGCCTTCTCCTACTCTATGACCCAAAATTAGACCTTACACTTTAGATCTATCTCGCACACATTATATGTTCATCTTTCCTTCTCAATTATGAATTAACTACTTAGAGTCTCGCTCTATTTATACAATCCCATGGTTCGTGGACTAGGTAGATCTCTACAGTCGACATTACAATAAAAAAATTAAGGACGAACAACCCTATGACTCTTTTAAAAACTACATGCTCCGCGCCCACAAATTGCAGAGTCTTTACATCGAAATTACAATCTTTGACCAAAATCTGGGTTCTAAGCCCCAAAACTTCCCTTGGGAGATCCCGTGCCCAACAAGCCCCCAACACAAACATCGTGACTCACCCTTGAGACACTCTGTCGATGGGGAGATCTTTGTGTGAAGACCTCCCAACTCTGACTGGATCACTGCAAGTTTGGCAGTGCACTGAGTGACTGCCTACTGAACTTCCTCAACATGCTGTTCGGTGACTGTTGTCATTGAACTATTGCCCTGAATCTTCTCCTGTGTTGGTTGCAAGTGCATAAGATTTGTTTCAATGGAGGTTGTAATGGTATAGACCTCATCGATCCATGACTATAAGCATGCCTTCAAAACAACTTCCTTATGATGAGCAACATCCACCTCCTCCTTGAGCACTATAGTCTGCTGCATCCTAGCGAGCCTCTGTGTAAGGGAAACTGCTTGTGCAGTCCCTTTTACTTCGTCGTATCTCTACTACAGCTCGTGCACCTCTATCTCTAGGCACTATATGTTCAGGTCCTCCTGCAGGGTGGTGAGGACCTTGAACAACTACTCGAACAACATTGTGCAGTCTGTCACTACACTGTTGACTGCCGCCATTGATGTTGTGATCGCAGTGGTACATTGTTCCTTAACCTTCAGCGTAGTTGAAGACGAACAGTTCTGTTATCTGAAGGTTTAGCTCTAGCTGAACCCTAGCCATCTCCTCTCTAGCATCGCACACGCCTGCTGCTAACTCCTGGACACGCGCCTCCACTGGTTTCTATGCTTGGATGGCCAATTCTGGGACCATCTGGCAGGCTTCCTCCACCACCTACACTATTTGTCTCTTCTGTGTCACTACCTCATTGCGTTGTAGGCTTAAGTACTTAATGTTAATGCACTGCTCGCTCATTACCTGTAGCACGTGACCCTTCCTGGCTCGTAGTTCTGCAATGACTCCATCTTGAAAAATATAGAGTGTCTCCCGAGGGAGCGCAACCATGTTTAACCTGATTCCCTTCAACTCACTAACCATAGGCCTGTCGGCCTCATTTTCTGTAATGAGTGCTCCATCTGGTAGCACTGTTGTGTTGGTTATCCAGGTGTGCAACATTTCCTCAGCCGCAGAAGTTCCTACAGCAAGGTTGGTTGACACTATGCCAGCCTACGGAGTGCACACCTGCAACTCATGTTTCTATATCTGGACAGCCCCCAACACCATCTGGTGTTGCTCCTCAAACTGTTGGAGGGCCTCCACAGTGACGTCCCTCACCATCTCGCCAATATCATGCAAATCCCCTTGACTGAGGGTGATCAGGTCGAATGAAGTCTTTAAGGCCTTCAACTTTTTGCGCGGCCCTACCTGGTCTCTTGGGCACGGACATTTTAGCTAGGTGGACATTGTCTGTGGGTCCATGCCACCTTGTTCTCCATCAGTATCCAGCTTAGGTGAAGGAAAATTCTATCCTTCGCACTCTTTTTCTGATGCCTTCTGCTACTCTTCTACAAACTTCGCATCATCGCGTGCCACCTGGGCCTTAGCCGTTTCTTCTTCCTTCCTACGTTTTTCTACCAACTGCGCCATTCGTAGTTTCACCTCTTCCTTTTTCCGCTATGTGGTGGACTTCTCTGCTTCCACCATGGAGCCAGCTGGATCGCACCACTCTGGTGGCCAAGAATAAAGCACCGTGAAGATGACATTATCTGTTGCCAAATAGGGTAACTCGCACCACGTCTTCACGGGGTCCTTCCATGCCCTAATGTAGACATGGTGGAAATATGCCTTTAACTCCACGACGCTCTGTAGACTATTGTAGACCGTGGGTGATAATCATGGCTTACGATTAATCCCCTTTCTGATGTTCATCTCCATGAGCACCCAGAATATTTTTCCCTCTCGGATCCTTTGTGCATCCCTAGTTTCCCATAGCGAAGCATACTTCGTTGCCTCTAGAAGATCTTGCGCGATCGTCAGGATTTGGCTATCTTCAGGAAACTCCCATTCCACTAGTATTATTGACAATAGGAGCCATGCATAGTGAAAAAAATTTCCCTGCTTTTGTGCCTCGCGGTAGTTCTCAAGGAACTCTCTGCATAGATAGTTTTCCCTATTAAACTAGAACCCTTCTGCACATTGCACTACTAGTGCAACCACCGACGCAGGCTCCTCATCTGTGCGACACTTCCACATCACCTTTCTTGCCAAAATTTGCGTCGCAACCTTGATTGCAGGGTTGTTGATGCTGGAAATGACATACCCTCACTTCTTCCTCTCCAGCTTAAATTTCTTCTTCATGGCCTCCACGATGGTCAGATCATCACTCTTTCCCTTTGAAATGTTTGCTAGGTCCTACCCTTTGCAAGGCAGCTGGGTAATCCTGTGAATCAAATGGTCTGTGATGGGGATGGGCTGCTCCATCCATAAGCACCCATCACGTACTGGGTAGAGTAGATGCTTGATGACAAAAATGGTTACTAGGGCGTGATGGAAATGTGACACCCAGAGTAGGTTTAACAATCCTACCTTCTCTACACCTCTTAGACATTTATGCGGCTCCAAATCTATGATTCCAACCGACGCGTCTTTCTTCTGGCACATTAGCTGTGTGGTTTCCAAATGTGGGAACCTCTCATGGTCCGCGAGGTCCCAGTCCTCAAATTTTAGTATGGGCACTCGTCCCAAGTGCGCTCCTTCAAAAATAATGTCATCAGGGAGTAGTGGAGTCTTCTAAGAGCTCTTGCTCTCATCTATGTCTTTGCACACCTTTGTTTTACCCTTCCGCGGAGGAACATATATAGGTATCCTGGTGAGAGGGTCCGCATCCTGGTTTCAACCTCCATTTCTAGATCCTATCATCTACCAGGATTTCTTCAAATTCTTCCTCCTCATTGGCCTCCAAATTGATAGTGTTCCCCTTTTCTTCCATGGTAAGGTTAGTCCTTAATGGATTCTTAGGCGATACGCGCATCGGTACCATGGCCTGCTTGTCTTTCTTAGGTTTCAACGTGCGCAGTGATTTAGGGATTTCAGTGACTAACTCGACGTTCTCTGGGGCTTCTACTTCAGTAATTGCCTGCTCATCTTCCTCAGTGATCATTGCTTCAGTATCCATGGCTTCTTCGAGTGATGCCATAGTGTGATTCCACAATTATCTCAATGTCTCAAGTAAGTTCTCAAGTAATGAATTCGCCTTCAAAAGATCGAACAAGTCTCGGTTCATGAACATCTGAGCGTGCAACAACTCAATTCTCAAATTTCCAAGTGATTTTTGTTGGACACTACTTTGTAATTTATAGCACCTTTTGAATTTGAATTTGACCATTCCCCCCACATTCAGTCCATTACTGCTTGATTGGCAGCAAATTTTCAAGAATCTAGCCCATAAAGTTTGCCTTAAATGCCTACCGCTCACTCCATTTAGTCTCAAGCCAAGAATCACATCATGAATAGTGACTGTAACGGTCACTTTCTAGCCAACCCATGTGGTAGCACAACTACCCTCGCGTTGTCGCGGACCTTGTGACACATCGCTACTACGCGCAGTCCTGACATCACACAGCTCTCGGGCAGAGTAGTTTATGGTCTCGTGCTTCTTTTCAACTGCCTAGAGTGTTAAGATTGTGCTTCTGTGGGCTAGTCAGATGTCTAGGCCACCTTTGTATGCCTTCAGATGACTACCATTTACTTTTCCTGGGAAGAGTTCTCCATTTAGCTTAACCAACTGCACCGCGACACCATTTATGATCTCCTTAATAACATATGGTCCCAGCCAATGCATTCAAAGCTTTCTAGGGAATTTATCAAACTTACTATCATACAATAGTACCATATCATTCACCTTAAATGTGTGCAACTTAATATTTTGATCATGCCATGCCTTTTCATGCTGCTTTTGGACCTGCTGGTGAAAGCCAGCCAAAAATCATTCTTCTTTGAGTTCCTCCAACTGTGCGAGCCTCTCTTCCAAGGCTCCATGATCCATCATACCTGTGAGAGATGCTATGCGCAGACTAGGCATGATGTATTCCATAGGAATTATGGCTTCCACTCCATAGACAAGCCTAAGAGGTGTTTGTCCCATCAGTTTCTTTCATGTCGTCCTATAAGCCCATAACATTGTAGGTACGTGTAGGTCCCAATCACTTCACTGCGCATTGCATACTTTGTACAGTGCATTGCATACCTTGTTGAACACTTCTGCATGTAGAATCTTCTGTGTGATTACTCGCCCTGCATAATGTCTTTCAAACATTAAGAGCCATCTGCAAGCCCCCCCCCAACACATGCTTATTGACCATGTATCACAACGTGGGGTACATGTGCATTCGTGCAGGTTGGGGATCTTTTCCATATGCCTGTGCCCCCTTGGCCAACTGCACACGTGGATCATCTCGTCGATTGTACTTGTCTCTCAGTCGCACCCTAGGCTTCCCAAATCGTGTGCGCATCATTCTCCTACATTCGCGCCAGTCGTCAAAGCTTCCTTTGTGTGTACCACACCATCTCGCAGGGATAGCGTGCAGTACCTAGTCCAAGGCCTAGAAGCATTTCTTTTCCAGCACCTCTCTTTCAAATTTATCCAAGAAGGTATCTACCTCACTTAGACCATCATAAATAGGTAGATGTCTTACTTCTGTCAATACGCAGCACAACAACCTTGTCATCATATTACAATTCAGTGTAGTTACCTCATGTAACTAATTCTTTCGTCGCTCTATTTCTTCATTAGAATCTGAAGTACAGGAGCTCTCGCACTCCCATGAAATCTGCCCATCCATGGTGGGATTTACCCAGTCTTGCTCTCACCTTGTTACCTTGTAGATGCAATCCAAATCATCAGCACTTTCATAGTCGTGCACCGGCTCAGTATAGCGCAATCCTTCAGCAAGGTCCAGGGGTACAATTACGCGCAGTTACTTCTTTTCAAAAATCAATTTTCACTTCTTCAAATTAATTACCCCGTTCATGTCAGTGGCCCAGTCAATTCCCAAGACCACGGGGTAGGGATTGCTATCATCAACAATCTTTATCACCTCAAAATCCACCTGTGCGCTCACTCCCTCGATATCCATAGTTATTACTTACAATCGCCCCATGGGTATTATTTTCTGCTGGTTCGGCATCCTCAGTTGAATTGGAGACCACTGCAACATAGGTATTCCCATTTTCTCCCATGTCTGTTTCGGTAGAACATTCACATCTGATTCCAAATCCAAGATGACTTGATCTATTTCATATTCTCTAATCTATGCGGTTAGCCTAATTTCTCTTCCTGTCCTTGTTTTATGTTTTCCAATCTTCCTAACTATGCACGATTCTCTTGGCACGTTCCTAGCACATTTGTTAATGAGTTCTTGTAATCCTTTTATAGCCTTACTATCACGCAGTAACTTCATTAATGCTTCCAGGAACATTGTGAGCATAGATGGGTCCATCTCCAGCTTCAGTTTATCTTTGCTTCCTGAAGTGGAGGCATCAATGAAGCTCTTCTTAGCTTCCATGAAGGTTTCCCGAGTGCACTCCAAATCAAACTCCACTTCTTTCATCGGAGCTTTGTGAACCCAAGTACTATCTTCTGGTTGTTTGCCTTTGTCATCTCCTATCGTGATTCCACTTCGGAGCACAATGTTCACATTCAGATCTTCCTCGCGCAGCTCAGACCTCATCATCTGTAGGTTCTGAGTCAGGGGAGGCGGTAGCGCTCCTTTGTCGTGTATCCTAGATATTAGCGTAGGACAATATTCTGTTTCATGATCAAACAATGTGAAATACAAACACGACGGGTGCGTTGGATTCATGCAATCGCAGGCATAGTGTTCTGGCCCTCCACAATTGTAAAAAATCAACTGTTCGTGACCTCTACCAGGTCCTCCTCCACCTCGGCCTCATTCATGCCCCTGAAATAATATTTGCGCCATTCCTCCATTATGGTCAAGTGGTCGTGTTTCAACCTGAACTTTGTAGGTGGGGGTTCTATCCATCATTAATTCATAACTTTTGTAAGTGTGCTCATCATGTCCCACCGACCTACAAAAGTTGTAGAACAACTATTGTGAATTTTGCGTATACTTCTATAACAAGTGGCAGTTGTCTGTGGCATGCTTTCCAGCGATTTGACAATTCGCGCACCACAAAGCATGCACCGCACTAGGTCCTACTTTCACTTTTGGCCTTAAAGGCATCGGTCCTCCTCCTGCAAGGTAATTTGTAAAAAATGGGCATTGGTCCTTGTCATGACCCTGACCCTTGCATTTCACGCACCATACCTCTTCGCGCACTTTTGGTCGAACCGTCCTATCTTGTTTCAGACTCTGCATCTCCAGGCATAAATTCTTCAGCTGCACATGGATCTGTTGAACTCCTAGGTTAGGATCCTACATCGGGGTCTCATGTAGCCACATAGAAATCTCTAAGGCCTTTGCCTGAGTCATTATCTTCTGCTCCGATAGCGCACTCCTTAAATGTGGTAGTAGCAAAGCTACAAACCACTCACAATGTTGTCCGTCCATAAGATTCATATTGGCCTTGCGGATCGTACACTTCAGCCTTTGGTCTAGCTCCCAAGGAGTCCTACCTGGTAGCATCGTGTTGTTTAAATCCAATGATCGATTGTGCTTCAAGTTTGGCTTGCTAAACTCTCTATTTAAGCTATTTGGATATCTATGATTCTCGCATTTGGATTATCATTGGAGTACTTAATATACCAGGTCAGCGCGCGATCCTGCAAGGTGCTAACCAGTGTTACCTTCTTTATATGGTCATCCATAACTCCTTGCGCTTCCCATACACCCCTTACCACGAACCAGAATTAGTTTGGATCCTCATTCCCCAAACATTTGAACACAGGCAACTTCACTGTGCTTGCCATATTGAATCGTGGTGGTCGTGGAGTTGGTACGGGTAAAGATGGAATTGATGGTGGTGAAGTTGGTGGTGGTGTGGGACGAGGTGGTATTCGTGGAATTCCTTACCTTATCATATGGATCGCACTTCATGGTGAGACCTTTGCGAGCTCTTCCTCATCCCTTTGTGAAGGTGAAATCAAGGGGCTATTTTCTGGTCCCTTATTTCCTTCATTCCTATAAGCTTTTCCACTTCATGTAGCCCCGAACATCAAGTTAACTACATAACCCTCTTTTCGCACAACAGAATTTTAATCCAAGTATTCAAAGACTTTACATATTTACCTCACGGTCCTTTGAGAAAATGTTGCTCCGCCTCGCTATAGCCGATTGAGGTATCGACCACAAACTCAGTAATGAATCCTCCTATAATCCAATCGAGCCAATGATCAATGGCACACATGATCTTATCATCTGATGCTTCCAACCTTCACACTAGTTCTGGGGTCCACAAAATAGGACATTCAAGCTTCCACATTCCTTGGATATTTTCTAGCTTCGTGATCCACTCGTATAGCTTAGTAGTGAAGGACGCGAAGAAGATTTTGTGTATCTTCGTATACAGATAGCAGTCTAACCACTCTTATTTTGACAGTTGCAGGTTTCTTTTTTCCTGCGTTGCGAACTCGTGAATCCTTCTATTCAACCAGCCTTCAATTTATTTCTTAGTTGGATTCCAATGATATGACATCAGACATCTCTATGCAGATTCTGGTCCTGACAACAGAACCATTTGTTGGCTTATGGGGGCCTAACCTAGGTTCAGAGTTATTTAGCCAAAAAACTCCCTACACTACTGGCCCTTTCAACATCAGCCCACGGAGCGTGGACTGAAGTCTTACCCGAAGCAGTATGGGGGATGTTGGAACCAAGATTTTGAACCCTTGAGATGTCTTTGATGTCTATTTAGTCCAACTATGCCTATCTCCGCGTAGGTCGCTTTGCGCACTGTTCTAACCTTCAATACCTTCGCGATATGTTACAATCGTCTTTCACGCAGCCCTAACCAGGGGCTGAGATGCTTTTGCACTGCTATGGCAGTGAACTGCATTGTTTCCCCAAAATACACCACGTATCTTACTTATCTTCTTAACGAACTGTACTTATCTTCACATAAATAGTTATTCTAACTTGTGTTTACTTAATCAACACAGTTATACTCATTCACACATCATATAAGCATTAAAAGTGCAATTTATATCCATTGTAACAAATTCATAAAACGGGAAATAAATACACAGAAATGGTAGGAAACTTATCTTTATTAATACTTCCAACTATTACAGACTCGACTCGCCCTGCGCAATTAGTTACAGAGGTCCACGCACTCAGCTGTAGACTACTATGCCTCTTCACACTAAGCTGCAGAGCCTTCTCCTACTTTACGACCCAAAACTATACCTTTCACTTCATATCTATCTCGCACACATCATATGTTCATCTTTCCTTCTCAATTATTAATTAACTACTTAGAGTCTCTCTCTATTTATACAATCCCATGGTCCGTGGACCATGGGTAGATCTCTATATCCGACATTACAATAACAAATTTAAGGGTAGACGACCCTATGACTATTTTAGAAACTAACCCACAAATTGCAGAGTCTTTACATCAGAATTACAATCTTTGACCAAAATCTGGGCTCTAAGCCCCAAAACTTCCCTTGGGGGATCCCGCGCCCAACAATAGAGTAGGGTAATATTTATTTTTTATTGATTGCAAATTTTATTTGGTGTTTCTTTTCAATTTTTCAATCTTCAGTTTTGTTAATTAGAATGAATTACGATCAAGTTTGAGTTGATTTTCTAGGATTAAGAGTTAAGAGATCTTGAAGCCAGTTTCTCAATATATTTCATTATTTTGAATTTTAATTTCTAGATTTTCAGTATTTAATTCACTACCAAAACAAAAACTATAATTTCAATACATAATTCGGTACTAGAACCAGAACTGTAATTTCAGTACTTAACTTGGTACCAGAACCAGAACTATAATTTTAGTACTTAATTTAGTACCAGAAACTAGATTCTACAACTTAATACTAAATAATCTATGGTTTGCAGTTTAGAATTATTTAATTGATTGAGAGCTTTGAAGTCACTTGATAAAAGAGTCCTACAATATATCATTATGACTATAAGCCCCCTTAGCATATAATTTTCATATTTTATTAATCCATTTCTTGTAGTTTGTTTCCTTGTCTTTTTTACTTACCTCGCACATGTTTGCTTATAATTGTAAGGCATTTACTTTTCTACCAAATTTACTTTCCTACAACATGTTTAATGGGCTTTCAACACTAGAGGATTATAACTATTAAAGTCTCAAGACCTAATAAGCTACATAAATAAAACCACGTGAATATCATCTGTTGGTAATGAAAGATCATGGTTCGAAACCTAATAAGCATTAGATTCCCACAGTCCAGTGACAAGTTATGATCCTTACTGATTAGTTATTTCTAGTGTTAGCTAATACCATAGGTTAGAATAGGCTCTAATACTCCATTTGATGTGCTTTCATCTCTAAGTCATGTGATCCTGAATTCAATAATTATATGTTGGAATTAGAATACATATAATTCCACCAGTAATGAGAGAGGCGTGCATGTCGATCTTGCTAAGAACTAATTCATTCAGGATTGGTTAGCCTCGGCCACTCTAATAGAGCTTCATTTTTTTTATCCTTGCTATTTTTTGTCGGAGGTTCATGTTTCTATTCTCTCATATCACTTTTCCTTTAATTCAAGTTACAACCATTTGAAATTGAGACAGATGCCTCCAACTATGCTATTGATGCAATTCGCACCCAACAATGGCATATGGTGGCCTATCACAATGAAACACTTTTGGATACAATTTGGAGACACCCCACCTATGAGAAGAGATGTATTCCATCATGCAAGCTTTCTAGCAATGGAAACATTAAATTTTGGGAAAGGAGACAGTCATCCACACAGATCACTGACCTCTTTAGTTTATATAGAAACTGGGAATGTTGCAGAATGATTGTGATCAGAAGTGGTCCACATATCTACAACAATTCCATTTGAACATTAAATATAAGTAGGGGAACACCAATCATGTTGCAAATTTCCTCAGTTAGCCCCAGGTTGTAGCACTAACCACTATTATCAACTCTTATGGCCACAAGACCTCTAGATGGCCACAACTATACAAAAATGATCTAGAGTTTTTCACCACATAGCAGACAGTAATAGATGGCTGGAAAGTTCTAGACTTCCACCTCCATGACGCATGTTATGCTATGTTGGCCACCTTTGTGTTCCTTCAAGTGAGCATGCTATGTTGATTTGGGAGGCATACTACAGTCAAGTCGCATGAAACTTTGGCATGGATAAAATTGTGGCAGTACTACATAAGTATTTTTATTGGCCAAAAATCTAATAGGATGTTGGAAAATATATCAGATCCTGCACTACTTGTGCTATCTCCAAGCCAAACATAAAAAAAGCAAGGCCTATACACCCCTCTTCCTACTTCAAAGAAACCCTGGGAATCCATTTCCATGGACTATCTATCTATCCTCCATTCTACCAAGCATGGTAATGACTGCCTAATTGTGTTCGTGGATAGATTTTCTAAATTGGCTATATTAGGATCTTGTAAGAAGAGTATCACAATAGAGGACAATGCTAAAATTTTATTTGAACGAGTCTGGGTACATTTTGGAACCACACAAACCATTATATATGAATGGGATAAAAGGTTCCTGAGCACATTCTGAAAAATACTTTGGTAATTATTTGACACCAAGCTCACCAAGTTGACTACATTCCATCCCCGGACTAATGGCTAGACAAAGGTCGTCAATAGGATGATTGTATGCATACTACGCATGTACAACCCCAAGCATCTATGAAAATGGGATGACATCCTTCCCTATGTGAAGCAAGACTACAAAAAATCTCTCCATAGCTCAACAGGTTGTAGCCTTTGTTGGCTTAAGGGGTTCTAACCCAGGTTCAGAGTTAGTTGTGCCAACTAACAAAACCATAAACTGCTGGCCGTTTCGGCAACAACCCACATAGCGCATGTTGTAGCCTCACCTGTAGTATTGGGGGATGAAAAAACCAGGTTTCTGCATCCACAAGTCTATGTGATGGGTTTCTGTTACTTTCAGGGCTTTATCCTGACCTTCATGAACCCTAACCCTTTAAATGCTAAAATCACAATAACTTACAGAAATAGTATCTAACCCTTTACAGAACACTTAAACACTCATAACATAATATACACTATCAGTTATACTAATTTTGCGTACCAATTAAGTGTTTCTTCAGATAACTACAGAAAATAGAGCGAATACACATAAATTGCATAAGTAAATATAAAGGCACATATACACAATTGTAGCTCCAAGAATAGTCTTTATTGATCTAGTATTTCTGTTACAGACTCATATTCCCTATGCACACAGCTGCAATGGCCCACTCACTCAACTTGCGGACTTACCAAGGTCTCCTCGTACATAGTAGCAGGAGCCTTCCCCTTTGCCTAAGTGTAGAAAAGAAACTTTTCTACCTCAGATTACTTGTCTATACAATGATCTTCAATTTCTTCACTACTTCTTATGAATCACTAAGACTTCTATATAGCTTCTTCTTTTATGATACCATGGTTCGGAGGGTCACAAAACATCTTATCTTCTAACAAGTTAAGGGACTAAAGCTCATTTGACTCCTATAACCTTCGTGCTCCACTCCCTCAAAATGAGGAGACATTACATAATTAACAAAATTAGTTACAAAATTTACCCTAGGTGACCCTATCCCAACAGGCCCCCAACACAATTTCATGACTCATCTTTGAGTCACTCTACTAGTGGCCCCTCGATCTTCACCTGCAACTCACTAAACTCAATATTTAAAACTGTAGGTCTATTGTTCCCTGCATAGCATCTTGTTTCACTTTTTTTTACCAACTTTTCAGTAGTTGGGCCTTCAATTGCAAGGCCCATGATCCTTTGAGTCTGTTGCATTCCTTTTAGCTTACTCTGCACTGACAGAGTCAACTGGTTGGCCTCATCTTCCCACGACTACGTCCTTGAAGAGATGATCACTTCCTTGTGATGCATCTCATCAATTTCATTTTGGATGAGATTTCCTTCCTATAATCTAGTGAACCTTTTCACTGGTGCCAAGGTTCACATAGTCAATCAAATTTCATCGAACTAACTCTGCTTTTCCTTAATGTCTGCTCCAATATTTTTCAGAGTTGGATCCTCTTACAGTGAGGTTCATAAATCCATTGCTTTCTAAAATAGCTCAGTGCAGCCCTTAACTTCATCTTCCAAGGTGGCCATGCCTTATTTAATAGTAGCTTTGTGCTTCTCTCTAACCTATCGATGCATCGTGGGATGCAGCTTTAATTGTAACTCTGAGATTTGCAGTTGCAGCTCAAACCTGACTCGGCCAATTTAGTCCTTGTATTAAAAATGTTTGTACCTGCAAATCATGCAGGCCTTGCTGACCTTACTAAGAAACTACTCATATTATGTTTCAAAATGCCTCATGAGATCCGTCGTTGCATTGCGGACCGCATCCCTAATTTCCTCCAAGTCCCCTTCTCTGAGGACCAAAGGCATCAAGCTCGGTGATTTGTTGGACTTTTTCTTCTTGGGCTGCCATATGGAAGTCCTCTTCTTCCCCTTCTTAACAATGAAAGGGAAACCCAACTCCGCGCCCCCTTCTTCTTCCACATCAGTCTCTTCCTCCCCCTATGTTTTCTCAGGGTTTGACTCATCGACATCGATAGTGGCTTATGACGTAGTCTTCTCCTACACTTCTTCTTTTTCTTTGGCTGCTGCTTCTTTCTCCCTCGCAACAGCTTCTTTCTCCCTTGCAGCAACTTCTTTCTTTTGTGCAACCTTTTCGTGAGATGCAACTTTCTATGCATCCTTCTTCTTTTTTTCTGCCGTGTTCTGCAATGTTGAACCTTCAGTAGCCATGATGGTACCTACACTAGCATCAGAAGGAATGAGCCAATCACTTGGCCACTTGTTGATGACCACTACTATATCCTCCTCGAAAACCAAGTAACTCAACTTGTGCCATATTCCCCAGGCATCCTTCTTCGTGTGAATGTGCAGATTATGGAAGCATGCCTTAAAGTTAGTGATATTTTCGTAATGCACATGCAAGGCAGGTGATAGCCTTGGTTGCTAGTTGATCACCATTCTGAGTTATGTCTCGAACAACACCCAGAATATCTTAGTATCCATTACGTGTGCAGGGTCTTTAGTAGCCCATAGAGAAGTGAACTTTGTTGCCTTTGGTAGGTCTGAGTCCTACTGAGGGAATTGGCTCTCCTATAGGATCCTCCATGTCACTAAAGCAACCAACAATATCAACAATTTCAACCATTGTGTTCGATTGATGTTTCCATGCCTCATGCAACTACACAGGTAGAATCTGCACATGTGCAACTCGAGGTTGACAAAGCAACCAAGTATATTGAATTAATCTAGCACATCTGCTAACAGGTTCACAAAATCATAGATAAATTCAATGGCAAGTACAAAAAACAACATTATTAGCATCGATTTCCATATATGTTTCAGGTGGGTGACAAAGTTTTGATGAATTTGCAGAAAGAACACCTTGTTGATTTCCATCAGATGCTCCTACCACTCTAATGTGGGTCTTACACCATCACAAAGGTTGTGGTAGAAAATTATTTTGAACTCAACATTGCTATTCCTTTGCCTATCCCTAGTGTTCAATGTGGCTTGCCTTCAACCATACTTTCCACCATTGTTGGACACATCAGGCACTGCCAAAAAACTAAGACCAACAAAGCTTAACCTAGAATGCATGGAATAGGCCAAAAATGATTGGATCATAGACAAATAGATCGAGAACACTTTCCAACAAAGGATCCAAATCTATCGAGTTGTCAAAGCTAGCCAAATCTTACACTAGGGCAAGTGGCTTATTAAGGACCAAGTTTAGCAGAAGTTTCCCCATCTCATGGAGACACACAACGCAATAGGGACCATTGCTTCCTAAGGAGGGAGGACTTATCCATGTGGATATTGGTGGCCACCCACCTATTCCACTTAGACCCCCAACACTATTTCTTTTTATTTCCTTTAATTGTAGCACAATTTACTATTTTTGGCATTTTTTAGGTCATCAAAATCGAGAGCCATTTTGAGGCCTTAAACAACGTTTTTTCAAAAATGGGAAAACTTTTACAATTCAAATGGGGTTTGTAGTAAAAAATTTAGTCCTCCGATAGATATTTCTAACGAGGTATCATACACATCAAACATGGATCTTATGCCAAAGTTACAACCACAAGATGTTGGTGTACCAACTAACCCCAAGGGGGCCACAAACTTTTGGTGCTTCATCTCCTAGTGTTAGGTTTTTGGATGTATGGTTTTCCCTTATTTACCAATAATAAAATGCCTTCGCGCTTCATTGTAACATAGTTCAGAGGCTTCTAGCTATCACATCTCTTCTTAGAGATAAGCACTATCCCCCGAGCTTGTTTATTTCCATTCAACATGTAAACGATTCTCAACATTTTGTTATTAATGAATTGAAGTTCAGTTTCCATTGTAGCTATGTTTTTCTATTTGAATATTTATTTCATTTCGTTCCTTCATAGATATAAATCAATACAACAATATTCATAATAATACTTTAAATTATAATTATAATTTAATTAATGCTTATGATTTGTTTTTAAATTTTGGTATTGTGAGATATGAGATAAGTATTCTGATGTGTTTATGAACCATTTAATTTATATGGCTACACTAGTATAATTTTGTTTGCTTTTTCTTATATAATTTGGCTACTAAAAATTATTTCCAACATACTTTGTATATAATCAATATTTTAAAAAAGAAATGAAAATTATGTTATGAAATATGTTGAAATACCTATACTGATATTTTTAATGAATTAAATTGGTGATACGTCAACAACTTGATCAGTATATTTTCCGTTTGAATTAAATAAAAAATGCACTTCTTTTCTTTAAAATAAATCTTTTAAATAAATCAACAAACGATTCCCATAATCCTTCATGGTGATATATTTGTACACAATGACGAGTCAAGAGTTTGGAAAGTTTTGACCCTCAGTTATTTAATTATTAAAAGTAGCATTATCACTATTATATATTGATATATCAATTTAATTTAGAAATGTTCTATAATGTAATAAAAAATTAAAAAATGATGTATATAATTTTTTTCGGGAAATTATCAATGAGAATCAATATAATAATATTTTAAATTAAAGTTATAATTCAGTTAACATTGATGATTTATTTTTAAATTTTGGTTGTGTGAGATATATAATGAGTTAAATATTTTGACGTTTATGAGTATTTTCCAACCATTTAATTTATATAGATGCATTAGTATAATGTTTTTTTATTTTTCTTATATAGTTTGATTAGTAAAAGAAATTATTTCTAGCGTACTTTTGTATATAATCAATATTTCACTGTAGGTGTTTTTATTTCCAAGCAAATTTTTTTTATTATTATTTAATTTGACAAGATGGATTTGGTCTAGGGCCAATATTCCTGGAATATGCCTCGTCTTAGTCACAGATCGATGGTTGTGCTACAAGGGAGAGAAAAGCGATGGAAAAAAATATTTAGTTTTGCGGCAGTGAAATTTTGTTTCCACTCGTAACGTGGTAGAAATTTACTTGAAATGTGGCCCTGTCGTTGGTGAGCCTCTTGAGCCTTTGCAGGGCCTGGATATGGGTCATTCTAGCCCATTCAATTTCATGAATAAGCCACCTAAACATATGGGGATTCGTAGGGGTTTTAGGGGTAGGGATTCAGTCGACTCCCTGGCGCTATTGGATTTCCCTTTCAATTCAGAATAATGGGAGGTGCAGTTGATTAACATTTTCAGCCATCTTACAAATCTTAAGAGTAATTCTTTTGGTATGGAGTTGAAATAGTTAAGAAAGAAAAATGCCTCCAGGTCCAAATATTTCATCTCTATTAACTCATATTCTGGACCAATTCCAAATGATTTTTCCAAGTGCTTTGGAGTTGGAGGCAACACGTTGTTTCTGTACAACTATCTGCATCAAATTACTCAGCTTCAATGTCATCCTACCACTAGCTCTACAACTTTTTGTTCAATGTGGCTTTACCCATCCTCCTTCGAGTCCTACAGGTTCGATATGTCGCAAGCCTCGGAAAATTTCTAGAGATTGACCACCTTCCATATATCCCACAAGGTGGCATATATGCAAGGCCCCACATTGGCCATGAAGATTGAGGGATCCATGACACAATTTGTATTGCTTCTGAACATGCTAAGATCAACAAGAGGCCCCTGGAGTGGAAAAAGTAGATGAATTCATTCATGTAGTGTTTTAAATTTTAAAGAAATGTATAACCAAGTATCATAAGGGTATTGAAGGTAGCAAAAAGAAAGTTGGAAGTATTTAAGCCTATATAGAATTCGCCATAATTTAATTATGTTCAGTTATGCTTCTTTTCTTGTCTTTGTTTTTTTTATTGAAAATGTAGATATATATATATATATATATATATATATATATATATATATATATATATATATAGATATATATATTATAGTGTTTTCGGGGGAGGGAGGAGAGGAAATGTTTTATATCTATCCTGGTTTAGAATCAGACTAGAAAGGAGACCTTGTGCAAAATCTCCTTTAAACATACAAGGTTAAACTTACGAGGAAAAGTAAAGGTAATATAGAAAAAAAATATTTGGAAACAAACAGAAGAGAGTGACACTTCTTTACTATATGAATAAAATATAGTTATTCAGAAGTGGAATAATACAACATCATTTTGTTTTAAGATCAAATAAAATATCTATTTACTGTGAATTAACCAATCTATGAATTAATTCTCAGAAGGAAGAGAGCTCTATAAATCGCATGTTGAATATTAATAGATATAAACTCCAAGCAAAAAAAACTTTGAAAACAAGTACCACTCATTTTTTATATAGGTCAACTTGTTAATAGTTGTGTCCTGTATGGATGAAAGGGTCATAACCCTAACCCAAAATACAATAGTTGTGTCCTATATGGATGGAAGGGTCGTAACCCTAAACCAAAATACAGAAAATCTATATATACATGAATGAGAATTTGCATAAGGGTTATACCCCTAAAATTTTAAATTGAAAACATATATGTAGGAATTAGCCAAGTCTACAAGCCTCAACTAACCCTCGACAGAATTTAACTTGAAATATATAGAATAGAGAGATATGTGAAAACCCTGACACCAGGAAATTGGAGTTGAACAACAAAGGAAGTATGAAAGTGTAGTAGCAACTTTTCATACCAAGATTCATAAGGAAACCCTTTATATAAGATGAAATCTAATCTCTTAGCTCAACCAACAAAAAATAGGGGAAGAACTTAAAAATTTGGGATGTGGAAAAACAGAAGGTTGTTTTTAATGAGGGTATAATTACACCTATAAGAGAAAAAGGAATTGAACTAAAATTTTCTATATCCTCTCCACATGTTTTCCCAAAAGAAACACCATTAAAAACCCTTATGAATGTTTTGGTACTGGAAACCTTAACGAGAATAACAAGAGGTAAAAGGAGAACCAGATCGAAAAAAAAAAAAAAAAATTACCTACAAGACTAGACGAGCTCAGTCAATCAAATAACTAATAAGCTTCCTCCTTTCTTGGTTGATGTTGGGGTGACTTCATAATTCAATCAACTGTAACATTAAAAAAAATGGAAATCGTAAGGACTCAGCCTAGGAAAAGAGTTTATTAGTGAAACCATGGTTAAGGGTTCATATTCTTAGGGTTTAATCTTATTCCCTTCGTTTATAATACACTGGGATTTTAATATAATCCATTGTGTTTACTATTCCCTTGGGTTTTTAATATCAATCATATTAGTGATGAATAATCATGGTCAACCATGTGGTGAGCCCTAGTATTGCACCAAGAATGTTGCAACTCCCAAGGGATCCTCCACTTAAATTATCAACCTGGGGTTTATACAAACTTCGAGGTGATAGTTCTAGATGCACAAAATATAGGATTCCACTCATGCCACCCTTAGTTATGACATTAGATCAAAAAGTACTCAAATACCCTTCATTCTACCGAATTATAATGAAACCTTGATAAAAGGGAAAATTGGAAATTGCTTCTAAGTATACAAATAGAAATTCCATTGACTCAACTTGTAAAACCCTAACTACCCAATTCATGAAAAGATAAATCCTAACCTACTTACAAAAATGAAGCTATGTCATCTTGCAGAATTCATCAAATTACCTCATTTATTTGTTGGAAAAAAAAAAAAAACAAAAAAAAAACAAACTAATCTATCTTCCATAATTCGTCAAAATACCAATCAGAATCACACGTACCATCTACCTAGTCCATACTTTCTCATAAATCAATAACCTACTTGCATGATAAAGAAAATAACTCTACTCAGTTTTGTAGTGAAGATAAGGAAGGTTTGGAGAGGCCTAGGATATTTCTTGATCATATTATCATAGATGGGGTCATTATGCATCTATGATAAGTCAAAGTTGTAGTATGGGTCGAAATTGAATAAGAGAATGGTTGCTATAGGTTTGCTATAGGTGATTGCTACAGGAGGCCTGTAATTCTACTAGTAGGCATGTAATCTTATTGGAGGGAATCTGAGTGGTTTTTAAAGGTGAAAACATTGGCTTGAGGGTATGGAGAGGTGAATAGTAGTTGAAGCAAATCAAAGGAGGTTGGTTTGAGCCCCTATCCAAGCTCAAGGCCTCTCAGAGGCATGTCTTGCATTAGGATGAGTGCTCTTGGTGACCTAGATAGAATAGCTTAAAAAGCAAGGTTTTCTTGGGACAAAGCTTAGATGTGGAAGGAGAAGGTGAAAGATATCAAGATGGAAGTGGTGAAGATTCTCTTCCTAGAAAATAAATTAACCCTGCAATAAATGACATTCATGCATCCATTTATCATTTGAAAAATGAAATAACTTCTCATGGAACATATGAGTTGAATTTAAATGGCATATAATTCATGCAAGCCACTCATCTAATCATTGAACTAACTTTTAAACTGTAGGAAGAAAATGTAAAAAAGGGACAACTAACACTAATCAACTTCTAAGAAATCATAAAAACAATCTTTTTGGGTTGTGTTTGTGAATCCTTCCACTCATTCTCCCATAGGAGAGGTGATGTGGAGGCTCCAACCACAAGATTTTATAGTTTAACTTCTACTAAAATGCAAGAAACTATGAACTTCTTGGAATCAAGAAGAAACATAAGTACAAGAAGAGGAACTAGAGCCTCTGGGTTGGACCCAAAACCAAGGGTATCATCCCTTTAAAACTAACTTAGATGTAGCTTAAAATCTAACTTCTCATTATCAACAATGTAGGTCTTATACATAACATAAAAGTTGAAAATAATAATGTCAATGCTTAGAGCTCAATAGCTACACTCAGTTGAACAAAAACTTCAAATACTGATGAGCTCTTCCTCTATTTTATTTATAAAAAAGTAAATTTGAAGCATCTCCCTTGAAAGTAGGATTGGTTCCCTCCTTGATCTTGAAAATCGTGGATCGTGTCCTTCTTTATATTCACTTCAACTAGGAGTCACTTAGCTACCAATGAACTGGAACTAGTGTGAGAGGATATGGTGATGCCAAGCTGTGTTTAAGGAGTTAAAGAGGTGTAAAACCCCCTAGATTCTCTCCTAGTTTTCTCCATTAAGCCACTACATAGTAATATCCTAAAAAAATGCTTTGTTTCCCTACAATTAAACCACATTAGGCCACATAATATGAAAAACACCTTTTACTCCTCTTACTAAGCATAATATAACAAAAATTGTGAATTAATGCAAGAGAAGGATAGTTTTAAGGTTGGAGGATGGAATATTAATATTCATAATGTACCTATTGATGGTACTCATCATTACCACGTATTGAAAGTGTTTCTCATCCTCTGAGAAACTCAGTCATCCATGTGTAGCTCTTTCATGGCCCTGGTGGCCTCCCTGACATCTTAAGGCTCCTATGATGGTGTTCCTTCTTTGGGGTAGAAAACTACAATCTTCTCTATTTCTATCCATTCCTTTTGCTTTCCTACTTCATCTCTTCCTTTAAAAAACTACAATCTTCTCTATTTCTATCCATTCTCTCTGCTTTCCTACTTCATCTCTTCCTTCTTGTTAGCCTAGCAGTAATTTTGGATTGAGCTTGCGTCCTATCCACCTATCTTTCATCCTCTACATGGTCCTCTTTTATAATGGTGTTCTCTCCAAGGAATTCCATAGCCTTTTGGGAGAGTGATATTCTCTCATTTATAGATTGTGGGGTGAGGCATGCCATATCCTCTAGAAAGTTTGTAGACTTTCTGTTCCCAAAAACCTGAATCTATTTTCAAAGTGTAGAATGTCATGCTCCTGGGTAGAAAGGTATTTAGATGCTAAAGTAGCATCATTGGAGATCATGCCATGATTTCTAATGATAGCCCTTGGGCTCACTAGCTCTACCCTGATATACAATGTTTCCTTTTCTTCCTTTTCCATTACCATTTTCACTTCCTCGTCCCTTGTCTCCTCATGAGTCATCTAGGATGATAAGGCCACTAGGTGCATATCTCCCAAGATTTCATTAGGATCCCAAAAAATCATATTTGTCAAAGTGAGGTTTTTCATGTAAAACTAAATCAATTTTTTGTTGTCTTCCATGTTAGATTGGATTCAAAATTCAATGAACTATTTGTAATCCTGAAAGGGCATAGATCCATGTTGTGCCAAGGTTTTTATTTGGAATTGCAACCAATGCTTTATGAGAAAGAGGGCATAATACTTTGATGGTTGTCTGCATTGCAATGCTTCCATGGTGGAAAGTTGTGTTTCTTTGTCGTACAACCTCTCTCTCTCCCTCATGTTTTCTTCCTATTCTACTTTTTCATTATAGACTGTTTCATTCTCAGATCACTTAATTATTTTCTCATTTCAATGACCTTTTATTACCTGAGGCCTACATCCTCTACCTTCCTATATCTAGCAATTTTCATCCACCTATGGGTTCTTCCTCTTTATATCTATAGCTCACAAAGTAGTGGGACTATAATTGTTTTAAGGATAATCCTTCCTCCTTTAATGAATTTGTTGTAGGAGCTCAAGTTAGGTTGTGGGCTAGATTCTTGGAGCTCTTGTAGGTTTTTTGCAACAATTTTTGAGGTAGTGTATACCTCTTGTGAATCTTGGGCTCCTGTAGCTTCCCCTATAATGCTTGTAGCAAATTATTCCCCTCCTATAGCAAACCCTATCTCTCATGTAGCTTCTCTTTTTCCTCTTCCTCAAAGGCAGATTAAGTTCTTGGCTTCTAAAATCTGACATACCTAGTGGTAGGCCTACTCATAGGTGCTATGGGTGTGTTGTTTTTGGTTCTAGGAGGAGTGACCTCCTCAAATTCCCCCGCATCGGGTCATATTTCTTCCTGTTTTCTTGGTGACTCATCAATCATTATTGGAACCCTTCTAGATTTTGTGGCTTTCCTTGTCTAATTATAGTTCTCTTCCTAGTTCTGAAATACATTTGACTTGTTATTGATTGCTTCCTTTTGGGATTCACATGAGTGCCCAATGTAGCTAATGTTGCAGCTGCTTCCTATTCATTGTCTTCTGTTCCTTGGGGTGGAGAAGTCTTCTAATGGATTATTCTATCTTCTCCTTCATTCTCCTCCTCTTCTCCTTTCATCTTTGCTTCCCCTTCCTCTATTATTGTTACCTCTTTCTCTAATTCCTTTGTTTCTTCTTCTTTTGTTCTTGATGCCTGTACTTCTTCTTGTATTATTCCATCTCTTCCTCCAACACCAGAGGTTGGGGTTCTCCTGGTTTGAGGGCATGGATTGATATCAAAGTCTCCCTATCCATGTCTAAAAAAAATTTCCATAGGACATGGATTCTCAAATGGTTCAGATCATTTACCACTATCAATTTGTTAAGGCTGTCATGAGCTAAATGTTGACGTTTTCCTTCCCTTACCTTCTGCCTCATCTTCGTGATTGACTTCATAAGAAAATTAGGGACACTAAGTTTTTGAGAAATGGGTAAGTCTACCCTAAATCTAAGCTCTTGCAGCAACCTGAAGTGGTAAGAATAAACTACACTTAATCTCCCCTCATAAGATATGTATTTATGGATATGGTAAGCTACCTCATCCCAAGGTTAAGGTGAACTTTCTCTTCTCACTCCATTCTTGTCTTCTACAGGCTTCCATTTTGAAAGGAAGAAGTTTTTCCTAACTCTGACACTTGCTTGTCTTCTTTACTCCATCTCATTCCTAGAGGCAAGGTGGTTACTCTACTCATTTCTAGATTGAGACAAATGGCCAACACTATGAAAATAGTTGTGGCACTACATTCCTCTTGAGAGTGTAACGCTATGGAAAATTCATGGGAAAGGTCATCATCATACCTCTTTAGCATCTCAAATAAACCCAACAACTAGTGGTTTCTGAATATGTCAACTTCAGGAGGGTGTTGGTGAATTGTCTTGGTTTTTTAGGGTTCCCTTCCGTTAAATCCTCCCCCCATTTCTTATCTATTACTCCTTGATTCTATGTAGATGTGTAATTTCAAAAATTCAAGCAGTCTCAGTGGTAAAATAGTGGCATAATGTTTGGTCACAATGAGGCATAAGGGTGTTCAAAGTTATATTCAACAATCTATTTCTTTTATCTTAACAACATCAACATCCAAAAGGATCCCCTATTGATAAATTGATTGTTATATTCTCTTAATTTCAAGAATATTGTTGATGAAATTGGGTGTAGAAACAAAGAAGGCGGGTATCACTTCTTATGAGAGAAATTTTGGGTGTGCATGAAGTTTTTGAGATAGTATCGAGCCAATGTGACTCGTTTTCCTCCTATCAATTCCTCTTGTAGCTCCTCTCGTACCTCTGGTAGAAATTACAGGTCTTCATATAGATTTCTCCTATAGCACTGTGCATGTAGTGTTTGAAACTCTTCGATGTCAGTCTAGATGCTCGATGCACTAGCTCGTCCTTCCTTCACTGGTTTTTGGAATGAGTGATGGTGTAAATGGAGTTGAGCCAACACATAATATCCTTTTATGGTTAAAATATTGGAGCGTTGTGGTGAATTTGCATTAACACAAGTTTCTTCTTTTGGACTGTTGTCCCCACTAACTTCCACCATCTCTAACTCCTCGTGATTATCACCCCACCGTTTGAGGACATCATTTTGTTTTGATTTTACATTTCTACATTGCATGGGTGATTTAACTCACACTTGAGTTGACTAGTCGAGGGCGGCCAAGTTCACTGGCCACCTCCATCCTATTAGAACAACTTTTCTCACTTAGAACACAATTTTTTCATTTTTATGAAGAGGGAGTAGGTTAGGTTTGCCATACCTGAGCCTACCTATGGATCGATTTATTGTAGAAGCTTGCTTTCTGGATTTGGACCATACGTCATTATGAACAAGGGAGTTGACCTCTTTGACTTATTTCCTATGCAAGTCTTCATTTTTTATGTTGCCATCTATTGTTGTTTCTATGTGTTTGCAGGGCATTATTCTAATATCTAAGTTGCTTCTACTGGTGGAAAGCCTCCCTATGAACGAGGTGTATCTTCATGGCTACAAATTAAGATTCATCATCCATTCTGGTGGTGAGAAAACATAATATTAGTGTTTGTTGTGTGGTTGTACATGCTGCTACATGAGGAGTTTCTTCCTATAGCAGTTTCTTGTTATCCTCTTTTAGTCATTATTTGGCATGTCGGAGATGATGGAGATGATGATGAGTGATGAGGATAGGGTTAGAATCATCGAAGAGTAGTGTAGGAATTGTAGCGATAGAAAATGATAGCTTCTGTGTGTGTGTGTGTGTGTGTGTGTGTGTGTGTGTGTGTGTGTGTGTGTGTGTGTGTGTGTGTGTGTGTGTGTGTGTGTGTGTGTGTGTGTGTGTGTGTGTGTGTGTGTGTGTGTGTGTGTGTGTGTGTGTGTGTGTGCATGTGTGTGTTTTTAAGGTAGGAATAGAGTGGAGAAGTTTGAGCAAACATTTGGAGAAATGAGTGGATGAATGATTGATGAGTGATGGAAAGATAATAGGAGGACCCTCTTAAACATTCCTGAGAGTAAGGATGGTATTTTGGATCATTTTCCAATGACTCACGTGGTAACACAATTGGTTGCAATGAAGGATAAATAATAACGCTCAACAAAGGCTAAGAATGCCACGCAAATTAGATGTTTGAAATTGGGGACGTTGGCAGGCCCATGTGTCGCTTGTCTACCTAGCCAATTGACATAACTTTACCATTACTATTTGGTCATGATAAGGATAAGACTCTAAGGATAGACATGTAAAATAGTAATGAGGAGGATTGTATTTTTCATAGGGTTTATAATATTAATCCTAATGTTTAACACAAATACCTTGGGTTTATAATCATTGTCAACCATGGTCAAACATATAATATAATCATTGTCAACCATAGGGTTTATAATATTTATCTTAGGTTCTATATACCTTGGTTTTATAATATTTATCCCTTGGGTTTAGTATTATTCCTTTCGATTCATAATTCCTTGGGGTTTTAGTATTAATCGCTTGGGTTTATTATTTTCCTAGATTTATTATATCAAACCCTTGGGTTTATTAATCTAAGGGTTCATATTCTTATGGTTTAATATTACTCTTTTGATTTGTTCGTGGTCAAGCATGTTCCAACATCACATTGGCAAAGATTGTCTCAATATGAAAATAAACCATGGTCAACCATGTTCATTTAATGGTTTATAATATTTATCTTAGGGTTTATATACTTTGGGTTTAATATTATTCCCTTCGGTTGATGATCCCTTTGGTTTTTAGTATTAATCCATTTGGTTTATTATTCTTTTGGGTTTATAATATCAATATTGGTCAACCATGATCAATCATGGTCAACCATGGTCAACCATGGTCAACCATGTTTTTTAAAATCAATCACGGTCAAACATGGTCCAACATCTCATTGTGACAAAGATTGTCCCAATATGAAAACCAACCATGGTTAAGCATGGGCAATGTCGCATTGTGACAAAGATTGTCTCGATACAAAAATAAATCATGGTTCAAGATGGTCAACCATGGTTAAGGATACATATTCCTAGGGTTTAATATTATTCCGTTGCGTTTATATTACATTGGGTTTTTGATATCATCCCTTGGGTTTGTAATATCAATCATATTCAATGATGAATAATCATGGTCAACCAAGTGGTGAGCCCTGGTATTGCACCAAGAATGTTGCAACTCCCAAGGGCTCCTCAACTTAAATTATCAACCCACGATTTATACAAACTTCAAGGTGACAGCTCTATATGCACAACTGATAGGATTCCACTCATGCCACCCTTATTCATGACATTAGATCAATAAGTACTCAAAGACCCTTCATTCTACCAAATTATAATGAAAGCTTGATAAAAGGGAAAAATGGAAATTGATTCTAAGTATACAAATAGAAATTCCATTGACTCAACTTGTAAAACCCTAACTATACAATTCATGAAAAAGATAAAGGCTATCCTACTTACAAAAATGAAGCTATGTCATCTTGCAGAATTCATCAAATTACCTAATTTATTTTCTCGAAAAAAAAAACAAAAAAAAACTAATCTATCTTCCATAATTCGTCAAAATACCAATCAGAATCACACGTACCATCTACCTAGTCCATACTTTCTCATAAATCAATAACCTACTTGCATGATAAAGAAAATAACTCTACTCAGTTTTGTAGTGAATACAAGGAAGGTTTGGAGAGGCCTAGGATATTTTCTTGATCATATTATCATAGATGAGGTCATTATACATCTATGATAAGTCAAAGTTGTAGTGTGCGTTGAAATTGATGAAGAAAAAGGTTGCTATATGTTTTCTACATGTGATTGCTATGGGAGGCCTGTAATTCTATAGGTATGCCTGTAATCTTATAGGAGGGCATCCGAGTGGTTTTTGAAGGTGAAAATATTGGCTTGAGGGTATGGAGAGGTGAATAGTAGTTGAAGCAAATCAAAGGAGGTTGGTTTGAGACCCTATCCAATCTCAAGGCCTCTCGGAGTACTGTCTTGCACTAGGATGAATGCCCTTGGTGACCTAGATAGAATAGCTTAAAAAACATCGTTTTCTCGGTACATGGCTTGGAGGTGGAAGGAGAAGGTGAAAGATATCAAGATGGAAGTGATGAAGGTTCCCTTCCTAGAAAATCAATCAACCCTACAATAAATGACATTCATGCACCCATTTATCATTTGAAAAATGAAATAACTTCTGATGGAACATATGATTTGAATTTAAATGACATATAATTCATGCAAACCACTCATCTAATCAATGAACTAACTTTTAAACTGTAGGAAGAAAATGTAAAAAAGGACAACTAACACTAATCTACTTCTAAGAAATTATAAAAACAATCTTATTGGGTTGTGGTTGTGAATCCTTCCACTCATTATCCCACAGGAGAGGTGATGTAAAGGCTCCAACCACAATATTTTATAGGTTAACTTATACTAAAATACGAGAAACTATGAACTTCTTGGAATCAAGAAGAAACATAAGTACAAGAAGAGGAACTAGAGCCTCTGGGTTGGGCCCAAACCCAAGGGTGTCATCCCTATGAAACTAACTTAGATTCAACTTAAAATCCAACTTCTCATTATCAAAAAGTGTAGGTATTATACATGACATAAAAGTTGAAAATAATAATGTCAATGCTTAGAGCTCAATAACTACACTGAGTTGAACAAAAACTTCAAATACAAATGAGATATTACTCTATTTTATTTATACAAATGAAAAGTTGAAGCATCTCCCTTGAAAGTCAGGCTGGTTCCCTCCTTGACCTGAAAAATGGTGGATCTTGTCCTTCTTGATATTCACTTCGACTAGGAGTCACTTAGCTACCAATGAACTGGAACTAGTGCGAGAGGATATGGTGATGCCAAGCTTCATTTAAGGAGTTAAGGAGGTGTAAAACCCCTCTAGATTCTCTCCTAGTTTTCTCCATTAAGCCACTACATAGTAATATCCTAAAAAATGCTTGATTTTCATATAATTAAACCACATTAGGCCACATAATATGACAAACACCTTTTACTCCTCTTACTAAGTATAATATAACAAAATTGTGAGTTAATGCAAGAGAAGGATAGTTTGAAGGTTGGAGGATGGAATATTAATATTCATAATGTACCTATTGATGGTACTCGTCATCACCCCCTACTAAAAGTGTTTCTCATCCTCTGAGAAACTCAGTCATCCATGTGCATCTCTTTCATGGCTGTCGTGGCCTCCCTGACATCTTAAGGCTCCTATGATGGTGTTCCCTCTTTGAGGTAAAAAACTACATTTTTCTCTATTTCTATCCATTCCTTCTACTTTCCTACTTCATTTCTTCCTTCTTGTTAGCCTAACAACAATGGTGCATTCAGCTTGAGTCCTATCCACCTATCTTTCATCCTCTGGATGGTCCTCTTTTATAATGGTGTTCTCTCCAAGGAATTCCTTAGCCTTTCGAGAGAGTGATATTCTCTCATCTATATAGTGTGGGGTATGGCATGCCATATCCTCTAGAAATCTTGTAGAATTTATGTTCCCAACAGCCTGAATCTATTTTCAAAGTGTAGAATTTCATTCTCCTGGGTTGAAAGGTATTTAGATGCTAAAGTAGCATCATTGGAGATCATGCCATGATTTCTAATGATAGCCCTTGGGCTCACTATCTCTGCCCTGATATATAATGGTTCCTTTTCTTCCCTTTTCATTACCATTTTCACTTCCTCATCCATTGTCTCCTCATGAGTCATCTACGATGATAAGGCCATTAGGTGCATATCTCCAAACCTTTCATTAGGATCCCTAAAAATTATATTTTTCAAAGCGAGGTTGTGCATGTAAAACTCAATCAATTTTTTGTTGTCTTCCATGTTAGACTAGATTCAAAATTCAATGAACTATTTGTAATCCTGAAAGGGCATAGATCCATTTTGTACCAATGCTTTTATTCGGAATTGCGACCATTTTTCTACGAGAAAGAGGGCATAATACATTAATGGTTGTCTGCATTGCAATGCTTCAATGGAGAGACTTTCCATGGTGGAAAGTTGTGTTTCTTTGTCATACAATCTCTTTCTCTCCCTCATGTTTTCTTCCCGTATTTGATTTTTCATTATAGACTCTCTCATTCTCAGATCACTTAATTACTTTCTCATTTCAATGACCTTTTATTACATGAGAGCTACATCCTCTACCTTCCTAAATTTAGTAATTTTCATCCACCCATGGGTTCTTCCTCTTTCTATCTATAGCTTATAAAGTAGTGGGACTGTAATTGTTTTAGATATAATCCTCCCTCCTTTAATGAATTTGTAGTAGGAGCTCAAGTTAGGTTGTGGACTAGGTTCTTGGAGCTCTTGTAGGTCTTTTGCAACAATTTTTGAGGTGGTGGATACCTCTTGTGAATCTTGGGCTCCTGTAGCTTCCCTTATAATGCTTGTAGTAAATTCTGCCCCTCCTATAGCAAACCCTATCTCTCATGTAGCTTCTCTTTTTCCTCTTCCTCAAAGGCATATTTAGTCCTTGGCTAATAAAATGTGATAGACCTAGTGGTAGTACTACTCATAGGTGCTATGGATGAGTTTTTTTTAGTTCTAGGAGGAGTGACCTCCTCAAATTTCCCCCCATTGGGCATATTTCCTCCTAT
The DNA here is from genome assembly GCA_031772625.1 of Pinus tabuliformis. NCBI lineage: Eukaryota > Viridiplantae > Streptophyta > Pinopsida > Pinales > Pinaceae > Pinus > Pinus tabuliformis. The sequence goes on from CM062818.1 coordinate 1,313,747,729, forward strand.
TTGCTTGGTGACTCATCAATCATCATTGGAACCCTTCTAGATTTTGTGGCTTTCCTTGTCTAATTCTAGTGCTCTTCCTGGTTCTGAAATACATTTGACATGGTATTGATTGCTTCCTTTCTGGCTTCACATGAGTGCCCAATGTAGGTTTTAACCCTGTACAGAAATTACTTGCATACGAATTCTTAAACAAAGAAAATAAACAATGCGAGAGCATAACCCATAAAACACATATGCATAGAGATTTTTTTCCCTGGATCCCAAAACCGGGACTACCAGCTTGATTTTTCATTATGTTCCTTTCAATGTTACAATACATATTTATACATGCCGAAGCATCCAATACCATGGACCGAAAACCATCGCGTCCAATACCATGGACCGAAAACCATCGCGTCCAAAAAACATGTGCGAAAATCATGCACAAAACCATAGGTGGGTCCGCCCAACCTAACATATGGTCCAAAACCAAAATTTTCCGGGGCGCTGCCCCAGACCCCATAAAGTGGGGTTATGAGTGCCCTTCAAACCCCCTATTAACTACGTGGAAAGAATATAACACAACCCAACAATCTCCCACTTGTTGTTTTCTTTCCACAGGGGGCCACAAGAGAGCTTAGTCATTTTTTCAGCCCTGAGATTCCCATTACTTCTCTACACCAAGAGAACTTTTCAGAGCTCACATATTTTTTCAATGCATCTATAGTATTCTTCAAAGTGTCCACCTTTACCAGCAACACCTTTCTGTCTTCTATCATATCCCTCACAAAGTGATATTGAACATCAATGTGCTTTGTCTTTGAATGATAAGCAGGGTTCTTTGCCAGGAAAATTGCACTTTGGCTGTCACAGTCTATTCTTATAGCTCCCTGTACTAACCCCATACTTGAACACAATCTCTGCAACCAAACTGCTTCCTTGCTTGCATGAGTGGCTGCCATGTATTCTGCCTCTGTAGTTGATAGTGCCACTACATATTGTTTCTTACTCATCCAACTGACTGCACCTCCAAATAGGTTAAACACATACCCACTTGTAGATCTTCTCTGATCCAGATCTCCAGTCCAGTCTGCATCAACAAAGCCATGAATATCCAACACTCTGTCCAATCCTGGTCTTCCTTGGTAGCACAAACCATAATCACTAGTGCCACGCAAATACCTGAAAACCCGCTTCACTGCTGTCCAGTGCTCCTTCCCAGGTTTTGACATAAACCTGCTCAATACTCCCACTGCATGTGCAATGTCTGGTCTAGTACAGACCATTGCATACATTAGGCTACCCACTGCACTTGCATATGGAACACAGGACATGTCTTCTTCCTCTTCTTGTGTCTTGGGACACTGTTCAGCAGATAACCTCACACCTACAGGAATAGGAACCTTCACCGTTTTACTATCCTGCATATTAAACCTCTGGAGTATTGTCTCGACATACCTCCTCTGGTTTAACCAGAGCTTCCTCTTTGACCGATCTATTTTAATTTCCATGACCAAAATATAGTTTGCAGCACCAAGATCTTTCATGTCGAATTTGGAGGACAATTGGGTCTTCAAATCCTGGATAATTTCTTTGTCATTTCCAACTAGCAACGTATCATCCACATACAAGACCAGATAAATAATACGGTCACCAATTAATTTAAAATACACACAATGATCTGCTTTACTTCTGGTGAAGCCAAGTTCCCTTATAAATGTATCAAATTTCTGATACCACATCCTTGGTGACTGTTTTAACCCATACAGAGACTTCTTTAACTTGCATACCAGTTCTTTCTTACCCTTCACCGCAAAGCCTTCAGGTTGCTTCATGTAGATTTCCTCTTCCAAATCCCCATGAAAAAATGTTGTCTTCACATCCATCTGTTCTACCTCAAAATCAAAAGCAGCTGCAATAGATAAAAGTAATCTAATAGAATTTACCTTGGCAACAGGAGAAAAAATATCATGAAAATCAATTCCCGACACCTAGGAATAATCTTTTGTTACCAACCGAGCTTTGTATTTCTCCACCTTTCCTTCTGCATTTGTCTTCTTCTTGAAAACCCATTTGCTGCCAATGGGTTTCCTTCCGGCTGGCAACTCCACCAAATCCCAAGCCTCATTTTTGTGCAAAGATGCCATTTCATCGACCATGGCCTCTTTCCAGATTTTTCCATCCTCTGAATCCACTGCTTCCTTCACAGTTCTGGGATCATTATCAGTAACAAACAAAGCAAAATTTGAACTAAAGCAGTTGGATTATACCTTTCTGGCTGCCTTCTTTCTCGAACTGATCTTCTCACAGCCGGAGTTTGTGGTTCTTCATCTTCTGATTCCTCCTATGCTACAGAGTCTGATTCTTCCTCCTTTGGCTCAAACTTTATCTTCTCAGGTTCCTTTGGTTGGACTTCATGTTGAATAACATCTTTTACCTCTCTGAACAACACATCTCGGCTATACACAACCTTCCGTGTAATTGGGTTCCAAAGCTTATAACCCTTTAAACCATCCTTATACCCAATAAAGATGCACTTTTCAGATTTACTATCCAACTTGGTTCATTTCTCCTTTGGAACATGTACATATGCATCACATCCAAATACCCTTAGATGTGAAAGAGAGGGTTTCTTACCAGTCCATACTTCTTGTGGAGTCTTATCCTCCAACGCTGATGAAGGTGATCGGTTGATCAGGTAACATGCAGTATCCACCGCCTCTACCCAGAATTCCTGTCCTAACCCGACACCACTGAGCATGCTTCTTGCCCTTTCCATCAACGTCTTGTTCATTCTTTCTGCGACTCCATTTTGCTGAGGTGTATATGGAGTAGTCTTTTGTCATGCTATACCACACTTCTTACAAAATTCTTCAAATTCCTTGCTGCAAAATTCTCCACCATTATCTGTCCTCAACACCTTTATCTTCTTCTCTGTCTGATTTTCCACCAGAGCCTTAAATTCTTTAAACCTGTCAAAGACTTCATATTTCTTCTTAAGAAAATATATCCATGTATTCCTTGAGAAGTCATCTATGAATGATACATAGTACACAAACTTACCCAGTGATGGAATCTTCACAGGTCCAAACACATCATTGTGCACAAGCTCTAATATTTGTTTCGTCCTCTTACCACCAGAGGGGAAACTCACCCGATTCTGCTTCCCATATACACAATTTTCACAGAAATCAAAATCTAGAGAGCTATTATTCATACCTTCTACCATACCTTTACCATGAAGTATTCGAAGGCCCTTCTCTCCAATATGTCCAAGCCTTTGATGCCACAACATGGTCTTCTCTCCAGAGACCACTAGATTCTCTACTCCATTTTCAGGAACCATAGAACTATTGCACCCATCAACAACAGCTCTACCTTGCAGCTTGTACAGAGTTCCAATCCGAACTCCCCACATTAATATCAGTTCTCCTCGAACCATCTTGCAGGTACCTTTCTCGAACACCGTCTTTACACCTGCATCATCCAACTTGCTTACAGAAATCAGATTTCTGGCCAATTCAGGAATATGTAGAACACCCGGAAGTGTTCTAACCTTTCCACCTTGCAACTTCAACTTTACTTTTCCCCGACCAATGATTCTAGCCTTCCTATCATCTCCTAAGAAGACATCACCACCATCGTATTTCTCATACTCGCAGAACCACTCTCTATGGGGAGTGAAGTGAAACGATGCACCTGAGTCAATCAACCATGCCTCATGATCTACATGTGTACTTGAAGAAGCCAAGTACACATCCCCACCTTCATCTGAGGTGGTTTTCGCCTCTGTAGAAGGAGCATCATCAGATCCCTTTCCTTTATCAGGAGCTTTAGATTTACAATCCCTTCTGAAGTGCCCTTCCTTTCCGCATTTCCAGCACACCACCTTTGTAGGTTTTCCTGGAGATTTAGATCTCCCTCTAGATTTAGATCTCCCACTCGATGACTTATTTTTGTTTCTGTTCTGGGACCGTCCTCGTACAGACAAGGCATCACCATTCTGGTTGTCCATGTTTTTCCGTCTCATCTCCTCCGTCAGCAAGGCTGAGACTATTTCATCAAACTGCAAAGCAGTTGCATTACTACCTATTGCAATAACTAGACTATCCCACGAATCTGGTAGAGAACACAATAGACTGATGCACTTATCTTCATCTGAAATTTTAATATCAACAGATAATAACTGACTTACCACAGTATTAAACGCATTCAGATGCTCTGTCACCGAGTCTCCATCTTTCATCCTCAAGTTATACAGCTTTTTCTGTAGGAACAGTTTATTCACCAGAGACTTAGATTGGTACAAAGTCCCTAACTTGACCCACAAAGCCTTTGCCATAGCTTCCCCTGATACATTCAGCAATACTAAATCCGAGACACACAATCGTATTGTGCTCTTTGCCTTCCGATCCAACTTCTTCCATTCTTCATCGGTCACTCCCGATGGTTTAGTACCCAGATCTACCGTGATCCACTGATCTTTATCCACCAACAGATCCTCCATCTTGAATTTCCACAACTCAAAATTCTGACCATTGAACTTCTCAATCTCTATCTTTCCACTGCTCACCATCTTCTTTCGCCACCAGAATCGATCTCGCAGATCTCCCACTGAACAGGGTCTACCACAGGACTGAGCGAAACCCCTCAGCAACAAAGGCGTCCCCTTGAAGCCAAAACAGCTCTGATACCAAATGTAGGTTTTAACCCTGTACAGAAATTACCTGCATACGAATTCTTAAACAAAGAAAATAAACAATGCGAGAGCATAACCCATAAAACACATATGCACAGAGATTTTTTTCCCTGGATCCCAAAACCGGGACTACCAGCTTGATTTTTCATTATGTTCCTTTCAATGTTACAATACATATTTATACATGCCAAAGCATCCAATACCATGGACCGAAAACCATCGCGTCCAATACCATGGACCGAAAACCATCGCGTCCAATACCATGGACCGAAAACCATCGCGTCCAAAAAACATGTGCGAAAATCATGCACAAAACCATAGGTGGGTCCGCCCAACCTAACATATGGTCCAAAACCAAAATTTTCTGGGGTGCTGCCCCGGACCCCATAAAGTGGGGTTACTGGTGCCCTTCAAACCCCCTATTAACTACGTGGAAAGAATATAACACAACCCAACACCCAATGTAGCTAAGGTTGCAGTTGCCTCCTATTCATTGTCTTTTGTTCCTTGGGGTGGAGAAGTATTCTAAGGGATTATTCTATCTTCTCCTTTATTCTCCTCCTCTTCTCCTTTCATCTTTGCTTCTCCTTCCTCTATCTTTGCTACCTCTTTCTCTTATTCCTTTTTTTCTTCTTCTTTTGTTCTTGATGCCTGTTCTTCTTCCTGTCTTATTCCCTCTCTTCCTCCAACACTAGAGGTTGGGGTTATCCTGGTTTGAGGGCTTGTGTTTCTATGAAAGTCTCCCTATCCATGTCTAAACATTTGTTCCATAGGACGTGGATTCTCAAGTGGTTCAGATCATTTAACACTATCAATTTTTTGAGGCTGTCGTTAGCTAAATGTTGATGTTTTCCTTCCCTTATCTTTTGACTCATCTCCGTGATTGACTACATAATAGAATTATGACACTAAGATTTTTAGAAATTGGTAAGTCTACCCCAAATATCAGCTCTTGGAGGACCTGAAGTGGTAAGAATAAACTATGCTTAATCTCCCTTCATAAGATATGTATTTAAGGATATGGTAGGCTACCTCATCCCAAGGTTAAGGTGAACTTTCTCTTTTCACTCCATTATTGTCTTCTACAGGCTTCCCTTTTGAAAGGGAGAAGTTTTTCCTAACTCTAACACTTACTTTCTTGTCTTCTTTACTCCATCTCATACTTAGAGGCAAGGTGGTTACTCTACTCATAATTTCTAGACTGAGACAAATGGAAAACCCTATGACAATAGTTGTGGCACCATATTTCACTTGAGAGTGTAACGCTATGGAAAATTCATGGGAAAGGTCATCATCATACCTCTTTAGAATCTCAAATAAACCCAACGACTAGTGGTTTCTGAAGATGTCAACTACAGGAAGGTGTTGGTGAATTGTCCTGGTATCTGAGGGTTCCCTTCTATTAAATCCTCCCCTCATTTCTTATCTATTACTCCTTGATGCTATGTAGGTGTGTAATTTCAAAAATTCAAGCAGTCTCAGTGGTGAAACAATGCAGTGAGGCATAAGGGTGCTCAAAGTTATATTCACCAATATATTTCTTTTACCTTAACGACATCAACTTCCAAAAGGATCCCCTACTAATCAATTGATTGTTATATTCTCTTAATTTCAAGCAGATTATTCATCAAATTGGGTGCAGAAACAAAGAAGGAGGGTATGACTTACTTCTTATGAGAGAAATTCTGGGTGTGCATGAAGTTTTCGAGATAGTATCAAGTGAATGCAACTCGTTTTCCTCCTATCAATCCCTGTTGTAGCTCCTCTTGTCCCTCTTGAAGAAATTATAGGCCTTCATATAGCTTTCTCCTATAGCACTGTGCATGTAGGGTTTGAAACTCCTCGATGTTAGTCTAGATGCTCAATACACTAGCTCGTCCTTCACTAGTTTTTGGAATGAGTGATGGTGTAAATGGAGTTGAGCCAACACATAATATCCTTTTATGGTTAAAATATTGGAGCTTTGTGGTGAATTGGCATTAACACAAGTTTCTTCTTTTGGATCGTTGTCCCCACTAACTGTCACCATCTCTAACTCGTCATGATTATCACCCCACAGTTTGAGGACACCATTTTGTTTTGAGTTTACATTTTTACATTGCATGGGTAATTTAACTCACACTTGAGTTGACTAGTTGAGGGTGGCCAAGTTCACTGACCACCTCCATCCTAATAAAACAACTTTTCTCACTTAAAACACAATTTTTTCATTTTTAATGCAGAGGGAGGAGATTATCTATGGATTGATTTATTGTAGAGGCTTGCATGCTAGATCTGGACCATACATCATTATGAACAAGGGAATTAACCTCTTTGACTTATTTCCTATGCATGTCTTCATTTTTTATGTTGCCTTCACTGCTGTTGTTGTGTTGTGTTTGTAGGGGATTATTCTAATATCTAAGTTGCTTCTGCTCGTGGAAAGCCTCCCTGCAAACGAAGTGTATCTTCATGGCTACAAATTGAGCTTCATCATCCTTTTTGGTCATGCAAAAACATAATATTAGTGTTTGTTGTGTGGTTTTACAAGCTACTACAAGAGGAGTTTCTTCCTGTAGTAGTTTCTTGTTGTCCTCTTTAAGTCATTATTTGGCATGTGGGAGATGAGGGAGATGATGATGAGTGATGAGGATAGGGTTAGAATCATCAAAGAGTAGTGTAGGAGTTTTACTGATAGAAAATGATAGCTTTTGTGTGTGTGTCTGTGTGTGTGTGTGTTTTTAAGGTAGGAATAGAGTGGAGAAGTTTGACAAAAAATTTGGCAAAATGAGTGGATGAATCATGGATGAGTGATGGAAAAATCATAGGAGGACCCTCTTTACCATTCCTGAGAGTAAGGATGGTATTTTGGATCGTTTTCCTCCTTAGATCTCCCTCTTATAGCTCAACGGGCTCCTCCTTTTGCATTACAAGACTTTCCTATTGCAACACAAGTCCTTCCTATAACAACATAAAGAGGAGGTGAATTTCGGATTTCTTGATGATGGGATGGTGGAGAGAGATAGTAATGTGAACGTATATGATGGGTATGGGGTCCATGGATAGAGGAATGGATGGAAGCCTATAGGTCTTGGCATGTAGCTGTGAAATATTCCACTGTGTACAACTCTGCAAAATAAAAGAAAGGTTAGCAAATAGGATATAAGCTCCTATCTTTTTTTTCTCTTTTATTTTCTCTGTTTTTTTCTTTCTCTTGAGACACACAAGCTACCATAGAGGAAATTTTCAACCTTCATGCATGCTCCAAGCGACTCAAGAGAGGCTTTCACCTATGGATCTTTATTTTTTTTCTCTTCTTTTTTTTTCTCCTAGATTGGATCATAGAGGTTTTCAACCCATGAGTTGAACTCAGATTCCTCATAGATGTTTTCATCTAGGCCTCTTATTTTACTCTTTTTTTTTAAACAAAATTTCGAAAAGTGCTGCAAACTAGAAGCTATGAAACTCCCACTCACATTTAATTCCTTGCTGAATGAACTAACAAAGTCCTCCTTAGATAGAGTTCTTTTATATAGCTTCAACCTGTAACCATTTACAAGCAAGGGAATGCATACCTAATTAATGGTTTTGATCTCAAAATATCCATTTTCAAGACATTTTTCCACTAGGTATGGGCCCAACCATCTTGTCATTAGCTTTCGTTCAAAATATTTGAACCTAGAATCATATAAAAGGGCCCAATCTCCTTCTTGAAATTTATTTTCCTTGATATTGTTTTCATGCCAGACCTTCCTTTGCAGCTGTATGAATTTAGTGTGTAAGAGAGCTTGAATTCTAAACTCATCTAAGCCATTAAATTGGATAAACCTTTCTTATTGTGTTTTGGTGACATCTAAGTCCAACTGAGCTAACATTCTCCAAGTGTTATATTCAAATTCAATAGAAAGCATAGATTTCTTCCCATAAACCAAATCATATGGAGTGAATCCAATGGTGGTTTTCTAAGTGGTACTATAGGCCCAAGTGGCCTCTACTAGTCTCTATGCCCAATATTTTATGTTGCTACTAACAAATTTGGTGAGAATACTCTCTAGTGTTCTATTTGTGACCTCTACTTGCCCATTTGCTTAAGGATGATAGGTAGTGGATGTCTTGTAATTTATATGGTGCTGCCGCATGGGATCCTCAATAAAATTGGATGTGAAATCTTCTCCTTTATTAGTGACTACCTCCCTTGGATACCCAAACCTGTAGAAGATGTTATCTCTTAAAAATGTTGCCACATTTTTCTTAGTTGTTGTTTTGACAGCCATTGTCTCAACCCACTTTGTCAAGTAATCAATACAAATAATGATGTGTGTTTTTTTCCTTGATGGTGGATCAATTGGCCAAATGAAATCCATGCCTCACTTGTTAAATGTCTCTAAGGCCACTTGAGGTTGTAGGGGAATTTCATTCTTGGGTGTGGTTTTTCCCATTATTTGGCATTGATCACATCTAGTGGTATATCTCCTTGCATCTTGATGTAAAGTGGGCCAATAGTAACCAGTCTGTAAAACTTTAAAGGTTGTACTCTTTGTAGCAAAATTACCTCCACAAGGACCATCATGACATGCTAAGAGGATGTAAAATACCTCCTCCTCTCTTACAAATATCCTCAAGATTTGAGTTGGTCCCAATCTAAAAATATTTCCCCCAATCCAAGTGAAAGGGGACCTTTTCCTTACAATATTTATTTCTTCTTGAGTGATAGATTAGGAGGGAACCTCCTAGTAACCAATTAGTTTTATATGTCAAAACACTAGGGAGAAAGCACCGAGATGGAAAAGATGTTCTCATCTGGTAGTTTATCATCTACCATCTCTTCATTACTTGTAGGCAAGGTTAACCTCGAAAAAAAATATGCAACCACATTTCTTTTCCTGGTTTGTCAATGATAGTCAAATCAAATTGTTGTAGCAATAACAACCACCTAATTATCCTAGCATTAACATCAGGCCTATTCATCAAATATTTAATATCTTCATGATTAGTATGAACAAAAGTTTGGTACTGAGTGATATAGTGCTTAAATTCATTTAAAGAATGTACTACAACTAAGATTTATTTTTCAGTGATAATGTAATTCAGCTCAACTTTAGAGAAATTCTTACTAACGAACTAAATGGAATAAGGAAACTTATCCTCTACTTGTGCCAAGGTTCCCCCACAGCTTTGTCTAATGCATAAGTATGGACATGGATAGGAACTGCCCAGTTGGGGCCTCTTAGGATAGATGCAGTACACAACTTTTCTTTCAACACTTCAAGGGCCTCTTGACAACTATTGGTCCAACAAAAATTTTCATCTTTGGCTAGTAAACTAAAAAAGGTGAAGCCACTTTACTAAAGTCTTGGATGAATCCCATATAATACCCTGCTAGTCACAATAAGCTCTAGATAACCCTTTTCTTCTGAGGGCTACGAACATTTTTTATGATAGTAATTTTGTTTCAGTCCATTTGTATCCCTTCCTTAGAGATGGTGTTATGTTCCTATACCAATAGGTGTCATATATCATGATTGACTTCGTTTAGCTTTGAAATATGTACATACCTTTGCTTTTTGCAAATGTTTTCCATATTTGTAAAAAATCAAAAAATTAAAAAATGTAAAGAGGGTATGTCCTAGAAAAAGAATAAAAAGACAAAAAGAATGAAAAGGTCAAGAAAAATAAAAATACCATCAAAGTGTGCTAGTCAAAATGTCACTACTATTTCACTTTTTATATAAATGATTGTGTGCAACTTGTTACTTATGCCACGATCCAAAGTAATCAAACAGTCTAATCTTAGTTATTCCATGTTTTAAATTTCATGCTTGGAGATAGAAAATAAAATCTGACCAAACTGTTTAATCTTGGTAGATAAGTAGATAGGTAGAATGAATAAAAGGAGCTCAACAGTTTAATCTAAGCCCTTAGATGTAATAAGAATAGACTTAGACAAATTTCCATTGTAAAAGAAAAGAAAAGGTTTTGATAAGGGTTTACCAGTTTAAGTGCACCCTAATAAAAGAAGAAAAAATGGTAGGATAAGTAGGTAGGGTAAGTATATATCAAGTCATATACTTTCATCATCAAAAGCACTTAAAGATATGGATGACAATGAAGACATTTACATCATAGACAAAAGTCAAACTAATTAACATCCTCACTCATTTTTCCCTAAATTTTACTAATTTCCCATAAGTACTAAAGGAAATAACAACCTAAAAGTTAAAGGGGCTTAGAGCATTTCTCTGACTTCAAGAGGGACTGAATCCTCAGCCCAATAACTTGTGAGGCCTAAGTGCTAAAGCCCCTTCATCAAAATTCACCCCCTTCATATTTCATTCATTCCCTTCAAATCCTTTTCCTAAGGTAAAATCACTCTTTTACTTAGGAAAAATAAATGGTTCTTTATAAAAACCCCCTGAAACACATTTTAGCTTAAGTCATAATCTTGGATGATGAATGTATTTTAAAGAACATTTACTTAGTGCATTTTATTTTTCCATGGTCATATTAACTCTTAATTCTTATTATTTATTTAACTCCCAAAACAAATTACCCTTTCCCGTATTATTATTAAAAATCCCAAAATAAATAAATATCCCGTAATGATGGTTTGAAAACTAAACCATAAATAAAGTTAATTAAATTGGATTAGTTAATCGAATCGTGATTAATTAAGAGCCAAAACCCCTGATGCATTAAAAAAGGGATTAATTAGTCATCTGGATTAGTTAATAACCTCTCCGCCAATACCATCACTACCGATATCATTATAAGTTATTAAACCTTTATTTGTCCAATCATATCATCCCTGGTATAATTAAAGTCAATTTAATTATGTTGATTATGCCATCAGGCCCCCTCCATTGACTCTCTAACACTTTCCGCTGCCAACCACTATTCGATCTTCCTTCCTGCATCCAATGACTCTCGTTCATATCGCGTGGACCTTTTAGTCAAATGTTAGCCACGCGATACAAGCTATTTTGACGTTTTGCCGATGCTACGTGTCATCCACTTTATGGCATCACGCTACCCTCTGCCAAAACCACCAACCTCCCACAAGCTATGCGATCAAAACCATTACAACTCCTACTTACCGCCTCCATTAAATGACAAAGCATCCCATCGGTTAGTTGATGCCAACTGTTGTTTTCCCATTCACCTTCCAAAAGTCATTGACTTTGTGCATAAAAACAAAAATATTCATTGTTCTCCCTTTTTATCGAGAAAAGAAATTGATGTCTTCCATGCACGCACATAGTACGTCCAGACTAGCAAATTACTCCCAACTTCTAACCACTATTAGTTATTGAACTCCAAGCCACTACAGACTACTGTGCACACCCTGCAAAGCCTTCACCATAGCCATTTGTCTTGACAGTAAACCATAAACAACATTTACCTTATTTCCTTCTCAGAAACCCTATTTTTGTACTGAAACCTCCACCAAATTGCTCTAAACTCAAATAATTCAGTACAATTGAGCTATTTCTTAGCCCTAAGGCTTCCCTAAACACCCATTTTATCTGAAATCCTTGAAAAGCCCAACTTTCTTCCTTGAATACACAAGAACCAAGGATGGAAGCTACTGTCTTCCTAAATGTCACACCAATCACTACTCCCCACAAGGATTTGGACCACCTTCCCTTGGCCAATAAAGATTTTCAAATCAAGGACCTTACTTTTGTTGAAACTCCCTTGAATATATACTACGAGTATCGAGACAATTATCTAAACAATTTTGATAAAATAGGTCTTTGTGAATCAGGCCTACCTAAATATAAATTCGCCACTGTCCATATTTTCCCAGATATTGTCCACCAATGCCATGCAAACTACAACCCCAATCTGAGAGTTGTAATGTACCTTAACCAGGAATTCCTTTTCACCATAACAGCTGAGTCTATAAATGGAATGTTGCAATTACAGCCTGGCGAGAACCTCACTCCCCTTTCCATTGCTGATTTATTTGATAAATCTTCAAGGCTGTCTAGTTCTGAAATTAACCAAGTCAGTAAGAATTTCATTGAAGAACAACACAGATCAAAAGACCCCCCTCCTTGCATGTCATGTGCCTTTGCTGGTATGGGCAAGGATACTATCACCATGTTTTCTTGCATTATGGGTTTTACCACTAGTGAGTATGTAGATGAAATGACCTTTGCCTACATGACTATTTTTACCCCTGGCCAACCTCCTACATGCAAATATGACTATGTTGCATTAATTATTGATAAGATGGATGACCAGTTCCTAAGATTAGAGAATGAGAGGGTATTTAAATATTCTTCAATCCTATATCATATTTTCCTCTATTACCAAACTAATAAATTCCCTTTCTCTGTAAAAAAGCTTGACACCAGAGGGAACCCTAGGCTAGTCATCTTCTGGACTTCCATTTTTCACTATTCACATTCTTCTCCCCATCCTTATATAGATTTTATTGATTAATTTGTGCATCTAGTAACTACCATGTTGATAGGAAGTCCCCTCCTAGAATCAGTGATGATATTAAGAGAATTCTTCAGTTATCTAAGCAATACAAGGTTGGAGACTGGTACTTGTACCAGAACCATACCGAGATCAAAATTTATGGGTATGAGTTGCTTCCCTTTAAACTGCCTAAATACCTCCCCATGAGATTATTTGCCCTGGAGTACTACAGGAAAATGATAAATTCTAATGAAATCCACTTTGTGAAGGCTAAGAAGAAAACTCAGCTAAGGATAAAAGATCACCTAGGCCCATTTATTTGCAACAATAGAAGAGCAGGGAAAGAGGCAGAGGAAATCCTTCAAAGAATGAGATTGAAAAAGAGTTTCATCTGGCCTTATGATCCTCATAGCTTCATCTATGATAGAAGGAAAAAGCATAAGCTATCCCCCTACAACCATCATAGAATTCTAGAGATAGAACATTATGAAAATCAAAATGAATGGGTGGAGGGAAAACTTATAGAACAAGACAGTACACAAGTTGAAGTATAAAATGTTACGAAAGATTTGGAAAAATCTTGATCTGGATTCCTTTGTACAGGTGCCTAGAGAATCTTCTTAGAAACCAACACAGGAGCATAGTGCACAAACATCAGGACAACCAGAGACTTCAGGATAGGGAAAAGATTCAAGGTCACAGAGCATTTCTGAGGAACTGACCCAGACTGATACAAACATGGGCAACCCTCCAGTATTGCAAACCCATCTTAATGAGGAGCAAATTCAAAAAAGAAGTAAGAACGAGGTTAGCCCCTCTACAGTGCCATTGAACTGGGTATATGTGAAGAGGTAGAGATTGAATCCTCTATCCGAGCGAAAATATGAAGAAACAAGAAGTGACACAGTGTAGATAACACTAGCAGTAGAGACACCATCCACCTCTCAAACACAGGCACTAAGCAAGCAACCAAGCGTAGAAGTGTCATCACTAAGGACAACTTCAGAGCAGAGCCAGGATTTGAAAGAAAAGTACAAAGAGATTAAGGCTAGGAATGAGAAGCTCAAAGCTCAAGCCAACGCCAAATATCTGAAAATGGCTCCTACAAGTCAGACAAGGTTGATGTCAGCCTTTGACATCAAAGAGTGAAAGATTCAGATGAGCTTTTTGAAGCCAGCGGTACAACAGCAAAAGTCCATGGTTGATTATTTAAAAACAAATTTTTAAGTTCTTGCTAGATACATCCACCCAATTGATCAGATTGAGCTCCATAAGAAAACAGGTGAGATGGTCTATTCCACATTGACCACTAAAGCCATCACTGCACATCAGTTGCAGAATTCTCTGAGTAATACTACAACACAGTTACAATTAAAAAATGCCTCTTCTCAGACTAAGGACACTAGGATAAAATCATTAGAACACCTGGTGATTGAGTTGGGACATGATCCCAAAGATGTTAAAGCAGTTGAAAGATTAATAAAGAAAAATAATGATGACATTGTTGAACTTAGGAAACAACTCAAACTCCCTCCCCTCATACATCCAAAAACTGTAGAAGTAATTGAGAAACAAAATGAGGAAGAACTTATGGACTTGGTCCTTAAATTGAATGAGAAGTTGAAAGAAACAGAGAAAGAACTAGAAAAATATTTGCAGTCTAAACAGGGCGAGCCAACCACCATGCCTCAGACTGCAATACCCATAATTTCTATAGCAATGCCATCTGGTATAGCAACATCTTTGGCACCCAACATTCCCCTAGCAACAACTCAACCAGTAACAACCACAGTAGGTACATCGGAAGCCTAACTTCAATAAAGAAAACAAAGGATTTAATAAAGTCCATGGAGGAAATGAAAATCCAAGAAACTAAAATAAAGAAACTAAAGAAATGGTTACCAACTTGGAAAACAAGTATGAGATATCACAAATTAATTACACTGAAGAATAGAGAAAATTTAGAAGGATGACTGAAACAATCAAGACATTAGAGAAGGACTTAACATTGGAAAAGCCTTTGAGAGATATTAGAGAGATTTTATGGACCAATATCATTTATTCCATCAATGATATTTGGTCTTCTATTCAGATCATTTTTTAATAGACTGAGTTAGTTAAACTAGCGACAGAGGCTATATAGAAAACCAGGGAAGAGTTGGGAGAAAAACCTGAAGAGGCAACCCAATTGATCGACTTCTTAAATAGAAAAAGCAAGCACCAGTTGGAACAATGGGATATCAAGGATTGAACTAGTACTATCTTTGAAATTAAGAAACTTCTTACTAAAAAGAACTTAATGCTTAACCTGGAAAAAAGATGTCAAAGTATTAAAGAGTACATAGATGATTTTATGTTAAAATATGACATTCTAAGGGATAAAGGACTTCCAAGACCCTTGGTCATAAATGACAAACTGATGACTCATGATGACTACAATGATAAACTGCACAAACAAGCCAAAAGTCAAGTTAGTTCTTCCACAGTGAAAGCACTACATATAGGAAAAGTGTTGTATGATGGTTTGGAAAATCTTTTCTACATTGAGCATGAAGTGAAACACCTGTTTACCATCCAGTGCAATTTTTCTAAATAAACTGAAGATAACTAAATATACAGGAAATTGATCAGGATGAAGATACCAAATGAAGAATGGTGGACCAATATGACTGATATCCTATAATTTACTATGGTAACTCTGACGTAAATAGAAAATATTTATTGAGGTAAAGTCTAGTAAATAGGTAAAGATTATCAGGAATAGATAAAGAGTATTAGTAGGGAAAAGTAAGCAAAGATCCAGCATTCAATTACTAAAGCAACAGCAAGAGGCAAATATGAGTTTCAACCTCCAACTCATTCACAAATAAAGGGACAACAACAATTAGTTTTCCATATGTCTCTATCTTTTTGTAAAAGATATTTTGTATTCCCTATAATAAATCTCATGTGGTTATGAGATATTTTTTATGTAATTTTTGTATAAATACTTCTCCATTTGAAATATTGTGGATGGATTCTATAACATCTCTGTAAATCTATGCTATAAAACTGAGAAAGCTTTTGTACTCAAATTTGGATTTTTACTGGAAAAGGAATGAAATTTGAGGAAATTTCATCAGATTCCCGTGCAGTATAACTACAAATAAGTATTCTATCCTTGTGATTTTATGTGCTTTCTATATGTTTCAATGTTTCATGCATCTTAAATCTAAATGGTAAAATAGTCAAAGGATATTAGAATTAGCTTTATTTATCTCTGCTATCAATAGTATACCATTTCTATGTTTTCTTCTAAACTATCTCGATGAAGGAATTCTTAGTTGCTCCTCTATCCCTGTAGTTTTTCTCTAATAAGTCCCTGGTATAGGATTCTTAATTGACCTCTGCTATTTGACCTATCTTCTTTTCCTCTTTCTAATCTTGACTTGAGGATTCTTGATTGCCCTCTAGTTTTGAGTAGAACTATCACCCATTTAAGCCCCAAAGTTAGTTTTTATTATGCTATCTTGCCTATTGAACTCATACCTCAGCAATTTGACTTAATCTAGTGAATTATCCTTGATTGACTCCATAGCCAAATGGCCTAAAAGCCTAGTTTGCCCATTTGTTTTAGAACTCCACCACTCTCAAACAAAAAAACCCTACTGAACATTAATACTAGCCTAAAATCCTTTCAAACATAGCTAAATCATAAAGAGAGAGCCCTCTCTGGACATAGGTGGGCTAGCACTCAAGTCTAAAAGTTGGTTTGTGGTTGCCTTGGATCCTTTCCTTCTTTCAATAAATTTTAAGGAAAATCTAAGTGATAACAGATGGAATGGCCAAGGATAGTCCCATCATTCATCAAGAACTCACATTTCTAAGGGCTTAGAGAGAGATTCATTTCAATGCATTTTTTTAAAGCCTTTCACAAATTGGAGAGAGCTTCATGGAAGTTACATCTATAAGGAGTGAAATCATCCATGTAGATTTCCATAGAATCATGAAGCAATTCAACAAAAATACTCAAAACTGCCCTCTGTAAAGTAGCATCATCATTGCACAACCTAAATTGAAGGATAAGAAAAGGTACCCCAAGGACATGTGAATGTGGTCTTGTCTTGGTCTTCAGTGCTAATCTGCATTTGATTGTATCCACTAAACCCATACAAGAAGGATGATAATTTCTTCCCTGCAAGGCCATTTAGGACTTGGTGAATGAAGGGAAAGGGAAAATGGTCCTTCTTTATGGCCTTATTGAGCTCCCTATAATCCACACAGATCCTCCACTTCCCATTCTTCTTGGGAACTAAAACAAAAGTTGGCACCCACTTACTATTTGAAATAGGGTATATGAACCCTACATCCAATGATTTTTGCAGTTCTTACTTCACAATATCATTAAGGGTTGGGTTCATTCTCCTTGTTGGAAATACTGAGAGGGTGGTTGAATCAATATTTATTTTCAATTGTTATTTTTACCATTTAAGATCACTTATAATTATAACACAAAATGAACAATGATATAATAATAATTTTATTAAATATAAATTACGAGGACTCCAATCCTCTGTACAAGTACAATAATAGATCAGGGCTCCAACCCTAGATAAAGACACCAAGTTCCAACCTATATTTTTCAAAGCACCTACTTGGAATTCACGAGGCTCCAACCTCTAAGGCTCCAACCATATCTTCCCAAGGTACCAACCTTCTCTCTATGAGGCTCTAACCTCTATGGCTCCAACCCTCTCACTCGTACATGATCCAACTTGGCCTTATTGAAGACCCTTATCCTCTAGGGATCTAACCCACAGCTTCAGTTCTTCAAGATATGTTTAATATTTCTTCAAGGCTCCCAATATCTTCTACAACCAAAATTTACAAATATTCAACTTCAATAATGTGTTCAAAAAATCTCCAAATAACTTAGCTCATCAATGACAACTTTTTATTCTCAGAACGTGTCTCCACAACTCATCATAACACCCAAACAAATTCTCCAAGGACATGTCATGATGGGTTCAACAATGCATCATGGTCTCCAATGATGTCTCCAAGGTCATCTTCTAGATGATTCTAATATCCTTCAATGGTTATTAAATTTTTGCTCCAAAGAAATATCCAATATCTACAAGGTTTCAAGGCTCAAAATAGTCTTCAAGATTTTTCTCCAACAACAAGATCTATCCAACTCAAGTCTGCTTCATAGATAATTAGGTGTGCTCCAAAAATACTCAAGAGGCAACTCTGAAATGTTTATAGAATGCTCAAAAGGTTGTCTCAAAAACTTCTCCAAATTATGCTTAGTATGGTTCTTCAAGATACTACTACAGGATTGTTTTCAAGGTGTTGCTCCAATGAACTTTCTAAAATAGGTCGAAGTATGCACTTCTTCTACAGGTGTAAGATGTATTCCAAAACTTTACAAGCTTTGTCAATATGGGCCTCAAGATCCTTCAGTTGTGCTTACAACAATATGATTGTTCCAAGCTTGACCTAACATAGAATTTTCCATAGATTTGATCTTTTATACTACACTATATACTTGACTAAGTAGCAACTTCATTGTGTAATTCACTTTATACTTGACCGAGTAGAACCTTCATTGTATACTTCACTATCTACTTGACCCTTTATATATCACTATATGCCTGAATGTATACTAATATGAATACATCATTCTATAGTAGGAATAGGTATGTGGTAAGGATACTCATAAATCGAGCTACCATAGTTAGGACTGCTACAAGTTCGAGCTCTTTTGCCAAAGGTCTGAGCTTCTGCAAGAGACTATTCTCTATTTATAGTCACACAAGTGATTGTTTTCTCACCACAAGTCTAACCTTCAAAAAATATGATCCTCCACAGGTCTGCCCAAACTCTATTTGTCTACTGCCCACAGGTGGCTATTCATTCCTAGTTTGAGCTTCACAGTTAGGTTCCAAGCTACAAAAAAAGTCCCTCAAGGTTGTTTTTTGTAGCATACATAATATTAGCTTCCAAATGATAGTTTTGTCCAACAACTATGGATCTGAGCTATGTATATTTAGCTTTGAATGACAACCCAACGGGCCAACACAAAGGTTAGCCCAAACAGTAAACTATTATGTCCTCTCGGCCTCCTATAACTTGTGTGCCTCTTTTATGATTTCTTCACTGAGATTGATGTTGGAATAAAGTGTTTAGAAGTCAATATATGCTATTTTTGGAGATATAATGAATAGACACGTCACTTGGTGAGACATGTCAAGCCTACATAAGTTGTCTTACCAAAAATTATGAATTTTCTATCTTATAAATTCAATTTCTCTCAGCCTATGAGGAGTTAGAGGACAAGTAATAACTCATTGGAAAGAGGAAAAAGTCCTCTACAAGCCTATGCCAATTCCACCTTTAAATGAGGTCATTTCTCCATCCATAAAATTATATTTCTTTAACTATCATTATTATTTTATTCATTACAGCCTTTGGAATTTTATGTCTATATGTTTTTGGCATTCAAGGTAGAGGCTCCTTTAAGGCTTGACATTAATGGAGTGGACCTATTAGGATTAGGGATTCCATCATCATGCACATATTTAAACAAGGTATTTTCCAAGGATTAGGGCGTTGGGCATCCTATTTTTCAATCAAAATTTATTCATGCATCATTACATAAGGATAAGGGCTAAGGATTCACCAATGTGTATTATTATGCCTAGAATGGTTTCATGGTAAGGGTTTGCAAGAGGTTAGGGTTATTCATTTACCACAAGAATATTTTCCATCTCCAACAATTCCATATTGACATCAATAAAAACTTTCACCAATAGTCTCCCCCTTTGTCATTGATGGCAATATTCTTTTCCTTTCGACAATTTCTCCCCCTTTGACATCAATCGAAAATGGGGTGTCCAAGTACTCCCTCTATCAAGCTGCTTCTTGACATGCTCCTTCATCATTTTTTCTTCCTTTCTTTATAAATGATAGTTCTCCATGATAGATATGTTTCTCCCCTTTCATGGTGCTCCTTCTTGTTATGTTGCTCTTTGCAACTCCCTCTGTCATTATTATTTTCTTTAATTTACCTACTCCTCTAAACCTCTGCATGCCTTCATAAAAATGGATGAGGTAGATCATCAACCAACCCCCCCCACCTACATAAACTCCTCTAGCTCTTGTTTTTCCCAAGACAAGAAAGATTGTTTCCTTGTGATCAGGTTGAAGATATATTCACAATATCATGCTTTTCTTCAATAGAATTACTCCGAAGAGATGATTTTCCATGTGTGACTTATCAAGGGCTTCATAGGGCTCTTCACAAATAGCTTCAGCAAGAATAGTCAAGAATCACAATCTCCCCCTAACGGTATGTATGATCTCCAGTTCCACATCCTCAAAACTTGGAATATCACATCTTGCCAAAGATTATATCAATAACATGAGTTGATGCCTTGAGTTTTTAAGAGACGTTTTGATTCAATTTTCTTCCTTCTCCATACTTGTGTAACTTTCTTTTCTTTCCTGTTAGTCATGTTTTTAGCTTGTTTAAGAAACCAAGTCAAGTTACAATCATGAGCCATATTTCCGATATTATGACATTTGAAGCACTCCATCTTATTCATGAGTGAGGGAGCATGAATTCTTCTTGAAAAGTTTCTTCTAGGAGACTAATGTTGACCATTATATTTTTCCTTATGATATTCCCTACAATACTTTTCCATGTACCCAAAATTTGTACAAGAATAGAAATAACCAAATAATATACTTTGGTACCTCGAGGATGGATATTCCTTGATGTACTTCTGAAATCATTATGTCTTGGCGTTTTTTTAATAAAATTTACTACCTCTTGGATTCTTGACACCATCTACATATCTTCTTGGAATAGGGTTTCTTCCAATGTCATCTTAACTCTTCTCCTTTCTTTTGTTGGAATTGGGGGCATTGATATTTCTTCCAAGCTTATCCACATCCTTGTTGTTTTAAGAATTAGGGTTTTCATTATTCTTGTTTGAGTCTTCACCTACATAACCAAGACCCAATTTGTCAAGAGGAGATCCTTGATCACTTAGGATGCCATCTAGGGTTTGATATCTCTTTAGACTCTTGTTTAGATGATAAAATTATTTTCTTAGGAGATTAATCTCTTATTTCATCATCTTTCATTCTTCATCCTTATTTTCTAGATGGTTCTCCTTTTCTTCCTTCATCTTTTTCGCTTCACATGATTGGGCCTTAAATGAGGTGATATCTTATTTTAATTTGAATATCTCTTCATCCTTTTATTATAGATGTCATGTCATGGAATTTCTTTCCTTTTCTACCTCATCGACTTGTACTTCCACGAGGGCCAAAATTTCCATCACCTTTTCATCTCCTTGCACTTGTTTCTTTATTCCTTCCAACTATGATTTAAGGGATAATACATCTTCCTTGTATCGACCAGTTTGTCCTTCAAGTGTGTTCAAGTCTTCATGACTTTGTTCAAGATGGCTTGACAAAGTGTCTTCCCTTTTCTTTACTTTATCCAATTGACTTTTCATGGATATGACTTCTTCATGATTCCTTTTCTTGTTATGATGCAATTCCTCCTTTAGTTTGATGAACTCCTCATTTCTATCTTATAATTGTAGATTAACAATGTCAACTTCCTTCCTTTCCTCATCAAGGTTATGGTCACCATATTTTTCTTTCTTCTTGAGATCCTTATATTCCTTTTTCAAACTACTTATCTCTTCTAGGGAAACTATTGGTTTTTCCTTGAGATATTCTTTGAGATCTTCTTTATTTTCTTCATTTTCTAGGTCCTCCTTGGTCTTGATGTTTTTTTCAGCTTCCATTATGGGTTCTATATTTCCTTCTTTCTTTCCATCATCTTCTTGATTAGAGTTCATGGTAAATGCTCCTTTTGAGTGAAGATGTTCAAGTTTGTTCCACATATATTTTGTTGATGACCAGTTTTCCACTTTGGCCTTTATAGGATCTGGTAGCCCACTCAAGGTTGCCTTTATTTCTCTTACATTATATTCCTTGGATTCTTCTTCCATCGTGATTTTAGTAATCACTGATTCCTAGACATTATAATCTTGAGCCATTAAGAAATTCTTCATTCTTTCCTTCCATTTATCAAATTTTCCATTGAACAATGGATATTTCACAATTTGATTATCTTCAGTTTTCACTGCTAAGGAAGAGACATATTTAGAGGGATTGGAGGATTTATTCCTTGGATTTGACATTTGTGTTCTAAGGATATACCTTCAAGTTGTTAGGATTTGAGTGAAGGTACTGGCTCTGATACCAATTTTTGGAAATAGCGAGATAGGGGGTGAATCAGTATTTCTTTTCAATTGTTATTTTTACTACTTAAGATCACGTATAGTTAGAAAAAAAAATGAACAATGATAGGATAATAATTTTATTTATCAGAAATGATGACGAATCCAATTGTCTTTACAAGTACAATAATAAATTAGGTCTCCAACCCTAGATGAAGACACCTGTATCCAATCCATCAAGCTCCAACCTGTATTTTTCCAAGAGCCTACATGGACTTCACGAGGCTCCAACCTCTACGGATCCAACCCTATCCTCCCGAGGCACCAACCTTGTCTCTATGAGGCTCCAACCTCTAGGTCTCCAACCATCTCACTGGTACAGGCTCCAACCTAGTCTTCTTGAGGACTCCTATACTCTAGGGCTCCAACCCACGACTTCAATTATTCAATATATGTTTAATAGCTCTTCAAGGCTTGCAATATCTTCTACAAGTAACCTTGACAAAATCTTCACCTTCAACAGTGCCTTCAAACAATCTCCAAAGAACATATCTTATCAATGAAAACTTTGTCTTCTTTGAACGTGTCTCCACAGCTCTTCATAGCACCGAAACAAATTATCCAAGGTCACCTCATGATCGCTTCAATAATGCATCATGGTATCCAATGATGTCTCCAAGGTCAGCTTCTAGATTCTTCCAATGTCATTCAATGGACCTTCAATGTTAGCTCCAAAGTAATCTCCAAGATGTACAAGGTTTCAAGGCTCAAAATAGTCTTCAAGATTTTTCTCCAACAATAATATCTGTCCAACTCAAGTCTTCTTCAAAGATAATCAGTGTGCTCCAAAAATAATTAAGAGGAAACTCCAAGATGTCTATATAATGCTTAAAGGTTGTCCCAAAAACTTCTCCAAATTATGCTTGGTATGTTGCTTCCAAATGCTGCTATAGGACTCCTTTCAGGGTGTTTCTCCAATGTACTTTCTAAAATAGGTCAAAGTATCCATTTCTTCTACAGGTGTAAGATGTATTCCAAATATTCACAAGATTTGCAAATATGGTCCTAAATATCCTTTAGTTGTTCTTAACACAAAATTATTGTTCTGAGTGTGACCCAACATAGAATTTTCCATAGATCTGATCCTCTATACTTCACTGTATACTTTACCAAGTAGCAACTTCGTTGTATACTTGACTGAGTAGAAAATTCATTGTATACTTGAATCATTATACTTCACTATATACTTGACTCTTTATACTTCACTGTATACTTGACTATATACTCATCTAACAACTTCATTGTATAGTAGCAACATGTCTGAGGTGAGGTTACTAGTAAATTGAGATACTACATTTAACAAGTCTGAGTTTTAAGCCTTCACTGAGCCTTTATAGGACTGCTACAGGTTTGAGCTCTTTGACCAAAGGTCTGAGACTATTCTTTGTTTACAATAGACAAGTGATTATCTTCTCACCACAGTTCAAGCCTTGAAAAAATACGAGCCTCCCACAGTAGATACTTTAGGTATGTATGAGGTCTACTAGTATGTTTCCCACAAGTGGGTATTCCTTCCTAGTATGAGCTTCACAGTTAGGCATCGAACTATACAACAAGTCTCCACAGGTTGTTGTTTGTAGAATATACAATATGAGCTTCCAAATGGAATTTTTGTCCAAAAATTCTGTGATTCGATCTATGTATATTTATATTTGAATGAAAACCCAACACAAAGATCATCCCAAACATTAAACTACTATGTCCTCTCAGCCTTTTGTAACTTGTGTGCCTCTTGTAAGTATTCTTTGGCAAGATTGATGTTGGAACAAGGTGTTTAGATGTTAATATATATTGGTTTTGGATATATAATGAATAAACACATCACTTGGTGAGACATGTCAAGCCTAGATAAGTCGGATTACCAAAAATTATGAATTTTCTATCTTATAAATCCAATTTCTCTGATCCAATGAGGAGTTAGAGGCAGGGAAAATTTTAAGGATGGAAATTTATCTTAACGTTTAGAAACCTTGGTGAATCTCACTAGTCTACGATATGCCATCTATAAAATGTTTGGTGGTGTTTATGTAAGAATATTCAAATTTATAATAATTTTATATAGTCTCTATATAAAATTTTAGTGATTTTTAAGGTAAAACAATTTTATACTATAAAATTTAGGCGAAACATTTTTAGAAAAGATGGAAATTAAAGAATCTTTTTTTTTTGGAAAAAGCATGGAAAAATAGCCCACTTGTGAATATTAGGCCCTAAAATGTTGCCTAGTTAGAGGAAAATTGATAGCTCGCTTGAAAGAGGAAAAATTTATCTACCAGCCTATGCTAATTCCACCTTTAAATGAGGTCATTTTTCCATCCATAAAATTATATTTTCTGAAGTTTCATAATTATTTTATTCATGGCAGCCTTTAGAATTGTATGTCTATATGTTTTTGGAATTCAAGGTAAAGGCTCATTTAAGGCTTGACATTAATGGAATAGACCTATTAGGATTAGGGCTTCCATCATCATTAGCATATTTTAACAAGGTATTTGCCAAGGATTAAGGATTTGGGCATCCTCTTTGTCAATCAACAATTATTCATGCATCACCATATAAGGATAAGGGTTAGGGATTCATCAATGTGTATTATTATTCTTAGAAGGGTTTCATGGTAAATGTTTGCATGAGGTTAGGGTTATTCATGTATCCCAAGAATATTTTCCATATCCAACAATGCCATATTGACATCAATGACAACATTGAATAACACTCCTCTGGGGTTCTCACACAGGGTTTCATCCCTCCCTGATGTAAATATGGTGGGTACATACCGAGGGATGCAAACCTTTTATTTCCTTATAGGTCCAAGCAAAAGAATCCATATGTTACGTCAGCATTATGCATAACTATTCTTAAGAGAGAAGGGTTGATATTTATGGTTTTGGATGGGCCAAACTCTATAATATTTACATGTTCTAGACTTGAGGCAATAGGGTATAAGTTAACCCAAGTATTACTCTGAGATCATTTCGTCAACTAATCCATGGGTATGGGAGTGGGAGATTTATTCTTAAGGATGTGGTCAATGAGATCATCTTCATCAAGTTTCCTACCTCCTGTAATGATGTCCAAAGTGCATATTGGGTGGGGGGTGGTGTGATATAGTTCATCTTCTTCCCCTTCTTCTAGACACAAGGGTAAGTCATGCTCAATGTAAGGTTGAGTAGGAGGATACACTACCAATTGTTTATATAAATGTCCATTGTTAATGGTCATGTTCCCATCCATATAACTAATGTAAGTATCATCAGTGGCTAACCATGTCCTTCCTAAGATGAAAGGATAACCATTAAACTTGGTTTTGGGCTGGAGAACCAACAAATTAGTAGGATACTCCAAAGAGTCAATGGAGACCATAACATCTTCGAAAACTACCTCAAGAGCTACTGGTGATATGTATGCAAGCTGCAACAATGTGGTGGTCTTTCTTAAAGCTCCTTAGAGGTTTAGCTTTAGCATGGTTTCCTCAGTCATAACATTGATGTTAGCTCAAAGATCAATTAGGGTGTTAGTGACTATAAGGCCATCAATGTGCGCATCTACTAGAGGGATTCTAGGCTCTAGATATTTCAGAAAGATCATCCTCCCAAGCATCAAATCATATACTTTCCAAACAAAATTTCTGGTGGGGTTCCTCTTTTTCTTCTCCCAGGATTTTTGAAACATTTCTCCTTAATGAGCTTATTATAGATGGAAACATATTTAATAGCCTGGAGAATGGGGTATTTTGACACACAAATTGTTTAATTCTCTAAAATTCTCAACCTCTTTTGGGGTGTGATGGCTAGGGTGTTTCAACCTCTAAGGAAAAGTAGGTGGATTTACTTGAGGAACACTCTCTTCCTTCTCTCCTTCAATCTCTTCAGGTGGAGAAGGATGGTGGTTATCTAGAAGCACTCTCCTAGACTGAAGGTTGATCTCCTCGATTTCCACATCATAAGCAGGGTAATATGTCTCTCTACTGTAGACCTGTTGGGCATGCTTGTTGTTCAGTTTCAGATTTGGTTGAGAAGGAATTTAAGGTTTCTTATGTAGATTAGGATGAATGAGCTATTGCTGAGGTTAGGGTGGAGGTAGTAAAGTAGTAGGCTAGTTAACTTAAGGCCTCCACCCTTGTGATGGGTTGCCCCATTGAGAATAATGGGGTGGATATGGCTGAAAAGGATGGTTGACAAGTTGAGGAGGATATGTAGGAGCATAATGCCAAGAAGGGAGTGTGGACTAGGATGGTTGAGTGGAAGAGTACCAATCTTGCAAGGGTATATTCTGATTTGGATTATAATAAGAATAGTGTGTAGTTTACACGCCTTGTTGATATGACCTAGGTCCTCGAGGTCTTCCTTGATTGCTAAAAGAAACTTTCTCTGATCCCCCTTCTACTCCTTGCTATACAACGTTTAGTCCTGGAGAAGAAGGGAACTTGTATGTTGCACGATTTTCTTCATAGACTAGGAAGACCTCTATGAAATTTAAGGGGCACTTGTTCCTAAGATGTCTTTTGGTGCATCTTGGGCAGAACATAGGTAGTGCCCTTTCTTCTTCCTCCTACTTTCTTTGATTTGCATGGTATCCATTTGTAGTAAAAAGGTATGCAACATTTCACTCTTGAAATCCTACAACATGTTTCCTATGTAATTCTTAATGGAATTTCTAGAGGGAGAGGTGCTAAACAAGCCTTGACTAGCCCTACCCTTCTTTCTAGCAACCCTAGAGTGATTCTTGATGAGCCCCAACAATGGGTAACTTATTGGGCTCATTTTGCATATTATTCTCGATTAATCCACCATTATTCATAGTTTATGCATGCTTTTGAGTATATTTATGTTAATTGAATGAATTAGAATAGTCACTTGACCATGGAGTCTAATACGTGTTTATTGCAAATTTTTGGACAACTTTTGGACCAAGGTCAAGCATTTATGAGCCAGTTGATAGCCAAATACGAGGGAACAAGACTGAGGATTTGTATCAAGGGTGTCTCCTACACTAAATGGCCCCTTCCTCGAGTTCTCCACCATCAGCTTAGAGTTCACTAGCCCACCAAAGTTGATTCCCAAGGATAGCTGAGCAACTTTTGTAAAGTGGTTGATTACTTGCAGTTTGAGCAGCCAAGCCCCTTGAGTTAAGGAGGTCTGTTGGAGGTCCTCGTAGTGCATAATTAGGAAGGCTTCCAACCTTCATAGTTTACTTCTTGAAAATTTGTATTTCGCACTTTAGTGTTGCTCTGCCTTCCAGCCCATTTTGGAGCTTTTGCTGTAAACATTTTTTGTGACATGGTTGTTTTTTGAGTAATGGAGATTAGTTTCATTTTGCATCAGCTCTAAGCTTCTTCTTAGGAGGCTATATCTCTTGGGGTTGGGCCCAACCCAAGTGCCAAAACCTCCTTGGTGTACTTTTATATGTTTTTGCTACATTCATAGAATAATTTCTGCTAGTAGATTAAAATCTTGCTTGCTTACGTAGGTCATTTTTGAAGGTTGAAATAGCTTTTCATGTTTCAGGTTGATTTGATAGGTTGGTAACAGAAAATATCTTTGAAAAAGGCCATCAAGTATCCCTTGATCTCACCTCTCCCTCTTTGGGACCATGAGCTGAGACCAAGGCATCCTTGCTACCACAAAAACAATGTTCTTGCTTCCTCATGCAATTGCCAGTGTTAGATTCTTGATTGCAAAATTTGATACCATTTGTGATTACATGCTTAGATCTATTCTTGCTTAGTTTTCCTATTTATCTTACATGATTTTCTACCAATAAATTTATGTTCATCATGGTTGTTGGTTTCTAGGTCAAAATAGGTCAAAATAGCTAGATTGTTGGTTTGCATAGTCTTTGTTTGGTCATTTTTGGAAAATAGTGTGCAGAACACCTGTGATACCTTCACTGCCTACCCTTCCTCCATCAGAAAACCTACTCCAACCCCTAACTTAGATTCTTCCCCTTGATTTGCCACCCTTTTCTGACTTGACCTAATTTCCATATCCTTGTGCAACCTTACTCTATCCATCCTTGAACAAATCCAACCATCCTTAATCACTCCTCAGCTTCATTCACCAAATCCTAGACCTCTTCACATCCTCATCCAACCTCCATCTCCACTTTTCCACCTTCCTTCCACCATCAACCCTCCAAAATCCCCTTTCGGAACATCCTGTAGAACATCCTATAGAACCCCTGCAGACTTCCTGTAGAAGTTCACGAGAGCAGTTTTTCGAGATCCAAACACTATGAAACTCTCTGGAAGGGTGATAGGGACCCCTTAGGCCCTCTTCTCATCTTCCCAACCTCCTACAAGCACCTACCCCATTTCTATTCGCCAATCGACCTCTGCACAGTCAAAAACAGTTAAAGCACATGCATAATAATTTTACAAGATTACTCAAAAAATACAAAAAGATGTTCCTTCTCAGATTTTCACTTCAGAAGTATTTTAGACACATGCACTTTACCTTCCCAAGATTTAATGGCATCCATTTCTGTAGCTTTCATCTTTTTCTTGCACCAGTAGGGTTAGTCGGTAAAACTAGGGTTTGCATTTCCTTTCAGCTTTTAGCTTCTTTTTGTAAGTAGATTATCCTCCTTTGAGTTAGCTTTCATCCATCACAGTTAAAATCTTCTTTTGAGAGCCCATAGAAGTTGGCTTAAGCTCCTAGCGGACTTGTGCCAGCTGATCCAGTGATAGCCTGCAGCAAGAGCTAGTACTCGTGCATATAGCACCATTGCTTCCAAGTTTGTTGTGAACTACCGGGCTGATAAAAGTAAAAAGGGAGTCCCAGGAGTTGCAACATTATTTCTTCAATACTGGAGCCCACCATATTTTTGGCACCGTTGTCGGAGAAGCATCAGAGTATTTGTGATTGCTGCTTTTCTTCTATTTTCTACTGCAACCTTCTGCTCAGTAGTTTATTTCAGAAAGCGTAGAATAGTTGTTTCATTTCCATTCTACAATTTCATTTCTGCAAGAGTAGATTAGACATTTCCTGCTTTCCTAGATTAGCATTTCAATTCTACAAGCATACACTAGCATTTCAATTCTGCAAGCGTAGCTTAGCATTTCCTTTCTGCAAGTTCATTTCAGCAACATAGATTAATCATTCCCCGCTTTCATTTCATTTCTGCAATCTTCATTTCAACAAGGTTTATCATAGTTAGTTGCAATTTGTTGTTGAGTCGATTTCAGTTTTGCAGGTACAAGCAGGAAAAAAAAAAAAAAAGACCCCACCAAAAATCAACGAAAAATATTCCCTTTCATGCCTCGTAGGAATAGAGACAATACAGGAAAATTCTTACCCAACACCCCCACCACATCACTAAGTCACCCTTCTCTCTTCTTCAATGGCAATGATCTAGAAGAACCTATAGGTGAACCTCCAAATATATACGAAGATCCTATAACAGAAGAAGAGCAAGAGAACATTCCTCTTGAGACCGTGGCTGAACACAGAAATAATATAGGGGACAAGGAGAGAATAGAAGGTTCCTTTCCCATTTGAGAGACCAATGGGGACACGAAGATGAAAAACATAAGTCCCTCAGCCTTACCTCACTTCCACGGATTGACCACTTAAGACCTTGATACCTTTTTGTTTGAGTTTGTTGTCCTTTGTCGAACTTATGACTATGCAGAAGATGAGAAAAAGTTGAAACTCTTTCCCTCTACCCTCAAGGATGTAGCCCTACGTTGGTTCATGGGGTTACCTGGAAACAGTATCACAACTTTGGTTCAAATGCACTAAGCCTTTAACAACAAATACCAAGACTACTGTAGGTCAAAGGAAACGAAGGGAGAAATCTTTCGGATGACCATGGGAAGTGATGAATCTTTAGAAGACTATGAAGAAAGGTTCCAACTCAGCTATAAAAGGGCCAGGTGCACACTCGACCATGAATCTCTAAAGCTGGTTCTACTCTGAGGAGTCCCTGAAGACCTTCTAGATACCCTCCATTTGCTAGCTGGCGGAGACATCTACCAACTACCTTATGATGACATAAAGACTCTATTTAGAAACCATTCTAGGCAGCTCGGAAAAGAGGTAGGAGGAATCCACTTTCAGCTAGTGCCACCTTCTCCAAACATGAGTTTACAAATCAGATGGAAGACCTTAAAAGTGAGGTGAGACAGACCATCACCATGCAACTGGATACTTTCCGAATCCAACAGAAGAAAGAGGAAGATGAGAGGGCTTTGGCCATCTTTTGTCCTAGATGTACAAGGAAGCATCCTAAGAATGAGTGTCCATTTCACTCAGTATAGGTATGTTTTTTTTGTGAGGAAGACCACCCTACAAACCAGTGCCCAACCTTACTCAGACTTAAAGCTATGTACCAAGGAGCTGAGGGAACCACTGAACCACTCTACTTCCTCAACCAAAGTGTTGTGGCCAGCAACACCCCCCCCTTGTTCATTTAAGTGTTGTCCAAAATACTAAATGAATGGGGACCCTTAGTTAAATTTTAAAGAAAAAATCAAGAGTTTCCTTTCTTCAAATAAGGTTACCATCGTAAGCTTAGAAAGGTCTTTTGAATATTTTTAACCTAAGTCTACGATAAGGGAAATGTCTTTAAAGCCACGTTGCAAAAAGATAAGAAATGCCTCCCTTTCTCTATAATATCAATATGCGCAAGACCCTCGTGTTAAGCATAACATCGCATCGCAATAAAGTAATACTCATAAGGAAAAAACTTCAAGATTTACCGATCTGCGATAACACCGATCACAAGATCGCATATCGCAGAAATAAGCTGGCAAGATTTGGAAAACATCAAACTTCTGCGACCTGCGATGTTGCGATCACTGCGATATTATATTCTCGCGATCTGCGATGGTGCGATTTGCGATGGCGCGATCTGCGATGTTACGTAAGCAAATCATAAATCACTTCATCACGAATCCTTCGGGCACGCCATTCAAAGAAAAGCCACTTACCATAATCTGACTCGAGATCATGCGCTTTTAATGATAGTAAATGAATTAGTTGTCAGTTATTAAATGAAGTAAAGACATGTGCCTTTGTAAAGAATTACTTCACGTAAGGTGGCATATTTGATACATCTGTTGCATTTAAAACTCTCCCATCACCTTTCTGGATCAGTCATTTCCATTTCACTTGTAATCTGCAGGAACGAAGAGCTAAGACGATTCAAAGCCAAACGCAGGAAGAAATGGGAAAGAAAAATAAAGCTCAAGGCTCTGAGGCTAAGGAAAATATGAAGGAGATGGCGCCTTTGTATATAGACACAGCCTGTAACAGAGACGCAGGGATATCGACATGGGAAAGCATGTACAGGCTGCTTGAAGAAGAAAATCCTAGAATAATGAAGGTTGCTGCTGTCGCGGGCTCACAACGCTCTTCCGAGGTGTCTTTAGAGGAGCTAGCATGTTCATTTCTTCACCGGATATGATCAAGTGGATACTTGACAATGCAGAGATGAACAACAGACAATTCAAGGTTCAAGGACATGGGCTCATCGGATCATTCACTGCGCAAGATTTAAAGCTTATGTATCATCTTCCTGAACCACAGGCGACTTACAATGCACAATTCATTAATAAATTTGTGGCAGAGAACCCAAACCTAGCAGAGACCACCAAAGATTGGTCCAAAAAAGAGGAGCTCCTCAAAAAGGACAAAAACGGTATGTACAACACTGGTTCCCTCACCTCTCCGTATTGTTTTGTTGCGGCCATGCTTTGTAGGTTATTTGGGATGTCGGATATCAATAAGTTTTCGTCTGAATGGCTACCATTAATAGATGCTGCCACAAATGTCGATATTATGGATTGGGCCAAGATCTTTTCTGATAATCTATACACGGCTGTTATCAATTACCGGTCTAAAAGATCCTTGTCTCAAAGGATCTATCCTCCTTTTTATCTGTCTGCATATGTTATGGATTCTATTTGTTATGTGTCTAAATTTCCCACTATGGGTTGGAAATGGACTACCCAGAACCCATTACCTATCCATGTTTATCATAAGGTGTTATGGGATTCTCAGTTCGTCCCACACTTCTACCAGATTTGCCACGGGCTTATCTTACCCTTGTATAGAATGATGTATGATGAATACCCCCCAAGGTTCTCACCCGAGGCACAGATAGACATCATCCCCATCGCAAGATGGTTCGGGGAAGAATGGTTCACCTATATTAGAGTGTTTGGAAGCATTGTACCTCCACATGTCCTACCTCTATATATCCCCGATAAACTTTTGGCTCGGGAAATTGCTTATCAAACCTGTTCAGAAGGCGGCCTGACCAAAGACTTAAAGGACAAAAAGAAGGCCATATGGCCTCAGTTTCCTATAGCTTGTGGGGCCTTCTCATTGTTCGATGTAGGACACGCTTTCACTGAAGTGGAGAATGTGACGTGTCTACAATTATTTAAATTCCGAGCAGGGCCATTTGACCCAAATGATGTTGCCCAAGATTTCACAACGAACGTCAAAATAAAAGTATTCGTTGGAAAGAAAGATTTGTTTGATGATTTGTTTCAGAGTAAAAGTTCACTCCAGGAAATTTTGCGGGAAGCTCGATCGAAGTTGTCTCCAGATGACCTCCAAAGATTCATGTTATACAGGGAAAGAAGGCTGGCCAGTGTTCCTCTAGAGAAGCTCCAACTGCTTGCCAGAGAACCAACTCCAAGTGTTAGCCTCAGTGGAAACTCTAGCACTTCCAGATCTAAATCTAAAACTACACAAGGAGTGCCTGAACATTCTAAAGGGTCTATAAGCGACCAAGGAAAAAACGAAGAAACAGCTAAAGATACATCTCAGTCAAGTGCAATGTCGCAACAGCAAGTTATCGCCTCCTCGCCAAGAGATGTCCCCCCTCCTGTCATCGAAGCGCCCCTCGTCACAACGGAACTGGACAAAGAATGGGAAACCTTCAATGAGCTGATCAATCTTGAAGGGCAAGCCACAAGAACACCTGTGAACAATACACAGGTAGCACAAGAAGTGGTTTCGACCATAGTCAGCAGTGTCACAGAAACGGAGCACATTCCTATCGCTCCACCTTCTAAGCTTCTACTTAATGTAGAAGAAATTCCCCCACTGGATGTATTCTATAGTCCCCAACATAAAGCAGTTGTAAGGAGACAGAGGAAGAAAAGAAAACTAGAAAATACACTGTCACAAGACGCTGAACATTTGGACGTCTTATGGAAAGACCCCAACAATAACCCAACTGAAAATCTCACTAAGTTGTCTCAGATCGCAGGAGCATATGCTTCCGTAACTATTGACAAGGCATAAGAAGTTCAACAACTGTTGAAAGAACAAGAAGATCAAATACAGCTACTACAACGACAGCTGCAACAAGCCAATTCTAATATTGAAGCTTCCAAACAGCTTGAGAAGCTGCAGGAAGACTTTCAGTAGATGCAGATAGGCTATCAAAGAAGCCTAGACGAGAAATGAAAACAATTGCAAAATTTACAGGAAATGCATAAAGATGAGCCTAAGCTGGCGAAATTTATTTCAGAATCTATTGGCTTAAATGAGCAACTACTACAGCAACAGGAAGAGTTGGGACGTAAAATATCACAGTGGAGTCACTATTGCGAGCTGAGCGATAAAATCACCAATCAAGTGGTAGACTTGTGGAGTGACTATGATCAGAGTGAAAGGCGAGTGACGGAATACTTAACTTGGCAGGATGAAGATGAAGGGAAAAGAGCAAGTGCACCCAGAATAAACGAGAATCATAAAGAATTGCTCTTTAATAAATGGGACGATCAAATCAGGCAGGCGGAACGAGCAGCCGAGACAGCAGCCACACAAGCAAGCATTCTTATCGACTGTGTAAATGAGAATTTACACAAGGCCAATTTAATCACAGAGACCACCCCAGGGTACCTACCAAATAAGCTACAACTGGAAGCAGAATGGAAGCAGAAGACACAGGCAAAGGAAAAAGTGATCCAAGCATTAAACAGGTTGAATTGGGAATGTTACTGTGCATACTTGGTCAAGCCGCATAGTCAATGGATGACTGTGAAATGCATCACAAACGCGGCTGAAAAAGTAGTGCCAGCTCTCATAGATGTTGTTTTCGCAGCCCAGCTCAGTGCAGAAGTCAGCTAGCCGACTCTCCTCAAGCCCATGATGAACACTTGCAGCTTTAAAGACCAAATTCAGAAGTATCCTTATTTTAGAATGTTGTTTTTCTTTTAAATTAGATTAGAAAAAGGATGGTCGTTTGAAAACCGCATCCTAAATTTTTGTAAAAACACTATTATTAGAATTAGGAAGTAGTATTTTAACCCTTCTCATGCGTTTAGAGAAGGGTCCAGAAATTTGTCAAAAACTTGTCCTCGGAACATGCACTTCTGCACCCTCAGAGGAGGTTTTGATGAATGGATGGATCGAGATTTATTAATGTTTGCATTTGATGTCTGCTACTGATGTTGCACTTTTGTACTCTTAGTAGATGTTAGAACAAGTAGAGATAAATCGTTTTTGCTTGAAGCTTATTAGTAGGATTAGTCATAAATGGTACTTTTATCTCTTGACCATTTCTGCTTATATTCTTAAAGTGATATACAGTTTTCAGTTGTTTATATGTTACTGCATGAATGTATGAGTTACCATTTGGCACTTCTGTATGGTGGAGTCATTTATTTGTGTTTGATATATGAATAACTTATTATGCGATATGCTGTTCACAATTGTTTTGCTTAACTTTTTATGCAAAGTGGTTTATCTTAATTGATTTCTATTCTTATGATAGTTGAATGATCTTTATTACCAGTTATTGTTCGAAATCTCTTTAGATCGCATAATAGAAGAAATACACCCCGGGTTAGCATAGATTAGATGTGTTGTTTCTCATTAGATTACAATAGCATAGAGTTAGTTTAGAAGTTTGAATTAAATTAGCTTTAAGTACTCTTAGATCAGCATCATCCAACTCTACACACACACACACCCTTAGATTGGGAAACTGGTCCCATTATCCCCAATCGGACCCGCTATACCAAACGGATAAGGAGCTACCAACCAAGGTCCGGACCGGGTGGGTATCCCCCTTGTTGTCGACCCGATTTTTGGGGCTTCAACATATTTGGCGCTAAAAGGAGGGCCTGAGCATAGTGTATGTTGGAATGATTTTCAATTGTAACATTTGAATTAGGATGGCTGCTCACAAACTTCCCATTTGGAGTTGCATCCATGTTCCTACCTCTTCCAACACTCCACCTGAATTGGTAAGACTCTTGTCTCAGGTAAAATTCAATGGTAAGAATAATTCTTCTGCTTTTAATCATGCTCTTCAATTTATTCAAAGAGTTTCAAGTTCTGGTGTTCAAAGAATTGATGAAGGCATTCTATGCAGAATTTTTACTCTTACATTCACGGCGGAAGCTAGAAAATGGTGCAGAACCCTCCCAGTTGCATCAATTCACAGCTGGGACCAATTCGTCAAGACTTTCATTTTTGAATTTGATTGTTATGACTATGACCAGGTATATGATGAAATTGATTATCTACGGAAACAAGATGAATCTGTTAGGGATTTTAATATGCGATTTCATCTTAATTGTCTAAAGTATGATCTTGAAAGTGAACTCATGGATGAAGAATCTTCAGATTATGCTGAGTATT
The DNA here is from genome assembly GCA_031772625.1 of Pinus tabuliformis. Classification (NCBI taxonomy): domain Eukaryota; kingdom Viridiplantae; phylum Streptophyta; class Pinopsida; order Pinales; family Pinaceae; genus Pinus; species Pinus tabuliformis. The sequence goes on from CM062818.1 coordinate 1,313,783,728, forward strand.
CCCTGCCTCCTATGTCTGATCAAGCAGAAATTAGTTCAAGCTTTGTCTCATTTTCTTCTAATGTGAATGAGAATTCCAATTTGAATATACAAATCAGCCATGATGAAGAAAGTCCCCAAAGCCTAGGAGTCATGCATGCTCTAATGCAAGAAGACAAAAGCGAGAATGCTGGAGGAAAGCCTGCCTTGGAACCAGGAGATGACTTTGATACAAGGTCAGATAATATCGTTGCAAATCAACAAATGCAGATGCCAAGGTTAGAACAGCAAACTATTTCTCTTTCAAAAAGTATCAGTACACAAAGGTATGATCTAAAGCCCGATGTCTATGATGAATCTGATGAACAAATATTTTTCCATGATGATATTTTCAAATGCATTGTTCCAGAATCGCATTTTTCTCTTTATCCTGATGTTTTTAGTGATGATAATTTTTCCCCTCTCAATATTAAAGATATCTCAAAAAGCACAGAGGATTATTCAAATGAGTCATCATTAGGTTTTCAAGATAAAAAGACAGCTATAGAACATCCTTTGACCATTCTCAAACAAGAACCACTTGACCTTCCTTGTCTGAAAATATATGACGAAAAATAGAAATCTAGGGAAACCTGTAAAATCATTTATGATAGTTACTTTGACAACGATGATGTTGTTGATTTATACCAAGTAACTCAACAAAGCTCAGATAATGAGAGATATTCTAATGCAGAAATCATATCAGTCAATCTTCATTTCAAAGTAAAATATCATTTGCATGATTTTACTATCCAAGACAATACCCCGATCTATGATTCATATCATGAGAAAACCCCCATGTCTGTTCACAATCATAACATGTCTTCTGATTCACAAGACGGAATTCGAAATTGCCCGGATCCCATAATTCTGGCCAGTTCTTGTGAAAAGCAAGATATTCCAAGTCAATCCCAGTTGTGCTGTAACATTATTTGTACAGACAATCATTTCTTTCTTTCTCACTTGCACTCATTTTGTACAAAATCGGATTGTGTTTTAAATTTTCAGACTTTTGATAGATTACTGTGGTATGTTGAGCATCTTATCAAAGAACATTCGAAAGATGTGCTACCATTTTGGAAAGCTAAACTGTGTCAAGTATAGAACTTTTTCAACTCCAAGATCAATCAATATCAGACTTCCTTAGAAAACCTATTTGGCATCCAAAACATCATCAACGAAGGAAAGTACCTTTCGAAACTTGTCGGCAATTCGCGCCAATTGATAAATATCTTTCCAGAAATTTCCATCTATTCTGCATTGATTTATTTAGTGATTTATATATGGAAACTTTCCTTTTACACAAAATCGCTAAAAGCTCAACTTTAACGCACAATAGGTTACAAGCCATTGAAACTGAAAAATCATATTCACAACCTGGCTTGTCATCTTTCCTATTACAAGATCATCAATCCATAACAGAAATTCATCCTGATTTTTATGATCCAATAGGTATCCAGTTGGAAAGAAGTTTTCATGAGAAATAAATATCAGACATAATTCCAACTGAAGTTACACATTCTTATTCCACATCCAACATTAACAGTCCAGGAAAAGTTTTGTTCTTAACGTTAATGTTTGAAAGTTACATACGGGTAGGAATAAAAATGAAAAGATGGTTCCACTGGAAATATCATTTCACCTAGTTAATTTTCTGTATATAGTTAGAATAGGAGTAGGAGTAATTTAGCTAGGTTATTAGGCTTTAGGTTTACTTTTAATAGTTGGTAGGTAAAATAAGAGAAGAGATTATCCCTATTCTGTACATAATCCTAGGGAATGTCGACCTCTCATTTCGTTAAATATTTTTTCCCCATAATAAAATTTGCTATGGTTAACAGCATTTGACATTTACTAAAGACACCTTTTCTCTATCAAGATTTTGAACTTCTGCTTCTGTGAATAGCAAATCTTTTGGAAATTTGATCTTTATTATCAATAGAACTTTAACTCAGATATGATACTAGTTTCAACTCCAAGAAATTTGAAGAAAGCAATCTTAGTGAAGAAATTGTTTTATGTCAGTACAATGAAAGGCATCAATAACAAAATAAGGATTCCCTGTAGAAACAGCCATTTCCAAAAAGCTATATTATTGTCGTCCAGAACTTTCTTAAGGAAAAATTGACTTCCTCCCTACTAAAGGAAATCGCAGCATTCAGAGGAACAATCCGAGAAAACACTATATCTCAAAGAATAAGAGGTCTCATCATGAGTCGACTTATCATGATCACAGGTATTATAACTTGCTGACTTTGCCAATACTGTCCACCAAAACAGGGCAACGACTCAAGATTGTTGCAATTAAAAGACAAGGGGTCTCATCACGAGCCAGCTTGTTCAACAAAAGTATAAATCAAGTGAATGACTGTGTCATAATTTGGCCACCAAACCAAGACATTGTTCCTTAGAGAATAAAAAAAAAGGAAAAAGTGTCAAAATGGGTTTTTCTCTGAAAAGTTGTAAATAGCCTTAAGCAGGATAAAGGATCATTACTGGATAATAGGTAACCCTGTCGAGGCTATGGACACCTGTTGGCAGAAGAGGCTCTACCTACGACAAAGGAGCATATTTAAAACGCTGCTACACAGGGAAGACTTTATTTTAATTTTTACAAGACCAAGTAATGGCTGGTGTAAATGCAAGGACAAGTTGAGGATACAAGTAATTAAAATAGAAAGAGGTTGAAACAAAATACCATTGACAGTTTGAAGTATAATATGCTTTACCTTTTTATAATAAAGTTTAAGTTTTCTGAGAAATTTTTTTTGTTTCGGAAGTTTGAAAAACATCAATAGAAGATCAGAGATAACTGGTTCTCCCAAGTGAATCGCCAATTGTTGTGGCCAGCAACACCCCCCGCCCCCCTTGTTCATTTAAGTGTTGTCCAAAATACTAAATGAATGGGGACCCTTAGTTAAATTTTAAAGAAAAAATCAAGAGTTTCCTTTCTTCAAATAAGGTTACCATCGTAAGCTTAGAAAGGTCTTTTGAATATTTTTAACCTAAGTCTACGATAAGGGAAATGTCTTTAAAGCCACGTTGCAAAAAGATAGGAAATGCCTCCATTTCTCTATAATATCAGTATGCGCAAGACCCTCGTGTTAAGCATAACATCGCATCGCAATAAAGTAATACTCATAAGGAAAAAACTTCAAGATTTACCGATCTGCGATAACACCGATCGCAAGATCGCATATCGCAGAAATGAGCTGGCAATATTTGGAAAACATCAAACTTCTGCGACCTGCGATGTTGCGATTGCTGCGATATTATATTCTCGCGATCTGCGATGGTGCGATTTGCGATCTGTGATGTTACGTAAGCAAATCATAAATCACTTCATCACGAATCCTTGGGGCACGCCATTCAAAGAAAAGCCACTTACCATAATCTGACTCGAGATCATGCGCTTTTAATGATAGTAAATGAATTAGTTGTCAGTTATTAAATGAAGTAAAGACGCATGCCTTTGTAAAGAATTACTTCACGTAAGCTGGCATATTTGATACATCTGTTGCATTTAAAACTCTCCCATCAACTTTCTGGATCAGTCATTTCCATTTCACTCGTAATCTACAGGAACGAAGAGCTAAGACGATTCAAAGCCAAACACAGGAAGAAATGGGAAAGAAAAATAAAGTTCAAGGCTCTGAGGTGAAGGAAAAGACGAAGGAGATGGCCCCTTTGTATACAGACACAGCCTATAACAGAGACGCAGGGATATCGACATGGGAAAGCATGTACAGGCTGCTTGAAGAAGAAAATCCTAGAATAATGAAGGTTGTTGTTGTCGTGGGCTCACAACGCTCTTCCGAGGCATCTTTAGAGGAGCTAGCATGTTCATTTCTTCACCGGATAGCAGCAAGGCCCAAAATTCTACCATATACGGATATGATCAAGTGGATACTTGACAATGCAGAGATGAACAACAGACAATTCAAGGTTCAAGGACATGGGCTCATCGGATCATTTGCTGCACAATATTTAAAGCTTATGTATCATCTTCCTGAACCACAGGCGACTTACAATGCATAATTCGTTAAGAAATTTGTGGCAGAGAACCCAAACCTAGCAGAGACCACCAAAGATTGGTCCAGAAAAGAGGAGCCACTCAAAAAGGACAAAAATGGTATGTACAGAACTGGTTCCCTCACCTCTCCGTATTGTTTTGTTGTGGCCATGCTTTGTAGGTTATTTGGGATGTCGGATATCAATAAGTTTTCGTCTGAATGGCTACCATTAATAGATGTTGCCACAAATGCTGATATTATGGATTGGGCCAAGATCTTTTCTGATAATCTATCCACGGCTGTTATCAATTACCGGTCTAAATTTCCCACTATGGGTTGGAAATGGACTACCCAGGACCCATTACCTATCCATGTTTATCATAAGGTGTTATGGGATTCTCAGTTCGTCCCACACTTCTACCAGATTTTCCACGAGCTTATCTTACCCTTGTATAGAATGATGTATGATGAAGACCCCCCGAGGTGCTCACCCAAGGCACAGATAGACATCATCCCCATCGCAAGATGGTTCGGGGAAGAATGGTTCACCTATATTAGAGTGTTTGGAAGCACTGTACCTCCACATTTCCTACCTCTATATATCCCCGATAAACTTTTGGCTCGGGAAATTGCTTATCAAACCTGTTCAGAAGGCGGCCTGATCAAAGACCTAAAGGACAAAAAGAAGGCCATATGGCCTCAATTTCCTGTAGCTTGTGGGGCCTTCTCATTGTTCAATGTAGGACACGCTTTCACCGAAGTGGAGAATGTGATGTGTCTACAATTATTTAAATTCCCAGCAAGGCCATTTGACCCAAATGATGTTGTCCAAGATTTCACAACGAACGTCAAAATAAAAGTATTCGTTGGAAAGAAAGATTTGTTTGATGATTTGTTTCAGAGTAAAAGCTCACTCCAGGAAATTTTGCTAGATGCTCGGTCGAAGTTGTCTCCAGATGACCTCCAGAGATTCATGTTATACAGGGAAAGAAGGTTGGCCAGTGTTCCTCTAGAGAAGCTGCGACTGCTTGCCAGAGAACCAACTCCAAGCGTTAGCCTCAGTGGAAACTCTAGCACTTCCAGATCTAAATCTAACACTGCGCAAGGAGTGCCTGAACATTCTAAAGGGTCTGGAAGCGACCAAGTAAAAAACGAAGAAACAACTAAAGATACAGCTCAGTCAAGTGCAATGTCGCAACAGCAAGTTATCGCCTCCCCGCCAAGAGATGTCCCCCCTCCTGTCATCGAAGCGCCCCTCGTCACAACGGAACTGGACAAAGAATGGGAAACCTTCAATGAGCTGATCAATATTGAAGGGCAAGCCCCAAGAACACCTGTGAACAATACATAGGTAGCGCAAGAAGTGGTTTTGACCATAGTCAGCAGTGTCACAGAAACGGAGCACATTCCTATTGCTCCACCTTCTGAGCTTCTACTTAATGTAGAAGAAATTCCCCCACTGGATGTATTCTATAGTCCCCAATATAAAGCAGTTGTAAGGAGACAGAGGAAGAAAAGAAAACTAGAAAATACACTGTCACAAGATGCTGAACATTTGGACGTCTTATGGAAAGACCCCAACGATAACCCAACTGAAAATCTCACTAAGTTGTCTCAGATTGCAGGAGCATATGCTTCCGCAACTATTGACAAGGCATCAAAAGTTCAACAACTCTTGAAAGAACAAGAAGATCAAATACAGCTACTACAACGACAGCTGCAACAAGCCAATGCTAATATTGAAGCTTCCAAATAGCTCGAGAAGCTGCAGGAAGACTTTCAGCAGATGCAGATAGGCTATCAAAGAAGCCTAGACGAGAAAGGAAAACAATTGCAAAATTTACAGGAAATGCATAAAGATGAGCCTAAGCTGGCGGAATTTATTTCAGAATCTATTGGCTTAAATGAGCAACCACTACAGCAACAGGAATATTTGGGACGTAAAATATCACAGTGGAGTCACTATTGCGAGCTGAGCGATAAAATCACCAATCAAGTGGTAGACTTGCAGAGTGACTATGATCAGAGTGACGGGTGAGTGACGGAATACTTAACTTGGCAGGATGAAGATGAAGGGAAAAGAGCAAGTGCACCCAGAATAAACAAGAATCATAAAGAATTGCTCTTTAATAAATGGGACGATCAAATCAGGCAGGAGGAACGAGCAGCGGAGACAGCGGCCACACAAGCAAGCATTATTATCGACTGTGTAAATGAGAATTTACACAGGGCCAATTTAATCGCAGAGACCACCCCGGGGTACCTACCAAATAAGCTACAACTGGAAGCAGAATGGAAGCAGAAGGCGCAGCCAAAGGAAAAAGCGATCCAAGCATTAAACAGGTTGAATTGGGAATGTTACTGGGCATACTTGGTCAAGCCGAATAGTCAATGGATGACTGTGAAATGCATCACAAACGCGGCCGAAAAAGTAGTGCCAGCTCTCATAGCTGTTGTTTTCGCAGCCTAGCTCAGCGCAAAAGTCAGCCAGCCGACTTTCCTCAAGCCCATGATGAACACTTGCAGCTTTAAAAACCAAATTCAAAAGTAGCCTTATTTTAGAATGTTGTTTTTCTTTTAAATTAGATTAGAAAAAGGGCGGTCATTTGAAAACCACATCCTAAATTTTGTAAAAACACTATTATTAGAATTAGGAAGTAGTATTTTAACCCTTCTCATGCGTTTAGAGAAGGGTCCAGAAATTTGTCAAAAACTTGTCCTCGGAACATGCACTTCTGCACCCTCAGAGGAGGTTTTGATGAATGGATGGATCGAGATTTATTAATGTTTGCATTTGATGTCTGCTACTGATGTTGCACTTTTGTACTCTTAGTAGATGTTAGAACAAGTAGAGATAAATCGTTTTTGCTTGAAGCTTATGAGTAGGATTAGTCATAAATGGTACTTTTATCTCTTGACCATTTCTGCTTATATTCTTAAAGTGATATACAGTTTTCAGTTGTTTATATGTTACTGCATGAATGTATGAGTTACCATTTGGTACTTTTGTATGGTGGAGTCATTTATTTGTGTTTGATATATGAATAACTTATTATGCGATATGTTGTTCACAACTGTTTTTCTTAAGTTTTTATGCAAAGTGGTTTATCTTAATTGATTTCTATTCTTATGATAGCTGAATGATCTTTATTACCAGTTATTGTTCGAAATCTCTTTAGATCGCATAATAGAAGAAATACACCCCAGGTTAGCGTAGATTAGATGTGTTGTTTCTCATTAGATTACAATAGCATAGAGTTAGTTTAGAAGTTTGAATTAAATTAGCTTTAAGTACTCTTAGATCAGCATCATCCAACTCTACACACACACACACCCTTAGATTGGGAAACTGGTCCCATTATCCCCAGTCGGACCCGCTATACCAAACGGATAAGGAGCTGCCAACCAAGGTCCGGACCGGGTGGGTATCCCCCTTGTTGTCGACCCAATTTTCGGGGCTTCAACACAAAGGAGGCCGGATGGATCTAGACCTTACCAGCAGGGGATGCAAGCGACATCCAAAACTTATTACAACCCCAACCAATCCACTCATATTCCATCTTGGGGTCCCCGTACTCATCCTTCCTGGTCCACACCTCCTCCTTGGTCTTATACATCTCAATACCATACTCAACCTACTGCTCATTCGTTTCACTCTCGTGTTCAGCCAAAACCTCAGTGGAATGCACCTCAACCAAGGTTGAGGCCCCAATACAACTCTCCTCCCACTATTTTTCCTCCACCACCTGCTCAACCATAACCATTACCTCATGCTCCTCCAAGATAGCCCCAGATGCCTACTCAGCTGAACCTGAACCCCAATAACAGATAGGCCCAGAAGGTATATATTGGAGAGACAACATGCCCTACCTATGCTGTGGAGATTCAGGAGATCAACCTATGATCTGGGAAGTTCCTCCCAGATCGCCCACTTCCTCCTTCCTAGGATGAGGAAGAGAAACAAGAAAGTGAACCCAAAGCCATTCCGCCCTTTCCTGAGAAACTAATGGCAAGCACACAACCAAACTTTGAGGAGACTGAACTTCTGGGAGAACTTAAATAGTTGTGTGTAAAAATACCACTTCTCTAGGCCATAAAAGATGTACCAATCTACAACAAATTGATGAAGGAGAAGTGTTTCAGGCACCCAGGCAGGCGCAAGAGAGAAGTCCCAACTATCAATGTCATAGGACGATTGTCCGATCTAATGTTGGGACAAGTAATCTCTCCAAAATATTTCGACCCTCGGAGTCCTGTAGTTGATGTCCACATCAATGGCACCATAATCCTCCACATCCTGATTGATCTAGGGGCTGCCATTAATGTGATGACCAGGGACACCATGATCAAACTTAACCTTCAGAGTTCCCTAAGAAATACCTCGACAATACTGCAGTTATCAGACCGCTCCACCGTGACTCCAGAAGGGATTGTGGAAGATGTCATGGTCTCTATTGATTCCTAGGAGTACCCTGCGGACTTCTTGATCCTTCAGCCAAAGGAAAAACTCACTGGATACCCCCCCCCCCCCCATTTTGGGAAGGCCTTGGTTAGCTACTGCAGATGCTTACATTATTTGTCGAGTTGGGAGCATGACCATCAAGAATGGGCCTATGTCCAAACAGCTAGTCCTATATCCTCCTGCCCAACCTTTGCTAGAACATGACTTACCTCTTTGGTTGGAGGAGGGAGATGAGGATGAAGTCTACTATGCACCAGTGTGCATAGTGGAAGCCACCCAAGGAGGCCCTCAAACCAAGGATGACCTGATTAAGAATTTGATTCAAAATCCACCTCCCATTGCGCTTCCATTAGAGGAGTTGGTGGAATGTACCCAATCCAGCACTCTAGTGGACCTCTGTGTGGTCGATCCGACCTATCCCAGAGTTAAGAGTGTGGAATTTGTCCCTGAAAGAACCTTGAAGATTAGCTCATCCATATCCCCATCTCAGGAGAAGGAGCTGTGTAGCCTACTGAACCACCATTTGGATGCTTTCACTTGGAGCTATAAGGAGATGAAAGGAGTCCATCCTTTGGTCTGTACCCATCACATTTACATTAAAGAGGATTTTAAACCAGTCAGGCAGCCTCAGAGGAGAATGAATCAAGCCCTTAAGGACATTATTAAAGAGGAATTGCAAAAGTTGTTGGATTCAGGATTCATCTACCCCATCTCTGATAGTGAATGGGTTTCTCCTCTGGTGCTTGTGCCCAAGAAAAATGGGAAGTGGAGAATCTGTGTAGATTATTGAGAACTTAACAAAGCCACCAAAAAGGACCATTTCTCTTTGCCTTTCATAGATCAAGTGTTAGATGGGCTGGCAGGGAAGAAGTTCTTTTCTTTCCTAGATGGATTCAGCGGGTATAATCAGATCCAAATCAACCCGGAAGACCAAGATAAGACCACTTTCACTTGTCCATGGGGTACCTTTGCCTACTAAGTCATTCCCTTTGGGCTATGCAATGCTCCTGCCACTTTCTAGAGAGCAGTACTGAGCATATTTGCTGAGCTGGTTCATGATTTGGTGGAAATCTATATGGATGAATTTACTCCTTATGGGTCCAAATTCCAAGAAGCATTGACTAACATGGGGAAAGTTTTAACCAAGTGTATTGAAATGAACCTATCCCTCAGTCTTGAAAAATGTGAATTCCTGATGACTGAAGGGACCGTGCTAGGTCATACAATTTTTCAGCACGGATTGCAGTTGGATCCTAACGAAATTGCTATCATCCAAAAGGTTCTGCCTCCTCAAAAGGTAAGAGATGTTTGGAGTTTTCTAGGCTTAGTAGGATATTATATAAGATTCATTAAAGATTTTCGTAAGCTATCCTCACCATTGTTTGGTCTTTTGGGGAAAGATGTTGAGTTTAAATGGACTGACAACTGTCAAGAGGCTCTAGATGAGTTGAAAGATAAGCTGGTAACTGCCCCCATCTTGAGAGGTCCAAACTGGGCCCTACCTTTCCACATCCACACTGATGCCTCGAACAAAGCCATAGGGGCAGCCTTAGGACAAGTTGAAGAGAAGTTACCATATGCCATATACTTTGTCAACAAAAACCTGTCCAAGGCAGAATTAAACTATACTGTGACCGAGAAAGAACTCCTCGTTGTAGTCCATTCCCTAAACAAGTTCAGACACTACATCATTGGTTATCAAACATTCATACACACTGACCATGTTGCGATTAGGTATTTAATGAATAGACTTGATGTAAATGCATGTATCATTAGATGGTTACTCCTATTGTGGCAATTTGACTTAACCATTGTTGGCAAGCTAGGTAAGGAAAATGTTGTTGCTGATTTTCTGTCTAGATTAGATTTGCCTGCAGGTGAAGAAGGGACGATAGATGATCAAATTCCAGATGAGCACCTGTTTTCTATTTCAGTACTCTCTCTATGGTTTTTTGATATAGCAAATTACTTGGTTTCAATACAGTTCCCTCCACACCTATCATCAAAAGAGAAGAGCAAAATCATGAGGAAAAGTGCCCCATTCACTCGGATTAGGGGCAACCTATTTAAACTTGGCCCAAATCAGATCTTGAGGCATTGTGTTAGGGAGAATGAAGTTTTTGACATTCTCCTAACCTGTCACAATGGACCCTGTGGAGGCCACTTTGCAGTAAAAAGAATTGCCTTGAAAACTCTATAGGCAGGCTACTATTGGCCCACTCTTCATCAAGATGTCAGAAGATACATCAGCCAATGTGATCGATGTCAAAGGATGGGGAAACTGACTCCGAGAGATGAAATTCCCCTCCAACCTCAAGTGAATCTTGAGCCATTTGAGAAGTGGGGCATGGACTTTGTGGGTCCTATCAACCCTCCTTCAAAACAAAAGTCTTACATCATTGTGTGCACATATTACCTGACAAGGTGGTAGAAACAAAGGCAATCAAGGTAGCAATAGAAGAAAAAGTGGCTAAGTTTTTGAGGGAAAATATCTTCTACAAGTTTGGCTACCCAAGAGAATTAGTTACAGATCAAGGAAGTCAGTTCACCTCTAACCTGATTGAAGACCTGCTCGCTCATCACAAGATTAAGCACAAAACTTCCACCCCTTATCATTCGCAAGCAGATGCGTAGGTGGAGGTCACTAATAGGGCTTTGGAAGAGATTCTGACTAAAGTGGTGAGTAGCAGCATAAAGGATTGGGCAAATCGCTTGGTTGAGGCCCCCTGGGCCTACAACACCACTTGGAAAACTACAACAGGTTTCACACCTTATGAGCTGGTCTATGGGAAGAAGGATCTGTTGTCCATAGAGTTCGAGTACAACACATTGAGGTTGGCAGCTCAGCTGGACCTGGATCTCAGCCATGCACAACAGGAAAGGTTACTACATCTAAATGGATTAGATGAACAGAGAATGTAGGCCCTCCTCCACTCATAAGTAGTTCAACTCCAGATAAATATATGGCATGACTGGCACCTTAACAAAAATCAATTCCAGCCAGGAGATTGGGCACTGTTATATGACTCTAGATACAAGGATTTCAAAGGAAGCTAAGGACAAGGTGGCTGGGACCATATACAGTGGAGAAATGCAACGATAATGGTTCAGTCCTTATCAGGACAATTGATGAAGAAGCCATCCCCATGCTCATCAACGAGCATCAATTGAAAATCTACAGGAAGCCCCTTTCCAAGTAGGAGTTCATTGAAACTCTGGATAAATCAGTGTTGGTAGTGGAGCAGCACCCTGCCTCTACTCCAGCCACACCTTAATCATCAAACAAAACAAAAAAAAAAAGAGAATAAGAAGAAAAAAGAAAAAATAGAAAAAGAATAAAAAGATCCTTGTGTGAAAACCTCTTAGAGGCGCCTAGGGTAGACAGTGAGGGTGAAAACCACCTGGAGGCACCCCAACTGTCTCTCAAAAAAAAAAAAAAACAAGAAATAGACCTAATATCCATTGAATAATTTCAGGTTAGGAGGATTGCACAAAACAAGGACAGAGGTCAGCACCAGGCTGCAAGCATTCCTCACAAACAATTCCTCCATGACCACTCCCCTTTCGTAAGATTTGATCACATTCGGGTTAAGATTTCACCTTCTACAGGAAGTTCTGTGTCTTCTGCAGGAAAGTCTGTGTCTTCTATAGGAAGATCCTGTAGAACCTATAGACAAGCCGGAATTGATCTCAGGAGAGAATCTGAAGGTTGGGAATCAAACCTAGATCATATATGCTACTTCAATTAGATAAAACCACGTATATATGCAACTACAGAGAAGGAAACCCACGTATGCAATAATTTAATTTATCTTACTGATGTTAATCATTAATCTGTGTATCAGGATCAAATGAACAGTAACTAGAAATAGTAAAATAGATCTTAAGACAATCACACACACAAGAACACAAGATATAAGGTGGAAACCCAATGTGGGTGAAAACCACCTGCTGTAATTCGTCTCTATCTTCTTTTAATTAGAGACGTATTTTTACAATGTACTAGTGCAGTCCTTTACCAGTATGCAGGTTGCAACCTGTAGAGAGCTACAACCCTATCTCGTTCTCCAGCTTCTCCTGGAAGGGAGCTACAACCCCCTTAGCTCTTGTACTAGCCAAGATACTAGTACGTAGGTGCTGGCCTACTGAAGGCTACAACCTTCTCTTTCTTCCAGGGACCTCGTTTCATAAATTTTTATACTGGATCCATATCAATCAATCATCAAGTATTTCTGCATCAAACAATCTCCTTTTCACCAATTAGAACTAAATCAAGTAGATACTTCTCTGACAGTTGTAACCAAAACACAGTTACAGTAACCACACACCAAATTATGAACCTAGAACACTGTAGCAATAAACAGAAGCAGCTAGATCACAACTAAAAGGATATGTGCTACTTCAACAACCTGAAACCTCCATGCATACACTTCTATGTTTGGAACAACCTGCGTATACGTTGTTTTCTTTCACTGAACCGACGTGTATACGCGCTTTCGCTTCACTGAACCTACGTACAGATCTATAAAGGATAATTCACTCTTTCAAATATTCAGACACTAATTAACCCAAATTATCCGATTTATAGATCAAGCATGCGCCACATATAACAAATCAAAATCATACAAAGAAACTATCATTCAAGTTTAAAGATTATGACCCATCAATAGAACTTATCCTTCTTTATGCGCTACGCTTCCTCCTTCATTCAGATCCAGATTTGCACCATAACCCCAATCACAAATATTTCAGATCTAGCATTTATAAGATATTCAATTAATTCAGATGATGATTTGCCAAATGATCTCCTTCCTCTTTTATAGTCTTAGGCCTTTCTCAATACCACGGTCCAAAACAATAATAACACAATACCATGAACCCAATACTTGGGGTCAACACTTTTGGATGCAATACCACAAACGAAAACCATAGGATCAAAAACTGTCGAACTAATACCATGAGCCAACCATGAAAGTGCGTGAACGTTTCTCTTCATGAAAGGAACTTTTCTCTGCATGAAAGTGCGTGAACTTTTCTCTACATGAAAGAAACTTTTCTCTGCATGAAAGTGCATGAACTTTTCTCTACATGGAAGAAACTTTTCTCTGCATGAAAGTGTGTGAAATTTTCTCTACATGAAAGAAACTTTTCTCTTCATGAAAGTGCGTGAACTTTGTTGCACTATAATTTATCATCTAAGATGAGTGGGTTGCCATCAAGTACAACATATGTATCATAATGCCAACAATCTCCCCCTTTGGACTTGATGGCAACAACAACCAATCACTCTCCCCCTTTGACATCAAGGGCAAAGGGCAGACCAAGATAATCTCTTTCCTAGATAAACATTCCGTTGTCCACACTCCCCCTGAGTACCTACTGAAATCTCTGAATGAGCTCTCCCTTTGTATATGACAAGGTGTACCACTCTGTCCATGCTTCCTTTGAGTACATGCTGAAGTCTCTGCTCTACTGAAGTGTGTTGTTCATGCTCCCCCTGACTATAAGCAAGGTCTACAAAAAGATGTTTTACAAGAAGAACATGACTCTATCATAAATGACCTTAGTATCAAAAAGGACTCATACATACATCCATTTCCCAACCAAGTGAGGATATACTATAATTGACTCATCCACCCAACCAAGTGGGGATACATCAAAAGTTTACACATGTTAAAACAAGAACATTACATCTTCATCCCAGGCATAGTGGGGAAACCAAGATAGGCCGTTACATGACCTTGACACCATAAAACAGATACATGACATAGAGATGAAATATCTAGAGCAAGGCTTATGAAAGTCACCAATAACTAATAGCAGCAGCATCTGACAATCACCATTTAGATCAGCAACCCTGATTTCCTTCTGTTCTTCCTCTGCCTTTCCTCCGCCTGAAACCAACAACAGTTGTGAACTAGAAAAAAAATCTTCTAAGATAATGCCAACAATGCATCATTAGAAGTTTATTTGCTCCCCTTGAACCTGTGCCAGATGGTCTCTGTCAGATCCATATCAGACCATCTTCAACCAGAGCCTGTCCCTACTGATATCCATCAAGCCTCCATATACGCGACTTTCTCTGCACAAACTGGCGTATGTATGCGGATCCTCCTTAGGCAACTCGCGTACACCCATTTTTCTCTAAAACAGACAAGATTTAACAGCAAGATGATGCATCAACTACTCCCAGCTTCTGTCTGAGGTGTTCAAAAGTTTCCCTGGGCAGTGGTTTGGTGAGTATATCAGAAACTTGTTCCTTAGAGGGAACATACTCCAGCTTGACCTTTTGTTCTAGCACTTGTTCCCAGAGAAAATGGTACTTGATTGGTATGTGCTTAGTCTTTGAATTCATGACTGGGTTCTTTGAAATTCTGATTGCACTTGTATTATCACATAAGATGGAGATAGGTGGTGTACAAGTGATTTGAAAGTCCTGCAAGGTTTGCATCATCCAAAGGAGTTGAGTGCAACAAGATGCAGTAGCCACATATTCCGCTTCAGTTGTAGATAGAGCAATCGAACTTTGTTTCTTGCTGAACCAAGATACTAATCTGGACCCCATAAAGAATGCACCACCACTTGTGCTTATTCTCTCATCCACGCTTCCAGCCCAATCTGCAGCTGTATAAGCATGAAGAGTGAGATCTATATCTCTTGGATACCACAAACCATAGTTTTGAGGTCCTTGAAGATACTTGAAAATTCTCTTTACTGCCTGAAGATGGGTTTCCTTAGGATTTGCCTGAAATCTTCCAACTATTCCCACTGCATGCAGGATGTCTGGTCGGGTACCTGTCAAATAAAGTATACTTCCAATCATGTATCTATAGGTTGGTTGATGCACTGCTACTGATTCATCATTTTCATTGAGGCTGCAACCTGTAACCATAGGGGTACATACTGGTTTTGCATCTTCCATGCCATATTTCTTCAAGATCTGCTTGAGATACTTGGTTTGAGACAAAAAGATACCTCCTTCATTTTGTTGGATTTGCAATCCAAGAAAATATGTCAGTTCTCCAAGAAAATACATTTTGAATTCTTTCTGCATCACCAAGGCAAAGCTTTGACTCATAGCTTCTTCATTGCTGCCAAAGATAATATCATCTACATACACAACAAGTATTAGCAATTTGTCATTTTCAATTTTTATATAAAGATTGCTATCTGCTGATCCTTTTGAAAATCCTTGTTGACAAAGGTATTTCTCCAAACGGTAGTACCAAGCCCTTGGAGCCTGTTTAAGACCATATAAAGCCTTTTTTAGTCTACATACAAGATTTGGATCATTCCCAAGAATGAAGCCATCTGGTTGCTCAATGTACACTTCTTCTTTTAAGTCTCCATTCAGAAAGGTTGATTTCACCTCCATTTGAAATACTTTGAACTTCTGAAAGCTTGAGAGAGTGAGGAACATTCTGATGGCCTCAAGTCTAGCAACGGGAGCAAAGGTTTCTTCAAAGTCTATTCCTTCTTGTTGAGCATACCCTTTACACACAAGTCTGGCCTTGTTTCTAATCACTTCCCCATTTTCATTCAACTTGTTTTTAAAGATCCACTTTTTCCCTATGACATTCTTATCTTTTGGTCTAGGAACCAACTCCCAAGTGTTATTCTTTTCGATCTGCTCAATTTCTTCATCCATTGCCAAGACCCAGCATTCATCTTTGCACGCCTCTTTTACATTTTGTGGTTCAATGGAGGAGAGCAAAGCCAAATAGCTTGAGGCTTCTGCAATTGTTCTTCTTGTTTGTATACCTACCTTTTTCTGCCCCAAAATTTAAGATTCTGGATGATTTTTCTAAACGTACCTGGATGTAGTCTTCTCTTCTATCCTTATCTATTCATTTGGTGCCTCAACGTACCTGGATGTATTCTTCTCTTCTATCCTTATCTATTCCTTTGGTGCCTCTTGAGGTTATTCTTCATCATTAGTCTGATTTGAAGGATAGTCTTCATCCTCTTCGATATTTTTATAATTTACTTGCCTAGGAATTTTCCCTTCTTCATCAACCACTACATCAATGCTGTCAACAATTCTTCCAAGTATTTTATTGTAACACTTATATGCTTTGTTGTGGGGAGAATAACCAAGGAGAATGCCTTCATCTGCTCTAAGTTCAAACTTGCCAAGATGTTCATCATTATTCTTAATATAGCATTTGCTTCCAAAAATTTTGAAATTTTTTACTGAAGGAGTCTCACCATACCAGATCTCATGAGGAGTTTGAGTGTTGTTCACTCGGACATTTGTTTTGTTGAGAATAACAACCACAGCAAATGCAGCTTCACGCCAGAAGGTTGCGAGAGTTTCGGACTCATCAAGCATAGCACGAGCCATTTGTTGAATCGTTATGTTCATCCTTTCCACTACTCCATTTTGCTGAGGAGTCCTAGCTGTAGAGAATTCCCTTCTTATTCCATTTTCTTCACAAAAATCAAAAAATTCATTTGAGGTAAACTCCCCACCTCTATCAGACCTGAGGCACTTAATTTTGTGATCTGATTCGTTTTCAACCAAGGCTTTGAAAGATTTGAATTTTTTGAATGCTTCATCTTTGTGCTTCATAAGTCCTATCCAAACCATCCTGGAGAAGTCGTCAATGAATAATATAAAGTATTCTTCTCCTCGAGGTGACCTTTTCCTAGATGGACCACATACATCTGTATGGACTAGTTCAAGAGGCCTGCTAGCTGATCCTTCCTTCTCAGGGAAGTTAGTTCTGGTTTGCTTACCAAACTGACATGATTTGCATATTGTATTGTCTGGAAGACCACGAACTGCCTGGTATTTGCATGCTTTCCTTATCTGTGAAAAGCTTAGATGCCCCAACCTCCGGTGCCATAACCAGTGTTCATCATTCTTGCTCAAATAACATTGTTGTTGTCCTTCTTCAAATATGTATAAATTATTTGGAGTTCTTATGCCTTTGATCACTATTTTTCCTGTATCAAGATCTCGAACACTACATCCATTTGATCGAAATATTACCTCAGTTCCTTGATCGCACATCTGACTGACACTTAGTAGATTATGCTTCAAGCCATCAACATACAAAACATTTCCAGCTTTGACCTTTTCTTTCAACTGAACAATGCCTTTTCCTTTTATGACTGCAGGGGTATCATTTCCAAATGAAACTTTCTTACCTTTTTCTAAAGCACTATATGATTGAAGTTTTTCTTTATCACCTGTCATATGCTTCGAACATCCACTATCGATGTACCATTGATTTTCCTATCCTTCTGCATATAAATCTATCCCACATCTTTCTGGTTGCGGTTCCTTCATTCTCCATGTTCTGGCACTTGAGGTTTGTTCCTTCTGAGTTGTCTTCCAAAACCTACTCCTACATTCAGAATCTTCATGCCTGAAGTTATTACAAATAGAACATTCAATTTCATTTTCAAGGGAAAAAAATTTGTTATAGGTCCTTTTCATGATTCCAGTCATACTTCTTTGTTTTTGAGCTTCTCTAGTCATGATTGTCTTATAGGAAACACATTGAGCTGCTTTGTGGCCAAACTTATGGCAAGAGAAACATTGGCCATTGAAGAAACTCCTACAATTATCAAATCTACCAGCCAAATGATTGTAGTTTCTATTGTCATCCATTCTTGAAGCAAATTGGGAAGATTTTACCTGTGGCTTATTGTGGCTTCTATTTATCCTTAAAGTAGATTGCCCCCGATTTTCTTAATAGTCTTTGTTCATTCTTGAGGTAAACTATCCCTGACTTACTTGATGATTTCTATTAGGCCTTTGCTTGTTCCTCCTTGCTGCATCAAGATAGCTTTTGGAGGTGGATGTTTGAGATGCTTCTCCATTATACCCCAGACCTGTCTTGATTAGAGGAGAACGTTGCACATTGATAATCTCATCCAGAGTTTCAGATCCTTTAACAAGTTTAAGATTAAGAACCTTTGTTTTCTCAATCTCTTTTCTAAGACCAACAATTTCACATTCTAACTTCTCAAGAAATTTTTCTTTTTCAGCAAGTTGGAATTGCAGAGTATCAATGATCACATTCTTCTCTTCTAAACATATTTTGAGTCTAGAAATCTCTTCATAAAAACCTTCTTCATCTATAGCATCCATGTAATCATCATCTTCAAAAGCCATCAAAAGTTTATAATTATTACCTCGTTCATCTTCATCACTACTTGAAAGACCATCACTGTCTTCATGAGTGTAGTAACTTTTCTTAGTTACATTCTATTTCTTGTTCCATCTAACATGTCCCTTCCCCTTGTCAATCTTATCCTTATGAGGACATTTGGTAGCATAGTGACCGACTCTTCCACAAGAAAAGAATTTGAAAGGTAACTTACGTCTGAATCTTCCAGTACCCCGTTGAAGATTCTTGACAAAATTTGATTCCTCCTCTTCTTCTGACACGTGTCCAGACTCATAGTAATCTCCTTTGCCTGAAGCCTTGAAATCAGCTTCTCTCTTGTCTGATGGTCCTCATTTCATAAGCGGTCAGAATTCCGTGCAGCTGAGACATGGTAAGGTTTTGTGGATTCTCTTTTTCTTCTATTGCAGAAACTTTAGATTCAAACCTAGGGGACAAAGATCTTAGAACCTTTTCAACCACAACAGCCTCTTTTATTTCTTCACCCAAATTTTTCATACAAATAACAATCTCATCTACACGAAGGAAATAGTTAGCCACACTTTCATCATTGTGCATTTGGATATTTTCATACTGAATTCTGAGGGTTTGAATTTTTTCTCGTTTTACCTGTTCATCTCCTTCATAGCTCAGAACAATCTTGTCCCATATTTCTTTTGAGGATTTATACTGCATAACCTTGACGAATTCCGATTGAGATAGACATCCCAATAGGCTATTGACAGGCTTTGCATTTGTTTCATATTTCTTCTCCTCAGCCGGATCTATAGGAGTTGCTGATGGAAAAGTGTACCCTGTATCTATTATATCCCAGACTTCTGTACCAAGAGATTGAAGATAGGCAGTAACTCTTACCTTCCAATATATGAAGTTTGTCCCATCAAAAATCGGTGGCCTGATAGATGCTTCTCTCTCGTAGTTTCTCATGATGATGGATCTTCCTCCAAGCGATCAAGCTTCTTCAGAAGGACCTGCTCTGATACCAATTGTTGGAAATAATACTGAGAGGGGGGTGAATCAGTATTATTAAATCACTTATTTTATTTTTCAAACCCAGATCATATACGCTACTTCAATTAGATAAAATTGTGTATATATGCAACTACAAAGAAGGAAACCCGCGTATGCAATAATTTAATTTGTCTTACTAATGTTAATCATTAATCTGTGTATCAAGATCAAATGAACAGTAACCAGAAATAGTAAAACAAATCTAAAGACAATCACACACACAAGAACACAAGATATAAGGTCGAAACCCAATGTGGGTGAAATCCGCTTGCTGCAATTCGTCTCTATCTTCTTTTAATTAGAAACGTATTTTTACAATGTACTGGTGCAGTCCTTTACCAGTACGCAGGCTGCAACCTGCAGAGAGCTACAACCCTCTCTCGTTCTCCAGCTTCTCCTGGAAGGGAGCTACAACCCCCTTAGCTCTTGTACTAGCCAAGTTACTAGTACGTAGGTGCTGGCCTACTAAAGGCTACAACCTTCTCTTTTTTCCAGGGACCTTGTTTCATAATTTTTCAGACTGGATCCATATCAATCAATCATCAAGTATTTTTGCATCAAACAATCTCCTTTTCACCAATTAGAACTGAATCAAGTAGATCTAGCACTTATAAGATATTCAATTAATTCAGATGATGATTTTCCAAATGATCTCCTTCCTCTTGTATAGTCTTAGGCCTTTCTCAATACCATGGTCCAAAACCATAATAACACAATGCCATGAACCCAATACTTGGGACCAACACTTTTGGATGCAATACCACGGACCAAAACCATAGGATCAAAAACTGTCAGACTAATACCATGAGCCAACCATGAAAGTGCGTGAACTTTTCTCTTCATGAAAGGAACTTTTCTCTGCATGAAAGTGCATGAACTTTTCTCTACATGAAAGAAACTTTTCTCTGCATGAAAGTGCGTGAACTTTTCTCTACATGAAAGAAACTTTTCTCTGCATGAAAGTGCGTGAAATTTTCTCTACATGAAAGAAACGTTTCTCTTCATGAAAGTGCGTGAACTTTGCTGCACTATAATTTATCATCTGAGATGAGTGGGTTGCCATCAAGTACAACATATGTATCATAATGCCAACATTGATCCCTTTGGAAGACATACTCTAGAGACAGGGTCAATCAAAAATGATAAAGGAGACATGCAAAGGGCTCATCTTGAACGTGAGAATATCATCAGTAGCTGAGGCCAAGCAAAACCTATGCATGCGGCGACAACAAACAAGGGAATGGATTCCAAAACACGTGCATGCAGCATCAACGAATGAAGGAATGGGTTCCAAAACCCATGCATGAAGCAGTAGAAAATGAAGGAGTGTTCCAAGACCAGAAGTCTGCATAACGCGACCGTGACCATGTAGGTAAGTGCCTAAACTCATTCGTCGATTACATAAATCATATTTTAAAAGTTGCATGCCTATGGGGAATGGTTCGGATTGAATGGAATCAGCAGCCAGTCAATTGGCCACCCTCGGCCAGTTACATAGCCTCGTGGGATCCAAACGAGCCCAGTTACATTCAAAATTGCGACGAGATGTGCAGCCAGCATGTGTGGAGTGTCCATTCAGACAGAAATCGTTGGGACTGGTAGTGGTGGTGGCGGATTACAGCAGAGGGGAGATGATGGCGGTCAAAAACATGCAGAAGCATTATGGCTGTGACATCGGATCAACAGTCCAGTCCGGCCACCCTATTCCCTCACCAAGAATCACGTTGCAATTATAAGATGCTCGGCTGAAACTTAAACCACCTTCTGTTCATTTTGCACTTGCAACATCCTCGATTGGAGTACGCGTCCTCCGCTTCCAAAAACTATTAACTTGTCGTACTCCACCAGTTTTTCGGCCTATTTTCGAAAATATCCCATGTATCGAGCTCGCTCAAAGGCGCAGTGACATTCTACAGGAACTGGCGGGTCTTCTACAGGAAAGACGACACAGCTTTCCGGAGCAAAAAACCTGGGATTTTTCGTCGAATTTGGAGCTCCAAATGAGGTAGGTTCGAAAAACTACTCTATGCATGGTATGTTTTGCAAAGGTGGTGAATTGAACGACATCAGATTGGAAAATCAGAGGAAAAATCTTCCTATGTATTGGAAGTAAAACGTTTTCCTGTGTATTGCACTTTTCTGCATCAAAATTCTCCTCCACATTTCCTTTTTAAAATTCTCCAGTAGGGAAGATATATGCTGCTATGGAGGCTAGCCTGTGTGTGTAAATTTTTTGAATTTTCATATTTGTCTGTGTGCTGAGAAGAAAACTTGATCTCAGTACTATGTTTGCAGAAACAAAATTTTTCCTTTCATAAACAAACAGTCAAGTTCTGGGTGAAAGCAGTCTTAAAACCAGGGAATTGTTGCTAGTTGATATTGGACACTCGAGAAATTCCTTCTTGGGTCAAGGGAAACCATAAAAAAAAAAACATCTCCTTTTTCTAATTAAAGCATACAAAGAGCACTCTCACCATGCCAGGAGGATTCATAAGAAAAGAACCCTCGGACTCTAGCAAACTGCACGAGCATCTTGAGGTGGCTGACCTTTTCACCCGAGAAAATTGGATGTCCTTCTTTGACAAAATTTGGGATCATGACGAGGAGATAACTGAGGAGGTTTTAATGTCACTGAGACCTCAATCAAAGACATAGGCCACAGTAAGTTTTAGGGGTTTGACCCTAGAACTTACCCCTAAGCTCATCAGTCAAGTTACTGGTCTACCATTGGGGCTCCCTTGGAGCAAAGAAGAGAGGTGATTGGGCCAAGTTGCCAAGAAAACATTCTTTTTGCCCAGGGAACATCTTGTAGAAGACAAGAACGGGGTTAGAAGAACTAGCTTACCTCCTCTCTGGAGTGAAGTCAGTTTCCAAATTATGAAGTACATTACATGTGAAGGGAGATTTAGCTTTATCTATGGTTATCATTTCAGGTTGCTTTGTGAATCAAGGCATGGGATTGATTTACCTCCAGCCAAGAAACTGAGAATTCCCTATTTTCTTCTTCAGTCACTAATTGAATGTGGTACAAAATTAAATGAAGGGATCCCAGATCATTTGTCCCATCATGGGCTCATCAAACTATTAGTGGAAGATGCCTTGCACACCTACACTGGCACACCTACACTGTCCCCATATCTTGGGAAATCTTTCGAAACATGTCTATGGATGACAATATTATAATTTTGGCTGAAAACATCACCCCATCCATCAGTCAGGAGGGAGAACACACTAAAGAATGTGAGAAAACCAATGGTGAAGGAGCACAGGACATTCAAGCACAGCAAGAACAGAAAGAAAAAGAGGAAATGGGCCAGATTGTTGAGCCTAAAACAGAGGAGGAAACAGCAGCACAAACACCAAGGGAAAAGAGAATGCAGAGTAGAGTAGAGAGGGCTGAAAAAACCCAAATGAAGGCTGTCACAGCCAAAGCAGGCACATAGGAACAAAAGGAAAAGGCACATCCTGAAATAGCAGCAACACAGACAGAAACAGTTGACATAGGGATTTCTATAGGAAGCAGGGAAAAAGAATAGCAAGAGGAGAAATCACCTGAGATATTGCCTAGGAAGGTAGCAGTTGTGCTTGCTGCCCTACGCACACCTCCAAAACAAAATGGGAAGAGAAAGAGGCAAACCTCCATGTACTTTAAAGCAAGGAGGAGCACACGGATCAAAGTGGGCAGACCCCAACCACAGTCAAAGGAGCCAATTGTCATTGAGGACACAGCAACTAAACCAATAGAGGAGTCTCCTTCAAATCTATCCATCACCTATAAATGAGGAAGCCCAAAAACCTCCACCTAGAAATAGAGAATTAGGATGATGGACTCAAAGACAGCTCTACAAGAACCTGAGACGGCTCTACAGGAAACTCTGGCTAACATAAAAGAGACCGAGAAATTGGAGGAAAAGGCAACCAAAAAAGCATAGGGAGAAGAAAAGACCGAGGAGATACTAGAACTGAGCCCTTAGCCTAGTTTGGGCTCATACTATAACTTGTTAGAAGCCGAGAAGATAATTCCCCAGAAATTTGCGGTGCCACTCTTCTTTTCACTAGAACAAGAAAGGGTTAGGACCCACACTTGGATGAGGATTGCCAAGTCCAAGGGTGTGGCAGACATAGGCCACCTGGAAGAACAACTCAAGGAATCACAGAAAGAATTGGCCATGGTAAGGCATGTAGAAAGCAGTCAAAGGGCCAAACTACAGGAAGAGAATGAGCTACTGAAACAATAGCTACAGCTACAGGGAAGTCATAGGGAATATAGGCCCTCCATTTTGGGAGAACAGCAGTAGCAAGAAAGGCCTCCAGCATGCAAGGAAGCATCTTATGAACAGCAGGAAGGGAACAAGCTGCAGGCTGAGGTTGAGGCACTAACAAAACAGAGACAGGAAAAGGAGTCACAAGTAGTAGAGGAAATACAGTTTCTAAAGCAACAGGTACAAGAGAAAGAAGCCCAACTGGCCTGCATGGCTAGCTGGGCAGTAGAAGCCCTACAATTTAGGAAACCTACCAAGTCATATGCCTTATGTCTTAAATATCAATGGTTGCAATTCCAAATTAACACCTTGGCCCAAAGGGGCACCATTCCATTTCAAAATTACCATCAATTCATGGTTTTGTGTGACGGTAGCTCAGCAAAAGATAAGGCCAAGTTATCATAATTCTATTTACACAATCCGGCCCTTCCAAACATGAATCTGTGGGGCCCCAATGCTGCATTGGGAAATGTTCAACTTATGGCCATGGCCTCTTGGTTAAATCATGAGGAGAAGAGAGCAGCAAAGATTCGGAATATTATGAACAGGGAGCTAAGTGAGCCACTCCTGATCAGAGTAGAACTAGAGGATCCCTCAGCCTTAATATATGCCCATCAGCACCAGGCCAACAACCCTTAGGTTCTCCCAGATTACATTGAAAACAAGCCCAGGCCATTGCTAACTTTGAGGACATGGAAAGACTGTTAAGGGATAACTGCATTCATGCTTGCACAAGGAGGTGGATCACACTATCCCACAGTCTAAAAATAAGAGAATACCGCTCCCCAACAAGGATGAGGGAGGCCTTGGCAAGAGTACCACTCTAAAAATAGTAAATCTAGAGGCCAACTAGATCGGCCTAAAGTTTAGTCCTCCCTTGATTTTAGGACTACTGGAAGGGGTCAAAGAAGAAGAGGAGCATAGGCAGTGGGAGGAAGTAGAGAGAAAAGTAGGGTTTCATGACCGAGAAGAGGACATCACCTCAGAAGCCTAGGATGTTAGAGAGGCAATCAAGGCAATCAAAGATGATGAGTTGGATCAGTTGCTTAGAGGATGAGCAACCCATTTAGAAGGGGGGTGATGATGAGCCCCAACAATGGGTAACTTATTGGGCTCATTTTGCCTATTATTCTTGATTAATCCACCATTCTTCATAGTTTATGCATGCTTTTGAGTATATTTATGTTAATTGAATGAATGAGAATAGTCACTTGACCATGGAGTTTAATATGTGTTTATTGCAGATTTTTGGACAACGTTTGGACCAAGGTCAAGCATTTATGAGCCAGTTGACAGCCAAATACGAGGGAACAAGGCTGAGGATTTTTAGGAAGGGTGTCTCCTGCACTAAATTCCCCCTTCCTCGAGTTCTCCATCATCAGCTCGGAGTTTAGCAGCCCACCAAAGTTGATTCCCAAGGATAGTCGAGCAGCTTTTGTAAAGTGGCTGATTACTTGCAGTTTGAGCAGCCAAGCCCCTTGAGTTAAGGAGGGTTGTTGGAGGTCCTCGTAGTGCATAAGTAGGAAGGCTTCTAGCCTTCGTAGTTTACTTCTTGAACATTTGTATTTCGCACTTTAGTGTTGCTCTGCCTTCTAGCCCATTTTGGAGCTTTTGTTGTAAACATTTTTGTGACATGGTTATTTTTTGAGTAATGGAGATCAGTTTCATTTTGCATCAGCTTTGAGCTTCTTCTTAGGAGGCTGTAGCTCTTGGGGTTGGGCCCAACCCAAGTGCCAACACCTCCTTGGTGTACTTTTATATGTTTTTGTTGCATTCATAGAATAATTTCTGCTAGTAGATTAAAATCTTGCTTGGTTACGTAGGTCATTTTTGATGGTTGAAATATCTTTTCATGTTTTAGGTTGATTTGATAGGTTGGTAATAGAAAATATCTTCGAAAAAGGCCATCAAGCAGCCCTTGATCTCACCTCTCCCTCTTTGGGACCATGAGTTGAGACCAGGGCGTCCTTGCTGCCACAAAAACATTGTTCTTGCTTCCTCATGCAATTGATAGTGTTAGATTCTTAGTTGCAAAATTTGATACCAGTGGTGATTACATGCTTAGATCTATTCTTGCTTAGTTTTCATAGTTATCTTACATGAATTTATACCAATAAATTTATGTTCATCATGGTTGTTGGTTTCTATGTCAAAATAGGTCAAAATAGCTAGATCATTGGTTTGCATAGTCTTTGTTTGGTCATTTTTGGAAAATAGTGTGTAGAACGCCTGTGATACCTCCCTGCCTACCCTTCCTCCATCAGATAACCTGCTCCAAACCCTAACTCAGATTCCTCCCCTTCATTTGCCACCCTTTTCCGACTTGACCTAATTTCCATATCCTTGTGCAACCTTGCTCTATCCATCCTTGAACAAATCCAACCATCCTTAATCACTCCTCAGCTTCATTCACCAGGTCCTAGACCTCTTCACATCCTCATCCAACCTCCATCTCCACTTTTCCACCTTCCTTCCACCATCAACCCTCCAAAATCCCCTTTCAGAACATCCTGTAGAACATCCTGTAGAACCCTTGCAGACTTCCTGTAGAAGTTCACGAGAGTGGTTTTTCGAGATCCGAACACTATGAAACTCTCTGGAAGGGTGCTAGGGACCCCTTAGGCCCTCTTCTCACCTTCCCAACCTCCTGCAAGCACCTACCCCATTTCCGTTCGCCAATCAACCTCTGCACAGTCAAAAACAGTTAAAGCACATGCATAATAATTTTACAAGATTACTCAAAAATACAAAAAGATGTTCCTTCTTAGATTTCACTTCATAAGTAGCTTAGACACATGCACTTTACCTTCCAAAGAGTCAATGGCATCCATTTCTGTAGCTTTCATCCTTTTTCTTGCACAAGTAAGGTTAGTTAGTAAAACTAAGGTTTGCTAGGGTTTTCATTTCCTTTCAGCTTTTAGCTTCTTTCTGCAAGTAGATTAGCCTCCTTTGAGTTAGCTTTCATCCATCACAATTAAAAGCTTCTTCTGAGAGCCCATAGAAGTTGGCTTAATCTCCTAGCAGAATTGTGCCAGCTTATCCAGTGACAGCCTGCGGCAAGAGCTAGTACTTGTGCATATAGCACCGTCTCTTCCAAGTTTGTTACAAACTACTGGGTTGATAAAAGTAAAGAAGGGAGTCCAGGGAGTTGCAGCATTATTGCTGCAATACTGAAGCCCACCAATTCTCCAACATAATTTTAATGTCATCATAGGATAATTGATAGATATATCCTCAAGATAGCATGTTGAGGGTCTCCAACATGTCTTCCCTAATTCCTCAGAGAAGAATTAGTTTGAGTGATTCAGGATCAAGGGTGCAGTTGGTCCTCCTATAACTGATTTTAAATCTCTCCTCATAGCCTTCTAGGGATTCATCAAGTCCAAGAGTCATCCAAAAGATTTATTCCTTAGTTTATTTGGACCTAAAGTATTCCATGTATTTTTTATTGAAGGCTTTTTTCATCTTGGCCTAGGTAGTGATTCTACCCCAAGCAAACCCATAAGCTAGCACAAGGTTTCATCCTTAAGGATAGAGGGGAATAACTTCAACTTATTCTCATTAGAGGCATAGTCATAGGTCCTACAAACAACTAAAAATTCAAATATGAAGGTATGAGGATCCTCAGAGGTTAATACATGGAAGTGGGGAATGGAAGTAGGGCTTATATCCTTCATTCTAGCCTCTCCATTGGTCTCTCTAATAGGAGAAACCTCATCGTCCCTATTTTCAACCATAGTTTGGGTAGGTGAAGTGGGTTCTTCTTCTTCCCCTAAGTTTATTTAAAAAATTTAGGTTGCTCACCTAGAGGATCTTCTAACTCCTTTGTAGTCAAAGAGCGAGACAAACAGTCACAGGAGAAGAGTGAAGGTTGGCTGCTTGAGGGTGTGGGGGTTTTTGGTAAGAATTTTCCTTGATTATCTCTACACCTACGGGGCATGAAATCATTTTTTTCTCTTTTTATTTTATGTTACTCCTTCAAAAGTTGTATACAAAACAAAACAAAATGCTTAAGTAGAAACAACATCTACCTAGACACCTCTCCATAAATTATGCCAAAAAGTGGTGAGCCATGTTATTACACCAAGAATGTTGTAGCTCCAAAGGGCTCCTCAACTCAAATTATCAACTTGGGGTTCGTAAAATCTTTGAAGTGACAGTGTTATATGCACAATATATAGGATTCCACTCATGCCACCATTAGTTATGAAATTAGATGAAAAAGTGCTCAAATACCCTTCCTTCTACTGAATTAGAATGAAATCTTGCTAAAAGGAGAAATCAGAAGTTGCTTCTAAGTATAAAAATAGAGATTCCATTGAATCAACTTGTAAAATTCTAACTACCCAATTCATGGAAAGATAAAGGATAACCTACTTAGATAAATGAAGTTGTGTTATCTTGCAAAAAAAGTTAAATTACCTCATCTACTTGCAGAAAAGAAAATAATATATCTTGCATCATTCATCAAACTACAAATCAAAATCACATGTGCCATCTACCTAGTTCATACTTTTTCATAAATCAATAACCTACTTGCATGATAAAGAAACTAACTCTACTGAGTTTTGTAGTGAAGACAAGGAAGGTTTGGAGTGGCCTAATAGCTTTTCATGATCATATTATCATAGTTGGGGTTCATTATGCATCTATGCTAAGTCAAATTTGCAGTGTGGGTCAAATTTGATGAAGAAAAAGGCTACTACAGGTTTTCTACAGGCAATTTCTAAATGAGGCTCGTAATTCTACAAGCATGCCTATAATACTATAGGAGGGCATCCGAGTGGTTTTTAAAGGTGAAAACATTGGCTTGATGGTATGGAGATGTGAATAGTAGTTGAAGAAAATGAAAGGAGGTTGGTTTGATTGCCTAGATAATATCAAGACCTCTCAGAGGTATGCCTTGAACTAGGATGAGTGCTCTTGGTGACCTAGATAAAATAGCTTATAAAAAAGGGTTTTCTTGGGAGAGATTTGGAACGTTGAAGGAGAAGGTGAAAGAGCTTAGGATGAAAGTGATGAAGGTGCCCTTCCCTATAGATCAATCAACCTTGAAATTAATCACATCCATGAATCCATTTATCATTTGCAAAATGAAATAATTTATGATGTAAAAGATGATTTGAATTTAAATTACATCTAATTCATGAAAACCATTGATATAATCACTAAACTAACTTCTAAACTGTAGAAATAAAATGTAAAATAGGACAACTAACACTAATATACTTCCAAGAAACAATAAAAAATTCTTTTTGGGTTGTGGTTGTGAATCCTTCCACTCATTCTCCCACAAGAGAGGTGATGTAGAGGCTAAAACCATGATATTTTATAGATTAACTGCTACTGAAATGAAAGAAACTATGAAATTCTTGGAAACAAGAAGAAACATAATTGCAAGAAGAGGGACTAGAACCTTTGGTTTGAGCCCAAATATAAGGGTCTGAGCACTCTTAAACTAACTCATACATAGCTTAATATCCAATGTCTCATTATCAAAACTTGTAGGTCTAATACATCACATAAAAGTTGAAAATAACAATGTCAATTCTTAGAGCTCAATAGCTACACCTAGTTGAAAAAAAAAAAAATATTCATAATTATCTCTTCCTCTAGTTTATTTATAAAAAAGGGTAGCTAAAGCAACTCCATTGAAAGTAGGAATGGTTCCCTTCTTGATCCAAAAATTGGTGGATCTTTCCTTCTTGATATTCACATGGACTAGGAGTCACTCGATTGCCAATGAACTCAAACTGGTGAGAGAGGATATGGTGATCCCAAGTTGAGTTTATGGAGTTAAGGATGTGGAAAAACCCCCTATATTCTCTCCTAGTTGTCTCCATTAAGTCCCTGCATATTAATAGCCTAAAAAATGTTTCATTTTTCTAAAACTAAACCACATTAGGCCAGATACTACGACAAACACCTTTTACTCCTCTTACTAAGCATAATATAATGAAAAATGTCAATTGATGCAAGAGAAGGATAGTTTTAAGGTTGGAGAATGGCATATTAATCTTTAAAATGTATGTATTGATCCAGGGACTCATCACCATAGCCAACAATGTTTTCTAAACTCAATCATTGTCAACCAATATGGTCCAACATCCTATTGTGACAAAAATTATCTCAAATATGAAAATCAACCATGGTATAATGTCAAATTATGACAAACATTATCTCGATATGAAAATCAATCTTGGTTAAGTACGGTCAACCATGGTTCAACATTTCATTGTGATAAGAATTATCTGAATATGAAAATCATCCATGGTCAACCATGTTTATTTCAAGGTTTATAATACTTATCTTCTAGTTTATAATTTTAATGCATTTGGTTTAATATTATTCCATTGAGTTCATAATCCATTGGGGTTTTAGTATTAATCCCCTAGGTTTATAATCCATTGAATTTTTAGTATTAATCTATTGGATTTGTTGTTCTCTTGGGTTTATAATATTAATTCGCTGGGTTTATTAATCTAAGGGTTCATATTCCTAGGGTGTAATATTATTTGTAGGGTTTATAATATTAATCTTTGGGTTTAATATGAATCCCTTGGGTTTATAATCGTGGTCAACATCACATTGTGACAAAAAATTTCTCAATATGAAAATCAACCACATTCGAATGTCGAATTTCGACAAATATTATCTCAATATGAAAATAAATCATGCTCAAGCATGGCCAACCATGGTCCAACATCGCATTATGACAAAGATTTTCTCAATATGAAAATGAACCATGGTTAGCCATGGTCAACCATGTTTATTTTAGGGTTTATAATATTTATATTAGTGTTTATATACCTTGGGTTTGTAATATTAATCCTTTGGGTTTAAAATTATTCCCTTGGGTTACTAACATCAATCCCTTGGGTTTATTGAATCTAAGGGTTCATATTCCTAGTATATAATACTATTCATAGGGTTTATAATATTATTCCTAAGGTTTAATATAAACCCCTTAGGTTTAAATCATGGTCAACCATGGTCCAATGTTGTATGGTTTGTAATTTTAATCCTTAGGTTTAATATAAATCACTTGGGTTTATAATTATGGTCAACCATGGTCCAACGTCTCATTGTCATACAACTTCCATCAATATGAAAATGAACCATGGTCTAGTGTCTAATTGTGAAAAATATTGTCTTCATATGAAATTCAATCATGGTGAACCATGGTCTAGTGTTGCATTATGACAAAGATTGTCTCAATATGAATGTCAACCATAATAAACCATGGTCAACCATGCTTATTTTAGAATTTATAAAAATTATCTTAGGGTTTATATACCTTGGGTTTCTAATATTAATCCCTTGGGTTTAATGTTATTACCTTGGGTTTATAATCCCTTTTCTTTATTATTCTCTTGGGTTAATAATAACAATCCTTGGGCTTATTAATCTAAGGGTTCGTATTCTTAGGGTATAATATTATTCATAGGGCTTATAATAATAATACATGGGTTTAATATAAATCCCTTGGGTTTATAATCATGGTCAACTATGGTCAGCCATGGTCCAACTTCACATTGTGATTGATTATGAAAATCAACCATGGTCAACCATGTTTACTTAAGGTTTTATAATATTTATCTTAGTGTTTATATACCTTGGGTTTATATTATTCTCTCGAGTTTAATATTATTCCGTTGGGTTTATAATGTCAATCATGCTCAAACATGATCGATCATGGTCAACCTTGTTCAATCATGTTTTACCAAGGTCAATCATGGTCAACAATGTTTATAAAAATCAATCATGTCAACCACGGTCAATCATGTTCAACCATGGTCTAATGTTGCATTGTGACAAAGATTGCCTCAATATGAAAAGCAACCATGGTCCAACGTTGGATTGTGACGAATATATTCTCGATATGGAAATAAATCATGGTCATGCATGTCCAACCATGGTCCAACAAACCACGCTCAATCATGTTCAACCATGGTCCAATATGGGATTATGACAAAGATTGCCTCAATATGAAACGAATGCATGGTCCAATGTCGAATTGTGACAAATATTGTCTCAATATGGAAATCAATCATGGTCATGCATGATCAACCATGGTCCAAAATCACATTGTGCAAGGATTGACTTAATATGGAAATCAACCGTGGTCAACCATGGTAAACACAGTTCATTTTAGTGTTTATAATATATATCTTAGGGTTTATATACCTTAGATTTATAATATTCATTCCTTGGGTTTAATATTATTCTCCTGGGTTCATAATTTCTTGGGGTCTTAGTATTAATCCCTTGGGTTTATTATTCCCACAGGTTTATATTATCAATCCCTTGGGTTTATGGAAATCAGCCTTGGACAATCATGGTCAACCATGGTCCGACATTTCGTTGTGATAAGGATTGTCTATATATGAAAATAAACAATGGTCAATCATGGTCAACCATGTTTATTTTAGAGTTTATAATATTTATCTTATGGTTTATATAACTTGGGTTTATAATTTAATCCCTTAGGTTTACTATTATTCCATTGGGTTCATAATCCCTTTGGGTGTTAGTATTAATCCCTTGGCTTTAATATTATTTCCTTAGGTTTATAATCCCTTGGGTTTTTAGTATTAATTTGTTAGTTATTCCCTTTGGTTTATAATATCAATCTGTTGGGTGTAATATTATTTGTATGGTTTATAATATTAATCATTGGGTTTAATATGAATCCCTTGGGTTTATAATCATGGTCAACCATGGTCCACAATCACATTGTGACAAATATTTTCTCAATATTAAAATCAATCATGGTCTAACATCGCATTTCAACAAATATTATCTCGATATGAAAATAAATCATGCTCAACCATGGTTTAACATCGCATTATGAAAAAGATTGTTTCAATTTGAAAATGAACCTTGGTTAACCATGGTCAACCATGTTTATTTTAGGCTTTATAATATTTTTCTTAGGGTTTATATACCTTGGTTTTACAATATTACTCCCTTGGGTTTAATATTATTCCCTTAGGTTTATAATACCTTAGATTTTCATAATTAATCCCTTGGTTTTATTATTCATTTGGGTTAATAACATCAATCCCTTGGGTTAATCGATCTAAGGGTTCAAATTCCTAGAGTATAATATTATTAATAGGGTTTACAATATTAATCCTAGGGTTTAACATAATCCATTGGGTTTATAGTCATGGTCAACCATGGTCCAATGTCAGATTGTGACAAAGATTGTCTCAATATGAAAATCGACTACGTCGCATGGTTTATAGTATTAATCCTTAGGTTTAATATAAATCACTTGGGTTTATAATCATGGTCAACCATGGTCCAACATTGAATTGTGATAAATATTGTCTCCATATGAAATTTAATCATGGTGAACATGGTATAGCATCGCATTGTGACAAAGACTGCCTCAATATCAAAATCAACCATAGTAAACCATGGTCAACCATGTTTATTTTAGGATTTATAAAATTTATCTTAGGGTTTATATACCTTGGGTTTATAATATTAATCCCTTGGGTTTAATGTTATTACTTTGGGTTTATAATCTGTTGTGTTTATTATTCCCTTGGGTTTATAATAAAAATCATTGTATTTATTAATCTAAGGGTTCATATCGCTAGGGTGTAGGTTTATTATTCCTTTAGGTTTATAATAACAATCCTTGGGTTTATTAATCTAAGGGTTCATATTCCTAGGGTATAATATTATTCACAGGGTTTATAATATTAATCCATAGGTTTAATATAAATCCCTTACGTTTATAATCGTGGTCAACCAGGGTCAATCATGGTCCAATATCACATTGTGACAAAGATTTTCTTAGTATGAAAATCAACAATGGTGAACCATGTTTATTTAAGGGTTTATAATATTTGTGGTAGGGTTTATATACCTTGGGTTTATATTAATCTCTTGCGTTTAATATTATTCCCTTGGGTTTATAATCACTTGGGTTTATAATATCAATCATGGTCACCATGGTCAATCTTGTTTGAACAAGGTCAACCATTGTTAACCATGTTTTATAAAAATCAATCATGGTCAGCCACAGTCAATCATGGACAACCATGGTCCAATGTCGCATTGTGAAAAATATTGCCTGAATATGAAAATCAATGATGGTCCAATGTCGAATTGTGACAAAGAATAACTCGAAATGAAAATAAATCATTATTATGCATGGTCAATCATGGTCCAATGTGACATTGTGACAAGGATTATCTTAATATGGAAATCAACCATGGTTAACCATGTTTCTTTTAGGGGTTATAATAGTTACCTTAGGGTTTATATACCTTGGGTTTATAATATTTATCCCTTGTGTTTAATATTATTCCCTTGGGTTCATAATTCCTTGTGGTTTTAGTATTAATCCCTTGGGTTTATTATTCCGCTAGCTTTATATTATAAATCCCTTGGTTTTATTAATAAAAGGGTTCATATTCCTATGGTTTAATATTATTTTGTTGGTTTGGTCGTGTTTGAGCATGATCCAATGTCACATAGACAAATATTGTCTCAATAAGAAAATCAACCATGGTAAACCATGCTTATTTAAGGGTTTATAATACTTATCTTAGGGTGTATATACGTTGGGTTTAACAATATTGCTTGGGGTTTAGAATCCATTAGGATTTTAGTATTAATCCCTTCGGTTTATTATTCTCTTTGGTTTATGATATCAATCTTGGTCAACCATGGTCAATCATGGTCGACCATGGTCAACCATGGTCCAACATCGTATTGTGACAAAGATTGTCTCAATATGAAAATCAACAATGGTGAACCATGGTCCACTGTCACATTATGACAAAGATTGTCTCCATATGAAAATCAATCATGGTTCAACATGGTGAACCATGGTTAAGGGTTCATTTCATATTCCTAGGGTTTAATATTATTCCCTTGGGTTTATAATATCAATCATGTTCAATGATGAAAACTCATGGTCAACCATGGTCAACCATAGACAATCATGGTCAACCAATATGGTCCAATGTTGCATTGTGAATTTTTTTTTCTCAATATTAAAATCAATCATGGTCCAATGTCAAATTGTGACAAAGATTGTCTTGACATGAAAATCAACCTTGGTTAAGAATGGTCAACCATGGTCCAACATTTCATTGTGATAAGGATTGTCTCAATATGAAAATCAACCATGGTCAACTATGGTCAACCATGTTTATTTCAGGGTTTATATATTTATCTTTGGGTTTATATACCTTGGGTTTATAATATTAATCCCTTCGGTTTATAATATTAATCCCTTGGGTTTATTAATCCTTTGCATTTATAATCTTAGAGTTTTTTATATTAATCTTAGGTTTGATAGATTAATGTTAGGGATTGCAATATTAATCTTAGGGTTTAATATCAATTCCTTAGGTTTATAATCTCTTGGATTTGTAATATTAATCTTATGATTTATATTTCTAGGGTTTAATATTAATCCTTTGAGTTTATAATATTAAGCCCCCCGAGTTTATAATATTATTAATACCTTGAATTTATTAATCCCTAGGGAGCTTATAATATTATTAATATTTTGTGCTTATAATATTAATAATCACTTGGGTTAATAATATTAATCCTCGATATGTTTAATAATAATATATTAGGGTTTATAATCTTAGATTTTTTTAATATTAAGCTTAGGTTTGATATATTAATCTTAGGGTTTAATATTAATTTCTCAATTTTATAATCCCTCAGGTTTATAATATTAATCCCACGTGATTATAATAATTATCTCTTGGTTTTAATATTAATTAATATATAATAATATATTAATATTTAAATTAATATTTATTAATACAATATTTTCTAAATACATACTTAATATATTATTATTTAATATTGGGGTTTATAATTAGGGATTATAATAATGGGTTTGATGTTATGGTTTATTATATTATGTTTATAATATAACATATGTCAAGTTAACACCTATGGCGTATATCAGCCACATTTATTGATGTGCTTGTGTTAGATCTAATAAATATGGGAATTATGTTAGAATACCTATGATGGTATTTTTGAGGAATTGAATTAGTGATGTGCCAGTAACTTGGAAAATGTATTTTCAATTTGAATTAAACAAAAAATAAAATTCTTTTTCTTAAAATAAAAATATTGAGTAAATGACAAACGATTCTCAAAATCCTCATGATGATAGTTTGAATAGTTACGACCCTTAGTTATTTAATTACTAAAAGAAACATATCACTATCATATATTTATATTTTTTATCCATCATTAATTCAAAGGGGTCTAAAACATCAATTTAATTTAAAAATGTTTTACAATGCAATATGAGGGAGATGTTGTCATATAACGTTATATGATAATTAAAAATTTATGTATGTATATATATATATGTGTGTGTGTGTGTGTGTGTGTGTGTGTATGTGTGTGTGTGTGTGTGTGTGTGTGTGTGTGTGTGTGTGTTGAGGGAATCATCCTTTCTCTCAAAGTGAGGGCTAGAGTGAGAGTTAATACAACAATATTCATAGGCATGTAACCATTACAACAATATTTCTCATCATCAATGTCACTCACGATTGAACTTGGGTGTGGGAATGACAACCATTCTGCCAAACCAGCCAAGATAACCCCAATTCACGAATCTATATATATATATAGCAAAAGAAAAATGACTTATTTACATATAATAATAAATTATATTTACATAAACTATCATATATCCATCTTCATCTCGAATCTATTAAGTGTAGACAGGATTGAATTTCTCTAGGTGAAAACATTTACTCATGTTTTACATTCAAAAGAAGTTTACACCTCAAAATAATTGATATCTCATCACACTAGATAAATTTAAGATTATGATGAATATATAATAGTATATAATTAAAATATAAACTTAAACTATATTATTATTAATTAATTTTAATATTTTATATACATTCACTAATTTAATTTAATTTAAATTTATTAATCGTATTTTTTTTTCTAAGTAAAACTAATTCTAGTAATAAAAAAAAAAAATATTTACAATGTGACCAAAGTCATTACAACACTATGATAGGCATAGTTTCCAAGACAAAACAGGTAAGAAAAACCCGAGTAGAACCCACGCAGGGGATCTTCACAGTGAACAAAAACTACACAAAAAACATAAGAAATCCGCAATAGCATTAACATGGTAAACTTGCCCGATGATAGCCATAGCTTAACCCAAAAAACTGTTGCCAGCAAGAGCATGCTACTCATCCTGTGGTTCTTCCACAACCCGACACCATCCGAATTCTGGCTCACCCATAGTTGGAGCAGCGACCTGATCAGAGGGACTAGGATCGACAGGCAGCATCTCCGCATCCTGAGTGCTGCAACCCGGATCATTCTGAACATGTTGCGGCACCACACCAATACCAAGCTGAATCAAAGGAGTAGGACCAGAGACTGCCCCAGAGCCCCCCGAATGAGAATCTAAGTCGTCCATCTGAGTGGTCTCATAGAAAACCACTGTTATTTGAGTTGTTATCTGAGGCCGATGCAGGGAACTATTGAAGGAGAAGATTGAAAAGTCGGTCGAGGAAGGAGTCCCACAGTAGTGACTGGAAGCACAACGCTGCTCTCTCCTGCTTCGTGTGCCTCGGCAATGACCAGTGAACAATTCGCTAGAAGGGGAGGGCGAATCCGAAGACAAGCCTGTCGAAGCGCGCCGGGGTTGGCCTCTACAGCATCCCATACGTTGACAAAGTCGAGCCATCTTTGAGGGAGCAGTATAACAGATGTAGATAGGCTGAGCAATTGACCTAAGACAATGACAATGGAGCACGGAGCTACAAAGACCTAGAGACCCGGGAGAGACCCTACGAAGTCCTAACGCCAGCGACAGCCAATTGAGCATAGGGTGAAAAAATCCAGAGTGAGGATGAGCAACCAGAGAATTGTTAGGACGAATCTTCCACCCCCCTGTAACAGTGACCAGGCCTAAGACCAGACGCTTGAACAAAGGGATATAAGCTGAGAGGAAACTACACAAAGGCCACCCGCGAAAACCAAAGGCAAGAACAGAGACTCGGATATGATAAACAGACACGAAAACCGCCAGACTATGATCCAGGACCCCCCATAGGAGAGGGAGGAACAGCAGGAGCTACCTCTGGGGCCAAGAGACTTCAGCGAGAGCTGTAAATTGAGCCGGAACAAGGGGAGGAGCCCAAAGAGACAACTCGCAAGACATCACCGCAAACTCAGAGCAATGCATCACCTTATACTTGCTCGATCTTTCTCGAAAAGCCATTTCCATTACTACTGCATTGATGATCGTCGTCATCTTTTGCAGATTGTAGCGTACGAGGGGAGCAGCTGTTGCAGAGGATAGGGAGAATGAGCCAGGGCCACCTAAAGGGGAGTTGTTGTAACCTGCCTTACGCGCAATCCAAGCGCTCATCCGATTGCCAATATTTAACATGGCGTACTGGGTGGGTAGGTGTCGAGCTGCCTCACCCCACCCCAGTCTTTTCATATTGATTGTTGCCTCAGTCACTCGCATCTGGAGTATTAATTGTATTATCTACTAATAAAAAATTATATTAATTTGTCCACGGGGTGTAGAATAAATTTTGATGGGGTGCACTGTTAAGGCACTTCGTGATGTGAAGGTCACAAATCCTAAACTTCGTTGGTAAAAATCTAACTGTGTTAAGGATTGGTGTGGCCTAGGCCAAGTACAATCCATGGATGATTTCCATAGCTTATATGCCCATTTCTCAAGCCAAAAGTTAAGCATGCAATCATTTCATACTCACACAATTAATAAATTATTATATTACTTAATTGAAATATTTTAACATATTTAATTTATTTTTATGGTTTTATGTAACTAAATAACCAATTAAAAAAATAGGATCATAATTCTTAATTGTTTCTCCTTTTCCCAAACTTAAGTTTAAAGATAATTATAAAAAACAATAATTATAACTCATTTGTATACACCAATGTTTTCCACATTAAATTCCATCTTTATATAATTAAAGGAACAAGTGTCGAAACATTTCTCTAGCCATAATGAGCCATTAAATATAAAGATAAATAACTTTGACTTAGTTTATCAACACATAAAGATAAGAATGGTTGGGAAATTCATCCATGGATATATATGAATTCCATCTTTATATGAATAATGGAAAAAGTGTCGAAAACTTTCTCTAACAATAATGATCCATTGAATATAAAGGTAAATAACCTTGACTTGGTTTATCAACACATAAAGATTAGAATGGTTGGGAAATTCATCCATGGATATCTAAAAGATTAAGTGTGACTTGGAAAATTTTCCTTTAAAGTGATAAATATAATAATTTTTATAAACTTATGTGTGGGTTGGAAGAAGAAATACAACTAAATAAATCAATTATTGTATTATTGAATTTCACTGTAAATATGGTTAAAAATATGTCGTCATTGATCCTAAAGGTGTCAAAGTGTCATAGGTTTCTAGGTTCAGGAAACAAGAATAAAAATGAAGATCAACATTGTAAGACGGTGCAAAGACTTTGGAGCTATTTCTTGTATAACGAATCATGTCAAATGCAAGTGAAACTCACTTACATGGAAAGAGCTTTGAAAGAGCTTTCTAGTGGTATTTGGAAGTCTAGAAAGGGCCTCTTGGATCAAAATATAGAGCTAGTAAAATATAGGGAGATCAAAAGTCAAATATGTCAAGCTAAAGTGGATAGAGGACTCCTTTCGCACATAGTTAATATTATCACACAAGAAAACATAACAAGCGCTTTGGAAAAGCCGCTATTCAAAGCATCAGGAAGAGGTAGCTAAAATCACAACATCTGGGAGCATTATTATCGATCGAAGGTGGAGCCCATAGAACAACTCACCGCGGTGGAGGAAGCCTAGTGGATGTACCCTGAAGAAAATTTAAGGAGTGTGGTGTTAATTGTAGAGACAACCTCTGTATTGCAAAGAGACTAGTGCCTAGTACATTTGAATCTGGTTCATCTCTGGTAATTCTTCAAAGGATTTAAAGCACCATTTGTGATATTTTTTATAGTTTGAATTTAGTTGGTTCAAACAAATTTGGAAAGACACAGTCCATGAGTTCTTTATACACAATAGGTATTCAGTGATGTAAAGTATCAATAAACAGAGACCAAAATTATCGAAGGACTCAGCTCATTTTCTTTAATGTGAATATGAAAATAGAAGAAATAAAAGAAGAAACCCATCATGTATATATATATATATATATATATATATATATATATATATATATATATATATATATATATATATATATATATATATATATATATATATATCTAGATATCAAGTATTCTACACTTATCTGGATTCAGAAAGAAATGAAACCTATGGAATAATAGTGGAAGCAAAGAATCACGGTGGGCATTTAAAGATCTAGCTTCCAAAATTCATATAGGAATTTTTCATTAACATATTAATTCAAATTAATCTATATAAGAGAGGAAACATGTCTAGTAGCTACTTAACGTGACATCTGAGAAGAACATGAACATTTGTGAAATTTCAAAAGAGAGGATACATATGGTAATCTTAGAATGAAGGAATCACCATTGATATGAATTAATATTCTAAATAAAATATACATCAAAAGAAATAGAACGTTCTCAAAACAACACAAAGTTTTCTTCCAAAATCATGAACCAACTAAATTCAATTTGTAAGAAATATCGCAAATGGTGCTTTAAATCCTTTGAAGAATTATCAGAGATGCACCCGATTCAGATGTACTAGACATTGGTATATTTTCAATCTAGAGGTTGTCTCTAGAATCAACAACACATTTTGGTGTCATTTCTGAGTACATATTAGCGAATTTCCCCCCAGGATATGACATTCAAGAACTCTTTGTTAAGGTGACCAAAGATGTATGGATTGCAGATTCATCACCTTGGAAACTCCACTATCCAAATCTTAAGAATATCTTCCTGGCATTTAGGAGACCCGTCACCCATTTAGATACATCTCAACAGAGAACTCAATCTATATCTGATTTGGATAAGTTAATATTCAAGAGATTTTGGAATGAAAAAACCTTGGCTACTAATGCCACTGTCTCCTCATTTCTTGAAGCTTCCCCATCCATCTCTCAACACGTCATTATTCATTCCTCATACTTTACTCTTAGAATCTTAACCTATCCTTTCGAGATTGATCTGATTCACAATATATTTCCTTCAGAAGTCAAGGAAGAAGAAGTTTTAGTTAATACTCCTTCCTTCACATTTCATCCTCCCCCTCAGATTAGAAAGGGAAAATCCACCCTTGGTGTCAGTCATACTCATCACATAAACGATTCCACAAGTCTCAACCCTTCTACTCTTTTAGCTATTGTCATAAGGCAACAAACTCTGATAAATTTAGCACCACCTCCATTAATACAGATGGCAGTCCTAGGATTCCTAAAAAAAAAGTATGCCTCATTAGAATTTCCTCAACCTCTGAGTGCCATGCCCCAAGACTACCTTAAACTCTTACCCAAATTAAATGGAGAGGATGAGATCTCAACACAGAGATATAGAGGTTTTTTGTGCATTTGCAGAGAGTCTAAATATTGAACACTTAGATGTGGTATTGAGTCTTTTTGTCCAATCCCTTGATGGAGAGGTCAGAAAGTGGTTTAGATATCTACCATATGCTTCCATTGCTACTTCGGAAGAGTTGGAGAACTCCTTTACACATAAGTGGGGAGAAAAGAGGGATCAAAGACATATCCTAACAGAGTTTAATGCTATAGAGAAAAATAAAAATGAATATATTTCAGAATTTATAAAGAGGTTTAACAACCTAGACAACAACCTACCAGTTGAAATCAAGCCTCCCAGTCTATTGCACGGGTAGTCTTTGCTGGGGCTTTTTAATCTGAGTTTGGTTTTATAGTAAAGGAGAGGAAGTCTCGTACGTTAGATCAAATCCAAAATGATGCCCTCGAAGTGGAGGAAAATTTCTAATCTGAATTTAAATAGGAATGCAACAAATTATAGATATAATCATAAATACAAAGAAGCAATAGAAATAACACTTCGTTTCATTAATATCAAATATTGAATCATACTTACAAACAAAATGGAAATAAGACTAGTTGGGGTGATGGTAGCTTATCTCTAATAAGAGATGTGGCAGCTAGATGCCTCTGAAATATGTTACAATGAGGCTCAAGGGCCTATTTATTATTTGAAAACATGAGAAAACCCTAAAAAACCAAAACCCTAACCCCAGGAGATGTAACACCAAGCGTTTATGGGTGTCGTTGGGGTTAGTTGGGTAGCCAACTTCCTGAGGTCATAACTTGGTCATATTATCTCTATTTGGCGCGTACTTTACCTTGTTTGAAAGGTATCTTCGACTACTACATGTTTTTCTATAGGCTTGGGGCTTGCAAAAAACCTCAGAAAAACATCGTTTAGGGGGTCAAAACTTCTTCGAAGTTCAGGAAGTGAAAAATTGTTAAAAATAGTAAATGTTGAAATAAACAAGGAAACAAATTAAACCAACCGGAGGTCTAGGTGGAATAGGTGGGTGGCCACCAATATCCACCTGGATCATTCCTCCCCACATGCAAAGAAATGGTCCCCATTGTGTACAAGCCTCCATGAGGTGAGGAAATTTCTGCTGAACTTGGTCCCTAGTCAGCCACTTTCCTTGGTACAGTACTTGGCCAAATTTGACAACCTGATATAGTTGAATCTTTTCCTGGTGAGTGTTCTTGACTTGTGTGTCCATAATCTGATCAGTTGTGTCTATTCCATGTAGTCTGGGTTCAACTTTGCTGGTGTGAGTTGTTCTACAATGTCTAATGTGTCCACTAATGGTGGGATGTATGGCCAAAGGTGGTCCACATTGAACACTAGGTGCAGGCCAAGGAATAGGGGAATGTTGAACTCAAAAGCATTGTCTTTGATAGCCTTGGTAATAGTGTAAGGACCATATCAGACTGGTATAAGTTTCTAGTGGGCTTTGGTAAGGAATTATTTCTACAAATTCAACCAAACTTTGTCACCTACCTGAAACTTGTGTGGCACCTGATGTTGATCATGTGGCTACTTGCACTTGGAATTTGACTTCCTTGGGATGTCATCGACCTGCTAGCAGATTTGTTGGATGCGTTCAATAAATTTGGTCACTTTATTAGCCTCGAACAATACATGTGTGGATTTTGTTTGTGTAGTTGTGTGAGGAAAGACAACATCAATCAAACACAATGGTTAAAATCCTAGACTCACTAGAAAGGGATTATGACCAATCAAGCTATGGCGACCTCTGTTATAACTTTGTTGCACATATGGATTTCTCTCATCCTAGGTTCGAGGATGCTTGTAGTTGTACATGCGGAATATGTGCATTATCATCCTATTGACGATCTCCATCTGGCCATTAGTCTGGGATGGAAGGAAGCCAATTTTGTGATCTTGGTGTCCAATATTTTCCAGAGGCTTGACAAAAATGTGCTCAGGAACATGTTATCCCGATCTGATATAATGGTCTGTGGGATCCCAAAATGTACCCATAATCATTCAAAAAAGAATTTGTTAGTTTCCTCTGCTATGATACTCTTCTTGCAGGTCGCCAATGTAGTCATCTTTCAAAATCTGTCTACGATCACAAATACACAATGATTACCATGCTTGGTAGAAGGGAGGCTAGACATATAGTCCATGGAGATGGATTCCCACAACTGGGTGGGAGTAGGCATAGGAGTGTACCGGCCTTGCTTCTTGATGGTTGGCCTAGAAAGGGCATAGGCTGTGGAGGATCTAATATATTTTCCAACATCTAGTCAGAGTTTGGGCCAATAGAAGTACTTTTGTAGTAAAGCCACAATTTTTTTCTACAGCAAAGTGTCCTGCAACCCAACTTTAGTGTGCCTCCAAAATCAGCTTGGCACACTCTCTTGAAGGAACAAAAATGTGTCCTAGGTAGAATAATAATGTGTCCTAGAGGCGGAAATCAGGAACTTTCTTTCCATTTACTAGAATCTGGTATGTGGAGTCCAACTCTAGATCATTTTTGTATAGTTTCGGCCATCCATAGGTATACTGACCACAAGAGTTGAGAAAAGTAGTCAGTGCTACAACTAAGGGCCGACAGAGGAAGTATACAACATGATTGGTGCTACTCTTTTTATATTTAATGTTCAAGTGGAATTGTTGCACATATGTAGATCACTTCTAATAGCGATCACTCTACAACTTCCATTGTGTCTGTATAAACTAAAGATGTTAGTGATTGGTGTGGATTACCATCTCCTTACGTAGAATGTAATGCTGCCACTGTCGGCAAG
Organism: Pinus tabuliformis; assembly: GCA_031772625.1. NCBI lineage: Eukaryota > Viridiplantae > Streptophyta > Pinopsida > Pinales > Pinaceae > Pinus > Pinus tabuliformis. The sequence continues at coordinate 1,313,827,928 of CM062818.1, forward strand.
ACTACACAATGGAATACATATCTTTATCATAGGTGGGGTACTTCTGAATTGCATCGGAAAATGTATCACTATTATCGCCCACCAGATGCCTGTGATGGGTGAGGAATGCACCAACAGCATAGTTTGAGGTGTCTATCTAAATTTCAAATGGATGATGCAGGTATAGTAGTGTGAGTACCTGTGTAGAGAAGAGGTAGTGCTTCAAATCAATGAACACCCTCTATTGGTACTCAGACCAAAAAAAAAAATTCTTTCACCCCACCCTTATTAATCTTACTCAAAGGCCAAGTGATATGGGAGAATCCCAACATGAACCACTGATTGAAATTTGCAAGGCCAAAAAAGTTGCGAAGCTCCGTTAGAGTGGTCCAGGTTGGCCAATCCTAAATGACTTGAATCTTGGTTGGGTCGACATGCACAACACACTCATCTATGATGTAACCCAATTATTGTAACTATCTCATGCCAATGGTGCACTTCTCCAAGTTGGCACACAGTTTATGCTACTAAAGGGTTTGAAGGACCTAGCGAATGTGTTGCAAGTGTTCTTCCCAAATGTTTTTGAAGATGAGGATGTCATCTAGATAAACCACCATTAATGAGTTGGTGAAGGGCTGCAAGATTTCATCCATTAGCCTCATAAAAGTATCAGAGGCATAACCAACCATTGTCAACCCAAAGGGCATAACCAACCATTCAAAAAGGCCTTCCTTGGATTTAAAGGTGGTCTTCCATACATTTGTGAGCTCTGTTGGAACCTGGTGACAACCAAACTTCACATCGATGTTACTAAAATACTTGGCCCATTTTATCTGGTCTAGCAGGTCATCAATCCATGGGATTGGATACCTATTCATGACAATGATTTTGTTCAGTGCCTTATAATCAATCGAGAGCCTCCAGGAGCCATCCTTCTTCTGTAAAAGTACAATTAGGCTCCTACAAATCGAGGAACTTGGTCAGATGTTTCCTTTTTGTAGCAAATCCTAGATTTTCCTCTTGATCTCTTCATTTTCCAAAATGGAGTGATGATAAATTGGCCCATTGGGTAGAGGGGCTCCATGAGTTAGATCGATTGAATGCTTGGCCTGACAATGAAAGGGTACCATGTGGGTGAGGAGAAGATGTCCCTGTGTTAATCCATGATCGTATCCACCAGCTTCTACTACTTGGAGGAACCCTTCCAGGGGGGCATGGATGTGGTTATGAGATTCTGCTTACTTTGATAATGAATCAGAAAGAAAACAATTTTTTGAGTCTATGATATGACCTTAATACATTTCTTAGCAGAGATAAAAGATATGGATGTTATTGGGGATACCTACGATATCCTGTATAACTTATTACCCAAATAAATAATAGCATAGAAAGGTCTAGACTCATATATAGCATGATTTTTCCATAAGTATGGTTATCCTAATAATACATCACAAACTTCAAGAGGAGCAACATCACACAATACCTCATCCATGAAGGGCTTGATGTTGTAGGGAAGGAGGCACTACTGGCTGAAACACAGATCTCGTCCTTGGTGAAGCCACCCAATGGTATATGGTTGGTGATGTGCTGTAGTTGGTAGGCCTAGCCACTTCATGACCACTAATAAAATGAGGTTATTTTGTCTCCCGTTATCGATAATGAACTGCAACAGAAAACCCTTCACCCACATCTGTGAGTGGAATAGGCTCCCCCCGTATTGTAGATCTTAAGGCTCAATATTCTAGATCTTGGTGGTGGCCATAGTGGCATTGGGCTCTAAGTCAATAATCTACTTCCCTTTTTCATTCCTCTTATCAGGCTCTGACTCAGATTCGTAACATGCTTCAGACTCAGAACCCTTCAACTCAACCACCAGTGACTGGTTGGACCAACACTCACTTGTGTTGTGAGTGGAGCTCTTATGGAACTCACACCACTTTCCCGTGTCCTTCTTTGTCTTCATGGTGTTTTTCTTTGCTTGCAGCTTTCATGGGTTATCCTAGGTTTCCCTGCATTAGCTTTTCCCTTTGCTCTGTGGTTTGGGCGAACCTTTCCCTTGCTTCAGATTCGTAGATCCAAAGTCTCACTTTTTCTATTTGAGCTTCTACTCAATCTTAACAGCGTATTGACACATCATGCCGAGCGAGGAAATGTCCATGAACTCCATCTCATCCTAGATTTACCTATGTAGGCAGTCATGGTACTTGAGTACCAACTGTTTCGAAGAATCCTTGATACCCAACATTAGGTGAAGGATATGAAAAACATTGGTAAACTCAGACACGTCTTTGTCCCTTACATGTCATAGTGTGGTCCACTTTATGAATTTATCCTCATAGCTTTGGGCAAGGTAGTACTACTCCTTGATGGCATCCCAAAATGAATCCCAAGTGGGTGTGGATGAAAATAGTGAGGGAATACTTTCACCCTTCTACTAACAGTAGGTTTCCCACTAGTCCTTGACGTGGGGGGCAACTTTGAGAAGAGAAAAATTAATATTTTCCCAGCTGGAAAAGTCTTGAATAGAAAAATATTTCTAGCATATTTAACCATTTATCTACAACATCCACATCTATTTGACCCTCAAATATGGGAATTTCAAAGCTATCGTGTACCTTAAAGAGTGTGTTACTTCCAAAGTAGTTGCTAGAAGTAGATGTGTCGCCCTAGGGTAGCCACTAAAGGATCTGGGAAAAGTTGTCCATCATCCTATTCCTATGTCTCTTAAGGGCTTCTTAGAGAAAAAATTTTAAATGATCTCCTACCCTCTCATATTTCTTTTCCTCCCCATTGGGAGGTCGTCAGGATTTTCCAAGCTAGTCTTACAAAGGTTTGATTAGTTCAAGCCCTAACTCCTTATATCCTGGCCTCATTGGGGACATGCAAAGGAATATAGAGAAAGAGTAGATTTCTCTAATACCATTGATTCGAATTTAAATAGGAACACAAAAATTTATAGATATAATCATAAATACAAAGATGCAACAAAAATAATACTTTATTTCATTAATATGAAATACTGAAATATGCTTACAAACAAAATGGAAATAAGGCTATCTCGGGCGATGGTAGCTTATCTCCGAGAAGAGATGTGGTGGCTACATGCCTCTAAACTATGTTACAAGGAGGCTCAAGGGCCTACTTATTATTGAAAAACATGAGAAACCCCTAAACAACTAAAACCCTAATCCCAGGAGATGTAACACCAAGCATTTGTGGGCCCCATTGGGGTTAGTTGGGCAGCCAACTTCCCAGCGTCATAGCTTGGTCATATTATATCCATATGGTGCATACGATACATTGTTGAAAAGGTCTCTTGAGTACTACAAGTTTTGCTAATTTCCCCTGCCTATGGCCCGGGGCCTACAACAAACCTCAAAGAAATGTTGTATAGGTGGTCAAAACTGCTCCAAAAGTTTGGGACCCAAAAAATTGCTAAAAATAGTAAATGGTGAAATAAAAAAGGAAATAACTTAACCGACAAGACATTTAAGTGGAATAGGTGGGTGACCACCAATATCCACCTGGATCAATTTCACATCTACAGGAAAGTTGAGAGGCAATATTGATCCTAGGGAAAAGAAGAAGTATCTTCATCTAGTCAAGGAAAAGAAGCACATGAACAAAATGTAGAAGAATGGATAAGTTAATAAAATCTTATCATATAAATTGGTTAATCTTAGAAAATATCCTTGCATGATTTGGCATGCTCTTGTCTAGGTCCTGGGGTTCTAAAATCATAGGTTCCATAAAGTTAGATTTGACCTATGCCATCATCCCTACCTTTGGGGGTGGAGAAAGAAGAATGTATAGAGAGTCAAGGTTCATAAAAATAGTTACCAAAGCTGAGGGCTCGAAGAACTATCCTGTGTATGGGAAAGAGAGTGATCTTTCTTGTTCTTTGTTAGAGGAAGATGATATTATATTAGAAGAAACTCAGATACACCCAATGGTCCAATTAGATGATCAACATAAATCCAAAGGCAAAGTATCGAAGCTATACTTTCATTGGGCTAATTCCTGAGAAGGTAATGGAGTAGGGGTGCTATTAGTATCCCCATAAGGTAGCTTGATCCCTCTTTCATTTAAACTAGAATTTGCAGCAACAATAATGTGTAAGAATATGAGGCATTACTCCTTGGGTTGCAAACAACAAGGAATATGAATATTGATTGCCTGACAATATATGGAGACTTCGAGCTAGTGGTAAAGTAAATAAAAAATCAGTGTTAGACTAAACATCCCATATTAAGAGCCTATAGGAATGAGGTGTGGGACTTGATGGACAATTTTTTCTTGGCATTCAATGTTTAATTCCTACACAGGGAAGGGAACAAAATGGCTGAGTCCCTTTCTATAGCAGCCAACAACTTTAAGCATCCTTAAAACCCACTTCTCACGTATGACGTTGAAGTTAGATATAGGCTCACTATACCTGATAATGTAAGGGACTAGCAGGTATTTGAGGATGACAAGTAAATCAAATGCTTTATAGAATTCATTGGTGAATTTTCAAATTTAACTATTGACCATGAACAGGAGAAAATGACATAAGAAAATAAAATTACACGGGAAGAAAGTATTACTCAACACAGAGTCTTGCAACTAAAGGGGAATACTATTACTCGTGCCTTAGTCCCACTGGAAAGGTTTCTCAATAAGAATGATGTAGCCTAAAAACTGACAAAACAAGGAATGGATGAACAAGGGAAGACTACAATATTGGCTCAAAGGATGAACCCCGGATGGTCAAATTGTCAAAAGATATTCCCTTGCAATATAAACAAATGTATTTAAATATCTTTAAAGTTTATAAAGATGTTTTTTCTTGGTCGTATGATGATTTGAAGACATTTGATACTAACATTATCCAGCATAAGATTCCTCTAAAAAGTGGGATGAAACCTTGTAAGAAAAATCTTCGACAGATCAATCCTCTCCTCCTCCCATCTATTGAGAAAGAAGTGAGGAAGATTCTACAAGCCAAAATCATAGTGCCTCTCATATATTATGAGTGGGTCACAAAATTAGTTACCGTCAGGAAAAAGAATGGTGAAATAAGGTTGTGTGTAGATTTTTGGAACCTTAACAGAGCATCATTAAAAGACAACTACCCATTGCCTAAGATGGACTCCATATTACAAAAGGTAGTTGGATTTGCTCGAATGTCCATGATGGATGGTTTTTTAGGATACAACCAGGTAGCAGTACACCCAGATGACCAAAAGAAAACATCCTTCACCATGCCTTAGGGAACCTTCATGTATTCTTATATCCCATTCAGCCTTATAAATGATGGAGCAACTTTTCAAAGGGCCATGGATATAGCACTTGTGGGAGAACAAGATAAATTTGTATTGATATACTTATATGACATCACAGTATTCTACAAGAATGATGAGGAACACATCTTACACCTAAAACTCACGTTCAGAAAACACAGGAGATATGGATTGTCTCTGAATCCAAAGAAGTCTCGGTTTTCTCTAAGTGAAGGAAAACTTCTGGGACATACAGTGGCATAGGAGGGAGTAAAAATTGATCCTAAGTGAGTGGAGGCTATTTGTCACATTCCCTTTCCTAGGAACAAGAAAGAGATTCAAGTTTTTTTGGGAAGGATCAACTTTCTAACAATACTGATACCTAACTATGCTGAAATAGTGAAAGGTATCAATGACATGCTGAAAAAGGAGAATGAGGTAAAATGGAGCCCAACTTCTTAGGAATCCTTTGGTAGAATCAAAGCGTCATTCGTAGAAGCACCCATGCTAGTCAGAACTCATTATTCAATACATTTTTATATCTTTTATTTTTCTTCCCCCCATACTATCGTTGTTGTGTTGTTACAAAACAATAAGAAAGGTTATGAACAACCAATTCCTTTTTTCATTCAAGTATTAAGAGACATTGTACTGAAGTACAACAATATGGAGAAATAGGCCTACGCTCTAGTCAAGGCATTCAAAGCATTCAGAGTGTATGTCTTGCAGTCTAACATTATAGAATAAGTTCCAATAGAAGCAATCAAAGACATTTTGGTGCAAGGAGACAACGAGGCCACAAGATTAAGGTGGATCACTAAGATTCATAAATATGACTTAGAAATCAAGCCTATGAAGCTTATCAAAGGGCAGGGATTAGCCAAAATCCTATTAGAATCCAACTTCTAGGAACTTTGGATTAATTTGTTTATAGGAAAGGATGAAGTAGAAATGCAACAATTGGACATTAAAACTTCAATTCAAAAGATTCATGTCAAATATGAAACGTCAGCCTACTACAAGAACATTGTCCATTACCTGTTGTTTATGAGGTGCCCCTTAAAAATGGACAAATCAAAGTACCGAACACTAAGACTACAGGCTCAAAAAAATTTCATATCTAATGGTAAACTCTATTGGAAAAACCACTTTGGGATTCTATTGTTGTGCATGGTGGAGGTTGAAGTTCAAGAAGTAATAGGAATTCCATAATGGAGTTTGTGGGGGACATTATAGCTATAAAACCACCGCTCACAAGATATTGAAGGTTGTTTTTTAATGGCCTGCACTCTTTGGAGAGGTTCACTCTCAGGTACAAGCCTATCAGAAACGTCAAATATTTGCTAAAAGTAGAAGCTAGCTTCCCTCCCTTTGATCCTAGTGTGTTTTGAAGAGCCTTTTAGGTAGCGGGTACTAGATTTCAAGAGAGATACATCCTCCTTCCACTGGTCAACATAAGTGGATACTCATAACCAATGACTACTTTATGAAATGGGTGGAGGTTGTCCTAGCTTGAAATGCAATGGACTCAGTAGCTATAAACTTTATAGAAGAAAGTATCTTGTCCAAATTTGGTTTCCCTATGAAGATTGTAACAGATAATGCTTAGGTTTTTAATTCATCCAAATTAATCAGCTTTTTTCAAAAGTTTAATATTGCAGTTGGTCATTCTACTACATGCTACCCCTAGGGAAACGGGCTAGTTGAGTTCTCCAATAAGACTCTGGTGAGGATATTGAATAAAGTGATTACTAAAAATTAGATAAATTGGGACTCTCATCTGAAATTTTGTATATTGGCTAATAAGGTTGCTCCTAAGTGATCCAATGGAAAATCACCTTCTGAATTAGTCTAAGGAAAAGTAGCAGTATTCTAAATACAACTAGCAATGCCAGTCACGCAAGTACTGCAAGGGAAAAGGAAGAACCGAATGATTTATCTGGAATGATAGACCAACTAGCGGAACTTCACGAAATTAGAGAACAAGATAGCCAAAAATTGGTTGATTATCAACATAAAATGAAATTTTTGTTTGACAAAAAGGCAAGGGATAGACCTCTTAAACTTGGCGATCTAGTTTTGAGGTGGGATGTTCAAAGGGAAGAAAAGGGTAAACATGGGAAGTTCGATCCATTGTGGTTTGGCCCCTTCAAAATCTCTAAAACAAAAGGAAATAATACTTATCTACTGGAAAATTTGGAAGGTGAATCACTGGAACTACTAGTAAATGGGTAGTTCCTCAAACTCTATTTCCAGCACTAACGATACTTTTTCCCTAATTCATTGTAAATACTAGCATGATGTATGTAAATATTTTATAATGTTGCAAGGTATTGTTACTTTATTTTCCTAAAATTTTTATTTCAAGACTCCATGATCAAGGGGAAGATGTCAATTTATTGGTTCTTGACGCATTGATGTCAATACCCCATCCCCAGTTGGATCCAATGTTATCTATGGACCTCATAATACTTTCAAATTATTTCATAAAGGGTGGTGAAAATCAAGAATTGAAAGAAATAAGCTCATTGGGAGGGATTTCAAAGACTAACCTCTCTCGGCATTGATCCATTGCACAACAAAGTAGAAATATGAGTCTAACTAAGGCACAGGGTAAATAAGAGGCTCCATAAAAAAAATTAAAAGCATAGTAAATGGTGCATTCATTTCACCCACATTGCCATCCATCAACACCCTTGACACCCTTAAAACTAGCTCTGACAAGTAAAGTGCACGAAGGTTAATTTGGTGAACAACGTCGATGTTGAAATGTCAACAAGTGAATGGGAAACCTTGATAGGTTTCAAGGGCTAACAGAGAACTCTTTCTACCTAATGTAATCCCTACAGTAGCATGGTGGGGCCATCAACCACATGGGCTCCTCCCATTGGCTCCTGATGATCTAAGGTCCAGTGGCCCAAAAGTAAGTATGAGACATACTCATCCACTCCCATCTTCGATCATTGCTTCCCTACCGGTCGATCAACCCCCTACCACCACGTATCCTCTACCTTGAATCATAAACATGGCACTTGGACGGTCATACCCTTTAACTATATAATATTTGATCACCCTATATTTCTTCCTCCTGACATATATTATATAGTCCCGATGAAAATATTCATGCATGGCTACCTATGCAAGGTCTACTGCTCCATGTCCCTGAAACATAAAATCACCAATCCCCGACAACGACACCAAATGATGCTATTGATTCTAGATACAAACTCTAGATTGCAAAGAGACCAGTGCCTATTACATCTGAATCTAGTGCATCTATGATAATTCTTTGAAGGATTTAAAGTACCATTTGCGATATTAATTACAAATTGAATTTATTTGGTTCATGATTTTGGAAAGAAAACTTTGTTGTTTTGAGAACTTTCTAGTTCTTTTGATGTATATGTTATTAAAAATATTAATGCATATCAATGGAGATTCCTTCATTCTGGGATTACAATATGTCTCCTCTCTTTTGTAATTTCACAAATGTTCATGTTCTTCTCAGATGTCACATTAAGTAGTTGCTAGACATTTTCCCTCTCTTATATAGATTCATTTGAATTAAGATGTTAATGAAAAAATCCTATATGAATTTTGGAAGCTAGATCTTTAAATTCACTCTGCGAGTCTTTGCATCCACTATTATTCTAGCTTTCATTTCTTTCTGAATCCATATAAGTGTAGAATACTTGATATCTCGAGCTCTATACGATGGGTTTCTTCTTTTATTTCTTCCGATGTCATATTGACATTAAAGAAAATGAGTTGTGAGTCCTTGGATGAGTTTGGCATCCGTTGATTGATACTTTAAATCACTAAATACCTCTTATGTATAAAGAATTCATGAACTGTGTCTTTCCAAATTTGTTTGAGCCAACTAAATTCAATTTGCAATAAATATCAAAAATGGTGCTTTAAATCCTTCAAAGAATTATAAAATATGCACTAGATTCAGATGTACTAGGCACTAGTCTCTTTGCAATCTAGATGTTGTCTCTAGAATTGAAAAATGTTTTGGCGTCATTGCCAAGGAGTCGTCCTTTTACGTTTCAGGGACACAGAGTAGTAGGTCTTACGTAGGCGACTAGGCAGGAATATTTTCATCGGGAATGTATAAAATATGTCGAGAGGAATAAATATAGGGCAAGAGACTATTATATAGTTAAATGGCATGACCAACCAAGTGGAGGGTTTAGGGGTCAAGGTAGAGGATACGTGGTGGTGAAGTATTGGTCGATCGATCAATAAATAGAGATCAGAGATAGGAGTGAGTGAGTATGTTTCATGCATACCTTCGGGCTGCTAGACCTTAGATCATGAGGAGCCAATGGGAGGATCCCATGTGGCTAATGGTCCCACCATGCTATGGTAGGGAGTACCTCGAGTGGAACGGGTTCCTTGTTAGCCCCCGGAACCAATCAGGGCTACGCATACACTCGTTGACATTTCAATGCCTACACTATTAACGAGATTACCTTTCATGCACTTTAGGCAGCAGAGTTGGTCCTAAGCATCTCGGGAGTGTTGATGGATGGCAATGCGAGTGGAGGAGCACACCACTTACTCCGCTCTTAATTTTTTTTATGGAGCCTCTTACTTACCCTACGCCTTAGTTAAACTCAGATTTCTGATTGTTGTGCAATGGATCAGCATTGAGAGAGGTTAGTCTTTGAAATCACTCCCAATGAGCATATTTATTTTAATTCTCGATGATCACCACCCTTAATGCAATCTTTGGAAAGGCTTATTATGTCCACAGATAACATAACGCATAAAGGGATAGGCGGGATGATGTAAATTGTAGGTTAAACAACATGCATGTTTAGCGAAGGATCAGGCCCCACACATCCTCACTAATACATTGATAGTATTGTGCGAGGGTCAATAGCAAGACCATTAAGGGTCATGTAATGGGTAGTTTTCTCAAAACACTAACTATCAGATCGATGGTTGTGGTCAATTACATTATCCCTGCCTCTCAAAACCACAAACAACCTAAGGGGGTTGTGCAAACCATAAATTTGTTTCATCACAGTGGAGCATAGATGGGAAAAGTGGCAGTAGGATACAGGCTTGAACTCAATGGTTTTATTTGGAAAAAAATATAAAGGAATATGGTGAAAAACCAAGGGTCAAATTATTTCTCTCTTCTCTCTGACAGAAGGATATGTGGCAGAAGTTTAGTGACTAGATAGGGGAGCACATTATAACTCATCCCACTGAGTTCATCCTGGAGGATAAAATAAAACTGTGAAGCTAAGAATTGAGATGGTTTGAGTAGGCTACATGGTAGAATTTGTTTGGCTCGCAAGGATGACATACATGTACAACTGGATGATGACATGAGTAGTGACATGGCCCAATAATAGGTGGACACATGGCAGGTATTTTGGGCCTTTGTGGGTGGTTAAATGGGTCATTTCTAGGTGACATCTATCACCATTTAGATAGTGACATGTCACATATCAGACGTCAGCATGACATGATCACATTGCTGGAACCCTAGAAGTTCTTATAGAGAAACACAATGGAAGCATCAAGCTGACTAGATGTTAGAATAATGTGGCTATTATCATAGACGAATCGACCTATAAATAGTAGTGATTGGTGAGAAGTTGCACTGGGCAGTATTCATACCATAGCTAGGCCTGCAAGGAAAATCCCAGCAAAGTTTAAATATGCACAAATGGAAAGGCCAGGATACGGGTGCAGGGTTGAAAATGGTAGTACAACAAAGCAACAACCAATTAAAAGAGTACGAGTTGACCCCACTTAAAAATTTAGCCTGCAAGATGAATCTTGGAGGTTTATAAAGTGGCATAGAGAAAACATGTCAGGATAAAGGTGTCGGGAACCAAGGACTAGCACTTGGTCCTATGTAACAAAGAGACCAAGGGAAGGAAAGTAGATTTATAAAGAAAATTAGCCTACGGATGCTTCAAAGTGGATAAGAAACTAAAATACCAAGGTGGAGGTCCCGACACAAGGTTTTATGGCAAAAAATAGATAAGCATCTAGCGCAAAATGGGCTAAAGGATATTATTGGAAGAACATACAATTTAAGCGGTGGAATTGGAGGTTAAGCTAAAGTAAAAAGCCCACTAATTATAATAATTCCCTACTAAATCCTGTAAACCACCAAAATAGAAAAAATTCATAGTTCAACTTAGATATTGAGCCTAGAATAGTAGGGAAAAGGGTATTAACTTGGAAAATATATTCAAAATACATATTGTGAACAAGAAATACCTAGAAATAAAGAATTCATGTAAGAATGCATGAAAAGTAAAGAGGCCTAAAATAAAATAATAATAAAAAAGAAAAATCTTTATAAGAAGGTTTGATCAAGAAAGATGTACAAGAGTTTTTTTTGTAACAAGAATTGTGTGTGTGGTGTTGTTGTATTTAGTAATCTGAAGGTATTGGTGTAAGGAAGAAATTGTTTTATTTGTAAGCAAATTTGGAATTCATGGTTCTAGTGTGAAAATGGATGAAAGATGAATCATTGATGTCAAGAAAGTAATAGCTTGCATATTACGGGTTAGTGCTCCTTCTATTAGGTGTTGGTAAATATTTTTGGTTGTAGCTCCATTCATTTTTAGCTGATAAATCAAGAATTTGTAGCTTCCTGCTAGTTGTAGCTAGAAAATTTGTAACAACAAGTTATAGCTTGCCTTGTGAAGTAATTAAAGGAAAATTTGTAGCATATGTGTGTTCCTTGTGTTACTGAAATTATTTGATTTCATTCTCATGTAAATTAATTGTTAAAACTATTTATGGTGACCTAATATCATACCATAAGTGAAAGAAACTTTTTAAATAGTGGAAATTCCTACAATACTGATTCAGCCCCCATCTCAGTATTTGTGTTGGTTTCTAAAAATTGGTATCAGAGCGAAGTTACATCATATCAGTTTAACAGTTGGAAGAAATATCAAGGACCATGGAAAACCAGGATGGAAGATTTACCAACAGGGAACCTATGTTCGATGGAACAAACTATGTATTTTGGAAGTTAAGGGTGAGGACCTACATTCAATCACTTGGAGCTAATGTATGGGATGTCATGGAAGAAGAATATCAAAAGCCTCCAGTAGTGATTACCAAATATTAGGAGATGGAGTTCGCATGGAATGATAAAGCCATGGATTCTGTACTTTCTCATGTTAGGTGGACAAATCACTTCTTGCAGACAAGAAGGATCTCCCTAAATTTCCAAAAAAACCTAGTAACAAACATGAAAATAATTGCTAACGTTCCTTAGCCTATAAATGAAACATGTAGTATGCAAATAATCACTTACCTATTAGTGATGTGCTTGTAGAAGTCCTTTCAGTGCTTTCCACAACCATCTTTTCCTAAATTCTTTAGATGCTTTCCCAATGCTTTCCACGCTTCTCCATGATGCTCCAAAAGAGATCTGGAGAGAGAAAAAAATTCAAAGGGAGTAAATCATCTCGCATATAAAATCAAAGGTAAATGCAATCCATACATTAACATACAACATATAATTGAATCAATAATAAGTTATAAACCATGTGAATGATCAAGGAATCTCATAAATAACATCAAAATAGACACAATTAGGAAAGAACAACTACTTTGTATTAAACTCAAAGGAGAACAAGCTTACAACTTGGTTGCCTTGATGTCACAAGCCTCCTCCAATGGTTTTCATTCCTTTCCTTGATGACAAGCTCTTCAGACTCAAAATCAACAACATAAGTTTACAATCCAAATCTCTCCACTTCCTTTAGTCTTTTGCTCAATTTATAGGCAAGGGAAGGAGGTTTCTAGTTCCTTTTCTCAAGGGATGTTATGCTTAAGAGGGGGAGATTAGTTCCATGAACCAAGGGATGAGGCACAGGTATGTAGTAGTTTGAGTTCTCTAATTTGGATAAGGTTCCTCCATCAAAACTTCTAGAATTTTTTATTTTATTTTTACTTGCATGAACGGGATTGCGCATTTTATAGTGGAAGACAATGCACAAAATTACACCGGTCATAATGGTAAAAACTACACATGCGCAGGTAATGGCTAGAAAAACTTCGTAGATACTCAAAAATGGATTTTAAGCAGTGCAACCCAAAATTTCTTTTGTCCCTGGTATTTTTTTACTTCAATATTTATATGGGATTCACTTGAGACACTCATCCTATGGTAATAGATCTGAATCGACAGTCATGGTGACAAAATTTAGTGTAACAACTAGCCTACCTGAATCAAAACTTGTCAAAGTGATGGACTGCATAACTTCCAAATCTATTTGGGACAAGATGAGTAGCTACTATGAAGGTGAAAAAAAGGTAAAGAAAGCTAAACTTCAAGGTTTCACAAGTTGTTAAGGATGCATGATGATGAAGATATTAAAAAATATTTTTTTAGAGCTAATGAGGTTGTCACCCTAAGGGGCCTTAATGAGAAGCTAGATTAAGTTGTGATAGTTCAGAATGTGTTGCGATATCTCTTTGAGAGGTTTAATTCCAAGGTTTCATCCATTGAAGAAATGACCAATTTGAACACTCGTACTCTAGATCAATTACTTGGCATCCTTACTGCCTATGAGATCATATTATTAAATGGCAAACCTACAACAAAAGAATTAGCCTTCAAAGTAGATAAAAAGCCCAAGGAGGAGCATGATGATTCATGTTGCTAATCTGATGAAGAAGAAACCAAGTTTGAGAATAATTTCAAGAGAGGCCCAGGAAAGTGTAAAGCTAAGCTACCTTTTAAGTGTTTTAATTGTGGAAAATTTGGTCACTATGCATAAAAGTGTCTTGAAAAGTAAAACACATATTGTGATCCAAGAGAAAAAAAAATCAGGAAATTAAAATAAGATATAAAAAAGCTAAAAAGAGAGGCCTCTATGTCCAAGAATACAGATCCTCTGAAAGTGAAGCCAACCAAACCTCAAACAAAAATAGATATGGTGAAAGCCCAAAATAATTCATGTTGATGTCCATAGAAAATATGCAATTTTAAGCTCTCAATTCTAATGATGAAGAGGAAATATTAAAAATAGCAACAAGAAAATCCTAATTTAATTTGTCCTTGAATTAAATTGGGAATTAAATTGTAATTCTATTCTCATAACAACTTGTAGCAATTAAATATGTTAATTTGACTTAGTTGGCTTAGTAAATTTTAGATGGAAGTATATCTAGAGTCATGTAGAGTGATCCCTAAATTTTAGGGGCACATATTGAGTTCTTATTGAGTTGTAATTACACAATCCAGTTTAACCGAGTTAAATTCAGTTAAACTAGTTCTAATTGTTGGACGAAGTAGTGAGTGGTCAAGTGAATTAAATTGGATTTAATTCACATGCAATGATCAATCATCTAACTGATAATTCACTCAAAAATAACTCATGCATGTCAATTCAGAGGAAGACCCAATTGAGATTAGAGTTCAGGGACAGTGTAATATCAGTTGTAAAATCACCTAAATTAAACTGATGATGCATGCAATCATAGGAAGGCCTATGGATGGATTGCACGGTTACTAGTGAGAAATTTCCCAATAAAATATGGGCTAATTCCCAAGGGAACAATGCAAGGATGTATGAGCTTGGAAGGAAACAAATTTGGCTAAGTATTGGCTTGAGCTAGTTTGTGAAGCCGAGATATAGATTGTACTTATTGAGAGATTATTCAAGTTCAATAAGAATTGTATTTTCTTCTCATATCTTCTGGTTAATGAAATATAAATAAAGCAGGGTTTTTAGCTGAGGCTTTCCCCAGATAAGTTATTTTGTTATGTGTGATTTAAATTCTTCCTTTTCTTCTTTGTGATTTCATCAATCAATTTCTGTTTCCACTAATGACTAGAGTAGGAACATCACAATCTTCAGTTTGAATCTATAATAAAAATCTACATGGTATTACATATGAAGTCACTATATAAGAGGAGAATAATATTTTTTTGTGTAGGTGAAATCAAATTTGTAGTTTCATACCTTAGAGCCAACAAGATGTCATTCTACAATTTGAGACTTGAGTGTGACCTTGAGGAAAACTCGAAATACATAGCTTGGAATGAAACAATACATGTAGTTTTGGAAGACAACCAGCTCAAGGAATTCATAGATCATGATATCCCAAATCCTCCAACATCTAATGCAAAAGATTTGGTAGAATGGAGAAAGTGTGTGGAAAATATGAGAAGGATTATCCAAGGAGCTCAAGATCATATTGTCTTGAATAACCATTGTATGGAAACTCCATTTGCAATGTAGAAGGCATTGATGTACTTATTTCAAAACAATAGTGACCACAGGATGCTGGCATTGAAGGAAAAACTCAGAAAGATCAAGATGGAGAAGGGTGACTCAATTCTTAAATAATTAACCAAGTTCACCCAATGTCATGATGAGATTGGAAGTGTCAAGGTTACTGTTGCAGAAGATGATCTAGTGAGCCCAACACTTCTAGGACTTCCCAAGAGCTGGCACAACTACTGGGACTCAATTAATGGGAGGGAGAAGCTACCAGAGTGGGAGAAATTGTCATCCGACTTGGTACAAGAAAAGATTCAGCAGAACACTAGAGATGAATCCTCATCAAAGCATGATGATGAGCATAACTCTACCTTAGATGGAAAGGTGAATAAAGGAAAGGAGAAGCCATCCCATTCGAAATCAGATTCTAGTCAGGGCAGCAAGAAGAAGGACATTTCAAAGATAAAATGTTTTCACTATCACGAGCTGGGACACTATGCTACAAAGTGTCTGCATAAGAAGGCCGATAATAAGCCCCCAGGAGGAGCACATGTGAATCTCTTGATTTGCAATTCAAATTGGATTTCACCCTCATCACTTGCATGGTGTCATCAGTGATGGGTAGTGTGTGGTACTTGGATAGTGAAGCCTCATTTCATATGACTAGCAACAACGAGCTCTTCAATAACTTGGAAGATAAGGACCTCCAGATGCACATCAAGATGGGAGATGATGGGACGTATAGCATGACCAACATCAGTATTGTTACCTTTCAGAGGGATTCTAGTTCTCCCCTCACATTGAGAGATGTCATGTATGTTTTAGGGTTGAAGAAGAACTCGATTTATATTGCCATGTTGGAAGATCGAGGCTATGATGTGATATTTAGGAAGGGAAAGGCTCTCCTTCATCACACAACCATAGGACAAGTCAAGTAGATCGGGATTTGGGTGAAGAACCTCTACAAATTATAGGTAGAAGAATACGCTTATTTGATCACTAAAGTAGAGAAGGTGCAGAGCTATGACATTAGTGAGTTATGGCATAGAATATTTGGTCAGTTGCACTACGAAGCTTTGAAGATCATGCAACAAAAAATTTATATAGGACTTCCCAAAGGTACACTAGAGTAGAGACACACATTCAAAAATTGTACATTGGGGAAGCACATCAAAGCTTCCTTTCATGACAAAGATAGTCAAGCGCAAGATATCATTGATTTGGTTCAATCAGATGTGCGTGGACTGTTCTCGACAATATCCATGGCCAAGCATAGGTATTATGTAATATTTGTTCATGATTTTTCTCATAAGCGCTGGATTTTCTTCATGTATAAGAAAGATCAGTCATTCGCTAAATTTTGTGAATTTAAAGCACTTGTAAAGAAATATACTAGCAGGAAAGTTAAATCGCTCAGAAGCACTAATGGTGGAGAATATGTGTTGAATGAATTCAAGAACTTCTACGCAACTGAAATCATTTGAAGGGAGTTGATAGCACCTCATAATCCACAGTAGAATGGGGAGGCTAAAACCATATGTGGCACACTTCAAAATCTTTGGTTTATCATTCTACTGTCATATTACCAAGGATGCACAGAAAAAGCTAGAGCTAATAGCTGAGTTGGGCATATTTGTCGGGTAAACTGATACACCTCACAACTATCAAGTGTACCTTCCATCCAATAGGATGAAAGTGGTTCGTAGAGATGTAAATTTCAGTGAAGAGAAGGCCATGAGATGTTCCCTTGATAGGGAGCTTCAGCTACATGCAGTTGAGGAGAGTTTGGCTCTAAAGGAGGAACCTCAGGATGATGTCGAGCAGCCACATGCAAAGGAGAAAAGAGTGGAGTCAACCAGTCATTTAGAGACTTCCAGATATAGGAAAAAGTGCACCAAAGAGGCTGAAATGTTATTGCATGATGCTAGAGAGAATGTGGGAGAACCCAAATCATAACACAGGTAGAGGAGGACAATAGAGGGGTACACTAGCTACATGGATTCGATGAGCGAGGGTGTAAAGATTTATCCATCCTAATTCAAGGAAGTAGTGCAACAACCATTGTGGGTTGATGCCATGGTTGAGGAGTATGACTCCATTATTAGAGATAATGTTTGGGATGTGATCCCAAGACTAGCATACAAGTCATTGGTGAGTTCTTAATGGCTTGACAAGGGAAAGAAAGAAATAGATGGGGGTGGGGAGAATATAAGGCTAGATTTGTGGCTAGAGGGTTCTCTCAAGTGGAGGGAATTGATTACAATGAGATCTTTCCTCCTGTAGCAAGGTACTCATCAATTAGATCTATTCTAGCACTGTCAATGCAGATGGGATGGAAGATACATCATATGGATGTAAATACATCATTCCTCAATGGCATGATTGAGGAAGAGGTGTTTATTGAGAACCCAGAAGGATTTGAGACCTTCAATAAAGAATCGCATGTGTACAGGCTCAAGCAAGTGTTGTATGGACTAAAACAAGCACCTCCTCCTTGGTACAGTAGGATTGATAGCTATTTCACTGGGTTGGCCTTCACCAAAAGTGAAGCATATGCAAACCTTTACCATATTGTGGTTTAAGGTAAATGACTGATTATTGTATTATATATCGATGATTTCATTCTCACAGGTGATGAGAAGCTAACTAAGTCTCGTAAAGAGGATCTTGTAAGAGAGTTTGAGATGAAGGACCTAGGCCTCATGCATTTCTTTATTGGTATGGAATAATGGCAAGGAGATGAGGAACTGTTTGTCTCTTAGGGAAAGTATACCAATGAGATACTGAAGAAGTTACACATGGAAAGCAGCAAACCCATGGAGACTCCTCTAGCTGGTAATTGGAGGAAGGAGGATGCTACTTCAGGTTAAGTAGTGGAGGATACTATTTATATACACATTGTGGGTTCACTTATGTATTTGGTGGAAACACGACTGGACATGTCTTATGTAGTTAACCAACTTATTCAAACCATGGTTAAGGAAACCAAATTGTATTGGAAGCTAGCTAAACACATGTTGAGATACTCTAGAGGCACTACTCAGTTTGTTGTTTGGTATAGATGGACAGAGGGAGTGAAGCTTCAAGGCTTTACAGATGAAGATTGGGTAGGGAGTCTATCCAATAGGAAGAGCACATCATGGGGAATCTTTAGTATTGGTTCAACGACAATTTCTTGTTATAGCAGAACACAGAGATCAATTGCACTCAGTTCAGCAGAAGCAGAGTACATGGCTACTAGTCAACCAACTTATGAGGCTATGTGGATGAGGAAGATCCTTGTTGGGTTGTTTGGTCAGTAGATGGATCAAACAATGATTTACTGTGACAATCATAGTTGTATCAAACTCTCTGAGAATCTGGTTTTTCATGATTTGTCCAAGCATATTGACACCCGTATCAACATATATGAGATTGTGTGCAGAGGAGAATCATGTTGCTGGAGTACATTCCTACAAAGGATCAGGATGAAAATATTTTGACAAAGGCATTGTCAAGATGAAAATTTGAGTTTCACAGAGGCAGGATTGGTGTAGAAGATAATCCCTTTATTTTTGAGAGGGAGAATTAAGGATATCAACAAGAAAATCCTAATTTAATTTTACCTTGAATTAAATTGTAATTCTATTCTCATAGCAACTTGTAGCAATTAACTAAGTTAAGTTGACTTAGTTGGCTAAGTAAATTTGAGTTGGAAGTCTATCTAGATTCATGTAGAGTGATCCCTAAATATCAGGGGGGAGGTTGAGTTCTTATTGAGTTGTAATTATTTAATTTAGTTTAACTGAGTTAAATTCAGTTAAACTAGTTCTAACAGTTGGAGGAACAAGTGAGTGGTCAAGTGAATTAAATTGGATTTAATTCACATGCAGTGATCAATAAAATAACTGATAATTCACTCAAAAATAACTCAAGCATGTCAGTTTAGAGGAAGACACATGATATTAGAGTTCAAGAATAATGTACTATCAGTTGTAAAATCATCTAAATTAAACCGATGACGCATGCAATCAGAGGAAGGCCTATGGATGGATTGTGTAGTTACTAGTGAGGAATTTCCCAATTAAATATGGGCTAATTCCCAAGGGAATAGTGAAAGGAAGTAGGAGCATGGAAGGAAAAATATTGGGCTAAGTATTGGCTTGAGCTACTTTGTGAAGTAGAGAGATATATTGTACTTGTGTAGAGATTGTTCGGGTTGAATAAGCATTTTATTTTCTTCTTTGATCTTCTGGTTAATGAAATATAAAGATAGCATGATTTTTAGCTAAGTCTTTCCCCAGATAAATTATTGTGTTATTTGTGATTGAAATAATTCATTTTATGCTTTGTGATTTCAACAATCAATTTTTGTTTCTTCTGATGAGTAAAGTAGATTCAAGTCAATTTTTTTATCCTATCACAATCTCCATTTGAATCTACAATAAAAATGTATAGGGAGAAGTAGATCTAGAAGAGAACTAATAATTGTAATTGAAGAGATTGAAAGGATGAGAAAGAAAATACATTCCTGAAGGAGTTACTGAAAAAGGAAAAGGTTGAGGTTGTTGAACCATTTCTCCTGCAAATTGGAGAAGGTAATAGAATTAAAGAATATTTAAATCAACAGTTGAATGAGAAAAAGCAAAATTATGGAAGGTTGGAAGGTGAAATTGTTTTTCTTAGAAAAGAGCTATAGAAATCCAAAATGCAATTGAGGTTTAATCAAAAGTTTGGAAAGGGGACTAATAGATTGAATCAGCTATTGGAAACATAAATAATTTCCAAAGATCATAGTGGTCTTGGATTTGAGGCCTAATCTAGTTCAACAATAGAATTGAAGGGAAAAAATGAAAATTACTTTTGTTCCGGAAACAAAGGAAGGGAGTGCGTAGCAGCAAAAATATGGGATGTTACCCAATATTTAACAATAACAATAAAAGAAAATTGTTAGCGAGGAAAATAAAAATACTAAGAGATCGACCTAGAATAGAAGATAGTGTTCAATGTATGCAAATATTTTCCCAGGATACTACTTCACCTGCTCCAATTATGGTCATAAAGAAAAAAATTGCATAGTCAATATATCATAGGAAGTTTAGATAAAGAAGAATAAATCAACAAGATAGACATAGGAATAATATACAAAGGTACAACAACTCTTTTTCCTCCTTGAACTATCTAGTGGAATGATTTAAGTGTCAAAATTTTGGGCACATAATTGTTGATTGCAAATATAAGGACATGAGGTCTAAACAAATTATTGAAGAAATCAGTCAAAAGCCCCCAAGGTGTAGAAAGAAAAGGAGAAAATCGAGCAATGCGATATTGTTTTGTATGCGTAGAATGAAGGTAGTCATTGGTATGTGGAAAATGGTTATTCTAGGCACATGTTAGGGGACAATAGTAAGTTATTGACATGGAAAATAGTTGAAAAAGGTAGCATAACATTTGGAAACAATGTACCTAATAATATTGTTGGAAAAGGAGTAGTCATTCTATCAAATGGAAAAGGTAAAGTGAATAATGTTTTATTTGTTGATGGGTTAAAAAATAATGTGCCACGTGTGTCACAGATGTGTGACTGAGGCTATGATGTAATTTTTAAGGCTAAAATTTGTCAAATCAAGTCTATGTGCACAGGTAAAATAGTGGGTAAAACTCTAAGAACAAAGAATAATGTTTATGTTCTAAAGGATAGAGCTGAGAGATGTTGTTTATGAAATATTGATGAGAGTTGGTTGTGGCATAGGAGACTTGGACATATGAAATTTGATAAGATATTCAAATTGAGCAAGAATATTTAGCAGATATTTTGGGAATATGCCATATGCATAGTAGTGGTTATTCTCAACAAATCTCATTTCAGACTAAACAATGAGAAAAGTCCCTATGAGATTTGGTATGGCACACCTACAATAGTTAAGCACTTCATAGTTTTTGGTAGTGAATGTCACATCAAAAAGAATGATGATAAATTTGGTAATTTCAATGTAATAGAAGATGAAGGTATTTTCATGGGTATTAACATAACAACAAAGGATATAGATGTTATAATAGGAATAGTAAGATAATTATTGACTACATTAATGTTAAAATAGAGGAGAACAGTGAGCCAAAAATCATAGTGGTCTTGGATTTGAGGCCTAATCTAGTTTAACAATAGAATTGAAGGGAAAAAAGGAAATGACTTTTGTTCTGGAAACAAAGGAAGGGACTGCGTAGCAACAAAAATATGGGATGTAGCCCAATATTTAACAACAACAACAACAAAAGAAAATTGTTAACGAGGAAAATAAAAATACTAGGAGATCGACCTAGAATAGAAGATAGTGTTCAATGTATGCAAATATTTTTCTAGGATACTACTACACCTACTCCAATTGTGGTCATAAAGAAACAAATTGCAGAGTCAATATATTATAGGAAGTTTAGAAAAAGAAGAATAAATCAACAAGATAGACATAGGAATAAAAAACAAAGCTACAACAACTCTTTTGCCCCCTTGAACTATCTAGTGGAATGTTTTAAGTGTCAAAATTTTGGGCATATAATTGTTAATTGCAAATTTAAGGACATGAGGTCTAAACCAATTATTGAAGAAATCAGTCAAAAGCCCAAGGTCTAGAAAGAAAAGGAGAAAATAGAGCAATGCGATATTGTTTTGTATGCGCAGAATGAAGGCAGTCATTGGTATGTGGAAAATTGTTATTCTAGGCACATGTCAGGGGATAGTAGTAAGTTCTTGACATGGAAAGCAGTTGAAAAAGGTAACATAGCATTTGGAAACAATGCACCTGGTAATATTGTTGGAAAAGGAGCAGTCAGTCTATCAAATAGAAAAGGTAAAGTGAATAATGTTTTAATTGTTGATGGTTTAAAAAATAATATGCTACGTGTGTCACAGATGTGTGACTAAGGCTATGATGTAATTTTCAAGGCTCAAATTTGTCAAATCAAGTCTATGAGCATAGGTGAAATAGTGGGTAAAACTATAAGAACAAGGAATAATGTTTATGTTCTAAAGGATAAAATAGAGAGATGTTGTTTATGAAAGATTGATGAGAGTTGGTTGTGGCATAGGAGACATGGACGTATTAAATTTGCTCAGATAGTCAAATTGAGCAAGAATATTTAGTAGATATTTTGGGAATATGCCATACGCATAATAGTGGTTATTCTCAACAGAGCTCATTTCAAACTAATGAATGAGAAAACTCCCTATGAGATTTGGTATGGCATACGTACAATAGTTAAGCACTTCATAGTTTATGTTAGTGAATGTCACATCAGGAAGAATGATGAGAAATTTGGTAATTTCAATTCAAGAGAATATGAAGGTATTTTCATGGGTATTAACATAACAACAAATGATCTAGATGTTATAATAGGAATAGTAAGAGAATTATTGACAACATTAATGTTAAAATAGAGGAGAACAGTGAGCCAAAGATCATAATGGTCTTGGATTTGAGGCCTAATCTAGTTCAAAAATAGAATTGAAGGGAAAAAATAAAAATTACTTTTGTTCTGGAAACAAAGGAAGGGAATGCGCAGCAACAAAAATATGGGATGTTGCCTAATATTTAATAACAACAACAACAAAAGAAAATTGTTATTGAGGAAAATAAAAATACTAAGAGATCGACCTAGAATAGAAGATAGTGTTCAATGCATACAAATATTTTTCCAGGATACTACTTCACTTGCTCCAATTATGGTCATAAAGAAACAAATTGCAGAGTCAATATATTATAGGAAGTTTAGATAAAGAAGAATAAATCAACAAGCTAGACATAGGAATAATAGACAAAGGTACAACAAGTCTTTTGTCCCCTTGAACTATCTAGTGGAATGTTTTAAGTGTCAAAATTTTGGGCATATAATTGTTGATTGAAAATTTAATGACATGAGGTCTAAACCAATTATTCAAGAAATTAGTCAAACACCCAAGGTCTAGAAAGAAGAGGAGAAAATAGAGAAATGTGATATTGTTTTGTATGCGCAGAATGAAGGGAGTCATTGGTATGTGGAAATGGTTATTCTAGGCACATGTCAGGGGACAACAGTAAGTTCTTGACATGGAAAGTAGCAGGAAAAGGTAACATAACATTTGGAACCAATGCACCTGGTAATATTGTTGGAAAAGGAGCAGTCAGTTTATCAAATGGAAAAGGTAAAGTGAATAATGTTTTATTTGTTGATGGGTTAAAAAACAATATGCTACATGTGTCACAGATGTGTGACTAAGGCTATGATGTAGTTTTCAAGGCTAAAATTTGTCAAATCAAGTACATGAGCACATGTGAAATAGTGGGTAAAACTCTAAGAACAAAGAATAATGTTTATGTTCTAAAGGATAAAACTGAGATATGTTGTTTATGGAAGGTTGATGAGAGTTTGTTGTGGCATAGGAGACTTGGACATATGAAATTTGATCAAATAGTCAAATTGAGCAAGAATATTTAGTAGATATTTTGTGAATATGCCATATGCATAGTAGTGGTTATTCTCAACAGAGCTCATTTCATACTAAACAATGATAAAACTCCCTATGAGATTTGGTATGGCATACCTACAATAGTTAAGAACTTCATAGTTTTTGGTAGTGAATGTCACATCAAGAAGAATGATGATAAACTTGGTGATTTCAATGCAAGAGAAGATGAAGGTATTTTCACGGCTATTAACATAAAAAAAAAGGATCTAGATGTTATAATAGGAATAATAAGAGAATTATTGACTACATTAATGTTAAAATAGAGGAGAACAGTGAGCCACCTATAGAATAAGACATTGAAGAGCCCTCCAGCCCTCAAGGCAAGGATCCTTTAAGGTATTTTAAAAAATATCACCTAGTTGATCTAATAGTGATTTAACAATAGGTGTTGAGAAAAGAAGGAAGTTTCCCAATCCCCCTATCCAAGAACATGTATCCCTACTATCCATGGAGAAACCAAAAGGATGTTGCAAAAGAAAGTAAAGAACATAATTGTTAAAATCTATGCATGAAGAATTATATCAAATAGAGATAAATTAGACATACAAACTTGTTCGAAGACCTGAAAATATGAATTTTATTGGAACTAAGTGGTCTTTCAAGAATAAGTTAAATGACCATGGTGAATTAGTTAGAAAACAAGGCAATATTTCTATGTAAAGTTTATGCTCAAATTGAAGGCCTAGATTTTGATGAAACTTTTGCTCTTTAGAAGAAATTAATGCTTTTGGCATTTTCTTGTTTCAAGATGTTCAAAATGTATGAATTTGTATTTCTAAATGGAGAACTACAAGAAGAATTTTACAAAGAGAAGCCAGGTGGTTTTTAGCTAACAGAAAATCCTGATTATGTTTGCAAGCTTAATAAGGTCTTCTATGGTCTGAAGCAAGCCCCTAGAGCTTGGTATTCCAAGTTGGATAGCTACCTACTTAAGTGTGGATTTTAAAGAGGTTCAACTCACATCAACTTATATGTAAAATCCAATAAGAAAACTTAGAGTGGTGGTTGTTTATGTTGAAGAAATTATTTTTCCTAGTGATTCAACTTTGTTAACCAATCAATTTACATCTGATATGAAGGTTGAGTTTGAGATGAATGATTGGAGAACTTTCTTATTTCCTTGGATTATAGATTGCACAAACTCCCAAATGGAACTTCATTTCAAAAATAAAATGTCTCAAAGAACTAATGAATAAGTTTGGCATAGAGGAATGCTATGTAGTGAGAACACCAATGATGACAAGTTGTAAGATTAATAAGACTGATAAATCACCTTAAGTTGATAAGACTTCATGTAGATATATCATTGGCATCCTATTGTATTTGACAACTTCAAGACTAGTCATTATGTAGGTAGTTCGTGTTGTTGGAATATTTCAAGCAACCCCCAGACAAAGTCATCTACTAGCAGCCAAGAGGATTCTTAGATATCTCAAAGCCACAATGGACTATGGACTGTGGTACCCCAGAGGTAAATATTTTTCATTAACTATTTATACTGGTGTTCATTTGGAAAGTGATATATATGATAGAAAGAGAACTAGTGGTGGTACATTCTTTCCTAGATAATGTTTAGTTTCACGGTTAATCAAGAAGTAAGCTTCCATCTCTTTATCTACAGATGAAGAAGAAAACATTGCAACAACTTCTTGTTGCACTCAACTATTTTGGATGAGGAAACCCCTATAAGATGTACAAGTGTGCTATGGGCATTCTATTTCTATTATTTGTGATAAAACAAATACAATGAATATGTCAAAGATTCATATTTTCCACTCCAAGAAAAAACATATTTGAATCAAGTATCATTTATTGAGAGAGAAAGTTGGCAATCAAATTGTGAAGCTAGAGTATGTACCTACAAAAGAACAAGTTGTTGATATTTTCAACAAGCCACTTGCTAGAGAACAGTTTGAATATTTTAGGCAAAGATTGGGAGTCATTCCTATGCCCTCCCTCCACTAGCTCTTCCTTCCAGAGGAATAATAGTAGTTGGTATATCTTCAACATACAAATACGAAGTTGCGAGGTCCACATGATTAAAAACACAGATGAATATTGTTGCAAGGGTGAGTAAGTCTATAGGGGGATCATGTTAGTGTATTTTTCTTTTATTTCAAAGGAGGAAACGTCTTTGTGATAAAAAAAATATGTATAGGAGGAAATGTCTTGGAGAGGTATTGATGGAGAGAACCAACAGAAACACCACATCCTCAGAAGGAGGTTTGCACAAGAGAAGTGCACCTCAAAGGGACCAACATCCAAAGGATACAGAAGAGATAATAACACAAGTAAAATCCCATTTTGTTTTATTATGTTATTTGCATCAATGCCAAAAGGGTAGAATGTTAGAAAAATGTTGTAATTGATGGAAAAGGTGTAAAATTGCTATAGATGATCAGGTTTAGGAAACAAGAAGAATAATGAAGATAAAGATTAAGGGTCAGATGATGTAGAGACTTTAGAGTTATTTCATGCATAACAAATCGTGTAAAATGTAGGTGACACCCACTTACATGGACAAATACCTTAAAGATATTTTTTAGGGTATCTGGAACTCTAGAAATGGTCTCCTGGATCAAAAGTTATATCCAGTCAAAGCTAGGGAACCCAAAAGTCAAATATCCTAAGCTAAAGTGGATGGAGGGCCCTTTTGGCACATATCTAAACATAAGAAACTCTTTCTTAGAGCCACTATTCAAAGCGATAGGCAGATGTGTTTGACAACACAATGGTGGGGAGCATTATTATTGGTCAACGATGAAGCCCATATAAAAACTTAGCCCAATAAAGGAAGCTTGATAGATGTACCCCAAAGAAAATTTGACCGCATAAATGGATAAGTGAGATGAAGTAGACCACATGTTAAATGACATGCATGTTATGAGAATGACCAAGCCCCACACATCCTCACCAAGACTTGGCAATATTACGTGGAAGTCCACATCTCAAACATTAACAAGCAAGGAGCACGTCAATGGGTAGTTTTCCCAAACCGTTGATTGTCAGATCGATAGTTGTGGTAAATTGCACTACTTCCCCCTCTTAAAAACACAAACAACCTGAGGTGGGAGTGCAAACCATAAAGTGGTTTTGTAATAGTGGAGCACGACAAGGCAACATGGTAGCAGGATACAGGCTTGAAGTTGGTGGTTTTCTTTTGAAAAAATTTCAAATTAATATGGCTAAAAACCAATGCTCAAACCCTTTCTCTAATAGAAGGACAAGTGGAAGCAGTTTAGTTACCATACAATGGAGCCCATGAAATCTCATTCCATTGAGTTAATCCTGGAGGATAAAATAACTTAATGAAGCTAAGCACCAGGATCACAGTTTGAGCGGGTCACATGGCATCATTTGATTGGTTCACAAGGATGACTTAGGATCACAAGTGGATGATGACATCAGCAATGATATGGACCAATAATAGGTGAACACGTGGCAGGTGTTTTTTGCCATTTTGGGTGGATGAATGGACCATTTCTAGGTGACATGTGTCACCACTAAAATAGTGACACGTGGCATATGAGACATTCGCATGATGTCATCCCATTGGAAAAACCCATAAAGTTTTTATAGAAGCACACATCAGAAGCATTGGGCTGACTGGACGTTGGGCTTATGTGGTTGTTATCAGAGCCAACTCATCCCAAAAGTGGCATTGATTGGTGATAAGTTGTAGTAGGTGATCCCCACAAGACAACTAGGCCCACAAAGAAAACCCCATTGAAGTTTAAAGGTGTTTCAGAAGGAAAGGAAAAGATACAGGTGTAAGTTTGATGGTGGTGGTAAGACAGAGCCACAACCAATGAAAAGAGTGTGGGAAGGCCCCACTTAAGAACTCAACCCACAAGGTAAAACACAAGGGTTTACAAAGTGGTACAGAGAAAAAGAGTTGGGGTAAAGGTTCCCTAAACTAAGCCCCAACACTTGGTCCCATGCAGTAAAAAGAGAAAGCACACGAAAGCATATTTATAAATAAAATTATTCCATGGTGTCTTAAAATTGGATAAGCGACTAAGAGACCAAGGCAGAGGTCATGGCACAAGGTTTTATGGAAGAAAAGAGACAATGAGCCAATAAAAAAGGGGATAGGACTATTATTAGAGGAAAAAATAATTTAAGTGGCAGATGTGGTAATTAAACTAAAGTTAAAAGGCCGCTAATTATAGTAAATCCCTAATAAACCATGTAAACCACCATAATAGAAAAAATTCATAGTTCAACTCAAAGATTAAGCCCATAATAGCAGGATACGTGTTGCTAACTTGGAAAAAAAAAATCAAAAGACATTTTTAATAGGAGAAAGCTAGAAATAGATAATTCATGCAAGAATCCATGAAAAGAAAAGAGGCCTAAAATAGCAAAGAAAAAATATTTATAAGTAGGTTTGATTAAGTGTCATATACGAGATATTTTTTGTGAAAATAATCATGTGTGAGGTGTTGGTGTATTTAGTAATTTGGTAGCATTGGTGATTTAGGAAGAAATTGCTTTATTTGTAAGAAGAGGTGGCTTTCATGGCTATAGTGTCAAAAATGATGAAAAATGAATCATTGATGTGAAGCAAGTTGTAGCTTGAAAATGCTCCTTCCAATAGGTGATGGTAAATAATTGGAGTTGCAGCTCCATTAAGTTGTAGTTGATAAATTAGGGAGTTATAGATTGTTATTAGTTGTAGCGACAGAATTTGTAATAAGAAATTGTTACTTGCCTTATGAAGTAATTGAAGGAAAGTTTGAACCATATGTGTGTTCCTCATGTTACTGAAATGATTTCATGTCATTATTATATAAATTAATTTTTGAAACTCTTTATGGTTCCTTAATATCATATCATAAGTGAAAGAAAGTTCTTAAATAGTGGAAATTCCTACAACACTAATTCACCCCCCTTCTCAGTATTGTCCTAGTTTCTAACAAATATTGAATTGGAAAGAAATCCATTATTGGAGAATAAAACAATTCTGATGGAGTTGGAGACTTGGAAAAGATTAAAGGAATTAGATAGAGAGACTAAATATGTCCATTTTGACTTGATTTAATTGGCCCGGTGTATGAAAATAAATCAATGGAAATTTTTTAAATAAAGAAAAGCACTATGAGTTTATAAGAAATTAGTTGTTGGAGAATGAAACATGTTAATGGAGGAGGGTTCAAAAAGTTTAATGGAATTATAGAGGAGAGATATTAGAGATTTCTATATGACTTCAATTAAGTAGGGCATAGGAGTGAATAAATGAATGGAATTTTTATTTAATAAAATAAAATAGAAAAACATTATAAGTTGAAAAGAAAACAATTATTGGAGAATGAAACATGTTCATGGAGTGGAGAATCAGAAAATTTCAAAGGAATTATAAAAGAAAGAGATTATATATGTCCATATTGACTCAAATTAAGTGGGGCATAGAGGTGAATAAATCAATGGGAATTTTCTTTCATAAACAAATCCACTCTTAGTTGAAAAGAAAAAAATTATTAGAGAATGAAACATGTTGATGAGATGGAGAGTTGGAAATATTTAAGGGAATTCTAGAGTAGAGATATTAGAGATGTCCATATTGACTTGACTTTAGTGGGGCGTAATGGTAAATGAGTCAATGGAAGTATTTTTTAGTAATAGAAAACACTATGAATTGACTCAAAAAACAATTGTTGGAGAATGAAACATGTAGATGAAGTGGAAAGTTGGAAAATTTTAAGGGAATTATAGATGAGATATAATAGGGGTGTCATATTGACTTGACTTAAGTAGTGTAAGGGTGAATAAATCAATGAAAGTTTTATTTTATAAAGAAAAATATTAACATACACCAAAGTTGATGAAATATTTGTATTGACTTCACTTCAATGGAATGAGGAAAGGGGGAATTTTTTGATCCAGGTGGATATTGGTGGCCACCTGGACCCACCATTGTTCCTCTCAGCATTTTCAGTTTCCTTAATTATAGCGCAGTTTACTATTTTTAGCAATTTTTCAGGTCCTAAACTTCCGGAGCCGTTTTGAGGCCCTAAACGAAGTTTTTTTGGAAATCTACCGCCAGCGATTTTTTTGCCAAAAAATCATCTTTTCCGTCGTAGTCCTCGGAGAGATCTTTCCAACGGGCTATCATGCGCGTCAAATGGAGATAATACGACCAATTCGCAACCCCGGGAAGTTGGCTATCCAACTCACCCCAAAACGGGGCCCACAATTTGGCGTTTCATCTTCTAGGGTTAGGTTTTGGGATGTGAAGGGTTTTCCATTGTTTCTCAATAATAAATAGGCCTTCGAGCCTCATTGTAACACAGTTCAGAGGCATGTAGCCACCACATCTCTTCTCAGAGATAAGCTACTATCGCCCTAGCTGGTTTATTTCCATTATTGTTTGTAAGCATATTTCAGTGTTTTATATTAATGAAATGAAGTATTATTTCCACTGCATATCTGTTTTTATGGTTATCTCTGTAATTTTTTGCGTTCCTGTTTAAATCCGGATCAGTGGTATCAGAGCGGTCTGCTTTTTCTCTATTTTTCTTTGCATGTCCCCAACGACGTTAGTATATAAGGAGTTAGGGCTTGAACTGGTCGAACCTTTGCAAGACCAGCCTCGCAAATCCCGAAGGCCTCCCATGGTGGATGAGAAGAAAGACGAGGGGGCAGGAGATCCTATCAAAATATTTCTCAACGAAGCCCTCGAGCGACAACGGAACGCGATGATGGATAGCCTTGCCCAGATCGTTCAGCGACTACCCAGAAGCGATGCATCGGCTTCCAGTAGCTACTCTGGAAACACCACGCCCTTTAAGGTACAAGTTAATTTTGAAATCCCCATATTCGAGGGTCAGATAGACGCAGGTGCCATAGATAAATGGTTAAATCTGCTAGAGGGTTATTTTTCTGTTCATGAATTTTCGAGTCGGGAAAAGATTGTTTTCGCTCTTCTCAAAGTAGCCCCCCACGTCAAGGACTGGTGGGAAACCTACTGCGAGTAGAAGGATGAAAATATTGGCTCACTATTTTCAGCTGCACCCACCTGGAATTTATTTCGGGATGCCATCAAGGAGCAGTACTACCATGTCGGAAGCTATGAGGATGAATACATAAAGTGGACCACGATGCGACAGGGAAGGGACCAAGATGTGTCGGAATTCACCAATTTTTTCCATACCCTTCACACAAAGTTGGGTATCAAGGATACAGAGCAGCATTTGATACTCAAATACTGCGGCTACCTGCACAAGTACATCCAGGAAGAAATAGAATTCTTGAACATCTCCTCACTCGGCACAGCATACCGATATGTTGTCAAGGTCGAGCAGAAGTTTAAACAAAAGAGGCATGTTACACTAAAATTTGTCACCATGACTATTTGCAGTCAGTATGGCTCCGTCAATAGTCATACTGTCCTCCTTGGCAAGTCTTATACCTCTGCTCCTCATGTCAGACTCCAAGAAAGAGAGAAAGTCCTTAAAAAGTCAATTAACTCTGGTTACGCAGTTTCTCTTAGCCTTACCTGCGTGTACGCATCCCAAGTTCATAAAACCTGTGTACTTGTATGCTCTGTCTGTAAAGGGGTGGGTGCGTACCCCTGTAAAGGTCAAAAGGCGTGAGTTTTACTTCAAAAAAGTTACTTGTGATCGATTCTAGAGCATTCTAGAAGATGGTTTGACGTGTATTGGGCACCTCCAGATGGTTCATGCATCCCAATGAAAGAGGAGCTTATCCCATGAAGAGGGGAGCTATCCCATTGAAAGAGGGGCTTATCCCGTTCATGGTGGACCTGATTAACTTCCTCTAAAGCACTATAAATACAGGCATTGAGCCAGAGGGAGGGGAGGTTGAAAGCTGAACATTCCTAAGGGTAGATGCTGCTGAAATTAGGACTCCCTTATAGAGCTTGAGAGGAGAGATTCCAATCCTTTCCTAGCTTCATTTGGAAGTGGGTGAGCTGATCAAAGTAAAGGAGAACTCTTGTTGGACCCTGGGAGGGACCTGCACAACACCAAGGCACTGGTTGTAATGGTTTCTTTTGTTACCAATTAATACAATTAAGCTCATTTTTCTCAACAAGTTGTTTTATATAATTTGTTTCATATACTCCTTGGTCTTTATAATGAATATGTTTTATTATATGAGTTATTCAGGTGCTATGTAATCGTTTTCTTGTTAGTGAATGCAGGTTTCAAGGAGAAGGAGCTCATCTGGATCAGAGAGGCTGGACTACAACAAACAAGAGTTGGATTAAAGGTATGCTTTAAACACCTGGTTGCTTGTATTTTAAATGCATGTTTAGGGGAAGATAGTGCTTAAATTGTCTTGTTTGTCACTAGAAAGCCTTAGCTTCTAGGGAGGTCGGTTTTGTCCACAAAATTGACTCTTTCCGCATGACAAAATGGCGACTCCACTGGGGAACTCCATGGATTTGATTGATTTCTCTTTTATGTGAAACTTTGATTTGAGAAGAGTCGATTTCTTTCTGGTTTTTGGCTGATTGACTGTGCATTTGGGTGGAATAGCTTAGGGTTAAGTTAGATTTTATTTTTTCTTGGTTTTGCTAGCAGTACGCACCCTCTGCGTTAAGCACAGTGCGTACTTGTATGCACTGCAGCTTTGTACACAGAGCGTACACGCACCTGTGCAAACAGGTTGCCTGCGTACCCTGTCAAAAGTTGAGAAAATTTCAATTTTTTCCTTTTTGTCTCTTAGATTTTGTTTATAATTTGTTTTTGCTACCCAGATCCACTAGTTACCTGTCAGAAGTCTTCATCTAAGCTTGTTTCATCAGTATCAAGAGTTTTAGTGAAATTCATAGAGGTTCTAGCCCTAGGGTTTGATTTTTGCATTGGTTCTGTAGTGACTTTGGCTTTAGAAGTTGTAAAACCTTGGATATCCCTGGTCTTTTCAGCCTTCTTAGGAGTCGGACCTTTCATAAAATCCACCCTTGTGAGAAGCCTACCTTTTTGTTGTCTCTTTGCGGAATTTCGAGAAAGCTTGTTGGTTAAGCTGTGAATTTCATTCTTAAGAAAAAAGAAAAAAAGATTTTGATTTTTGTTTTTGACTGGTTTATGATTCTGCATGAACTAGTCCTTAGTTGAATCGTGACTGAGTAAAACATCCTGGAATTATACTTTATAGGCTTTTGCCTCATTAGATGTGCTCTTAGGTAAATTTCTCTTAGATTTTCTTTTAGGTAAAATTGATTTGATTGTTATAGATTTTTTAAAATTTGATTTTTGTTAAGTAATTTTATATGCTTTGTTAGTATAGGAAAAAATCCAAAAAATCTCTTTTGAAGAAAAGTTTGTTTTAGTAGCATTTGAATATTTTAAAAAAGAAAAAGGAATTTTCGTGAAATAATTAGTGGTCATGTGTTGTATGCTTTGGAAAAGATAAAGAGATTGTTTCTTTGATTTTCATTGCCAAGAAAGTTGTCTTTATGTCAATTGCATTCTTCAACTCTCTTAGCTAAGCAATTCATTGAAAAAGAAAAATAGTATAAATCATCCTAGGTGCATCTTTTTAGTGGATTTGAGTCGAGTCTACACACCATCAGTTTCATCTCCGCTACCTTTTGCCCTAAAGAAAAGCCATAAAAATTAACGCTTAAAGTAAAATCAACTTAGTAACTTTTTATTTACTAGGGCTCTGAAACACCAATATAGATCAGGCTAGTGTCTTGGAGTAGGAGAGTAATTAACTCTCCAAGACAGTAAAACCAAACAAGTAGCTCATCTTGTGGTAGGATAAATCCAACTGTTTCATTTGTACTCTGGGAAAGCTCCTCTTAAAGGAGAAGCACGAGACCGTGTCTGAACCAGTGAGGGGATCAATCCTCCTTCATTGGGAAAGACGCCAGATACGCACGTACTACAAACGGTAAACCTCGGATTATTATCGAGGAGCTTGGGGTCACTTGTCGGTAAACCTTGGATTATTGTCAAGGAGCCGGCAAGGGGATTGAGCTTGTTACTCTGCCCTTGCGTGCTATCGGGTCGTAGACTGTTCCCCCAGGTATATTTGTTGCTGTTGGTAACCTTAGTGACCATTATCTTTAAGATTCTACCCAAGGTGACGGTGGAGGGAAGATCCCACTGTACCTGGAGAAGACGTCGGCTAGACTCACTTGGATTTTCTGCGGGGTTCACTTCACTCGAGATGGTTAAAGTGGAGGAACTTGGTCCAGTCTATTCATTAAGTAGGTTGTCGGGGTAACTGTTCCACCCGCCACTTCTGCACTGAATCCGGCGATGTTGGATTTCATCACCAACTAGTGCTTTCAGTCCGGAAGGTTACTGTTTGTGTTCGGTTTGACGCCCTAGATTCTTTAGGCGTGTGATTCGATTTTGTTTGGTTCTTTAGAGACTTTAGGCGGTTTGCTTTGAGATTTTACTTTGTTTGCGTGTGCAGTAGTTAAAAGTTTTTAACTGTGGCTGAATTACTAAGACAGTCCCGTAGACTTCGGGGCCAGTCTCCTGAGATTGTAACCGTGGCCGATTTGTTGAGGAAGTCTTGTACACTTCGGGGCCAACCTCCTGAAGACGTCCCGGGTCATTACGAAGGTTTGAAGGTCCTTGTAACTCCTAGTGGCAGTAAAGTAGGTTCACCTGAAGAAGGAGAGTCTTCGTTGGTAGTTCATCCTAATTACCAAAGTCTAGAAACAGGTTATAATCCTGAAGCTATAGCAGTTTCTGAGCTTGCTGGTAGTTTTTCATCTACTAGTGATATAGGCGAAGAACCTGAGATATCTGAACCTGTTACTCCAACTTCTAGTGCTCCTGATTCACCTAGGGTAGAAAGAGCCATTACCGAAAATCTTCCTTCTAGTTTGATTGCTATTGAAGAACTTTCTCGAGAAGAAGAAATAGGCGTCCCTATCCCTGAAGATCAACCTACTATTGATCTAAGGGAGCGTGAATCCATTTTTTACAGTCCACCTAGAAGTACTACTTGGTATCTTTCGTTAACTAATTATTTGGACAACTCAGGGTCAAGTTTTTCTCCACCTCGTACTCCTTATCCACCTGGAGGTATTTATACTCCTGTAAATATGTCTGGTCAGTCGTCCATGTTTACTCAATCGCCTGAATCGTTTTTGTATGGCGGTCCTTCTGTTCTCGCTGGGTATCAGTGTTGTGGGGAAAAGTATCCGACTCGGAATGACCCTATCCCTACTCTAAGGGTGATAGTTCCTTAGCAACAACTGAAAGTAAAGCTTTGATATTTTTCCTTTATGAAAGTACAGAGAGGGAAGAAAAGATTGACCAACCGATGTCTTTCGCTTTTGTCGATCTTGTCTTCTCTCTTTGCCTCTTGTTCCCAGCTCCTTGCTCCCTTTGCCGGCCCAGCTACACAAAGATCCTGCAAAAACAAGAGAGGGAAACTACAAGAAACATGTACTCATAACTGATGCATGGATTAGAATGAATCAAATATACAGATAAAAACAATACATCATTGCAATACAAGTATATAGGAGAACATCAAAGCTTTATTGATAGAAGAAAAAGGTTCTGAGAAGGTTACAACCATAAATGGCTCCAATCCAGCAGCGCCTCCCCAGCAGCAAGAAATCTCCTCTTCCCCTCTATAAAAGCAATCACGCAATAGCTCTAACTGTAAACCAACAGCACTTCCTTGCTTTGCACAAAATTCCAGCCTCCCTACACCTCATAGAAGAGCTCTATATATAGGAGATTTGGAGAAAGGATGAGTCAGCTTGAAACTGACCTAAAGCTGCCTTGTGTCCTCTCCCTCTTCAGTTAAACTTCAGTTCTTGAGTCCACTTGGAGATCCTTGCTTCCACATGGAGATCAAGTACCTCTTACTCATCATAGGGCGAATTCCTTGAACCAAGTGTCAGTTTGGAAGCTTCCTGGGCAGTTGACACCTTGCAGAATGACCGTGCCACTTGGCCAATCTCGCCCAGCGCAGGTAGCCTTCATTGGTTTTGACTTTCAGCGCAGGTACAAGGAGGAGCAGTTGACATTCAGCGCAGATGCTCAGTGGAGCAGCTGACATGATCCAAAAATAGCCTGTTTTTGAGTGTTTTCAGGTGGAGAACTGATAGGAAGTGTTGTGGTTTGCTGACCTTGTTCCTCTAGGGGTAAGAACAACATGTTTAGGGACTGAGGATCCCTATAATTATTGACATTTCATGCTCCATGCTGCGAGGCACAAAAATGTCTATAACAGTTGCCCCCTAAAGTATGAGGTCATTTATCGGGTGAAATGCTTTATCCAGAGGGTCCGAAGTTCATTCAAGTGCTGAGAGGTGCCCTGTAATACAATACAATACAATATATTATCTTTCATTCTGTTTTCATGATCTAGCTAAGGCGGGCATTCCCATGCTCAGCTTTATAAATACATTTTGGTACATAGAACAGACGATCGTCTGATGGTAGACTGATAATTTTCTGCTGAAATTATCATCCTTTGAATAGGATGATCATCTGCTGCAATGATGTACATGACAAATGCTTTTATATTTCCTGAATATGTATCGCAGCCCGGATGGATGAAACTAGATCCGGGGTCTTCAAACTCGTTCGATCTTCACTCTAAGTACAAGTCGATCCATGTGAGAATTTCGCTGAAGTCGAACATGGAAAGACATCGCTTGATTACCGGTCAATGATGAAAAACCGTTAACAAGCGCGAGAGGAATCACCGATAATGATAATGACCCTCAAGGTACTGCAGTACAATTCACGTGGCGTGAATAAAGGACTTGGTGTCGAACGCCACGCAAAATCTTTTGGTCGAAGGTCATTGATGTATACCTGTCGCCGGAAGTGAGAAACTTGCCATTGAGGCATGCAAGCTTCAAAGTACTGATGGGGTTGTTCCTAGATCAACTTCTTGGATAATGAGCTGAAGTCGACAAGAAGTGATCCGTCAAAGGAGGGCCTTAATGAATCCCACATCAATGACACGGAACGGAGCTAATGATTTTAGTGGAGGTGAAAACAAACTGTGACATATGATTCAGGGTGGCGATCATGAATGGATGAAGGATAATGTATGGCAGTGGATGGGACACGGTTGACACTTTCAGAATGACCTCTCTTGAACATATAACGACACTGATGCGATGGATCGGTAGCATTACCCCAAAATGTGGATGGTTTGGCGAAGACCATGGTGATGAGACCGGTGAATGAAACAACCCAACCCGATGTGGTACGGAAGAAAAGTGTCATGTTCAAGAGTGACTTGCTACCATTAAGCTTTGATGTTCTCCCAATTTTCCCCAGTCATTTCTGACCAGTACCTCTTTATTTTTGTCAAGCTTGAGGAGGATAACATATGCTTGTTCTATAACCTGCCCTTCGGGCAAGCCCATCGCTATGATTTAACAAGCTTAGCGATAGGGAAACTCGTTCTCGTCTAAAGACAAGTTTGTCGCTATTTAATCATTTTAACGAGTCTAACGACAAGGAAAACTCGGTCCTTTTCATTTTTAGAGAGTCCGAAAAGGTACAGAAAGTTAACTCCATAATTCCTTTTTCGTCATCTAATCCCTTAAGTCCGAAAAAGTATAAAACAATACAGAAGGGATGGGTGTTCGGTACTTTTAAAGAGCCGAACAAGACAAGCGCTCGATCTTTTTGTGTAATAATCCCTCAGGTCCAAAAAGATTAAAGTCTAAAAGAGGGATAGCTCTTCTGGTCCCTTTAACGAGCTGGAAGGCCAGAACTCGACAAACTTTTCATATTTTACGAGTCAGAAAAGAGCTCAAAGATGACTCGTCTTTTGAGGAACGAGTGATAAACAGGGATAGCAACTGATTCCAGGTACAAATTGGAATTTTCCAATCACGGCAGTGTCACAAGGATGGCTAGGTGAAATCACTCTTCGCAGATGTTCCTCAAAATGGGTAAACACACAAATGGAAGTGAATGATCGGCCAAATGACGGTGGAGGTGACGGTGCACAAACACGACCAAGGCTTTTATGGCTGATGAATTTACGATCTCAGAAGGTTATTTACCGGGATAGGTTCTTTTTTTTAGATAAAAATGAGCTTAAACTCTGGAGGGAACATTGCTCACTGCTTTTATTTATTTTTTAACGAGCATGAAGACCGCGTTAAAACTGTTCGGATCTTGCGTTTATTTTTAAACGAGCATCAACCATGTGCTAAAACTGCTCGAAATACCAGTCATAAAATAAGAATGCCTCCTCTAAGGTTCCATTTTTTATAGAGCTTGCGCCTTACCAAAGCTATGCTCCAACTCATCCTTCCTTTATGTAAGTTCGGAAAACGGTTAATCTTAAAACCAGATAAATAACCGCCCCTAGCTTACACTCCAAAAGGTTTGCATGCCCCCAGGTATAGGATAGAATTTCGAGGCTGCCCCTCTTCTCCCCCACTTCTGCTCTTCTTTGGGTGTTCCCAGCTACTTGTCACCTTGCTAATCTAATGTTTAACGATACTAGTCTTCTCGTTATTTTAAGGGGTCTTACGCGGTACTTGTCTTCCCGTCGGCCCAACTTTTAACGAACAGCTGTTTCTGACAAGAGAAGAACACTTCTCAAAGACAAAACATTGGTGTTATTGAAGGAGGCTTGCCTCTTTCTTATTATCCAAAGACGGTTCTATTTGCTGCCGCAAATCAATCTCTTTCTTTGGCGATGTCTATCATTAGGTTACTCAAAGATGGTTACCCTATGTCACAACAATAGAATCTCTTTCTTTGGAGGCTGCCCCTACTTATCCTTCAAAACATTTGTTTTAATGGGTGAGGCTTGCTTTTCCCCAAAGATGGTTACTGCTTGTCGCAATAAGGGAATTCCTACTTGGGCATTGCCCACTTCTTTAGACAAAGGTGAATGACTCTTTTGCCAAACACATAACTTTAACAAAAGAATACTATTCCAGAACAACCCCTCTTCCATCCACGGACGGGGTACGGACTAGTCATATTCTTCTGCGGAAATTCTACCTTATACCCAGGGTTTCTTCTGCCCGAAGCAGACCAGGGTGCATGCCCCCTGGGTTCCAGTCTTTCTTTCCGAATCACTCGCACTCATCGGGAAGGAGGACTGGGGGTGGAGGCATATCTTGAGTGAACAGACCATTTAGGATTGGTATTTGACTATTTGCGATGCGAGATCCCGGAAATGAAAGTTGGTCTACGAGCTTGACCATCCTCCCTTCGTGTGGAAAACACATTACTCTAAAGAGTGAGGAGACTATCGCTCCCATGCAATAAATATAGTCACGTCCAAGGAGTAGGTTATAATCCAAGGGTCCTTGGAAGACCATCACGTTCAAATTAACGGTCTTCCCTTTCAATGTAGCAGGCACATTGGGGAGGATTCCTAATGGTCGACTGGTTCCTTTATCAAAACCTGAGAGATTTCTTAACTCAGGTAAAAGTGCCGGGGAACCCAGTGCTTTCCAAGCAACAGAGGAAAGGATACTCACAGACGCCCCTTCATCAATGATAGTACCAGCCATAATCATTCTATAGATCTGGACAATGATTCTGAATGGTATACTGGCTGGTAACCGGGGTCTGCCTAGTTGATTCCAATCAAAGGATACAACCAGGTTGCTTGGTGGTGGGACCGAATATACAGCCGGGTATGACCCTGATGATGTTCCTTCCTGCGATAAAGGAATGGGCGCATTGCCCTGACGCTCATCTGAGTCAGTGCTAATGAAAAGAACCTGGATGGTGTCATCCTTATTCTCTTCAGTGAGGGTGTCGCATGAAGATGACTCTTCGGCGACGGTGTCATTTGAAGATGAAACTTCTGAAGGTAGAACCGGGTCAACTGCCGTATCGACCTTTGGACTTTCGTCTGGTCTGGATTCAGTAGGTTCATTTTCAGTGACTGACGCTTCAGCCGACCACTTGAGCAGGCCAGCTGTATTTTCAACCAACGAAGGACTTGGCACGAGTTTTTTGTATCCAAGAGGAAGTTTTACCGGTGAAACCGGACGATCTTCCAAAACTCTCTTCACTTCGTCTAAGAAGGGACAACGGTGGATGGCATGACTGCCTTCACACAACTTACAGGGGAATCTTACTCCCCCTTTTTGTCTTGATCCTTCACTTTCACTGGTTGACGGAAAGCAATCAACCTGATTGTCAGAGGTTGATGCCCCCGAATTGTGCAGACGAGGGGACCAGTCCCTTAATATCCGGGGAATACAGGGACAATCTCTGTGGAAATGGTCTCCTCTACATATGACACATGGCGATTTAGGCCCGGTCTGTGCAGTGGGTGGGTTTTTGTCAGATGTCTTTTGCTTGCCCCCAGTCGCCTTAGGCTCCTTCTTCTTCTTTTCTTTCTTCTTCTTTTCCTTCTTCTCCTTGGGAGGCTGACTTTTGCTGGCTCTACCTTGCGAAGACGAAGGATCGGAGGAAGAACTTTTGGAAGTAGAAGGCTGGTGGGCAGCTCTAGACTGATCTAACTGTTGACTCGATTGATCAGGAACCATGGTGGCCTGAACTACATTGGTTGAGAACAGCCAAACTGGCAGGCCTATTGTCAGTCCTGGAAGCGACAATGTGGCCATATGGGGCGCACCAACTTCTCCCCAAGAGGAGAAAGGACTAGGACTTCCATCTTGTGGACTTCCTTGGTTGGGGCGTTCCATGTTCTCAACTTACAGATCAACGCGGGAATGAGAGGTGATTATGTTTCGTTTAAAATGAATTTTATAACGACGCTTTATTAGACACAACTTTGCTTTTTCATGTTTTAAGAGTCGAGAAAAAGCTAAAGATGACTCTAGTCGCCTTCGATGTATTAACGAGCCCGAAGTGACAAATGCTCGGTTGGACTTTTTCAGTTATAGAGTTTGAAAAAGGCCAAAAGAAACTGCTCTGGAGATCTAGGCAGAGGGTGTGCCAAACCTTTCGCGAAACCACAGAATACGTTTTACGGTACGGGTGGTCGATCTTCGTGAATGCTGTGTTCACTGCATCACGATTAGTAGGGCGGCCAACACGGCTTCCTAAGGATAAAGGCTTTATTCCTATAGGGGTCTCCCAATATACTCGACGGTACGCGGGAGCACAAGTCCGTATTGATACTTATCGCTTCACCGTGGAGGAATCACCCAACCACTCAACGCTAAGATATCACGTTTAACGACGCCGGAACACGTCTCTAGCTTAGACCTCTATGTGTTTGCGTTATGTTTCAATGCGTTGTTATGTAAATTCAATTCATTTTAATGTTGATCTTGCTTAGCAGTTTGCCTTTAAGGATCACCACGAGATGTATATATACAACTTCTTAAATGCAATCTAAGATGAGAAGCAAAACTTTTCAATCTTTCAACTTTGAAAACCTTAATCTACTGAGGGAAAAGAAAGACATCAAATTTTCACACAGATCATAGAACACACACTAAATGCACTTTTTCCTAAATCAACATACAAACTGTCAATAATGCACATGCACAATGCAGATATTTCTTTTCTTTATCCTTAATGTTGATGTAAGACAAAAAGGAAACTGTTGTATAACTTTGAATCTAATTTCAAGCGAAAGTAAACAAGCTTGTCCAAAATCAAAAGACACCTTAAGATCGACCTGTTTAGACACTGGAAATGTATAGATTCAAACCACAAAATGAAAAACAAACAAACTCAAACAGCCATGAACAGTAATAAAACTAGCTCTTAAGATCGCAAAGACACTTTTACAGTTCAGGATCTAAGAGGCCACAGCTATACTGGTTTGCTTTTCACCATGGGAAACTGTAACTGAAACAAGAAATACTGAAAGAACAATCACAGTTTCATCACACAACTGAGGTGGAATAATGTCAAGGAAAGTTGGTTTACAGCAAGTACAAATGACAAGCAATCAGCAGCAAAATAACAGTGAAAACAGGGCCAAGACTCAGTGGGAAACCTCAGGAAGACATAGCCTAACTGGTTCAGCGCAGGCTCTGGTCTGTCAAACTGACTCTCA
Organism: Pinus tabuliformis; assembly: GCA_031772625.1. NCBI lineage: Eukaryota > Viridiplantae > Streptophyta > Pinopsida > Pinales > Pinaceae > Pinus > Pinus tabuliformis. The sequence continues at coordinate 1,313,869,801 of CM062818.1, forward strand.
GCGCAGTTCCCGAAGGGAGTACCTATGCTGAAATGCAGACTGCCTTTGGACAGCCTGCACTGAGACACGAGAGTTGCGTTTACAAGGGTTTCCGGGTCATAAAAAGCTCAAAAATTCACTGTTTTTGCTAAAATAAAAAGCTATAGGTCAAGTACAAGCTAAGGGATGATCAAGAGGATGAAAAGCTATCACAAAGAGCACAAGAGTCCTTGTGGATCAGCTCTTCAAATCATAAACTTGCTTAGAAACTGAGCCAGAGCAGCTGCCCTCTACTTTGCAATTGAAGGACTCAATTGCAGTTCGATTTGGTTCTCTCCTTGTTTATGAGATGAATAGAAAGAAACACAATAAACCAACAAGATACTAGTTCCCCAACGGAGTCGCCAGTTTGTTGTGGGGAAAAGTATCCGACTCGGAATGACCCTATCCCTACTCTAAGGGTGATAGTTTCTTAGCAACAACTGAAAGTAAAGCTTTGATATTTTTCCTTTATGAAAGTACAGAGAGGGAAGAAAAGATTGACCAACCGATGTCTTTCGCTTTTGTCGATCCTGTCTTCTCTCTTTGCCTCTTGTTCCCAGCTCCTTGCTCCCTTTGCCGGCCCAGCTACACAAAGATCCTGCAAAAACAAGAGAGGGAAACTACAAGAAACATGTACTCATAACTGATGCATGGATTAGAATGAATCAAATATACAGATAAAAACAATACATCATTGCAATACAAGTATATAGGAGAACATCAAAGCTTTATTGATAGAAAAAAAAGGTTCTGGGAAGGTTACAACCATAAATGGCTCCAATCCAGCAGCGCCTCCCCAGCAGCAAGAAATCTCCTCTTCCCCTCTATAAAAGCAATCACCCAATAGCTCTAACTTTAAACCAACAGCACTTCCTTGCTTTGCACAAAATTCCAGCCTCCCTAGACCTCATAGAAGAGCTCTATATATAGGAGATTTGGAGAAAGGATGAGTCAGCTTGAGACTGACCTAAAGCTGCCTTGTGTCCTCTCCCTCTTCAGTTAAATTTCAGTTCTTGAGTCCACTTGGAGATCCTTGCTTCCACATGGAGATCAAGTACCTCTTACTCATCATAGGGCGAATTCCTTGAACCAAGTGTCAGTTTGGAAGCTTCCTGGGCAGTTGACACCTTGCAAAATGACTGTGCCACTTGGCCAATCTCGCCCAGCACAGGTAGCCTTCATTGGTTTTGACTTTCAGCGCAGTTACAAGGAGGAGCAGTTGACATTCAGCGCAGATGCTCAGTGGAGCAGCTGACATGATCCAAAAATAGCCTGTTTTTGAGTGTTTTCAGGTGGAGAACTGATAGGAAGTGATGTGGTTTGCTGACCTTGTTCCTCTAGGGGTAAGAACAACATGTTTAGGGACTAAGGATCCCTGTAATTATTGACATTTCATGCTCCATGCTGCGAGGCACAAAAATGTCTATAACAATCAGTCACTCTCTGGTACTTTTTCGGGAGCATCTCCTCAACCCATTGAACATGGGTTATTAACTGGAAACAATGGTAATAAACCGTTGGGCATAGGAGACATTTACATGATGTCAGGTTCAATTCCCAGTTCTCAACCTCAAGGTGGCCAGTTATAGCCTGGGGGGCAGCCTCAATTAACGCCTGGGGGGCAACCTCAAGGTACACAAATTGCGTCTAGGGGGCAACCTCAAGGACAGTATGTACCCGTGGTACAATACATTCCTCAAGGTCAACCCCAGCCTCAATATGTGCCTCAAGGTCAACCTCAGTATCAATTTATACCTCAAGGTCAACCCCAGTATCAGTACTTACCTCAAGGGTATCTACCCCAAGGTCAGTACTCGAGTCAAGGTTATCAACCACCCCAAGGTCACTCTTATGTTCAAGGTACGGGAAATGTACCTTTCAATTATCAATCCTACCCTCAATCCAGTTATGGATCTCAATAACCTCAACCTGTTATGGGTCAATACCCCAGAATGAACATAGTGTGGGATCCATCGCAAATTCAACAGGTATTGCAGCCAAGTGTACAGTTGTCATCTCAAACTGGACAATCTTTAGTTTCTGGTTCACCCCAGCAACCAGTCCAATCTAATGTTCAAACTTCTATACCTTCGGTAGTTTCTCAGTCTGGTCCTATTGCACCTAGTACTCCATCTCAAACGACTGCTACAACTACCGCAACATCTGTTCAGTCTACCACACTTACTTCTGGAGTATCGACAGCTCCGGTTTCTACTGTCTCTGCAACTACTCCTCAGACATCTTTACCATTGTCTGGATCCACGATTCAAACTACGGTTCAGATGCCTGTAGGACAACCTGGTTTAAGTACGGTTGTCACTAGTCAACCACAATTCACTTATCAACCTTACCAGGGGTAGTACCAATTCGGGCCAGCTGTCCAGCTGCCAGTTTACCAGTATCAACCGTATCAACAACCACAACAACCCCAGTACGGTCCGGTTAATCCTGGTTTTCCAGGAGGATACAACATACCGAATGCGATTCCTATTCCAATTTATCCTGGATATCCTCCTCCTGGGACTGGTCTCGTGACCCAGAGTTTTAGGGATCCTAATCGACAATTGTCGTTTATCGCAACTTTAGATTTACCAGATTTGACGCGCCTAATGAACGATCCGATCAATTATCTTCCGTTTTGGCCACCAATGCCGAATAAGTTGCCCAGTGACATTCCCAAGTTCGAGGGTAAGTCTAGAGAGGACCCGTCAAATCATGTGATGACTTACCACCTCTGGTGTGCCTCAAATTCCATCTCGGATGATTCGATTCGCTTACGTCTCTTCCAGCGTACTCTCATTGGTCTCGCGGCCAAGTGGTACATTGAGTTACCACGGGCCTCTTTTTATAATTTTAGCCAGTTAGCTACCTTGTTCCTAACTCATTTTCAGTTGCCGGTCAGATATGATAATGGCACGGAGTTACTAACTTCATTAAAACAATCGACGTCCACTTATATTTCTGATCATATTCATGAATGGAGATGTCGAAGGCGGTTAGTGAAAGTTTTTATCCCAGACCAAATCTTAGTTGAATGGTTTGTTAAATCATTATTACCGAAGATTACTGAAGACGTAGCTAAGGCTGGAGTAGTTACTGAGGAGCAAGTTATTGCTCAAGCACAGTACCTTGACTTAGTTTACACTCAGTCAAGTACGTTACACGAAAAGATCCCAGATCTTCCAAAGTCAAATCAAATCGTTGTTGCTCCTTCGGTATCTCATGCTACTGATGGCATGATTGGTATGGTGAATACTAAAAGAAAGAAGAATTCTTCTCCTATTATAACCTTACCAGACTCCCCGACAGGAGATTCTTCCACTGAACTTTCTGCTGACATTCACGCTGTAGAGTCATCTACAGCTAAATCAAAAACCGGTGGAAAGAAGAAAGGCAAGAAGAAGAATAAAGCAGACAAAACTCCAAAGGAGAAAAATGAAAAAACGAAATCCAATGATGAAAAACGCAAGCCTCGTTATCCGTGTCTTATTTGTGAAGAAGAACACTTTACAAGAGACTGCCCTCATCGAGCAGAGGTTGTGAAAATCGTCAAGGGTTCCCAAATTCCTGCTGTCTTGAAGGACCCATTTCCGAAAGATAGCAAAATGATAGGTTCTTCCTCGAATTCCACTGAAGAACCCATATTGATGATGTCTCATGTAAGGATTGCGACTCGATCGCACGATTATGGTAGTAAAAGTCCTGTTGATGGATTGAAAGAAGCAGAATCTTCTCATTCAAATCCATCAACCTCAGCTCCCAGTTCCGATCCACTACAGATCGAGAAACCTAACCCTGACTTAGTAATCAAACCGCCTGCCAAGGGTGTACTTCGAAGGTATACTTTCAATCCACATGCGAGAGCGGCCCAGAATTACAACATTGTTGAGTATTTAGTTGTTTCACCCTCAGCAATGTCGGCTTTGGAAGTGTTGTAATCATGCCCAGCACAACGCAAATTACTTTTGTCAGCTATAGGCGCTGTTGATGTTTAGGACCCAAACCTAATAATCTTTGATCTAGAAAATAGTACACCGTGTTTGCCTCATCAAATGGCTTTCCAGATCCCAGTGATAGTCAAAAACAGGCCTATTCATCGGACCGTAATTGATGAGGGAGCTTCCACGTGTATTATGTCGATGCAGTGTTGGAGATCGCTTGGTTCTCCTTCACTAAATCAATCCCCGACAATTCTTAAGGCCTTTGATGGCCGTGGGTTCCATCCTTTTGGCATTCTACAGGATTTGCCTATACGGGTTGAAGGAAAAACTGTTAGTCTAGACGTGGAGGTGGTTGATGCCCCTCTAGACTACAACCTTCTCTTGGGTCGAAGTTGGACTTACGCTATGACAGCGGTCGTTTCATCGGTCTTCCGAGTAATAAAGTTTCCACATAATGGCAAGATCGTAACAATAGACCAGCTGACTTACTTTTCATCCGACCCAACCTCTTCAGAGAGTATCCAGCATGTCGGTAAAACGACTATCCCATATAAGGATGTTGGTGTAGGATTAGTTAAAGATGCCGGTTTACTGGGAACTTTTCCTTTTCCTCCACTCAACGCGTCGTCTTCATTCGCAACTATTCATATGATTACATCAGATACTATTTATTATGACGATCCATGGATCGTTCCTTCTGAATCTGAAATCGACTCGTTTGGTAATTCTATGCCGTTGAGTCCATATGAAATTGCTTATGAAGCCATGCAGTCTTTTACCGACCCGTGTTCAACCAGAATCGACCAAATGAATGTGGTCCATGAGGAATCGTTTTTCACATCAACCTCGGAGTTAATAGTGTTTCCCGAAGTTGTGTCATCTAACGAACAACTTCGCGAAATCCTGTGTATAGATGATTTACCATGGGAGGATCTCCATCATAGATCTTCGTTTTTACCTGAGGATGATTGTTTTGAAAATGATTTCTCATCAGTTTTTACAACTGAATATGTCAAAGAGGCTCAGAATCCCATGAAACATCCTGATTCAGAGTTGAATTTGGGAAATATTTCTCGAACTCTTCCCATTGACATTTCAGTAAAGCCCGGAATTGTTGAAAACATTCATATAGGTGCCTCGTGTACAGATGACGAAATTCAGACATACAAGGCCCTATTTCAAGAATTTTGCGACGTGTTTGCTTGGTCCTATGAGGAAATGCCAGGAATTGATCCCGCAATTGTTGTTCATGAGATCAAGACTTACCCGGATGCTAAACCTGTCCGGCAACGTTTGCGTCAGATTCACCCACGAAAAGCTGCTGCAATTAAAGCAGAAGTTGAGAAGCTGTTGAAAGCAGGTTTCATTTATCCGATCCCGTTAACAGATTGGGTATCGAATATTGTTCCGGTTAACAAAAAACAGGGAACAATAAGAATATGCATCGACTATAGGGATATCAATTGAGCTTGTCCCAAGGACAACTACCCAACACCCTATATCGATCAAATCATTGATGATTGTGCCAGCAGTGAAATATTTTCCTTTATGGACGGTTTTTCTGGTTACAATCAAATCAATATTCTACCTGCCGATCAACCAAAAACGGCTTTCATTTGTCCATGGGGGACATTTGCTTACTGCAAATTACCTTTTGGGCTTAAGAACGCCGGCGCAACTTTTCAAAGGGCAATGTCTTATGCGTTTCATGACATCAAACACATTGTGCAACCGTATCTCGATGATTTGCCCGCTCATTCATTACATCGAGCTGATCACCTTGTCCATTTACGAGCAATCTTCATGAGGTGTAGGAATTATCATATTCGGTTGAACCCACACAAATGTGTCTTCTGTATAGAAGTGGGACGGTTACTAGAATTTGTAGTTTCAAAAGCCGGCATCCGCGTCGATCCCTCGAAGGTAGAAGCTATCATCAAATTGCCACCTCCTTCTAGTCTTCGCCAACTCCAAAGTTTGCAGGGGAAAGAAAACTTTTTACGAAGATTCATTCCTAACTACGTCGAGGTTACAAAAGGTTTTACACGGTTGTTGAAACAGAACGCTCAATTATCTTGGGATGAGATAGCTCAGAAATCTTTTGATGCACTTAAACACGCGTTTACCCATGCACCGTTGTTGCATCCTCCCAACTACAACCAGTACTACTTTTTGTACCTCGCCGCCTCCCATTCCACCATTGGAATGGTGTTAGTTTAGGAAGATGAATTGGGAACGGAACATGTGATATATTATCTTAGTCGGACGTTAAATCCCACTGAGCTAAAATACTCACATGTGGAGAAATTGGCATTGGCAACCGTTCAAGCTGTCCAACGTTTTCGTCACTACATTTTACTCCATAAAACTACAGTCATTTTGGATTGCAACCCTATGATTTACATTTTGACTAAACAATTGCTAGGGGGCAAGTACTCCAAATGGATCGTCATCCTGCAGGAGTTCGACTTGGAGTTCGAAAAATCTAAGTCTAAGAAATCCTTAGTTTTTGCAGAGTTAATGTGTGACTTCCCACGTGCTGACACAGAAACTGTGGCAAAAGAGCCCATTGCGGACGAATCTCTGTTTCTAATCAGCACTTTAGATCCGTGGTTTGGGGATATCATCATCTATCTCCAGACCCAATCCTTTCGGCCTGAAGCTTCAAAGTTGAAACGTCGGAAAATTCAATTCCAGTCCCAACAATACAAAATTATTGGAGATACTCTTTATCGACGTGGGGCAGACTCTATTTTTCGACGTTTCTTAACTCACGAAGAGGCAGAAAGGGTTCTAAATGACTGTCACTCTGGAGTGTGTGGTGGTCATATGTCTGGGTATGCCACAGCCCAAAAGGTGTTGCGCGCTGGCTACTTCTGGCCGTCCATGTTTAACGGTCCAAAAATGCCACAACTGTCATGTGTTTGATCAGAAGATGCGCGCTCCACCTGCTCCTCTCCACCCTATAATTACCATTGGTCCTTTTGCTAAATGGGGTATCTATTTTATTACATGTAACCCTCACTCGGCCGGGGGGCATGCGTATATCATCCTTGCGGTTGATTATTTTACTAAATGGGTCGAGGCGATGCCTACATTCGAGACTGACGGCAAGACAGATGCAATTTTCGTATTCAATCACATAATTGCTAGGTTTGGTGTCCCACAAGCAATAATCACTGACCATGGGCGCCATTTTCGAAACGTTATGATGACAGAACTTATAGGCCAGCTTGGTTTGCGTCACGATAGTTCAACTCCTTATTATCCACAAGCCAATGGTCTGGTTGAGTCTATTAACAAATTTTTAGTTATCATGATCCGACGAATCATTGGTATTCATCGGTCGAATTGGCACAACATGTTATTTTCAGCGCTTTGGGCATACCAAACCTCAGTGAAAACATCAACAGGGTTCACTCCTTTCCAACTAGTTTATGGTTTGGAAGCCGTGCTACCCATTGAATGCGAAATCCCGTCACTGCAAATGGCCATCGAGTTACTTCCAGCTACTTCTGAAGAGGAGAAGCGTTTATTATACCTAGCTCAATTAGATGAGAATCGAAGTGATGCCGCATTGGCAATCGAGACTCACGCAAAACGAATGAAAGCTCAGTATGATCGAAATGTGACCCCTCGAAATTTTTCGGAAGGTGACCTAGTGTTATTATATGATCAAGCTAATGATAAATTAGGTGCTGGAAAATTCGTTCCTATGTGGCATGGACCCTATATTGTCAAGCGAAAGCTTGACAAAGGGACCTATGAGCTGGTAGACTTTGACAGGGACTCTTTGGGTAAACCCAGAAATGGACTTTACCTAAAGAGGTATTATGCTTAAAAGATGGGTATGGAGATTTTAGTTAGGTTAGGTTTTCTTTCTAGCTGGTGTGTTTGTTAGTTTAGACAGTGTGCTTAGCTTAGAAAGTGTGTTTTCGTTGTTATTCTGGCTTATCTTGGTTTTACTCTTGATGATGCAGATGTCGATGCCTCTCCAAACATACATTGGTTTTGTTGATGGTGCTTGTCATAGTACACGGAATATCTCTTCCGCAACTTGGGTTATCTATTCACCCTCTGACGAGTTAGTTTCTATGCATGGGGTGAGCCTCGGCCAAACAACAAACAACATTGCAGAATACAGTGCAGTGATTGAGTTATTGTCTGAATCTATTTCGTTTGGGATTCGGAGTTTGATAGTGAGGTTAGATTCTGAACTCGTTGTATTACAGCTTAATAGAGTGTATGCCATTAGAAATCCAGTGTTATTAAGGTTATTTTTGAGAGTGCGTCTCTTGGAACGTGAGTTTGATTACATTGAATATCAACATATTCCAAGGTCTTTAAATACATTAGCAGATGCAATTGCTTCTCGAATGTTAAATAGATATTTGCAATAATCATACATGTAAATTTAAAAACATTTTATCACACATTTTTAACAAGATAAGCCGGTAATAATGATATATATTGATAGGAGTGTGTCAAAAAATACATCGTCTTCGATCATAGGTTGACAAAACACATTATGATCGGCAAAAATGATAAGTACAAAAAACCAAAATGTCACATGTGTCTACAAAAACGACCATCTAAATCACTGGTGATGATCTCTATATGACACCACTGCACGAGCCACCCTACACAAGAACCTCCTAAAAGGTCCTGGGACTCCGACTACAAAGCGCTGAAGCCTGATAGGAATATCATCTATAGTAGTCTCCGGTATGTCTGCTGTAAGACGCTCTAGATCATGCTCCAACTCAGCTAAAGTCTCTGTGGCCTCGTCCTGTGGGGCCGGTGCCACTGCAACTGGTAGTCTCCTCTCGAAAGGCCGGAGATTGGCTGGTCGACGTGGGCCTACATCTACATTTTGAAAATTGTCACTGTCAGTTTTGAGACGATATAAAAAACAAAAACAAAAAAGTAGATAATTTAAAAACTTGTGAAAAATGAAGTACCTGTGTTATCCCACTGTTCTCCCGGTGGAAGAATCATGTCCGGATCTCCACGAAAATCAACTCCAGCATAAGGAAAATCCTGTATCGAAAAGACCTGGTCCTCTAACCAGTGAAAGTACTCCGGAGTAAATCGGACAACCTTCGTACCCTCGTCAGGATGATGGGCCATAAGCGTAACCCATCGCACAAATTTAGGCTCTCGGGGAGGCCCAACCTCAATAGTGAGTTGTTGTGGGATCAACATCGGAACCCTCTCTAGGGAAAAACTCACAACTAAAGGCCCATAACCAAAAGTCTTTAACTGTCCATTTTTAGTCCTAGTCAGTTGGCCCTTTAAATTGGCCAACACAGCATCACACCAGTTGAAAATGGTACCCTGATAGCAATCAATCGCCATCCGCATCTGGGAACCAGTGGCAATGTGCAAAGTTCAGGGCGGGATATAGTTTTGATCTCTATCCCCTTCTCCTGGTTCTGAGTGTTGCACCACTCTAGTCGGAGACTAGCAATGGACTGGCCACCCGGCCTAGTCCCGAACAGAGTCAAGTGTTCGCCCCTCTTGGGCAAACCAGTGAGAAAGTAAATATCTGAGGGCTTTAACTCGAGCTGGTGCTCTCCAATGTAAAAGCACTGGTCCTGGACGTTCCATCTCTCTACCAGCCACTCTAGAAAGCGCACCTGGGCCCTCATGCCAGGTATGGCCCAGTATTTGTAAAGGTCGCATGCCTTCAAAGCATCAATGGACGATTGATGATTAATGGCGACCAAATCAACATCTTCGTGCTCTCTCTCGCGCCAATCAAGCATGGTGGGCAATCTACACACCAGAAAACATCCATTAGAATCCATAAAATCAAAATTTATTGGTCCATTTTGGAGAATTTGGGGTTTGTAAACCCTTTGCGCGGAGTACGCACCCCGCCTTTAGGAACAGGGCATAGGTACGCAGCTTCCCTTAAGGCAAGGTGCGTACGCCCGGCATTTTCCCAACTGAGAAAATGTCGGGGTACGTGGGTCACCAGTGGAGCACCTGCGTACCCCGAAAGGTGGACCTTGAAACCCCAAAGTCTCCAAAAAATGAAACTAGGGCCTAAAAACAAATTCTAAACGGATGAAAATGAAGAGGAGGATGTTCTAGAATACCTGATGAGACGACGTTTGATTTCGACGGTCGGATTCTCCGCAATGTCCACGGGAAATTTCTTGCCAAAAGCCCTTTTGCTCTCCTCAACAGTAAAATGGTAAAAATGAATTGGTAAAAGCCCTTTTTATAGGTTTTTTGGGTAAATAAATGTTAAATTTGTTTATTTTTCACCATGAAAAGGTATTTTTCAAAGTATTTTTATCTATCGTAAACAGGTATGAGTAATATGTTGGATTTTGCGCAGGATAAAGGATTTTCAGGGAAAATTGTCATTTTTTACAAACAAAAACATCATAGTCATCTTTAAGCCCTTTTCTGACTCCTAAAACATGAAAAGATTGCCGAGCGTTTCTTTTACACTCGTTAAAACGGAATTAAAAGACGGTCCCCTTATAGCCCTTTTCTGACCGTAAAAACAGGAAAATATTGCCGGATTTTTGTCGTTTCAAATTTGATATTGGAAATAAAACGACGTGTCCTTGATCACTTTTTACTTTTCAGGTCAAAGACACTAATCATGACAGTACTCCTTGGTCGTAAAAGATCAAGTGGTTCTCTCAAGTATTATTTTATACTTTTTCAGGCTTGGGAGACACAAATTTACGAAAAAGTTCAACCTTGGAGTCTTCTTAAGTTTTTCAGACTCTCTAAAATTGAAAAACGCCGAGTTTCTCCTATACTGGACTCGTTAAAATTTCACAGTAAAGGACCTGTTCGATTACAAACAGGAACGGACCACTCCTTCTTAGGGTTCGAATATAAACTAAGTTGGACTCATCCGAAGGATGAGCTTAAAATCAAGCAAATGTTATCCTCCTCAAGCTTGTTAAAAAATAAAGAGGTACTTGCCAGAAATGGTGGGGGAAAAGAGAGAAAAATGAGCCTTTCTGTTATTCTTTGTCTCAGAGAAACCTTATCACCGCTCTTGAACACGACACTTTTCATTCACCTGGGTTGGGAAATCCTTTGCCTCACAGTTGATCAAACCACATTGAAAGTCTTCAGCTGGGTATTAACTTTGGGTCAAATGTCACCAAGCCATATGTTGTGTCGTTATGTGTTCAAAAGGTCGCTACAAATAAACCATTCATCTGCAAAATACCTGTCATCCATCTTGACCATCCCTGAGTTAGTCCTTACAGCTACATTTCTTCAACTTGATTTATGATTTCGTGTTGTGGGCTGGCCTACAACGGATCGCTTTCTATCGACATCAGCACATTATCTAGAAAGATGATCTAGAAATCGTCAGTACCTTGAAATCCGCATGCATCAATGGCAGATTTCTCGCCTTCGACGACAGTTTACATCAACGAATTTCGATCGAAGGATTCCGTGACATGTTCGAAACACCACATTCATTCACATCTCATGGATTGTACTGGGTAATTTGAGAACCATTGACATCACTGGTGGTCTCTCTCACACTTGTTAACAGTTTACATCATTGACTGGTAATCAAGTGGTTTCTACCATGCTCGACATCAACTCATTTATTCGCATGGATATAATCGTACTATTTCGGGAAGTAGAAGTGAAGACCCTGGATCTAGTTTCCACCATCCAGTCTGCGAGGAATTTTGTATTCATTGTATAGTAGACTAATTATAAACGGATGGCTGCGTCCATACTGTGTCTACATGAGTCTATGATTATGATGTACTGCGAAATCATTCCTGTATCAGAGCAGTAGTTAGTTTGTTAGTTAAAGTTTTTGATCTGAGTATGGGAATGCCTACCACAGTGATGATATGATCTCATACATGTATTTTGTGTTGAATACTTGCAGGTTCCAACCGGGCTCTCCACAAAATAATCCTTGAAATGATAAAGTACTTCACCCTTCCTAGATGATATGAAACCCTAATCTACTACAGGCTTCGCACTTTAGGGGGCAATCTGTTACACTAAAATTTGTCACCATGACTATTTGCAGTCAGTATGGCTTCGTCAATAGTCATACTGTCCTCCTTGGCAAGTCTTACACATCTGCTCCTCATGTTAGACTCCAAGAAAGAGAGAAAGTCCTTAAAAAGTCAATTAACTCTGGTTACGCAGTTTCTCTTGGCCTTACCTGCGTGTACGCATCCCAAGTTCATAAAACCTGCGTACTTGTACACTCTGTCTGTAAAGGGGTGGGTGTGTACCCCTGTAAAGGTCAAAAGGCGCAAGTTTTAATTCAAAAAAGTTACTTGTGATCAATTCTAGAGCATTCTAGAAGATGGTTTGACGTGTATTGGGCGCCTCCAGATGGTTCATGCATCCCAATGAAAGAGGAGCTTATCCCATGAAGAGGGGAGCTATCCCATTGAAAGAGGGGCTTATCCCATTCATGGTGGACCTGATTAACTTCCTCCAAAGCACTATAAATACAGGCATTGAGCCAGAGGGAGGGGAGGTTGAAAGCTGAACATTCCTAAGGGTAGATGCTGCTGAAATTAGGACTCCCTTATAGAGCTTGAGAGGAGAGATTCCAATCCTTTCCTAGCTTCATTTGGAAGTGGGTGAACTGATCAAAGTAAAGGAGAACTCTTGCTGGACCCTGGGAGGGACCTGCACAACACCAAGGCACTGCTTATAATGGTTTCTTTTGTTTCCAATTAATACAATTAAGCTCATTTTTCTAAACAAGTTGTTTTATATAATTTGTTTCATATACTCCTTGGTCTTTATGATGAATATGTTTTATTATAGGAGTTATTCAGGTGCTATGTAATCGTTTGCTTGTTAGTGAATGAAGGTTTCAAGGAGAAGGAGCTCATCTGGATCAGAAAGGCTGGACTACAACAAACAAGCGTTGGATTAAAGGTATGCTTTAAACACCTGGTTGCTTGTATTTTAAATGCATGTTTAGGGGAAGATAGTGCTTAAATTGTCTTGTTTGTCACTAGAAATCCTTAGCTTCTAGGGAGGTCGGTTTTGTCCGCAAAATTGACTCTTTCCGCATGACAAGGCGAGACTTTAGATCTGCGAATCTGAAGCAAGGGAAAGGTGCCCCTAAACCACAAAACAAAGGAGAAAGCCAAGGTGGAACAGCCCAAGACAACCCGCCAAAGCTGCAAGCAAAGAATAGCGTTGCAAAGTCAAAAAAGGACACGGGAAAATGGTGTGAGTTCCATAAGAGCTCCACTCACAACACAAGTGAGTGTCGGGCCAAGCATTCACTGGTGGCTGAGCTAAAGGTTTCAGAATTAGATGCATGTTCTGACTCTGAGTCAGAACCCAACAAAGGGAATGACAAAGGGAAGCAGATCATTGATGCGGATCCCAACGCCACTGTTGCTACCGCCAAGATCCACAAAAATGAACCTGAAGATCCAGAGGAGGAGGAGCGTCTCTTCCACTCCCAGATGTGGGTAAAAGGCTCCCCGCTACAGTTCATTGTCGATAGCGGGAGCCAAAAGAACCTCATTTCGACAGAGGTCGTGAAGCGGTTGGGCTTACCGACCACAGCACATCCACAACCGTACACCATCGGGTGGCTTCACCAAGGACGGGATCTTCACGTGAGCCAGCAGTGTCGCCTTCCATACAACATCAAGCCCTTCACGGATGAGGTATTTTGTGACATTGCTCCCCTTGAAGTTTGTGATGTATTATTAGGACAACCATACTTGTGGAAGCGACATGTTGTGTATGAATCAAGGCCCCGTGCTGTTATTATTACATTGGGAAATAAGTTGTACAGGATACCAGAGGTAGCACCGCCTACCGCCATCTCTTTGATTACTACAAAATAATGCAGTAAGCTCATTTCCAAAACCAGGAAATTTGTCTTCCTGATGATACGCCCTTAAGAAAAGAAGAAGACGGTGGCCACGGCCTCCGGACAGGGCCCCTATGCATGAAAGCTACAGATGAACAAAGTCATGGAGGAGTACGAGGACATCTTCACCTCCCCTGTAGGGGTTCCTGTGCACTGTCAGGTCAATCACTCCATTGATCTGACCCCAGGTGCACCGCTACCCAATGGACCAATTTATCGGCGCTCCGTTCTGGAGAATGATGAAATCAAGAGGCAATTTCAGGAGCTTCTACAGAAAGGTCACATCCGTCCCAGTTCATCGCCTTGTGGGAGCCCGATCGTGTTGGTACAGAAGAAGGATGGGATGTGGAGACTCTATATTGACTATTGGGCGCTGAACAAGATCATTGTCCGTAATACGTACCCGATCCGCGGATTGATGACCTCCTGGACCAACTAAAGGGGGCAAAATATTTCAGCAAGATCGATCTGAAGTTAGGATATCACCAAGTACCAATCGAACCCTCTGATGTGTGGAAGACTACCTTCAAAGCCAAGGAGGGCCTTTTCGAATGGTTGGTGATGCCTTTTGGATTGACGAATGCTCCTGTAACCTTCATGAGGCTAATGGATGACATCTTGAGGCCATTCACCAACTCATTTGTAGTGGTATACTTGGATGACATTGTGATCTTCAGCCAGAGTTAGGAAGAGCACCTCCACCACATACGATAGGTACTCCAAACACTGCGGCAACACAAGCTATGTGCCAATTTGGAGAAATGCACTTTTGGCATGACCCAGGTTCAATATCTAGGATACATTATTGATGAATAGGGGGTGCATGTAGATCCAGCCAAGATCCAAGTCATTCGGGATTGGCCATCTCCAACCACTCTGACAGAGCTCCACAGCTTTCTAGGTCTTGCCAACTTCTACCACAGGTTCGTGTTGGGGTTTTCTCATATCACTTGGCCCTTGAGTCAAGTCACCAAGGGAGGAGCGAAAGAAAAAAAAAGTTGGTCTGAATCTCAACAGAAGGCATTCATAGAGCTGAAAGATCGCCTCTGTACGGCACCAGTGCTCACGTTGTCAGGTTTACAACAACCATTTGAGGTCGAGACAGATGCCTCTGACTATGCTATTGGGACAGTCCTTACTCAACATGGGTGTCCATTGGCATATCACAGTGAAACACTTTCGACAGAGTTCGGAAGTATCCCACTTATGATAAAGAGATGTATTCCATTGTGCAGGCCTGTCGACAATTGAAGCATTACATTTTGGGGAAGGAAACGGTCATCCACACAGACCACCGACCCCTGCAGTTCATACAGACCCAAGGGAAATTGCAGAATGATCGCCATAAGAAGTGGTCTACATACCTGCAACAGTTCCATTTGAATATCAAGTATAAGAAGGGCAGTACCAATAATGTTGCAGATTGCCTCAGTCGGCCACCGATCATGGCATTAACCACTATGCTCAACTCTTGTGGGCACGAGACTTCTAATTGGTCACATCTCTACAAAAGCAACCCAGAATTTGGCCACACATACCAGACACTCTTGGAGGGTCGGCATGTTCCAGATTTTCACCTCCAGGATGCCCTGTTATGCCATCTGGGTCACCTTTGTGTTCCTTCAAGCGAGCATGCCAAGATGATTTGGGAAGCACACTATAGTCGAGCTGCTGGGCATTTTGGGGTCGATAAAATAATGGCAGTACTGCAAAAGTATTTATATTGGCCGAATCTTCGACAAGATGTTGGGAAGTACATCAGATCATGTAGTGCATGTGCCATTGCCAAACCGACCATCAAGAAGCAAGGCCTCTATACCCCGCTGCCTACCCCTAGTCAACCTTGAGAATCCATCTCCATGGATTACATGTTAGGCCTTCCTTCCACTAAGCATGGAAATGACCGTGTTTTTGTGGTCATCGACGGGTTCTCAAAGATGGCCATTATGGCGACCTTCAAGAAGAATATCACAGCAGAAGCCACTGCTAAACTCTTCTTTGAACGAGTGTGGGTGCACTTTGGGATCCCATAGTCTATCATCTCAGATCGGGACGGTCGGTTCCTCAGTACATTTTGGTCCAGTCTTTGGTCAATGCTGGAAACCAAACTCACTAAGTCCACAGCCTTCCATCCTCAAACTGATGGCCAGACAGAGGTTGTCAATAGGATGATTGTACACATTCTGCGCATGTACAACTCAAAGCATCCACGCACATGGGACGAGAGCCTCCCCTATGTTCAGCACAGCTACAATCGAGCTCTTCACAGCTCCACTGGCCACAGCCCTTTTCAGGTGGGCTTGGGATTCTAGCAACTAAGCCCCATTGATGTGGCCATGCCATTTGCAGCTACTCACACAGATTCGGCTCATGTCCAATCCGAAACAAACAAGGCAACTAGCTTCATTGAGCACATCCAACATATTCGCCAACAGGTCCATGACATTCTGGAGAAATCAAATGCCAAGTTCAAGCAGCGACATGATCAACATCGAGTGCCACACATGTTTCAGGTGGGTGACAGAGTCTGGTTGCATTTGCAAAAGGAACGCCTTACTGGAGCCTATCGGAAACTGAGAGCACTCTGATATGGTCCCTACACCATTACTAAGGTTGTTGGAGACAATGCATTTGAACTCTACATTCCCCCATTCCTTGGCCTGCACCCAGTGTTCAATGTCGACCGCCTTTGGTCATACTTTCCACCATTGCTAGACACATCCGACATTGCAGAACAACTCACACCTACAGAATTAAATCCAAATTGCATGGAACAAGCTGCAACTAATCGAATCATGGACACACAGATCAAGGATACTCTCCAACAGAATATTCAACTGTATCGAGTTGTCAAATCAGGCCAACTCCTTCATAATGGCAAGTGGCTCACCAGGGACCAAGTTCAGCAAAAGTTTCCTCATCTCATGGAGGAACTCAACGCAATGGGGACCATTGCTTCCTAAGGGGGGAGGAATGATCTAGGTGGATAGTGTTGGCCACCTGCCAAGTGCACTTGGACCCCCACCATTTTTCCTCTCAGCATTTTCAGTTTCCTTAATTATAGTGCAGTTTACTATTTTTAGCAGTTTTTCGGGTCCTAAACTTCCGGAGCCGTTTTGAGGCCCTAAACGACGTTTTTTTGGAAATCTACCGCTAGCGCTTTTTTTGCAAAAAAAATGTCTTTTCCGTCGTAGTCCTCGGAGAGATATTTCCAACGGGCTATCATGCGCGTCAAATGGAGATGATACGACCAATTCGCGACCCCAAGAAGTTGGTTGTCCAACTCACCCCAAAACGAGGCCCACAATTTGGTGTTTCATCTTCTAGGGTTAGGTTTTGGGATGTGAAGGGTTTTCCATTGTTTCTCAATAATAAATAGGCCTTAGAGCCTCATTGTAACACAGTTCAGAACAGTTCAGAGGCATGTAGCCACCACCTCTCTTCTCAGAGATAAGCTACCATTGCCCTAGCTGGTTTATTTCCATTACTGTTTCTAAGCATATTTCAGTGTTTTATATTAATGAAATGAAGTATTATTTCCGCTGCATATCTGTGTTTATGGTTATCTTTGTAATTTGTTGCGTTCCAGTTTAAATCCAGATCATTTTTTCGATAAAGAGAATGTCACTTTGAGGTTTCAAATTCTTCTTAAACTCTATGAAATGGAGTGAGAGAGTGGAAGAAAAGGAAATATTTTGATAGAATTGGAAAACTGTGAGATAGTGAAAGGAAAGGACAAATGCTTGACTTCACTTGGGAAATAGATGTAAAGAAATAGTTAAGGAAATTTGTAGAATTGGTTTTATTCATTGGTATCTATTTATTTTGAAAACCCCACCTTAAAGGGTCTTTCAATAGAAAATGACATACTAAAAACCATGATAAAAGTTACAATATTTGTGCATAAAATCAGTAAGAAATTTCAAATCTATAAATTTAATCTATCAAGTACTGAAAGAAATAAAAATAAATAAAAAATGTAAATATTTTAATAATTAAAAGTTCTTTATTTTAACAGTGTTAAATTTTTATTATTAGATTAATTAATTAAATAGATAACTATTTAAATAGTTAAAAATATATTTTTAATATTTATAATTCTTGTCTTAAATTTTTAATTCTAATAATATTTTTCAAAAGTATATATATTAATGTTACATAACTCAACCTCACCCATGTAGGGGTGGTATTTTATTTTATGATGGGAGGGTGCATGGTTACCATCCCACCAAGTAATAATGGGAGGGGATGTGCCATAGTTCCCTCCCTTATTAAAATTTGATGATCGCTATTTATGTATGTAACATAATGAGATATTATTAAACTTAGATGTCACATCACCTCATTTGTTTATATTTTGCAGAGGAGAATTGTGAGAGTAGAATTCTATGTGAGGTTATGATATAAGGAAATCCATTACAAGCAATTTTATTAATGATGACATGTCTATAGATTTTGGAGTTTCCTGGAGGTATGATTCGGGAGAAAATATTTCATCACACCTTCTTTATATATTTGTTAAGTTGTTTCCCCCACACTTTATGCTTTTTATAGTGGGAAAATATAGAATGGTTGTTTTCTCTATTCTAGTAGGGTGCAGAAAAATCTTATGTGTTGTCTTACTATCCATGCAAGAAGAGAAAGGGGTGTGGATCATCTCTGCCAGCTCTGGGTTGCATTGATAGATCAGTTCATAAAATTATCATTCTCTAGAAGTCTGAGAACTATGTTGTAGTTGTGTTATGTCAACATTCTTGCTATTGATGTGAGGTTTCCTACTACAAGGCATGAGGAAGTTCCAAAGCTAGGTATCGGGATAAGTCATCAAATCGAAAAGTATAGTGATCAAAATCCACTAGGTTTTTAGCATGACCACCAATAGATGGAGTAGGATGTGGTATGGGAATGTGGTTTCTTGTTAGATATAAAACATGCGATAATAATCCCCTTCTAGAAACTAGAAATAGATAACGAAAGGGGCCAAGAGAATCAATATTTGTACATGGTCAATTTATACCATCAAATTAAATCCTTGTTAGCCAAGTTGTTGTAGAAAATCATGTTGTAGGTAGACGGCTCCATCTCCAGGTCAAGGAATTAGATAGGCATATGTAAATAATTAAAACTCATTTTGTCCCTCCCCAGAGCCCAAGAAACTCTACTCAAAAGGAAAATCAATGCATAAAGGTGGAGCCATCTGACTCAACATAATTTTCATGTTCTTTTATTTGTTTAGTTGTCTTTTACTATTATCTACTAGTTATAAGTCTATGCATGCAAGGTGGTTATAACTTGTGAATTTTGCAATGTTCTTATTGTTATTATTGTTTGGATTTTTGAGACCCAAACTTTGAGAAGCAAGAACTCCAATCACTACCACTAATATAATTTTGTAAGTGGCAAGTCAAGGTGTGTACAAACTATCTAGATATATAACTCTTTTGAAACATCTATAGAATTTTAACTTACGAAAAATAAAAATCTATCAATTAAAGTTTAAAATAAATTTAAATTTTTATATTATTTTTTATTTTCTCAAATTAATAAATATTACTATGCATGTAGATGTTCATGTCATTTTTTAAACACTAAGAAATGATACTACAATGAACATTGATGATATGAGATTTATATAATATATATAATGAACCACATATGCGCCTTTATACAATATACATCTAGGGTAGCCTTAAAGCCTTAACCAAGGTCCTGGAAAGGTGACATGTCTCGACCAAAGATGATAAGTCCTTTGACTTGCATTTTGACTATGAGAAAGGCACCTTCCCCATGCCCACCTACTTCGAGTAATTCAATTAGTTTTTCTTTAATTTTTTGAATCGAGTCATTTAATGTCCCTCACCCTCTTACCATGAGAGAGTCACTTAACATCCCTCCCCCTTGAAATTACTAGCTCCATAACATATAAAATCATATTATTAAACGTAAATTTATAACTAATTTTTAGTATTACACTATATATAATTAATTTTAGTTTTAATTTAATTATATATAATTAAAAATAATTTTTTTTAAACTTTAAGATAATTTATATTAATATTATAATTTTTCATTTATTTTTAAATATAGTAATATTTTTCAACAATTATAGATATTAATGTTACACTACTCCACATGAATACAAAGAAATCGTGATATTCTTATACGCTATTGTTTAAAGACTACTAGTTGGATGCATGGTCCTTTAAAGACTATAAGAGCGAGAAAAACTTAGAAAGTGAAAGATGGTGATGGAGTTCACCAAGGCAATTACAAACAAAAGATAATAAAAAATTTGTCTATTTGAGTTGAGTGGGAGTTGAGTGGGGTATAGAAAAAATATATCAACAAATTTTATCTTTAATACATTCCAAAGCATGTAAAGTATTTATGTTAACTTGATTATTCCAAACCATCCAATCTATTTATGTTAAGTTGATTTTAGTGGGGTGAATAAATGAGAATTTTGTTCATAAAAAGAATATTATCATATTTTGAAGTTCTAAGGGCTTTTTTAAATTTTTAAATTGGAGAGAAAGAGTGAAAAAACATAAATATGTTAATAGATTTATAAAATATAGAACAATTACTTTGAAAGATAAATATTTAATTTTGTTTGAACAATATAAACCAAATAAAGAGGTGAAGAAATTTTTTAATAATTCATTTTCATTTTAATTTTAATTTTAATAATAAATTTCCTATTAGTTAAAATTCCTATTTTACTAAAGCTTAATTCTTTCGTTTATAATTAAAAAAAAAAATTAAATATATAAATCTTTTGATACACAACCAAAAAAACTACTTCTATCTTATTAATATTTAAATTATTTTTTAACTATTACTATCAATTATTTTTTTATATCAATCTCATTCATCAATGTTATCATTTCTTTATTATTATTAAATATTCTAATTTAATTATTAATATAATTAAAAATATATTTTAAATTTTATTTCGTATGTTTATTTATTTTATTAAAATCTAGAATATTTGTTATTATAATTTTTTTAATTATAAATATTAATGGTACATAACTCGTGTATATATATAAAAGTAAAAGATGACATATTATCATATTCATTTTCTCTTAGAGATTATGTATTGAAAAAAAAAATCTTGGAAAATGAAAGATGTGATGAAGTTGAAAAATTGGAAAGAAAACAATCTTTAGAAATTGAAAGATTGTTGTCGGAGTTGAAAAGTTGGAAAGACAACAAATTTTGGAAATTGAAAGATGGTAATGAAGTTGAAAAGTAGGAAGGTTCAAGGAAAATACAAAGGAAAGAGATCAAATATGTATATATTTCCTTGAGTTGAGTGGGGTATAAGGGAAAATAAATTAGAGCCGTATTATCAAAGTTAATTGTCCCTTAGAGATTATGACTTAGAAAGAAAAAAAATCTCCAAAAATGAAATATGGTGATGCAATAGAAAAGTTGGAAAGAAAAAAAAAATGGAATTGAAAGATAGTGATGAAATTTAAAAGTTAGAAGGGTTAAGGAAAATATAAGACTTGAGGTCAGTGGGGTATAGAGGAAAAAAAAATAGAGGAATATTATCAGAGTTCATTGTCACTTAGACGTTATGAGTTAGAAAGACAAAACAAATCTCAAAAAATGAAAGATAGTAATGGAGTTGAAAAGTTGGAAAGAAAACAAATTTTGGAAATTGAAAGATAGTGATGGAGTTGAAAAGCTAGAAGGGTTAAGGAAAGTACAAATGAAAAAGATCAAATATGTATATATTGAGTTGATCTGAGTGGGGCATCGGGACAAAAATAATTAGAGGAACTTTTTTAATAATGTAATTCAATGGATGTGATCTATTTTATATTTTTATTGACGTGACTCAAGTGGGGATAAAAAACCGGGATTTTTATTCATGAAGGGAACATTACCATGTTATGAGGTTTTTAATTTTTTCTAACTTTGTGAGTTGGACATATAGAAAAACAAATTTGATGATAGAGTTTGAAATATGTGACACAATTACAAATAAACTTGGATTCCACTTGAGGAATAAAGACAAAAAAAATAGGTGTGAAAATTTTTCAATAATTGTTTAGGAACATGGCTTTATTGATTTGTATTAGTTCACTTCTATAATCTTACTTTAAGGTACTTTTCATTAAAAAAAAAAAAAAAAAGTAAAAGATATGTGTAAAAAATTAAGATATTTTTGTATAAAATTGATATAATATCTATTAAGAAGTTAATCTATTAAGTGGAAAGAAATAAAAAAGAAATAAATATCCTATTTCTTTTATCATATATTTTCATAATCACTAGGAAAATTTTAATAAATAAAATGATTTTAATTTAGGCTAAGTGTAAAAAATAGGCCCCTACCTATAATAGAAATTTGAAGAGGTACATGCCTCGTGCATCATAGATCATGAATTAAATTAGATATTATGTATCCATATTTAATTTAGAAGCAATTTTTTTTCCCTTCGTCAAGGTTATTCTTGGTTCTTAGTGACTCAAAGGAATAATGTTGATCTCGACTCAATGATGGGGAAGAAAACCGTAATTGAAACAATTGAAACTTGGTGCAAATGAAGCTAGAAGTGATTTTCCAAACAATCATATTG
The DNA here is from genome assembly GCA_031772625.1 of Pinus tabuliformis. NCBI lineage: Eukaryota > Viridiplantae > Streptophyta > Pinopsida > Pinales > Pinaceae > Pinus > Pinus tabuliformis. The sequence goes on from CM062818.1 coordinate 1,313,892,228, forward strand.
ATGTTGGGACTTAGCCCTATGTTAATTATTGAAGCACATTTTACAATGCATCAAACCACTTCTTTTGTTACATTATAATTCCCATTGTGATTTCATGCTTGAAGGTAGAGCCAATTTTCTACTTGGTACGAGTGTCCACAATAAATGAAATGAGGATGATATATTAGTGAGGGAAGATTCATGTCACTGAAGGGAGAGGTGGAAGTTTGCATGGATCCATCAAAGTTTTTCCAAGGAGGTTGTTTATAGAACAAAATATGTAGAGGCCTGATCAAGGAATTATTCAAAGAATCCAAGTGGAGGACCTTCTTTCTTCGAAATAGTTCCCACATGGAACTTCATCTCGACTAAGACTACAAGGAAGTCAAAAATGAAGAGAAAAATAAGGGAGGGAATTTTGACTAAAGGTCAATTAGAACTATGCTAGAATGGTGGAAGAAAGATTGTCAAAGAGAAAGAGAGAAAGGAACTAAACTTATGATCTAAGCTGCGTCTAGAATCCATACCTAAATTCCAAGAAAAGACCCAAGGATGGTTATCTTGAAAATAAATTTCAATTAATTATTGTGCTAGCATTACTCCTGATAAAATCCTCAAGGCAGTCATTAGATGGGATGGATTAAATCAGATCATGCAACATAAACATACTTCTCTTATGATGAACCTTAACTATGATCACACACTTAGAATATTTAATGATATGACAACATAGATCATCCTAACACATGAACAAAGCATTTCCCTACATGACTGCTTTATGACAAAATACAACAAGTGTGACACTCAAGATAGAATTTGGGAGGGTTGTGACGACACTTGCGCCATAGTGCTCAAAACTTTGTGCATGAGTACGACATACGTTTACATAGTTATAACAACTCATATATACAAAGACAGACCTTCCAAAACATCAGAATAGGCTTGTAAACATTGCACGACATCCAAACAAGTCGAAAGACGACAGTTAGCCCAACATGCAAAAGGGGACAAAACACTCCAAGAAATATCTTGAAATAAGCTCTAATGTTTGTGACAACAATGTACAAGAACAAGGAAGGCTACAAAATTGAGTGTAAACCAAAATTTTGGAGGGTGTTGTGGCAGCTACAACAACAGAAAAGTTGATGACATATTTGTATTGACTTGACTTCAATGGAATGAAGAAAGGGGGCATTTTTTCAATAAAGAGAACATCACTTTGCTGTGAATATTTCCTTACTTTGAGGCTTAAACTTCTTCTCAAACTCTGTGAAATGCACCAAGAGAGTGGAAGAAAAAGAAATATTATGATAGAATTGGAAAATTGTGCGATAGTGAAAGGAAAGTTCAAATGCATGACTTCATTTGGGAAATATATGTAAATAAATAGGTAAGGAAATTTGGAGACTTGGTTTTATTCATTGGTATTTATTTATTTTTACAACCCCATCTTAAACTATCTTTTAATAGAAAATGACAAACTAAAAACCATGATAAAATTTACAATATTTGTGAATAAAATTACTAAGAAAGTTCAAATGTATAAATTTAATGATCCAAACTTAAAAGGAATGCAAAACATTATAGATATAACCATAAATATAGAGATGTAGAAGAAATAACACTTCATTTCATTAATATCAAATACTGAAATAAGCTTATAAGAAGAATGGAGATAAACTATCTCTGCCGATGGTAGCTTATATATAAGAGGAGATGTGGTGGCTAAATGCCTTTGAATGGTGTTACAATGAGGCTCCCATTCCTATTTATTATCAAGAAACAATGTAAAACCCTAAACATCCAAAAACCTAACCCTAAGGGATGAAGCATCAAAACAATGGGTTCCGTTTTCGTATATTAGTACATCAACTTCACTTTGGCATGTGATCTTCATTTGACACATGCAATACCTCGTTAGAAAGATCTATCTGAGGAATGAAAAATAAGAGGTGAAGACTCACGGTTTCTCCATTTTTCCCAAGAAAACTTCATTCAGGGCCTCAAAATGGCTCCGAAAATTCAGGACCCAAAATACTGCCAAAAATAGTAAATTGTGCCATAATTAAGGAAACTAAAAACTAAAAGAGATTGTGGTGGTGGTCCAAGTGGAATAGGTAGGTGGCCACCAAAATCCTCCTAGATTAGTCCTCCCCCCTTAGGAAGCAATGGTGCCCATTGTGTTGAGTGCCTCCTTGAGATGGGGAAGCTTTTGTTGATCTTGTCCTAGGTGAGGCACTTTGTTACTGGGAATAGTGTCTATGCAGAACTGCTAATCCCACTAAGGGGTGGTAGCAACCTTAGAAACAAACAGAGTAAAGCTATTCTTGTATTCCTTTATGACTAAATAGATAAGAAAAGAATGGATGGACCAACCTCAATCTTGTGCTTGGTTCCTCACTTTGATTCCTCTCTCTTCTGATAGACTCTTGCTACTTGCTCCCTTGCCAGCCCAGCTTCAAAGAGTACCTGTGGAATCAAAGTAGCACAAGACTATACGAGAACAGAGATCTAATAGCATAAACAATATAAGATCATATGTATATTGACCACATGCAAACATATATCATAAAATATGCAAGGACATGGAGGAAAACTTAAATAACTTTATTGATATCAAGAAAAGTACAGGGGAGGATTACAACCAATTGTTCTGACCCAGCATCATCCTCTCAGCCAGAAGCCCTTCTTCACCTCATGAAAAGCTTAGATCACCCAACACTATGATGTAGCACCAAGAACCAGCAGCAGTTCCTTACAACATACAAAATTCCAACCTCTGGATCTCTGGGATGAGGGATCCATATATAGATGTTTGCAAGGGGGGTGAGTCAGCTTTTGAGATTTGATTAGTGTCCTCTCTCTGATAGTTCTTGAATCCACTTGGAGATTTATGATCTCTTACTCATCCCTGGGCAAATGCAGAGAGGCAAGTGTCACAGGAGGAGTTTCTAGACTTCTCCACCTTGCAGATTGTCCCTGCCATTTGTCCACTCTCACCCATCGCACCCCATAGAAGGGATTTTCAACATGCATCACACCTACTCTGTGTACTTAGGTGGGATGCAGCGCACTTTGACCATGGAGTAGGTGAAATGGTCCAGTTTTGACCAGTTCTGAGTAGTTTTTCATGGAGAACTTCTGGGAGAAGATGTAATCAGTTGACCTTGTTCTTTTAGGGGTCGGAACAACACTTTTAGGGACTTAAGAGCCCTTGGTTTATGGACATTTATGATTGGGGTTGCAGTGCCCAAAAATGTCTATAACATTTGCCCCCTAAAGCATGAGGTCGTTAATTTGTTGATGTCGGGTGAAATGCTTTATCATGAGGATCTGAAGTTCTTTCAAGCTGGAAGGAGACCTGTAATAAGATACAATACAATAAATTATCTTCATAATATTTTCATGATCTAGCTGAGGCGGGCATTCCCATGCTCAGCTTTATAAATTCATTTTCATGTACATGAGACAGACAATCGTCTAAGTGTAGACTGATGATTCTAGTAGAGCCATCATCCCTTAGATTGGATGATTATCTATGCAGCAATGATGTACATTTGATGCTTTTATTTTTCCTGAATATATATCGCAGCCCGGATGGATGAAACTAGATCGGGGTCTTCAATCTCGTTCGATGTTCACTCAAAGTACAAGTCAATCCATGTGAGAGTTTTTCCGGAGTTGAACATGGAAAGACATCACCTGATTACCAGCTAATGATGTAAGCAGTTAACAGGCACGAGAGGAATCATCGATAATGATGATGACCCTCAAGGTACTACAGTACAATTCACGTGGTGTGAATAAGGGACTTGGCGTCGAACACCACGTAAAATCTCTCAGTCGAAGGCCATTGGTGTAAACCTGTCGCCGAAAGTGAGAAACTTGCCATTGAGGTATGCAAGCTTCAAAGTACTGAAAGGGTTGTTCCTAAATCGACTTCTTGGTTAATGAGCAGATGTCGAAAAGAAGCGATCCATCATAGGAGGGCCTTAGGGAATCCCACAAAAATGACACGAAACGGAGCAAATTATTTTAATGGAGGTGAAAACGATCTGGTGATATAAGGTTCAGGGTGGCGGTCATGAAAGAATGGAGCGTAAATGTATTGCAGTGGGTGAGACACAGGTAAATTCTCTGAGCGACTTCTCTTAAACATATCGGTGACACTGACATGATGGATTGGTAGCATTAACCCCATATATGGATGGTGTGACGGAACCATGGTGATGTGACCAGTGAATGGAACAACCCAACCCGACTCGGATGCGGAGTGAAAGTGTCATGTTCAAGAGCGACTTGCTACCAACAAAGTTTATTCAAGTTTTCTTCCCAATTTTTCCCCAGTCATTGCTAACCAGTACCTCTTTATTTTTGTCAAGCTTGAGGAGGATAACATATGCTTGTTCTGTAATTCGCCCTTCGGGCAAACCCATCGCTATGTTTTAACGAGCCTAGCGATAGTGAAACTCGTTCTTGTCTGTTATGGAAAAGTTTGTCGCTATTCGGTTTTAACGAGTTTAACGACAAAGATAACTCGAACCTTTTCAATTTTAGAGAGTCTGAAAAGGGACGTAAAGGAAACTCCAAAAATCCTTTTTCGTGACATAATCCCATGAGTCTGAAAAAGTATAAAACAATACAAAAGGGATGAATTTTCGGTATTTTTAACGAGCCAAACAAAACAAGCGCTCGATCTTTTTGTGTAATAATCCCTCAGGTCTAAAAAGATTAAAATCTAAAGGAGGGATAGCACTTCCAGTCACTTTAACGAGCTGGAGAGGCCAATGGCTCAGCAATCTTTTCATATTTTACGAGTTAGTTGAAAAGATCTTAAAGGAGACTCGTTTTTTGAGGAACGAGTGATAGATTCGGGTAGCAGTTGATTCCAGGTAAGGTTTGGAAATTTCCAATCACGGCAGTGTTACAAGGATGGCTAACAGGATCACTCTTTGCAGTTGTTCCTCAAAAGGGGTAAAAAATCAAATGGAGGTGAATGATCGGCCAATATAGAGTGGAGGTGATGATGAGAACACGACCAAGGCTTTTAAAGGCTGAAGTACTACATTCACGACAGTTATTTACCGGAATTTGGTTCATTTTTTATTTTAAAATGAGCTTAAACTCTGGAGGAACGTTTTCTCATTGCTTATGTTTATTTTTTAACGAGCTTGAAGTCCGCGTTAAAACTACTCGATCCAGTCTTATAATAAGGATGTCTCATATTAAAACGGCATTTTTTCAAAGCTTTTCCCTGCATCCTTTCTTTATGCAAGTTAGGAAACGACCAATCCTATGAGTTTAAAGGGTTAGAGGACCTATAAATTTAAAAAATAAATAGCCGCTCTTCAATTGTGCGCGAAAAGATTTGCATGCCCTAGGTATAGCGAAGTAGAGTTTCCAGGTTACCCCTCAATTTGTCAGACAAAACATTTTCTTTATCGAGAAAGGCCTACCTTTTCAGGTTACCCCTCAATTTGCAGACAAAACATTTGCTCTATCAGGAAAGGCTTACCTTAACAGAGGTATCTTATTCTGGTCTAATCCCATTTCCCCAAATGGACGGGTGTGTCAGACTAGTCATATATCCTCCGCAGAAACCTACCCTATACCTAAGGTTTTCCTACCGAAGCAGACCAGGGTGCATGCCCCCTGGGTTTTAGTCACATCCTCCGAATCACTCGTGCTCATCAGGAGGACGGACTGGAGATTGATGAGACATTCCTTGCATGAAAAGACCATTCAAGGTTGGTATATGACTATCCGGGAAATGAAAGCTGGTCTACGAGCTTGACCACCCTTCCTTCGTGCGGAAAACACATTACTCTAAAGAGTGATGAGACAATGGCTCCCATGCAATAAATATAGTCTCGTCCAAGGAGTAGATTATAATCCAGGGGTCCTTGGACTACCATTACGTTCATGTGAACGGTTTTCCTTTTCAATGTTATGGGCACATTGGGAAGGATCCCTAACGGTCGACTGGTTCCTTCGTCAAAGCCTGTTAGATTTCTCATCTCAGGCAAAAGCGATGGCGAACTAAGCGCTTTCCAAGCAGTTGAGGAAAGGATACTCACAGAAGCCCCTTCATCTATGATGGTACCGGCCATGACCATTATATATATTTGAGCAATGATTCGAAATGGTACACTAGCCGGTAAACGGGGTCTACCTAGCAGATTCCAATCAAAGGAAACAACGAGGTTGCTTGGAGGTGGGACCAAATATACGGCCGAATATGACTCGGACGAACTTCCTTCATGCGGTAAAGGAACGGGTAGATTGGCCCCATGTTCATCGGAGTCTGTGCTTACGAAAAGAATTTGGACAGTGTCATCCTTGTTCTCTTCGATGATTGTATCATCCAAAGATAGATCCTCTGAAGGCAAGACAGGGTCAACTGCCGCCTCAACCTTTTGACTTTCGTCTGGTGTGGATTCAAATGGTTTATCTTCAATGATAGATGCTTTGGCCGACCACAAAGGCATGTCAGCCAGATTTTCAACCAGTGACGGACTTGGCAAGAGTTTCTTATATCCAGGAGGAAGCCGTAACGGTGAAACCAGATGGTCGTCCAAAACTCTTTTAGCCTCATCTAAGAAGGGACAACAGTGGACGGCATGATCGCCTTCACACAGTTTACAAGGAAATTTACACTTTCCTTTTTGTCTAGGGGTTTCACTTTCACTAGTTGACGGTGTACTTTCAACATGATCATCAAAGGTTGACGACACCGAGTTGTGCAAACGAGGAGACCAGTCCCTTAAAATCCGAGGGATGTAGGGAAAATCTCTGTGATAGTGGTCTCCATTGCAAATGACGCATGGTGATTTAGGCCTGGTCGGTGCAGTGTGTGGATTTTCACTAGATGATGTTTGGCTCCCCTTTTTCGCTTTTGGCTCTTTCTTCTTCTTTTCTTTCTTCTTCTTCTCCTTCTTCTTCTCAGTTACTTGATTTTTGGTTTTACCAGCCTCATCAAGTGAAGAGGAAGGAGGAGAGGAAGAATTAGATGAAGTAGAAGTTTGGGGGGCGGCTCTGGTATCATTTAGTTGTTGATTCGACTATTCAGGAGCTACGGTATTCTGAATAACATAAGTTGAGAAAAGCCATACAGGCAAACCAATTGCCAATCCAGGAAGTGAAAATGTGGCCATGTGGGGTGCACCAACATCTCCCCAAGAGGAGAAGGGACTAGGATTTCCTCCAAGAGGAACCCCTTGGTTAGTGGACTCCATTTTTCTAAACTCAAGATCAACGTAGGAAAGGTGATATTTATTCCATTTAAAATAAATTTTAGACGCTTTGACACAACTTGTTTTTTCAATTTTTAAGAGTCGAGAAAAAACAAAAGATGACTCTAGTCGCCTTCAATTTTTAATGAGCCTGAAGTGAGAAGTGCTCAGATGGACCTTTTCTGTTAAGGAGTCTGAAAAGGAATGAAAGGGACTGCTCTCAAAATCTAGACAGAGGGATTACCAAACCAATCGCAAAACTGCAGAATACTTTTTACGGTACGATAGTCAATCTTCCCAAATGTTGTGTTCAGTGCATTGCAATCGATAGGGTGGCAGACACAGCGTCCTATGGATAAAGGATAAAGCCTATTGTGGTCTCCCAATATATACTCGACGATACGTGGGAGCACAAGTCCATATTGGCACTTGTCGTCTCAAAGTGGAGGAATCACCCAACCAACAATGAAAGCAACAGTTACCACGTTTTACGACTCCGGAACATGTCTCTAGCCTAGACTTCTAAATGTTGTGCGTTAGGTTCCAAAGCGTTTTTAGATTCATTAAATTTATTTTATAGTTGATCTTGTTTAAGAAATTTGCCTTTCAGGTTCACCGCGTGATGTAGATGTACAATTCCTAAAATGCAGTCTAAGATGATAAACAGTTGTTTAATCTTCTTTCAGCAATGAAAATCCTAGCTACTAAGGAAAGAGAGATGGCATTCTTTCAACAAAGAGCAAAGAGCACAAACTATATGCACTGTCCTAAATCAAACCAACAAACTGTCTAAATGCAAATGCACATGCATGTATTTGTTTTCAGCCTTCTTAATGTGTAAATGATAAAAAGAAAGCTAAGCACAAATCTGAATTATTTTTCAAAGCGACAATTACTAACAAGTTTCTTTTCAAGACAAAATGAGGACAATGACAACACTTTGCTATTCGAAATTGAAAACTTTCTTTCGACACTTGAAAAACTACTAATTCAAATCAGATACAAGAGTAACAGTGTAATCGACTATCAAGAACAATCGGATTCTCTTCTATGACTGAAAATGACATTTGCGACACTTTCAAATCAAGAAACGATAGTACAGTTACGCTACTTATTTGCAAAGGAGAACTGAAAATGACTTAAAATACACAAAAACATTTACAGTTCTTTGCACAATGGAGGCGGAATAACAGCAAGGAAGGGGGTTTCAATAGAGGTGTACTGACTACAGGCAGCAAAACTCTTGAATAGATTTGGAAAGAGTGAACACAGAAACCAAAATTTAGGAACAAGGCCTTGTCTGATCAGTGCACCTGTAACACAGTGAAACTGAAATGCAGCGCACCTACTACACTTGGGAATTGTGATGCATTTGAAGTTCACAGAATAGACGGTGCGTTGGGCCAGGGATGAGACTTTGATTGGGTTCCGGGTCACAGTTTTCAGTTCAATTCAGGGGTTTAGGCCGAGAAAATGGTAATCAGTAAATCAATCACAAGGGTAGATCTAAAGAGGTTACTAGAGCCACCACAAGGGCAATTAGAGAGCTTGTAAATCAATTGTTCAATTCATAAACAAAACCCAGAGATTGACTGAAGCAGCATTGATCTACTTTGCATTCGTAAAACAAATGCAGTTCGAAGGCTAGCTGGCTTGGCTTCAGGTGTCGTCTGTAAGTTTATGAAGTAAACAAATGTAGATAAACAAACAATCTATTCGCTCCCCAGCGGAGTCGCCATTTTGTTATTGGGAATAGTGTCTATGCAAAACTGCTAATCCCACTAAGGGGTGGTAGCAACCTTAGAAACAAACAGAGTAAAGTTATTCTTGTATTCCTTTATGACTAAATAGATAAGAGAAGAATGGATGGACCAACCTCAATCTTGCGCTTGGTTCCTCGCTTTGATTCCTCTCTCTTCTGATAGACTCTTGCTACTTGCTCCCTTGCCAGCCCAGCTTCAAAGAGTACCTATGGAATCAAAGTAGCACAAGACTATACGAGAACAGAGAACTAATAGCATAAACAATATAAGATCAGATGTATATTGACCACATACAAACATATATCATAAAATATGCAAGGACATGGAGGAAAACTTAAATAATTTTATTGATATCAAGAAAAGTACAGGGGAGGATTACAACCAATTGTTCTGACCCAGCATCATCCTCTCAGCCAGAAGCCCTTCTTCACCTCATGAAAAGCTTAGATCACCCAACACTATGATGTAGCACCAAGAACCAGCAACAGTTCCTTACAACATACAAAATTCCAGCCTCTGGATCTCTGGGATGAGGGATCCATATATAGATGTTTGCAAGGGGGGTGAGTCAGCTTTTGAGATTTGATTAGTGTCCTCTCTCTGATAGTTCTTGAATCCACTTGGAGATTGATGATCTCTTACTCATCCCTAGGAAAATGCAGAGGAAAGTGTCACAGGAGGAGTTTCTAGACTTCTCCACCTTGCAGATTGACCCTGCCATTTGTCCACTCTCACCCATCGCACCCCATAGAAGGGATTTTCAACATGCATCGCACCTACTGTGTGTACTTAAGTGGGATGCAGCGCACTTTGACCATGGAGTAGGTGAAATGGTCCAGTTTTGACCAGTTCTGAGTAGTTTTTCATGGAGAACTTCTGGGAGGAGATGTAATCAGTTGACCTTGTTCTTTTAGGGGTCGGAACAACACTTTTAGGGACTTAAGATCCCTTGGTTTATGGACATTTATGATTGGGGTTGCAGTGCCCAAAAATTTCTATAACACACTTGCCTTGGTGAAGGAGTTGGCCAGCTTTGACAACTCGATATATTTGAATCTTTCGTTGGCAAGTGTTTATGATATATGTGTTCGTAATCTGATCAATTGTGGCCTTTTCAATGTAGTCTGGGTTTAACTCTATTGGTGTGAGTTGTTTTTCAATGTCTGATGTGTCCCGTAATGGTGGGAAGTATGGTTGAAGGCGATCCACATTGAACACTAGGTGCAGGTCAAGGAATGTGGAATGCTGAGCTCAAAATAATTTTTTCCCATAACCTTGGTAATGGTGTAAGGACCATATCAGAGTGTTCCTAAGCTTTCGATGGGCTCTAGTAAGGTGTTCTTTTTCTAAATGCAACCAAACTTTATCACCCACCTAAAACTTGTCAGGCACCTAATGTTGATCATGTCACTGCTTTTACTTGAAATTTAACTTCTCCAAGATGTCATGAACCTATTGGCGGATGTGTTGGATGCATTTAATAAATCTTGTCGCTTTATCATCCTTAGATAATATATGTGTGGATTTTGTCTATGTAATTGCAAGAGGCATGGAAACACCAATTAAACACAATGGTTGAAATCCTAGACCCACTTGAAAGGGGCAATGATGAGTTGAGATATGACGAGCTCTATTATAACTGTGATGCACATAGGGAATACTCTCATCCCATGTTCATGGGTGCTTGGAGTTGTACATATGGAGTATGTGCACTATCATCCTATGGAGGATGGAAGGTAGTCGAATTGGTGAGCTTGGTGTCCAATAGTGTCCAGAGACTTAACCAGAATGTCCTCAGGAACCTACTATCTCGATCTAATATAATGGTCTGCATGATCCCAAAATGTACCCACACTCGTTCAAAGAAGAGTTTTGAAGTGTCGTCTATTGTGATACTCTTCTTGCAGGCCGCCAATATAGCCATCTTAGAAAAGTTGTCTATGACCACAAATAAATAATGATTACCATACTTGGTAGAAGGGAGGCCACACATATAGTCCATGGAGATGGATTCCCATGGCTAGCTGGGAGTAGGTAGAGGAGTGTATAAGCCATTCTTCTTGATGGTTGGCTTGGCGGTGCCACATGTAGTCCAAGATCTAATATATTTCCCAACATCGAGTTGGAGTTTTGGCTGATAAAAGTGAGTTTGTAGTACAACCATAGCTTTATCCACACCAAAGCGTCTTGTGACCTGACTATAGTGTGCCTCATAAATAATCTTGGCATGCTTTCTTGAAGGAACACAAAGGTGACCCAAGTAGCATAATAATGTGTCTTGGACACGGAAATTAACAACTTTATTTCCATCTACTTGCATCTAGCATGTGGAGGAAACCTCTGGATCATTTTTTATAGTCGCGGCCATCCAGAGGTCTCATGGGAACAAGAGTTGAGAACAGTAGTTAGTGTTGAAACTAGGAGTTGGCTTAGGCAATCTGCAACATGATTGGTGCTGCCCTTTTTATATTTAACGTTCTAGTGGAATTTTTGTAGATATGTAGACCACTTTTGATGGTGACTGTTCGGAGATTTCCCTTGCTTCTGTATAAAATGAAGAGGTCAGTGATTGGTGTGCGTGATCATATCCATCCCCAAAATGTAAGGCTTCCATTTTTGGCAAGCTTTACACAATGGAATACATCTCTTTGTCATAGGTGGGGTACTTCTGAATTGTATCAGAAAGTGTCTCACTATGATAGGCCACTTGATGCCTATGCTGGGTGAGGACTACACCAATAGCATAGTCGAAGGCATTTGTCTCAATTTCAAATGTTTGTTGCAGGTCTAGCAGTGTGAGTACCTATGTAGAGAAGAGGTGGTGCTTCAACTCAATGAATGCCTTCTGTTTGGACTCAGACCATGAAAAATTTTCTTTCGCCCCACCTTTAATAATCTAACTCAAAAGCCAAGTGATATGGGAGAATCCCAATATAAACCTCACATAAATATTTGCAAGGCCCAAAGGGCTATGAAGCTTTGTTAGAGTGGTTGGGGCTAGCCAATTCCAAATGAATTTAATCTTAGTCAGATCCACATGCATGCTATGCTCATCTATGATGTAACTTAGATATTGGACCTGGCTCATGCCAAAGGTGTATTTCTCCAAGTTGGCACATAGTTTGTGCTGCGGGTTTGAAGGACTTGTCGAACATGTTGCAAGATTTCTTCTCAGTTCTTGTTGAATATGAGGATGTCGTCCAGATAAAAAACCACTAATGAGTTGGTGAAGGGTCACAAGATGTCATTCATTAGCCTCATAAAAGTAGCAAGCGAATTTTTTAACCCGAAAGGAATAACTAACCATTCAAAAAGGCCTTCCTTGGATTTGAGGGTGGTCTTCCATACATCTGTGGGCTGTATTAGAACCTGGTGATAACCATACATCATATCAATCTTGCTAAACTATGTGGCCCCAATGATTTGGTCCAAAAGGTCATCAATCTATGGGATTGGATACATGTTCCTAGTAGTGATTTTGTTTAGCTCCTAATAATCAACGTAAAGCCTCCAGGTCCCATCCTTCTTCTGTAGAAGTACAGTTGGGCTCCCACAAGCCGAGGAACATTTTTAAATGTACCCTTTTTGTAGAAACTCCTGGATTTTCCACTTGATCTCTCCATTTTCCATAATGGAGCGGTGATATATCGACCTGTTGGGTAGAGGTGCAATGGGAGTTAGGTGGATCAAACTCTTGACCTGACAGTGCAAGGGTATCATTGTGGGTGAGGAGAAGATGTCCTTGTATTATTCCATGACTATATCCACCTACTTCTGCTACTTGGAGGAACCTTTCTTAGGGGCCATGGATGTGGCTATTACCTTCCCCTTACTTTGAGATCGAATCAGAAATAAAATAATTTTTCCATTCCGAGAGATGAACTTACAACATTTCTTAGCAAAGATCAAAGAAATGGAGGTAGGTGGGGCTACCTCCGGTATCCTATATAACTTAGTTCCAAAATAAATAATAACATAGCGAAGTCTAGACTCATATATAACATGATTCTTCCATAAGTATGGTTGTCCTAATAATACATCACAAACTTCAAGAGGGGCAACATCACACAGTACCTCATCTGTGAAGGGCCTGATGTTGTAGGAAAGGTGACACTGTTGGCTAACATGGAGAGATCATCCTTGGTGAAGCTACCCAATGGTGTATGGTTGCCAATTTATTGCAGTCAGTAGGCCCAACCGCTTCATGACCTCTGTTGAAATGAGGTTCTTTTGGATTCCACTGCCAATAATGAACTGGAGTGGAGAACCCTTCACCGACATTTATGAGTGGAACAAGCATTTCCCCTCCTCTGAATCTTCAGGCTCAGTATTATAGATCTTGGTGGTTTCCATGGTGGCACTCAGCTCTACATGAATGATCTAATTCCCTTTGTCATTCCCCCTATCATGTTTTGACTCAGAGTCGAAACATGCATCTGATTTGCAAAGCTTCAGCTTGGCCATCAATGACTACTTGGTGTGACACTCACTTTTGTTGTGAGTGGAGCTCTTATGGAACTCACACAACTTCCCTATGTCCTTCCTCGTATTCATGGTGTTTTTCTTTGCTTGCAACTTCGGTGGGTTATCCTGAGTCACCCTGCCTTGGCTTAGTATTTTGCTTTGCAGTTTGGGGGTGTCTTTCCCTTGCTTCCAATTCGTAGATCCAAAGTCTCACTTTTGTGTTTAAAATTTTTATCAATATTAACAGTGTATCCATACACTGTGCTGAGTGAGAAAATTCCCAAGAGCTCCATCACATCCTGGATGTACTTGTGTAGACAATCGTGGTACATTAGTACCAAATGCCCTCAGAATCCTTGATAACCAACTTTGTATGAAGGGTATGAAAAACATTGGTAAACTACGACATGTCTTGGTCCCTTCCCTGGCTTAATGTGGTCCACTTTATGTATTTATCCTCATACCTCCCGAAAGGGTAGTACTTCTCCTTGATAGCGTCCTAGAATGAATTCCAAGTGGATGTGGCTGAAAATAGTGAGGGTGTAATTTTTTCCTTCTTCTCACATTAGGTTTCCCACTAGTTCCTGATGTGGAGGGCAACTTTCATAAGTGAAAAAGTAATATTTTACCAGCTGCAAAAAATCGTAAACAGAAAAATATCCTTCTAGTAGATTTAACAATTTATATATGGCATCTGCATATTTGAAATTCAAATATGGGGATGTCAAACTTAACTTGTACCTTGAAGTGTGTGGTGCTTCCAGAGTGACTACTCGAAGGAGATGCGTCGCCTTTGGGTAGCCACTAAAGGATCTGGGAAAATTTATCCATGATCGTGTTCCTCTGTCACTCGAGGGCTTCTTTGAGCAAGATTTTGAAAGGATCTCCTACCCCCTCATCTTTCTTATCTACCACCATGGAAGGTCATCAGGGATTTTGAGGTTGGTCTTGCAAAGGTTTGACCAATTCGAGACCTAACTCCTTATATCCAGACCTCATTGGGAACATGCAAAGGAAAACCGAGAATGTTATCACCAAAAAATGATCACCTAGCCATTTCTAACTAGGTGGATTGAAATACACCAAGTAGATTTAATTTTAACATAGTAAAATCACTTTCTCTATGGAAAAGAATTTAGTAAACAACTTTTATTAAATTATTTACTTGATTAAATTAAAAAACCCCATGAGAATAATTAGATAAATCATTATTTATTTAATTTTCTCTAGGAATGATTATTAAATCATTATTTAATAATTATTCATTGTTGCATTTGACTAAATCCCTTAGGAATATTTAAATAATTCATTATTTATTTGAATTTCCTTATTTCTATGATAACAGAGAAAGAGCATACCGCATTGATACCACTGATCCAAACTTAAATAAGAATGAAAAAAAGTAAATATATAAGTATAAATATAGAGATGCAACAGAAATAACACTTCATTTAATTAATATCAAATACTAGAATAAGCTCACAAACAAAATGAAAATAAAGTAGCTCGGGTGATGGTAGCTTATCTCTCAGAAATGATGTGGTGGATAAATAGCTCTGAACTGTGTTACAATGAGGCTCATAGGCCTATTTATTAATTAAAAACAATGGAAAACCATAAAAATCCAGAAACCTAACACTAGGAGATGAACCGCCAAAACTATGGGCCTCATTTGGGTGAATTGGTACATCAAATTCTCGAGGTCGTAACTTTGGCATGCGATCTTCATTTGACATGCGCAATGCCTTGTTAGAAAGATCTATTTGAGGAATACATCTTTCAAATGTGAATCTTCAAATGAACAATCCCATCTTCCCCAATTTTCCCAAAAAATGTCATTTAGGTCCTCAAAACGACTCTCAAAGTTGAGGACCCGAAAAATTGCCAAAAATAGTAAACTATGCTACAATTAAGGAAATTGAAAAACTAAAAGAGAAAGTGGTGAGGGTCCATGTGGAATAGGCAGGTGGCCACCACAATCCACCAAGATCATTTAATCTATTAAGTATTGAAAGAAAATAAATAAATATAAAATGTAAATATTTTAATAATTAAAAGTTGTATATTGTATTAATGTTTAAATTTTGTTATTAGTTTATTTAATTAGATAAATAAACATATAGCTATTTAAATATTTTTTTATTTTTTTATGTATATTAATGTTACATTTCTCAACCTCACCCATGTAGGGATGGTATTTTATTTTATGATGGGAGGGTGCATGGTTACCATCCTACCAAGTAATAATGGGAGAGGATGTTCCATAGTTCCCTCCCTTATTAAAAGTGGATGAAGCCTAATTATGTATGCAACATAATGAAAAATTATTACACTTAGATGTCACTTCATGTCATTTATTTATATTGTGTAGAGGTGACTTGTGAGTGTACAATCCTATGTGAGGTTATGATATAAGCAAATCCATTGCAATCATTTTTATTAATGATGATATGTCTATGGATTTTGGAGTTTCTTGGAGGTATGATTCGGGAGAAAATATTTCAGCACACCTTCTTTGGATATTAGTTGAGTTGTTTCCCCCACATTTTATGCTTTTTATAGTGGGAAAGTATAGAATGGTTGTTTTTTCTATTCTAGTAGGGTGCAAAAAGTGAAAGATCAATTCATGAAAGAAGTGAAAGGGGTGTGGATCCTCTCTACCAACTCTAGGTTGCATTGAAAGATCAATTCATAAAAGTATCATTTTGTATAATTCTTAGAACTTTGTTGCATCCATGTTATATCAACATTCTTGCTATTGATGTGAGGCTTCCTACTACAATGCATGAGGAAGTCCTAGAGCTAGGTATCAGGCTCAGGTATTAACTCAGAAAGTATAGTGACCAAAATATACTAGGTACTTAGCATGACCACCATTATATGGAGTAGGATGTGGTATGGGAATGTGGCTACTTGTTAGATTCAAAACTTGCGACAATAATCCCCTCCTACAAACTTGACATAGATTTAAAAAGGGGTCAAGAGAATCAATATATGCACATGGTCAATTTATACTATAAAATGAAATCCTTGTTAGCCAAGTTGTTGATGGAAATCATGTTGTAGCTAGACGAGCTCGGTCTCCAAGTGAAGGAAATAGATAGGCATATGGAAAGAATTTAAAATCATTTTGTCCCTCCCGAGTGCCCAAGAAACTCCACCCAAAAGGAAAATCAACGCATAAAAGTGGAGCCATCTCACTCAACATAATTTTCATGTTTTGTTCTAGGTTTAATTTTCTTTTACTATTATCTACTAGTTGTAAGTCTAGGCATGTAAGGTGGTTAGAACTTGTCAAGTTTTCAACGTTCCTATTGTTATTATTGTTTTGATTTTTGAGACCCAAATTTTTAGAAGAAAGAACTCCATACACTACAACTAATGTAGTTTACTAAGTGGCAAGTTAGGGTATGCACAAACTATCTAGATATATAACTCTTTTGAAGCATCAATAGAATTTTAACTTACAAAAAATATATTAATTAAAGTTTAAACTAAATTTACAATTTTATATTATTATTTATTTGCTCATAACATAAATATTATTATGCCTGTAGATGTTTATGCCATTTTTTGAACACTAAGAAATGATACTACAATTAACAAAGATGATATGAGCCTTTATATAATATATATAATGAACAAAATATGAGCTTTATACAATATACATCCAAGGTAGCCTTAAAGCCTTAACCAAGGTCGTGCAAAGGATAAAATTATACAAGTTTGGGAAAGGAGACATGTCTCAACCAAAGATGATAATTCCTTTGGTTTGCATGTTTTGAATATGGGAAAAGAACCCTCCCCATGTCTTCCTATTTCTGAGTAATTCACTTGGTTTTTCATTAAAAAATTTGTGTCGAGTCATTTAATGTCCCTCATCTTCTTACCATGGGAGAGTCACTTAACATCCTTCCCCCTTTCACTAGGGAAATTACTAGATCCTTTATATAAAGTCACATTATTAAATGTAAATTTATAACTAATTTCTATTATTACTATATATATATATATATATATATATATATATATATATATATATATATATATATATATATATATATATATACATACATACATATATACATATATACGTGTTGTCGTTAGTATAACTTTTTGGAAGTTTTTCTGATGGGTTTTTTCTAGTCTAATTTCTCTAAAATGCAGCAAGAATTTATTGAAATCACAAGTTTGATAGGTAAACCCTACATAATGGAAGTTCCTTAGGGGTTTTTCAGCGTGCTGAATCCATATATACACTAAAAAACTAGTTTAAATAGCACAAATCAAGATTTCACCTTAAAGTTTTATGCGGATTCCAGCACCAAAAAGTAAAAAAAATTCACACTAAAGACAACTCCTATATGTATATATATGTATATATATATATATATATATATATATATATATATATATATATATATATATATATATATATATATATATATATATGTGTGTGTGTGTGTGTGTATATATATGTATATATATGTATATATATATGTATGTATGTATGTATGTATGTATGTATGTATGTATGTATGTATGTATCATTGGAGATAATGAATCATTGGATCACTACATATCGTGACCGTCGGATTGTAAGTTACAAAAGTACATAGTAAAGAAACACACTTTACCTAACTCTACACTAGACCAAGTTTTACTTAACTATTTCCTATGTGTCAGAATATCCTAACATCCCCTTTTAAGAAAAACTTGGGATAGGATTGAAGGATGTATAAATATGACATAATACGAGAAGGAAGGAGGACTTAGAGCCTATCCCCTCTTAGTGACAACTTCCTAAACTCTAACCATAAATCGAAGTTTAGTAAACTTCACCTCTATGAGAGTCTTTGTAAAGATGTCTGCAACTTGATCATCTGTTGAACAATATTGGACTTCAAGAACATGGTCATGAATGAGATTTCTAATGAACTACATGTGCAGTTCAATTTGTTTGCTGCACTGATGTTGGACTGGATCTTTGCATACTTGAATGGCACTTTGACACCAAAGTGTAGTTGGATGCTGATGTTGAAAGGTAAACTCTGATGGGATCTGACGAAGCCACAGGGCTTCCTTACTAGCTTCTACAGCACCACTATACTCTTCT
The DNA here is from genome assembly GCA_031772625.1 of Pinus tabuliformis. NCBI lineage: Eukaryota > Viridiplantae > Streptophyta > Pinopsida > Pinales > Pinaceae > Pinus > Pinus tabuliformis. The sequence goes on from CM062818.1 coordinate 1,313,910,782, forward strand.
TCTACTGAAGAAAGAGAAATTGCACTTTGTTTCTTGCAAGCCCGTGTAATAGGTCATAAACCAAGAGTGAACACATAACCTACAATAGACTTCGATCATCAGTGTCACCAGCTGAATCAGAATCATTGAAACCAACCAATAGAGGAGATGCTTCTACACTGTAATGAATCCCAAACTGAACTGTACCTTGAACATAATGAAGTATTCTTTTAGTTGATTTCTAATGACTTTCATGTGGGTTTTGCATAAACTGAGAAATAAGGCCAAGAATAAAGGAAATTTCAGGACGAGTATGGGTCAAATACAAAAGTTTTCCTACAAGTTGACGGTATAAGGTAGCATCAACTTCAGGGGAAGTACAAGTGACTGAAATTTTGGCTCCAAACTGAAAGGGAGAAGGGGTTGGCTTACAGTCTTCCATGTGAAAATGGTGTAGAAGATCACTTGCATACTTGGACTAGGAAAGGGAAATACCTTCCTTGGATTTCAAGACTTGAAGACCAAGAAAATAATGAAAGTGTCCTAAGGCTATCATTTCAAAATTATTTTTAAGGTTGGACTTCACATGGTTTATAAGGTTGGGATCACTACTAGTAAGGATAAGATCATCAACATAAAGCACAAGAATGATAAGAGACTTGCCCACTTTCTTGGTGTAGATAGTATTGTCAAAATGACACCTAGAAAATCTAGTTTCTAAAAGAAAGCTATCCATTTTGGCATACCAAGGCCGAGGGGCTTGCTTGAGACCATAAAGGGATTTCTTAAGCTGACATACAAGGCTGGAGTCTGTTTGTATAAAGCCAGTAGGTTGTTCCATATAGATTTCTTGTTGGGTCCCTATAATACTAGTGATTACCCCATTACTATTGTAGTTATACCCCTTATTAATATTGTTGTGCCCCTATTGCCCCCATATTGTTATTACTGTGCCCCATGGAATCCCTCTATTGTTATTTTTGTGGCTTTATATTATTATTGTTAGGTCGGCTGGATTATATTGTGACTCCTTAGACTCCTATATATAGAAAGGAGGTTTTGTCATTTGAATCATCCAAGAATTGTTCATTTGTGTAATGTAAAGGAGGTTGCCCCCTCAAAGAGGCTGAATTCTAAAGCGTTGATCTATCTTTTCTATCTTTCCTTGAGCTGGTTTCATAACATTTGGTATCAGAGCTTTGGATTCTAGGGTTTCGCTGCTCCAAACATGTCATCGTGGTATTTTCGCTATAAATTTTTTTTTGTGACGTTTCAGAAGTCGCAACAAAAACCCATTTGAGACGAAATCGCGCTAAAGCTTGCGTCCAAATTTCAGATCTTTTCGCACTATATTTGCGGAGATATGATATGAGGAAGTTTGTCTTTTTGCAGACTCCTAAATTACATTCCAAACAGGTGACCTGGGGAAAATCGTCATAACTTTCTCTCTAGGGATCGGATTGCAATTTCATAAGAAGGTATAAAAAGAGGATGGAATATAGTTTCTTGTATGCATTTTTTAGATCTAAAGGTCGAAACAGTGACTCGTGGCACGTCGTACAAGTTCGCTCTAATGAACTAGTCTATAATCAAGTCACTGTGGGAGATTTCGCATAACTCTTCCTTGGAGAATCCAATTTGGGTTAGACTTGTGGCATTGGAAAGAAGCACAGAGGGCACTATAGGTCACAAATTCAGAACTAGATGATCGGAAATTACAGTGATACATCAGAGGCAATATCGAGCTCCTACAAAGTGAAAAAAGGTGTGTAGATTTTCTTAAATTTTTGCTTAAGCTTGGTTTGAAAATTTAATTTGAAGGAATTAAAAGGGCATAGTGGAGCATTATTATCGTTAACTGATGCCCCGAGGAAAGAAAATGTAAACACCTAGTAAGGAACCTGAAAGCTCTAGCATGACTCATGAAGAAGAGGAAGAAATGCAACATGATATATCAAAATTACAAGACCAAGTGAAACAAATGTCCCTTACACAAAAAGGAATAGAATCTAAGATGGATGGTTTAAAGAAAGATGTAGAATCTAAGATGGATGGTTTAAAGAAAGATGTAGAAGCTAAGATGGATTGTTTAAAGAAAGGCGTAGAAGCTAAGATGATTGACGTGGAAGCTAATATGGATGATTTGAAGATAGATTTGAAGACAGACATGGACGAATTGAAGATAAATATGAATAAGTTGCTACAAGAAATGGGCACTAAGGGTGAAAGGGTACTAAAGGAAACTCATGATGAGAATAAAAGAAATGTTAATCATGATTCCATAGACACTAATTTTGGATCGAAGACTCACCATATTTCAAAAATCGATATGAGGAAGTTTGATGGCAAGGATCTTGCCACATGGATATTACAGATGGATCAATTCTTCGATCTCAATAATGTGCAAAACACACAAAAGGTACATATGGAAACTTTATATTTGGAACCAAATCAGTTTGTATGGTATCAATGGCTTTGCTCTCATAAACAATTTATCACTTGGACAATTTTTACGGAAGAATTGATAGCACATTATGAGGATACAAAAAGCAACACTTTTTTTAGCCAATTGATAAGTCTCAAACAAAAGGGTTCAATAATGGAGCACATTGAGGAGTTCCAAAAATTGAACATAAGGGTAAAAGATATTCCAAAGGAGCATAGGATTGATGTGTTCATATGGTCTTTAAAGGATAATATCCAACATGATGTTCGCCTTTGGGAACCTAATTCATTAGAGAAGGCATTCAGGTTAGCAAGAAAAATGGAAAGCAAAATTATGGCAAAAAGGAAGCATACCACTCACAACTATAAAGACGGAAGTGTTGTTGCCCTTAGTCTTCCACAACCTATAAGGTTGACACCACAACAATCGGAAGAAAAAAGAGCAAAAGGGCTTTGTTACAGTTGTGACAGCAAATACACTGAAGGTCATAAGTGTGCTGAGAAGAAATTATTCTACATAGATTGTGAAGAGGAAGAAGAAAAGGAGCAAGAAAGGTCAAAAGAAGAGGATATACTCCAGGAACAAAGCCTAGATGAAGAACAAATAAATCCGACCATATCTTGTAATGCATTGGCGGGAATTACCACTCCTCAAACCATCAAGATAGAAGGACAAATCAAGAAGAAAAAGGTAATAGTTTTGATTGATCAGGAAGCACCCACAATTTTATTCATTGTAAGGTAGCAAAAGAATTGAATTGCTTCCTATATCCAGCACTAGAGTGTCAAGTGATGATTGCAAATGGAGGAACAATAAATTGCTTTGGAACGTACCATAATATCAAGCTATCCATGGGAGAATATGTATTGACTAGCCCAATGCTTTCTATTCAAATGGGAGGTGCTGATGTTGTACTAGGAGTCCAATGGCTACAATCCCTGGGTACAATAGCTTTTAATTTTCAAGAACTTTTCATGAAATTTTCTATGGAAGGAAAGGAATTTGAATTAAGGGGTATTGCAGGGAAACCAAGAAAGATAATCAGCTCTAATGAAAGCTTCTAAAAAAGGAGCAAAGATGTGTAATTGCACAATTATGCTCGATAGACGTTTCCACATCGGAATCATCTATTTCTCCAGATCTCCAAAAAGTCCTGGATAATCATTCCAAGGTATTTGAGACTCCCAAAGGTATCCCACCTATGCCTGATCATGATCATGCTATTCATCTGATTCCAGGAAGTGTTCCTCCAAACATCAAGCCGTACAGATATCCCTATGTCCAAAAGAGCGAAATTGAACGTATGGTTGCAGAAATGGTAGAGGCTGGTATAATTCAACCGAGTCAAAGTTCTTTCTCTACTCTAGTAGTATTGGTGCACAAGAAGGATGGATCATGGCACATGTGTCTGGATTATAGGGAGCTCAAAAATCTCACTATTAAAGATAAGTTCCCCATTCCTGTCATTGATGAATTACAGGATGAATTGCATGGATCAATTTACTTCACCAAGTTGGATCTTCGTTCAGGATATCATCAAATCAGAATGAAGATTGAAGACATTCCGAAAACAACATTTAGAACTCATGAGGGTCATTATGAATTTTTGGTCATGCCTTTTGGCCTTACCAATGCACCTTCAACATTTCAAGGTTTGATGAATTCAATTTTCAAACCATTCCTTAGAAAATTTGTGTTAGTATTTTTTGATGATATACTAATCTACAGCAAGTCTTGGAAGGATCATGTTGAACATGTAGACAGGGTGCTACAACTATTGAAGGAGAAACAATTATATGCAAAAAGATCCATATGTTTCTTTGGAGTCCAGGAGGTGGAATACTTGGGTCATATTGTATCTCATGAAGGAGTTAAGGTAGACCCTGTTATCACTCCAGGAAACTCTCCGAGGTTGTAAATCAGAGATGCCTGGTAACATATAATTTTTAATATTGTTCTCTGAAATATTGGAATGAAAGATGGTGTGGATCAAGTCGGATAACCATTTCAGCTCTATTCACACTCAAGGCATGCATGAACACCCCTAATAACACAAGGCTTTAGACTGCTAATGCTTAATAGTTTGTAGATTTAATGGATAGATGGAGAACACTGACTATGCCAGCAGGTTGCATACATGGACCTATACGAATGGCTAGCTACAGGCAGCAAATGAACTTACTGACTATACCGGCAGATGCATATATAATCACACATATAAATGGCTAGCCATAGGCAATAAAGAAGCTTGCAAATCTAATATATCAAAGCAGAGATAAGATGACAGTTATCTGGCCTCAAACACACAGAAAACCTGAACAAACTGTTCAAGTGCAAGCATAGAACAGAAGAGAAATGGACATTAAACATGTAGCAGCAAAAGAAGCTTGTGTTACTAAAGACTACAGATGAGAAGCTTGAGAAAACAGGGAAGGAATAATCTCCAAAAGTTGAACCCCTGTTACATCTTGTTTTCAGCTATTTATAGCTTGTTTACAATGGTCCTCAGCCTTTTGAGGCTTCAGGTGTCTTAATCTATCCTTCTGTCTTGTTTAACTGATTGATTCCCTTAATAGGTAGGCATAGCTCGGCGGTTTTCCTCTTCTGACAGAGAAATAACCATACTCAGATATTTTGGGCGGCCTGCTGTGATGCATAGGAGCTCCCTCGTGCCAAAGATGCCCCATTATGTTCGTTAGGATGACTGCTGCACTGGCAGGGCCGTTAATGCTCCATGATTTCATTTGATTTGGGTTGAGGCGTGTAGTGGCCCTTCCCCTTCCCTTTCTGGGTTCTGTTTTTCGGCCGCTGTCCCTCCACCGAATCCTTCTTCTGGTATATAACATAACTGCACAGTTCCTTCAAGGATGGCTTGCCGCCTAAACCTGCAACGGAGTGGATGTCGTTCTTATGAAATCCCTGCACCAGTCCCTTTCAGGCAATAGCTGTGAATGTTTCTTTTCTGTTATTGTGTCTGTCTGGGTCATAAACAGCGAAAACGCTGCGACACTGCTAAATCCCGCCCATTTCTGTTTCACTTGGACTTCAAACATCCTCAAACATGGCATAACTTTCTATCGGGTCCGCCTTTCGGGTCACAGTCGCATATCGCAGCCGGTCGATCCCTTGCTTTTCTTTATATTTGGAAATTCATGAACAATGCTGCAAAACATGAGGAAATCGACTTTGACGGACCTGAAAATATATGTATTTCACTTCCCGGACCCTTTCGGGTCCGGGCTTCATCGTTATCGGCATTCGCTAAGGCTTCCTGTGTATTTCCTTATACATTGACAATACACAAAATACAATGAAAATGGCCCCCGCGCGGACTTGAAATATTATTAAAAATCCTTTATAGTGTCATCGGGTCCGTCCCATCGGATCGGAGGCATGCTATATGTAAAGGCCCCGCCCCTCAGAAGACGCCGATAGCGATATTCACCGCGGACCCGATAAGTTATCAAAAATAACTCATAACGTCGTCGGGTCCGGCCCATAGGCGATTGCTGATATATGTTAAAGGCCCATCCCTTTGTTATCGCCGATAGCGATATGCCGAAGTGATATCGGCGATCGCTCATCGGTAATGTATCATGTCGCTGCCTCTGCCTACTCCGACTTGCGATATGTCGACGCGACCTGGACCGTTGATCGGCCAGATTCGACGGCTGAGGTTGATGCGGATTCATATGCCTGCAATCTTGGTTTTTATGTGATTTTTTGGGTATTTTCACCTTCCGATAGTGTAATTCTGCCCTCCAAAGGGCTTCCCTCTTGCAACCTCTTTGATCAGTGGGCAACTTTTGTCATGTCTTGATGATTTGAACAGCAAACATGGATTTTGGGCATGACTATAAGCATATTTGCAGCCTTTGAGAGCTTTTTGAATCTATTTTTATTCCATTTGCATAGCAAAGCTAACAGACCCTAGAAAAATTAAATCCATTAAGGAATGGAAAACCCCCACATCCATAAAGCATCTGCGAGGATTTCTCGGGTTGACAGGGTATTATCGCAACTTTGTTAAGAATTATGGGAGAATAGAGGCACCTCTAACAACATTATTGAAGAAAGATGCATTTTCATGGACTCCGGAAGCAACAAAGGCCTTTGAACATCTTAAAGAGGCAATGTGCCAAGCACCGGTCTTAGCTACACTGGACTTCACGAAAACCTTTATTGTGGAATGTGATGCTTCAGGAAATGGAATTTGTGTTGTTCTAATGCAAGATGAAAGACCCATTGCTTTTGAAAGTCGTCCAATCAAGGGAAAGTTTTTAAGCAAAGCTATTTATGAGAAGGAAATGTTGGCAATACTCCATGAACTTAAGAAATGGTGACCCTACCTAATGGGAAGACACTTCAAGGTAAAAACGGATAATGATAGCCTTAAATACTTTTTAGAACAAAGATTATCCTCTGAAGAGCAACAAAAGTGGGTCAAAAAGATGTCAAGTTATGACTTTGAAATCATCTACAAGAAAGGGAAGCAAAATGTGGTGGCAAATGCACTCTCAAGAAAGGATGAGGATGTGGAAGCATTGTTGTGCGCCATTTCTATTATCCAACCAGATTGGATAAACAAAGCAAGGGAGGAATGGAAGAATGATGAAGAAGTGTGGACACTTATTCAAAAGTTACAACAAGATTCCAGTACGTCTGATACATTTCGCTGGAAAAATGATTTGTTATGGTACAAAGATCGCTTATACCTCTGTAAGAATTCCCAGCTAAAACAAAAGATTCTTATGGAATTGCACACTTCTACCTTAGGAGGGCACTCAGGATTTTTAAAAACTTACCACAGGGTTAAGAAGGAATATTTTTGCGATGGCCTTAAATCATATATTCAGAAGATTGTGGCGGAATGTTTGGTTTGCCAACAAAATAAAGTTGAAACAATTAAGACACTAGGTCTATTACAACCTTTATCCATTTCAAACCAATGTTGGGAGGAGGTTTCAATGGATTGTATCACAGGTTTACCCAAGTCTGAGGGAAAGAGTGTCATCATGGTGGTAGTAGACATACTTACCAAGTATGCACACTTTTGTGCATTATCACATCCATTTAAAGCCAGTACAGTTTCTACTGCATTTATGGAAACAATTGAAAAGCTACATGGAAACCCAAAGATTATTGTAAGTGACAGAGATCCCATTTTCACTAGAAATTTTTGGACAGAATTATTTTCTTGTCTTGGTACTTAGTTAGCTCATAGCTCATCTTGTCATCCTCAATCTGATGGGCAAATTGAGATAGTAAACAAATGTCTGGAAGGATATCTTCGTTGCTTTGTCTCTGATAAACAGACACAATGGGTCAAATGGTTGCCTCTGGCTGAATGGTGGTATAACACTTCCTTCCATACAGCAGCAAAAATGACCCCATTTATGGCACTTTATGGGTATCAACCACCATCCATCACATCATATTTAAGAGAAAATTCTAAGGTTCAGGCAGTGGAACATCACATCGAACATCAACAACAAGTCCTCCAACTCTTAAAGGATAACCTCATGTTGGCACAGAATAGAATGAAACAACAGGCAGATCAACATCACAGTGAAATAAGTTTTGATGTAGGTGATTGGGTATTCCTACGGCTACAACCATATAAGCAAATGTCCCTCAAGCAAGCTAAGAAGGATAATAAATTATCACCAAAGTATTATGGTCCGTATAAGGTGTTACAAAGGATTGGTACTATGGCATACAAATTGGAGCTTCCTGCAGCTTCTCGATTGCACCCAGTTTTCCATGTTTCATGTTTAAAGAAGGTTATAGGCGAAAAGCTCCCAGTTCAAACAATATTTCCAGAACTTGATGAGGAAGGAAAAATTATATTGGAACCGAAAGCAGTCACAGAAACAAGAACTTGACAGCTACGAAATCGTTCAATTTTAGAGTATCTTATCAAGTGGAAGAACTTATCCACTAAAGATTCCACATGGGAGGATGAGAATTTTATGCAGAAGTATCCAGAACTAATTAAGCGTTGAGGACAACACTTTTTTGAAGGAGAGGGGCATGTTGGGTCCCTATAATACTAGTGATTACCCCATTACTATTGTAGTTATACCCCTTATTAATATTTTTGTGCCCCTATTGCGCCCATATTGTTATTACTGTGCCCCATAGAATCCCTCTATTGTTATTTTTGTGGATTTATATTATTATTGTTAGGTCGGCTGGATTATATTGTGACTCCTTAGACTCATATATATAGAAAGGAGGTTTTGTCATTTGAATCATCCAAGAATTGTTCATTTATGTAATGTAAAGGAGGTTGCCCCCTCGAAGAGGCTGAAATCTAAGGCGTTGATCTATCTTTTCTATCTTTTCTTGAGCTGGTTTCATAACATTTATTCATGCAAGTCCCCATGCAAGAAGGTAGATTTAACATCCATCTGATGGACTTCCCTTTTGGAAGAGGCAGCAAGGGAAAGAACAAGGTGGATAGAGTTAATTTTGGTATTAGGGTAGAAGGTTTCAGCATAGTCAATGCCTTCAACTTATGAAAAACCCTTAGCAACAAGACCAACTTTATGTATATCAACTTTTCCATTTGGTCCATACTTGATTCTGTAAACCCATTTGCATCTAACAAGTTTTTTTCCCTTTAGAAGGGGAACAATATCCCATGTATCATTTGCCAATAATGAATTTTTATGGCCTAAAGCTTTTACGAAGGTGTCAGGATCATAATTAGTTGAAGCTTGAGCCAGTAAAGAAGAGGCTCTATCGAAATGAGACCGTGTACGTTGTTGATTTGTAGGATCACCGACAAGAGCACATGCTGCATCCCGAGTAGGAAGGACCCATTTTGGAAGATGAGGAGCTAAAGGAGGATCCTAAGAAGGTGGGGGAGGATTTTCATCCTCATTGTCATCATCTAAAGAAGAAATATATTTAGAAGTAGAAGGGATAGAGAGAGGTGGCACATCCACCGAACTAGGCTTGTAGGCTGTTATATTTTCAGAAAACTTTACATCTCTTCTAATGATAACATTTTTGGACTTAAGTGGAATAAGTCTGTATCCTCTGACATCTTTAGAATATCCAACAAAAATAAATTTATCACTCTTAGGTTCTAAAGCTTTATGTTTCTCATCTAGAATCTGGGCCCATGCTTCACTTCCAAAAACATGAAAGTGACTTACATCTGGTTTAATTGAGGTCCATTCTTTTTCTGGAGTGTTATTCTTTAAAACCTTAGTAGGAGTGTGATTTATTATGTAATTTTTCATAGTTAATTGCTTCTGCCCAAAAATTAAGACTAAGTCCTTTAGATTGAAGCATATAATAAGCCATTTCCTTTAAGGTGCGATTCTTCCTTTCAGCTACACCATTTTTTTGTGGAGTATATGGAACAGTATGTTGCATTTGAATTCCATTCTCAGTGCAAAAGTTGATGAATTTGTTGTTAACATATTCTCCGCCATTATCAGATATTAGCTTAAGAATTTGATGTCTAGATTGTCTTTCAACAAAGGCCTTAAAAGCCAAGAAAATGTTAAATACTTCACTCTTGAGTTTTAAGAAGTATAACCAAGTGCGTCTAGAGAAATCATCAATGAAGGTTAAGAAATACTTGTAGCCATAGAATGAAACAACTAGAAGTGGACTGCATAAATCACTATGCACAAGTTGTAAAGGGGCAGAGGCGTGCCAAGAGGAATGTTTTTCAAAACTATCCCGATGATGTTCTCCGAGTACACATCTAGAACAAACACCATCTCTGCAAGATACCATTGGAAGACCTATCGCCATATTTTATTTACATAGATTCTGAAGGAAGTGATAGATTAAGTGACCAAATCGCTCATGCCAAACTTTGCTCACTTCATCATTATGAGCAACAAATACCGAGGGAAGATTTGATGATCCAAAGTTGTTAAACTTATACAACCTTGTAGAATCATCAACAATGCCAGTAGCTAAAATCTATCTAAGATCTCTTAGGTCCTTAATTACAACATCGTAACGTGAAAATTCAATGATTTTACCTTCACCTGAATGAGTTATTTGATATATAGATAGAAGGTTGCAGGATAAGGTTGGAACACATAATAAATCATTAAATTGACCATTGTCTATATGAACAGTTTTAGTCCCTACAACACTAAGAGATCTATCATCACCAACATGTATATTTTTGGTGTTACAATCATTTAAAGAAGAAAACATGGCTTTGTTTTTGGCCATGTGATAAGAAGCTCCAGAATCAATGAGCCACTCATGAGAATTAGAAGAAGAAGATACATTTAGTTCATATCCAGACCGAGATGTTTGACAACCACATGAAGAAAGTGTTATTCCTGAAGATGAAGTTGAAGTTGAAGAGTGCTCCAAATGGATGTTATGCTTCTTCATTGCTGCTTCCAAGGCTTCCATCTTCTTAAAGCATTTGGATTTTAAGTGGGCATCTCGATTACAAAAGTGGCAATGTCTATCAGTCTTCTCCCCTTTGTTTTTATTTTCCTTATCATTTTGTTGAAATGATTTTTCATTTTGAGACTAAAATTGCTTAAGACCCTTGTTTGGTTTAGGAACATTCTTTTTAGGATATAGATTCTTAGGATTCTTTGAATTTGGTTGCTGCTGGGCGGCTGAGGCTTTCTTAGAAGAGTTTCCAAGATTAAGAAGACCAAGGTGTAAGAGTTTATCTTGTTCTCTTATTAAAGAATCAAAAAAGGCATCAAAGGAAGTGGACTTGTAATCTTGTCCTTGAGAAATGAATGCTTCTCTTGTAGAATGGAAGGTAGAAACAAACACAGAATAGGTTGGTCCCAACTTAGTAAGAATGGAATAAATAAGGTTACCATCTTCTTTCTTAACCTTAACACCTTCCAAAGAGAAGTCTAAGGGTCTTGAACTTGGAAAAAAAATCTTCAATGGAAGAAAAATTATTGGAGTCTAATATAAGCAACTCATTTTCGAGTTGATGGGCTCTAAGTTCATTTTTAATTCCAAAATTTTAATGATCTATTTCATTGCATCATTAGGAGTATCAAGTTCTGTGATATGGAATCTAAGGTTTGGAAAAATAGACATCCCTATCAACCCACGTGCCTGATCTTGCCTATTTTCCCATTTGGCTGCCTGATCTTCATCTTTCGATTTGATTTCTTGGCCTCAGGCTATTCTATAAAGACCTTTACTTCTAAGTAAATCCACAATGTAGGACCACCATTGGAAGTAGTTGGTGCTGTCAAGAATAACATGGCATGGACTTTCCATTTTAACAAAAATTGAAGAAGCTATAGATGCTCAAACCAAGTATTCCAATGGAAAGATCTTGAAAAATTAGGCTGATTAAAAAAAAATGGCTTATGGATGAAGAAGTTATGGCTTTTTGAAGAAAAGTTGTTGAAGATGCCAACAAAGTGCGAGAATGTGCGGAAATGAATGATAATGTCATATTTTAAAAAAAAAATCAGCCCCCTTTCCAAACTTAACCTAATTAGCTCAACAAAAAGAAATACTTGAACTCAAGACCTCTATTCACATAAAGTAGCTTTGAACCAAGTGAGCTAGATTAAAAGGTTAGTCATTTTTGGAAAAGAGGAAGTTTAGTTTAGTTTTTTTTTTTTTTTTTTACTGAAGGCGCGGTGGAAAAGAGCATACGCATGACAAAAATACATCCTTTCTGTTTCTAATTTTCACAGATTGCACAGAGTCACGGAGCAAAGAGCATACGTAGAAATGAAATGTATAAATCCGGTAATAAAATAAAAAAGAGCTAAATAAACTGAAATAAATAGAGAGAAAATAACTAAAAGCTACAAATAAACACTGTATACCTCCAGATCTTAAAAATGATGTAGCTAGGACTACCGGAAACCTTTTCGCGTCAAACAAAAGGGGTTCCTCATTGGAACAGATGCTCCTAATACAATAGAGTAGTCCTCTCAGCCCAAAAGAAGTCAATCATGGTCCAACATCGTATTGTGACAAAGATTGTCTCAATATGAAAATCAACAATGGTGAAACATGGTCCAATGTCACATTATGACAAAGATTGTCTCGATACGAAAAATCAATCATGGTTCAACGTGGTGAACCATGGTCCAACCATGGTTAAGGGTTCATATTCCTAGGGTTTAATATTATTCCCTTGGGTTTATAATATCAATCATGTTCAATGATGAAAAATCATGGTCAACCATGGTTAACCATGGAAAATCATGGTCAACCAATATGGTCCAATGTCGCATTGTGATAAAAAAAATTCTCAATATTAAAATCAACCATGGTCCAACATCAAATTGTGACAAAGATTGTCTCGATATGAAAATCAATCTTGGTTAAGAATCGCCAACCGATCCAACATTTCATTGTGATAAGGATTGTCTCAATATGAAAATCAACCATGGTCAACTATGGTCAACCATGTTTATTTCAGGGTTTATAATATTTATCTTTGGGTTTATATACCTTGGGTTTATAATATTAATCCCTTCAGTTTATAATATTAATCCCTCGGGTTTATCAATCCTTTTCATTTATAATCTTAGAGTTTTTTATATTAATCTTAGGTTTCATATATTAATGTTAGGGATTGCAATATTAATCTTAGGGTTTAATATCAATTCCTTAGGTTTATAATCTCTTGGATTTGTAATATTAATATTATGATTTATATTTCTAGGGTTTAATATTAATCCTTTGAGTTTATAATATTAACCCCCCAGGTTTATAATATTATTAATACCTTGAATTTATTAATACCTAGGGAGCTTATAATATTATTAATATTTTGTGCTTATAATATTAATAATCCCTTGGGTTTATAATATTAATCCTTGATATGTTTAATAATAATATATTAGGGTTTATAATCTTAGATTTTTTAATATTAAGCTTAGGTTTGATATATTAATCTTAGGGTTCAATATTAATTTCTCAGTTTTATAATCCCTCGGGTTTATAATATTAATAAATTAATAATTATGGTCATGCATGGTCAACCATGATCAGCCATGCTCCAACCATATCAATAATCCATTGGTTTTATAATATTAATCCCACGTGCCTATAATAACTATCTCTTGGTTTTCATATTAATTAATATATAATAATATATTAATATTTAAATTAATATTTATTATTACAGTATTTTCTAAATACATACTTAATATATTATTATTTAATATTGGGGTTTATAATTAGGGATTATAATAATGGGTTTGATGTTATGGTTTATAATATAACATATATCAAGTTGACACCTATGGCGTATATCAGCCATATTTATTGATGTGTTTGTGTTAGATCTAATAAATATGGGAATTATGTTAGAATACCTATGATGGTATTTTTGAGGAATTTAATTAGTGATGTGTCAATAACTTGGAAAATGTATTTTCAATTTGAATTAAATAAAAAATAAAATTCTTTTTCTTAAAATAAAAATATTGAGTAAATGATCAAACGATTCTCAGAATCCTCATGATGATAGTTTGAATAGTTATGACCCTTAGTTATTTAATTACTAAAAGAAACATATCACTATTATATATTTATATTTTTTATCCATATTTAATTCAAAAGGGTCTAAAACATCGATTTAATATAAAGATGTTTTACAATGCAATATGAGGGAGATGTTGTCATGTAACATTATATGATAATTAAAATATATATATATATATTTAGGGAATCATCCTTTCTCTCAAAGTGAGGGCTAAAGTGAGAGTTAATACAACAATATTCATAGGCATGTAACCATTACAACAATATTTCTCATCATCAATGTCACTCACGATTGGACTTGGGTGAGGGAAACAACAACCTTTCTACCCAACTAGACAAGATAACCCCAATTCATGAATATATATATATATATATAGATATATATAAAGAAAATGACTTATTTACATATAATAATAAATTATATTTACATAAATTATCATATATCCATCTTCATCTTGAATCTATTAAGTGTAGACAGGATCAAATTTCTCTAGGTGAAAACATTTACTCATGTTTTACATTCAAAAGAAGTTTACACCTCAAAATAATTGATATCTCATCACACTAGATAAATTTAAGATAAATTTAAGATTATGATGAATATATAATAGTATATAATTAAAATATAATCTTAAACTGTATGATTATTAATTAATTTTAATATTTTATGTACATTCACTAATTTAAATTTATTAATCGTATTATCTACTAATAAAAAATTATATTAATTTGTCCACAGGGTGTAGAATAAATGGTGATGGGGTGCATTGTTAAGGCACTTCGTGATGTGAAGGTCACAAATCCTAAACTTCATCGGTAAAAATCTAACTGTGTTAAGGATTGGTGTGGCCTAAGCCAAGTACAATCCATGGATGATTTTGATAGCTTATATGCCCATTTCTCAAGCCAAAAATCAAGCATGCAATCATTTCATACTCACACAATTAATAAATTATCTATATTACTTAATTGAAATACTTTTAACATATTTAATTTATTTTTATGGTTGTTATGCAACTAAATAACCATTTAAAAAATTAGGATCATAATTCTTAATTGTTTCTCCTTTTCCCAAACTTAAGTTTAAAGATAATTATAAAAAACAGTAATTATCACCCATTTCTATACGCTAATGTTTTTCACATTAAATTCCATCTTTATATAATTAAAGGAACAAGTGTCGAAACATTTCTCTAGCCATAATGAGCCATTAAATATAAAAACAAATAACTTTGACTTAGTTTATGAACACATAGAGATAAGAATGGTTGGGAAATTCATCCATGGATATATATGAATTCCATCTTTGTATGATTAATGGAAAAAGGGTCGAAAACTTTCTCTAGCAATAATGATCCATTGAATACAAAGGTAAATAATCTTGACTTGGTTTATCAAACACATAAAGATTAGAATGGTTGGGAAATTCATCCATGGATATCTAAAAGATTAAGTGTAACTTGGAAAATTCTCCTTTGAAGAGGTAAATATAATAATTTTTATAAAGTTATGTGTGGGTTGGAAGAAGAAATACAAGTAAATCAATTGTTGTATTATTGAATTTCACTGTAAATATGGTTAAAAATATGTTGTCATTGATGCTAAAGGTGTCAAAGTGTCATAGGTTTCTAGGTTCAGGAAACAAGAAGAAAAATGAAGATCAGCATTCAATGTAAGATGGTGCAAAGACTTTGGAGCTATTTCTTGTATAATGAATCATGTCAAATGCAAGTGAAACTCACTTACATGGAAAGAGCTTTCTAGTGGTATATGGAAGTCCAGAAAGGGCCTCTTGGATCAAAATACAGAGCTAGTAAAATATAGGGAGATCAAAAGTAAAATATGTCAAGCTAAAGTGGAAAGAGGACTCCTTCCGCACATAGTTAATATTAGCACACAAGAAAACATAACAAGCACTTTGGAAAAGCCGCTATTTAAAGTGTCAGGCAGAGGTGGCTAACATCACAATATCTGGGAGAATTATTATCGGTCAAAGGTGGAGCCCACAGAACAACTAAATTCGGTGGAGGAAGCCTAGTGGATGTACCCTGAAGAAAATTTAAGGAGTGTGGTGTTGATTCTAGAGACAACCTCTGTATTGCAAAGAGACTAGTGCCTAGTACATCTGAACCTATTGCATCTCTAGTAATTCTTCAAAGGATTTAAAGCACCATTTGTGATATTTTTTATAGTTTGAATTTAGTTGATTCAAACAAATTCAGAAAGACACGGTCCATGAGTTCTTTATACACAATAGGTATTTAGCGATATAAAGTATCAATAAATGGAGGCCAAAAGTATCGAAGGACTCAGCTCATTTTCTTTAATGTGAATATGAAAACAGAAGAAATAAAAGAAGAAACCCATCATATATATATCCAGATATCAAGTATTCTACACTTATCTGGATTCAGAAAGAAATGAAACCTATGGAATAATAGTGGAAGTGAAGAATCATAGAGGGCATTTAAAGATCTAGCTTCCAAAATTCATATAGGAATTTTTCATTAACATCTTAATTCAAATTAATCTATATAAGAGAGGAAACATGTCTAGTAGCTACTTAACGCGACATCTAAGAACAACATTAACATTTGTGAAATTTCAAAAGAGAGGATACATATGGTAATCTTGGAATGAAGGAATCACCATTGATCTGAATCAATATTCTGAATAACATATACATCAAAAGAACTAGAACATTCTTAAAACAACACAAAGTTTTTTTCCAAAATCATGAACCAACTAAATTCAATTTGTAAAAAATATTGCAAATGGTGCTTTAAATATTTTGAAGAATTATCAGAGATGCACCCAATTCAGATGTACTAGGCACTGGTATCTTTGCAATCCAAAGGTTGTCTCTATAATCAACAACATATTTTGGCGTCATTTTTGAGTACATATTAGTGAATTTCCCCCCTAAGATATGACATTCAAGAACTCGTTGTTAAGGTGACCAAAGATCTATGGATTGCAGATTCATCACCTTGGCAACTCCACTATCCAAATCTTAAGAATATCTTCCTGGCATTTAGGAGACCCCTCACTCATTTAGATACGTCTCAATAGAGAACTCGATCTGTATCTAATTTGGAGAAGCTAATCTTCAAGAGATTTTGGAATGAAAAAACCTTGGCTATTGATGCCACTGTTTCCTCATTTCTTGAAGCTTCCTCATCCATCTCTCAGCACACCATTATTCATTCCTCATACTTTACTCCTAGAATCTTAACCTATGCTTTCGAGATTGATCTGATTCAAAATATATTTCCTTCAGAAGTCAAGGAAGAAGAAGTTTTAGTTAATACTCCTTCCTTCTCATTTCATCCTCCCCCTAAGATCGGAAAGGGAAAACCCATCCTCGTTGTCATTCATACTCATCACATAAACAATTCCACAAGTCTCAACCCTTATACTCTTTCAACTGTTGTCATAAGGCAACAAACTCTGATAAATTTAGCACCACCTCCATTAATACAGATGGCAGTCCCAGGATTCCTACAAAACAAGTATGCCTCATTAGAATTGCCTCAACCTCTAAGCGCCACGCCCCAAGACTACCTTAAACTCTTACCCAAATTAAATGGAGAGGATGAGATCTCAACACAGAGACATAGAGGTTTTCTGTGCATTTTCAGAGAGTCTAAATATTGAACACTTAGATGTGGTATTGAGTCTTTTTGTCCAATCCCTTGAGGGAGAGGTCAAAAAGTGGTTTAAATATCTACCATATGCTTCCATTGCTACTTGGGAAGAGTTGTAGAACTCCTTTACACATAAGTGGGGAGAAAATAGGGATCAAAGATATATCCTAACAGAGTTTAATGCTATAAAGAAAAAGCCAGATGAAGATATTTCATAATTTATAAAGCGGTTTAACAAGCTATAGAACAACCTACCAATTGAAATCAAACCTCCCAGTCTGTTACGCGGGTAGTCTTTGCTAGGGCTTTTGAATCCAAGTTTGGTTTTACAGTAAAGGAGAGGAAGTCTTATACGTTATATCAAATCCAAAATGATGCCCTCAAAGTGGAGGAAATTTCTGATCTGAATTTAAATAGGAATGCAACAAATTATAGACATAATCATAAATACAAAGAAGTAACAGAAATAACACTTCGTTTCATTAATATCAAATACTGAATCATACTTACAAACAAAATGGAAATAAGACTAGTTGGGGCGATGGTAGCTTATCTATAATAAAAGATGTGGTAGCTAGATGGCTCTGAAATATGTTACAATGAGGCTTAAGGGCCTATTTATTATTTGAAAACATGAGAAAATCCTAAACAACTAAAACCCTAACCCCAGGAGATGTAACACCAAGCGTTTGTGGGTGTTGTTGGGGTTAGTTGGGTAGCCAACTTCCCGAGGTCATAAC
The DNA here is from genome assembly GCA_031772625.1 of Pinus tabuliformis. Taxonomy (NCBI): domain Eukaryota; kingdom Viridiplantae; phylum Streptophyta; class Pinopsida; order Pinales; family Pinaceae; genus Pinus; species Pinus tabuliformis. The sequence goes on from CM062818.1 coordinate 1,313,929,075, forward strand.
TTGGTCATATTATCTCTATTTGGCGCATACTTCACCTTGTTTGAAAGGTATCTTTGAGTACTACATTTTTTTCTATAGGCTTGGGGCTTGCAACAGACCTCAAAAAAACATCATTTAGGGGTTCAAAACTTCTCCGAAGTTCGAGAAGCGAAAAATTGTTAAAAATAGCAAATTCTGAAATAAACAAGGAAACAAATGAAACCAATCAGAGGTCTAGGTGGAATAGGTGGGTGGCCACTAATTTCCATCTGGATCATTCCTCCCCACATGCGAAGCAATGGTCCTGATTGTGTACAAGCCTTCATGAGGTGAGGAAATTTCTGCTGAACCTGGTCCCTAGTAAGCCGCTTTCCTTGGTGCAGTAGTTGGCCAAATTTGACAACCTGATATAGTTGAATCTTTTCCTAGTGAGTGTTCTTGACTTGTGTGTCCATAATTTGATTATTTGTGCCTATTCCATGTAGTCTAGGTTCAACTTTGTTGGTGTGAGCTATTCTACAATGTCTGATGTGTCCACTAATGGTGGGATGTATGGCCAAAGGTGGTCCACATTGAACACTAGGTGTAGGCCAAGGAATAGTGGAATGTTGAACTCAAAAGCATTGTCTCTGATAGCCTTGGTAATAATGTAAGAACCATATCAGACTGGTATGAGTTTCTAGTGGGCTTTGGTTAGGAATTCTTTCTGCAAAGTCAACCAAACTTTGTCACCTACCTGAAACTTGTGTGGCACCTAATGTTGATCATGTGGCTACTTGTACTTGGCATTTGACTTCCCTGGGATGTCATGAACCTGCTGGCAGATTTGTTCGATGCGCTCAATAAATTTGGTCACTTTATCAGCCTTGAACAATACATATGTGGATTTTGTTTGCATAGTTGTGTGAGGAAAGGTGACATCAATCAAACACAATGGTTAAAATCCTAGACTCACTAGAAAGGGATTGTGACCAGTCGAGCTATGGTGACCTCTATTATAACTGTGTTGCACATATGGATTTCTCTCATCCCAGGTTCGAGGATGCTTGTAGTTGTACATGTGGAATATGTGCATTATCATCCTATTAACGATCTCCATCTGGCCATCAGTTTGGGATGGAAGGAAGCCAATTCGGTGAGCTTGATGTCCAATATTGTCTAGAGGCTTGACCAAAATGTGCTCAGGAACATGTTATCCCGATCTGATATAATGGTCTGTGGGATCCCAAAATGTACCCATAATCTTTCAAATAATAATTTGGATATTTCCTCCGCTGTGATACTCTTCTTGCAGGTCGCCAATGTAGCCATCTTACAAAATCTATCTATGATCACAAATACACAGTCATTACCATGCTTGGTGGAAGGGAGGCTAGACATATAGTCCATGGAGATGGATTCCCACAGCTGGGTGGGAGTAGGCATAGGAGTGTACAGGCCTTGCTTCTTGATGGTTGGCCTGGAAAGGGCATAGGCTGTGGAGGATCTAATATATTTCCAAACATCTAGTCGGAGTTTGGGCCAATAGAAGTATTTTTGTAGTAAAGACACAATTTTTTCCACACAAAAGTGTCCTGAAACCCAACTTTAGTGTGCCTCCCAAATCAACTTGGCACACTCTCTTGAAGGAACAAAAATGTGTCCTAGGTAGAATAATAATGCGTCCTAGAGGTGGAAATCAAGAACTTTCTTTCCATCTACTAGCATCTGCTATGTGGAGGCCAACTCTAGATCATTTTTGTATAGTTTCAGCCATCCATACGTATCATGACCACAAGAGTTGAGAAAAGTAGTTAGTGCTACAGCAAGGGGCCGACAAAGGAAGTCTACAACATGATTGGTGCTACTCTTTTTATATTTAATGTTCAAGTGGAATTGTTGCACATGTGTAGACCACTTCTAATGGCGATCACTCTGCAACTTCCACTGTGTATGTATAAACTGAAGATGTCAGTGATTGGTGTGGATTACCATCTCCTTCCCTAGAATGCAATACTTCCACTGTCGACAAGACTACACAATGGAATATATCTCTTTATCATATGTGGGGTACTTCCGAATTGTATCGGAAAGTGTATCACTATTATCGCCCACTGGATGCTTGTGATGGGTGAGGAATGCACCAATAGCATAGTCTGAGGTTTCTATCTCGATTTCAATGGATGATACAGGGCTAGTAGTGTGAGTACCTATGTATAGCAGAGGTAGTGCTTCAAATGAATGAATGCCCTCCATTGGGACTCTAACCAAGAAAAAATTTCTTTCACCCCACTCTTCTTAATCTTACTCAAAGGCCAAGTAATATGGGAGAATCCCAACACAAACCTCTGATTGAAATTTGCAAGGCCCAAAATGCTACGAATCTCCATTAGAGTGGTCCGGGTTCGCCAATCCTAAATGACTTCGATCTTGGTTGGGTCGACATGCATGACACACTAATCTATGATGTAACCCAATTATTGGAACTATCTCATGCCAATGGTGCACTTCTCCAAGTTGGCACACAGTTTATGTTGCTGAAGGGTTTGAAGGACCTAGTGAATGTGTTGCAAGTGTTCTTCCCAAATCTTGTTGAAGATGAGGATGTCATCTAGATAAACCACCATGAATGAGTTGGTGAAGGGCTGCAATATTTCATCCATTAGCCTCATAAAAGTAGCAGAGGCATTGTCAACCCAAAGGGCATAACCAACCATTCAAAAAGGCCTTCCTTGGATTTAAAGGTGGTCTTCCATACATCTGTGAGCTCTATTAGAACCTGGTGACAACCAAACTTTAGATCGATGTTGCGAAAATACTTGGCCCCTTTTATTTGGTCTAACAGGTCATCAATCCGTGGGATTGGATACCTATTCCTAACAATGATTTTGTTCAGTACCTTATAATCAATCGAGAGCCTCCAGGAGCCATCCTTCATCTGTGCAAGTACAATTAGGCTCCCACAAAGCGAGGAACTTGGTCGGATGTTTCCTTTCTGCAGCAAATCCTAGATTTGCCTCTTGATCTCTTAATTTTCCATAATGGAGTGATGATATATCGGCCCATTGGGTAGAGGGGCTCCATGAGTTAGATCGATTGATGCTTGACCTCACAATGCAAGGGTATCATTTGGGTGAGGAGAAGATGTCCCTGTATTAATCCATGATCATATCCACCAACTTCTACTACTTGGAGGAACCCTTCCAGGGGGCCATGGATGTGGCTATGAGATTCCCCTTACTTTGATAACGAATCAGAAAGAAAACAATTTTCTGAGTCTATGATATGACCTTAATACATTTCTTAGCAGAGATAAAAGAGATGGATGTAGGTGGGGATACCTATGGTATCCTGTATAACTTAAATAATAACATAGCAAGGTCTAGACTCATATATAGCATGATTTTTCCATAAGTATGGTTATCTTAATAATACATCACAAACTTCAAGAGGAGCAACATGATACAGTACCTCATCCATGAAGGGGTTGATGTTGTGGGGAAGGAGGCACTACTGGCTGAAACACAGATCTCGTAGTTGGTGAAGCCACCCAATGGTATATGGTTGGTGATGTGATGTAGTTGGTAGGCCTAGCCACTTCATGACCACTACTACAATGAGGTTATTTTGTCTCCCATTATCGATAATGAACTACAACAGAGAACCCTTCACCCACATATGTGAGTGGAATAGGCACCCCCCGTATTCTAGATCTTGAGGCTCAATATTCTAGATCTTGGTGGTGGCCACAGTGGCATTGGGCTCTAAGTCAATGATCTACTTCCATTTTTCATTCCCCTTATCAGGCTCTGACTTAGATTCGTAACATGCTTCAGACTCAGAACCCTTCAACTCAACCACCAGTGACTGGTTGGACCAAAACTCACTTGTGTTGTGAGTGGAGCTCTTATGGATCTCACACCACTTTCCCATGTCCTTCTTTGTCTTCATGGTGTTTTTCTTTGCTTGCAACTTTGGTGGGTTATCCTAGGTTGCCCCGCATTGGCTTTGCCCTTTGCTCTGTGGTTTGGGGGAACCTTTCCCTTGCTTCAGATTCGTAGATCCAAAGTCTCGCTTTTTCTGTTTAAGCTTCTGCTCAATCTTGACAGCGTATCGGTACATCATGCCAAGCGAGGAGATTTCCATGAACTCCATCTCATCCTCGATGTAACTATGTAGGCAGTCGTAGTACTTTAGTACCAATTGTTTCTGAGAATCCTTAATAACCAACATTAGGTGAAGGGTATGAAAAACATTGGTAAACTCAGAAACGTCTTTACCCCTTACATGTCACAGTGTGGTCCACTTTATGTATTTATCCTCATAGCCTTGGGCAAGGTAGTACTACTCCTTGATGGCATTCCAGAATGAATCCCAAGTGGGTGTGGACAAAAATAGTTAGGGAATACTTTCATCCTTCTACTCACAGTAGGTTTCCTACCAGTCCTTGACGTGGGGGGCAACTTTGAGAAGAAAAAAAGTAATATTTTTCCAGCTAGAAAATTCATGAATAGAAAAATATCGTTCTAGAAAATTTAACCATTTATCTATGAAATCCACATCTATTTGACCCTCAAATATGGGAATTTCAAGGTTATCTTGTACCTTAAAGGGTGTGGCGCTTCCAAAGTAGTTGCTAGAAGTAGATGCATCGCCCTTGGGTAGCCACTAAAGGATCTGG